>CATKUP010000194.1:0-600000 GCA_949786385.1 Onychomys leucogaster
CAGAGTTGAACTACATATGATCCGTATGAGGATGCAACACAGTTCTTTTTTTCTGGGCATGCTTCTTGCTTGAAAACAGAGAGTGTTTCAAGGATGAGAACTCTGATATGAATTTCCAAGCAAAAACAGGGTTAAACCACAGGATCAGTGTCTTCCTACAAGCAAGATTTCATTTCTTTGTAAACCAAGTGATTTTTGGCTCCAATGATTTAACACAGTTATGAAACCCAACACGATTCTCACAATTAACTAAAGAGCATTTATGTAAGAGGAGCTGTGGTTAGTATCAGATTCATAAGCAGAGTTGAACTACATATGGTCCGTGTGAGTAGGAAACACACTTCTTTTTTTCTGGGCATGCTCGTGGTTCTTGCTGTATTGGAGATGCTGGAAAGAAGTGCTTGCTTCTTGTGTGAAAACAGAGTGTGTTTCATTGATGAGAACACTGGTCCGAATTTCCCTTCAGAATCAGAGTTAAACCCCAGGATCTGTGTCTTCCTACAAGTAAGAATTCATTTCTAGTAAACCAAGAGAATATTGGAGTCAAATGATTTTACAGAGTTCTGGAACGCAACGCGATTCTCACTATTAACTAAAGACCATTTATGTAACAGGAGTTGTGTTTAGTATCAAATTCATGAGCAGAGTTGAACTACATATGATCCGTATCAGTAGGAAACAAAGTTCATTTTTTCTGGGCATGCTCATGGTTCTTGCTGTATTGGAGACGCTGGAAGGAAGAGCTTCCTTCTTGCGTGAAAACAGAGTGGGTTTCATGGATGAGAACACTGGTCTCAATTTACCTTCAGAAACGGAGTTAAAACACAGGATATGTGTCATCCTACAAGCAAGAGTTCATTTCTTGTAAACCCGGGTGAATTTTAGGCTCAAATGATTTTTCAAAGTTAAGGAACCCAACGCGATTCCCACTATTAACTAAAGAGCATTTATGTAAGAAGAGCTGTGTTTCGTACCAGTTTCATAAGCAGAGTTGAACTACATATGGTCCATATGAGTAGGCAACACAATTCTTTTTTTCTGGGAATGCTCATGGTTCTTGCTGTATTCAGACGCTGGAAAGAAGAGCTTGCAACTTAAGTGAAAACAGAATGTGTTTCATTGATGAGAACACAGGTCTGAATTTCCCTTAAGAAACGGAGTTAAAACACAGGATCTGTGTCATCCTACAAGCAAGAGTTCATTTCTGGTAAGCCAAGTGATTTTTGGGCTCAAATGATTTTACACAGTTCTGGAACCCAACGCGATTCTCACTATTAACTAAAGTGCAATTATGTAAGAGGAGCTGCGTTTTGAATCAGTTTCATAAGCAGAGTTGAACTACATATGATCCGTAAGAGGAGGCAACACAGTTCTTTTTTTCTGGGCATGCTCATGGTTCTTGCTGTATTGGAGACGCTGGATAGAAGAGCTTCCTTCTTGTGTGAAAACAGAGTGTGTTTCATGGATGAGAACACTAGTCTGAATTTACATTCAGAATCGGAGTTAAACCCCAGGATCTGTGTCTTCCTACAACTAAGAATTCATTTCTAGTAAACCAAGTGAATATTGGGGTCAAATGATTTTACAGAGTTCTGGAACGCAACGCGATTCTCACTATTAACTAAAGAACATTTATGTATGAGGAGTTGTGTTTAGTATCATATTCATGAGCAGAGTTGAACTACATATGATGTGTATCAGTAGGAAACACAGTTCTTTTTTTCTGGGAATGCTCATGGTTCTTGCTGTATTGGAGATGCTTGAACGAAGAGCTTCCTTCTTGCGTGAAAACAGAGTGGGTTTCATGGATGAGAACACTGGTCTCAATTTACCTTCAGAAACGGAGTTAAAACACAGGATATGTTTCATCCTACAAGCAAGAGTTCATTTCTGGTAAACCCAGGGAATTTTAGGCTCAAATGATATTTCAATGTTAACGAACCCAACGCGATTCCCACTATTAACTAAAGAGCATTTATGTAAGAAGAGCTGTGGTTTATACCAGTTTCATAAGCAGAGTTGAACTACATATGGTCCATATGAGTAGGCAACACAATTCTTTTTTTCTGGGAATGCTCATGGTTCTTGCTTTATTGGAGACGCTGGAAAGAAGAGCTTGCAACTTGAGTGAAAACAGAGTGTGTTTCATGGATGAGAACACTGGTCTGAATTTCCCTTCAGAAACGAAGTTAAAACACAGGATCTGTGTCATCCTACAAGCAAGAGTTCATTTCTGGTAAACCAAGTGTTTTTGGGCTCAAATGATTTTACACAGTTCTGGAACCCAACGCGATTCTCACTATTAACAAAAGAACATTTATGTAAGAGGAGCTGCTTTTTGTATCAGTTGCATAAGCAGAGTTGAAGTACATATGATCCGTATGAGGAGGCAACACAGTTCTTTTATTCTGGGCATGCTCATGGTTCTTGCTGTATTGGAAACGCTGGAAAGAAGAGCTTGCTTCTTGCTTGAAAACAGAGAGTGTTTCAAGGATGAGAACTCTGGTATGAATTTCCCAGCAGAAACAGAGTTAAACCACAGGATATGTGTCTTCCTACAAGCAAGAGTTCATTTCTTTGTAAACGAAGTGATTTTGGGCTCCAATGATTTAACACAGTTATGGAACCCAACACGATTCTCACAATTAACTAAAGAGCATTTATGTAAGAGGAGCTGTGGTTAGTATCTTATTCATAAGCAGAGTTGAACTACATATGGTCCGCATGAGTAGGAAACACAGTTCTTTTTTTCTGGGCATGCTCGTGGTTCTTGCTGTATTGGAGATGCTGGAAAGAAGTGCTTGCTTCTTGTGTGAAAACAGAGTTTGCTTCATTGAAGAGAACACTGCTCTGAATATCCCTTCATAATCAGAGTTAATCCCCAGGATCTGTGTCTTCCTATAAGTAAGAATTCATTTCTAGTAAACCAAGTGAATATTGGGGTCAAATGATTTTACAGAGTTGTAGAACGCTACGCGATTCTCACTATTAACTAAACAACATTTATGTGAGAGGAGTTGTGTTTAGTAACAAATTCAAGAGAAGAGTTGAACTACATATGATCCGTATCAGTAGGTAACACAGTTCTGTTTTTCTGGGAATGCTCATGGTTCTTGCTGTATTGGAGATGCTGGAAGGAAGAGCTTCCTTCTTGCGTGAAAACAGAGTGGATTCATGGATGAGAACACTGGTCTCAATTTACCTTCAGAAACGGAATTAACACACAGGATCTGTGTCATCCTACAAGCAAGAGTTCATTTCTGGTAAACCAAGAGAATTTTGGGTCAAATGATTTTACACAGTTTTGGAACCCAACGCGATTCTCACTATTAACTAAAGAGCATCTATGTAAGAGGAGCTGCGTTTAGTATCAGTTTCATAAGCAGAGTTGAACTACATATTATCCGTATGAGGAGGCAACACAGTTCTTTTTTTCTGGGCATGCTCATGGTTCTTGCTGTATTGGAGACCCTGGAACGAAGAGCTTGCTTCTCGCGTGAAAACCGCGTGTGTTTTATGGATGAGAACACTGATCTGAATTCCCCTTCAGAAGGGGAATTAAAGCCCTGGATATGTGTCTTCCAACAAGCAAGAGCTCATTTCTGGTAAACCAAGTGAAATTTGGGCTCAAATGATTTTACACAGTTCTGAAACCCAACGCGATTCTAAAGAGCATTTATGTAGGTGGAGCAGTGGTTAGTATCAGTTTCATAAGCAAAGTTGAACTAAATATGGTCTGTATGAATAGGAAACACAGTTCTTTTCTTCTGGGCATGATCATGGTTCTTGCTGTATTGGAAACGCTGGAAAGAAGAGCTTGCTTCTTGCTTGAATACAGAGAGTGTTTCAAGGATGAGAACTCTGGTATGAATTTCCCAGCAGAAACAGAGTTAAACCACAGGATCTGTGTCTTCCTACAAGCAAGAGTCATTTCTTTGTAAACCAAGCTATTTTGGGCTCCAATGATTTAACACAATTATGGAACCCTACACGATTCTCACAATTAACTAAAGAGGATTTATGTAAGAGGAGCTTTGGTTAGTATCAGATTTATAAGCAGAGTTGAACTACATATGGTCCGCATGAGTAGGAAACACAGTTCTTTTTTTCAGGGCATGCTTGTGGTTCTTGCTGTATTGGAGATGCTGGAAAGAAGTGCTTGCTTCTTGTGTGAAAACAGAGTGTGTTTCATTGATGAGAACACTGGTCTGAATTTCCCTTCAGAATCAGAGTTAAACCCCAGGATCTGTGTCTTCCTACAAGGAAGAATTCATTTCTAGTAAACCAAGTGAATATTGGGGTCAAATGATTTTACAGAGTTCTGGAATGCAACGTGATTCTCACTATTAACTAAAGAACATTTATGTAAGAAGAGTTGTGTTTAGTATCAAATTCATGAGCAGAGTTGAACTACATATGATCCGTATCAGTAGGAAACACAGTTCTTTTTTTCTGGGCATGCTCATGGTTCTTGCTGTATTGGAGACGCTGGAAGGAAGAGCTTCCTTCTTGCGTGAAAACAGAGTGTGTTTCATGGATGAGAACACTGGTCTCAATTTACCTTCAGAAACGGATTTAAAACACAGGATCTGTGTCATCCTACAAGCAAGAGTTCATTTCTGGTAAGCCAAGTGATTTTTGGGCTCAAATGATTTTACACAGTTCTGGAACCCAACGCGATTCTCACTATTAACTAAAGAGCAATTATGTAAGAGGAGCAGCGTTTTGAATCAGTTTCATAAGCAGAGTTGAACTACACATGATCCGTATGAGGAGGCAACACAGTTCTTTTTTTCTGGGCATGCTCATGGTTCTTGCTGTATTGGAGACGCTGGAAAGAAGAGCTTGATTCTCGCGTGAAAACAGCATGTGTTTCATGGATGAGAACACTGGTCTGAATTTCCCTTCAGAAACGGAGTTAAAACACAGGATCTGTGTCATCCTACAAGCAAGAGTTCATTTCTGGTAAGCCAAGTGATTTTTGGGCTCAAATGATTTTACACAGTTCTGGAACCCAACGCGATTCTCACTATTAACTAAAGAGCAATTATGTAAGAGGAGCAGCGTATTGAATCAGTTTCATAAGCAGAGTTGAACTACATATGATCCGTATGAGGAGGCAACACAGTTCTTTTTTTCTGGGCATTCTCATTGTTCTTGCTGTATTGGAGACGCTGGAAAGAAGAGCTTGCTTCTCGCGTGAAAACAGCATGTGTTTCATGGATGAGAACACTAATCTGAATTCCTCTTCAGAAGGGGAGTTAAAGCCCTGGATATGTGTCTTCCAACAAGCAAGAGATCATTTCTGGTAAACCTAGTGAATTTTGGGCTCAAATGATTTTACACAGTTCTGAAAACCAACGAGAATCTCACTATTAACTAAAGAGCATTTATGTAAGAGGAGGTGTGGTTTGTATCAGTTTCATAAGCAGAATTGAACTAAATATGGTCCGTATCAGTAGGATATACTGTACTTTTATTCTGGGCATGCTCATGGTTCTTGCCATATTGGAGACGCTGGAAAGAAGAGCTTGCTTCTTGCGTGAAAACAGAGTGTGTTTCATGAATGAAAACACTGGTCTGAATTTACATTCAGAAACGGAGTTAAACCACAGGATCTTTGTCATCCTACAAGCCAGAGTTCATTTCTGGTAAACCAAGTGAATTTTGGGCTCTAACGGTTTTTCGCAGTTCACAAACACAACACGATTCTCACTATTAACTAAAGAGCATTTATGTATGTGTACCTCTCGTTTGTATCAGTTTCATTAGCAGAGTTGCACTACATATGGTCCGTATGAGTGGAAACACAGTTCTTTTTTTCTGGGCATGCTCATGGTTCTTGCTGTATAAGAGACACTGGAAAGAAGAGGATGCTTCTTTCCTTAAAACAGAGTGATTTTCTTGGATGAGAACTTTGGTCTGAATTTCCCTTCAGAAAAAGAGTTAAAGCACAGGATCTGTGTCTTTCTACAAGCAAGAGTACTTTTGTGGTAAACCAAGAAAATTTTGGGCTCAAATGATTTTACACAATTCTGGAACCCAAGACGATTCTCACGATTAACTAAAGAGCATTCATGTAAGAGGAGCTGTGGTTAGTATCAGCTTCATAAGCAGTGTTGAACTACATATGGTCCGCATGAGTAGGAAACACAGTTCTTTTTTTCTGGGCATGCTCATGGATCTTGCTGTATTGGAGACGCTGGAAAGAAGAGCTTCCTTCTTGAGTGAAAACAGTATGTGTTTCATGGATGAAAACACTGGTTGGAATTTACTCTCTGAAACGGAGTTAAACCACAGCATCTTTGTCATCCTACAAGTAAGAGTTCATTTCTGATAAACCCATGGAATTTTGTGCTCAAATGATTTTACACAGTTCTGGAACCCAACGCGATTCGCACTATTAACTAAAGAGCATTTATGTAAGAGGAGCTGTGGTTTGTATCAGTTTCATAAGTAGAGTTGAACCACATATGGTCTGTATGAGTCGGAAACACAGTTCTTTTGTTGTGGGCATGCTCATGGTTCTTGCTGTATTGGAGACGCTGGAAAGAAGAGCTTCCTTCTTGCGTGAAAACAGAGTGTGTTTTATGGATGAAAACACTGGTCTGAATTTCCCTACCGAAACGGAGCTAAGCAACAGCATCTGTGTCTTCCTACAAGCAACTGTTCATTTCTGGTAAACCCAGTGAATTTCGGGCTCAAATGATTTTACACAGTTCTGGAACCCAACGCGATTCTCACTATTAACTAAAGTGCATTTATGTAAGACGAGCTGTGGTTAGTTTCAGTTTCATAAGCAGTGTTTAACTACCTATGTTCCATATGAGTAGGATGCACAGTTCATTTTTTCTGGGCATGCTCATGCTTCTTGCTGTATTGGAGATGCTGGAAAGAAGAGCTTCCTTCTTGCGTGAAAACAGAGTGTGTTTCATGGATGAAAACACTGATCTGAATTTACATTCAGAAACGGAGTTAAACCACAGCATCTTTGTCATCCTACAAGCAAGACTTCATATCTGGTAAACCAAGTGAATTTTGGGCTCTAAAGGTTTTTCACAGTTCACAAACCAAACGCGATTCTCACTATTAACTAAAGAGCATTTATGTAAGAGTACCTGTCGTTTGTATCAGCTTCATAAGCAGAGTTGAACTACATATAGTCCGTATGAGTCGGAAACACAGTTCGTTTTTCTGGGCATGCTCATGGTTCTTGCTGTATTGGAGAGTCTGGAAAGAAGAGCTTGCTTCTCGCGTGAAAACAGCGTGTGTTTCATGGATGAGAACACTGATCTGAATTCCCCTTCAGAAAGGGAGTTAAAGCCCTGGATATGTGTCTTCCAACAAACAAGAGCTCATTTCTGGTAAACCAAGTGAATTTTGGGCTCAAATGATTTTACACAGTTCTGAAACCCAACGAGATTCTCACTATTAAATAAAGAGCATTTATGTAAGTGGAGCAGTAGTTAGTATCAATTTCATAATCAAAGTTGAACTACATATGGTCTGTATGAATAGGAAACACAGTTCTTTTCTTCTGGGCATGATCATGGTTCTTGCTGTATTGGAAACGCTGGAAAGAAGAGCTTGCTTCTTGCTTGAAAACAGAGAGTGTTTCAAGGATGAGAACTCTGGTATGAATTTCCCAGCAGAAACAGAGTTAAACCACAGGATCTGTGTATTCCTACAAGCAAGAGTTCATTTCTTTGTAAACGAAGTGATTTTGGGCTCCAATGATTTAACACAGTTATGGAACCCAACACGATTCTCACAATTAACTAAAGAGCATTTATGTAAGAGGAGCTGTGGTTAGTATCAGATTCATAAGCAGTGTTGAACTACATATGGTCCTTATGAGTAGGAAATACAGTTCTATTTTTCTGGAAATGCTCATGGTCCTTGCTATATTGGAGACGCTGGAGAGAAGTGCTTGCATCTTGCGTGAAAACAGAGTATCTTTCATGGATGAAAACAATGGTCTGAATTTACATTCAGAAACGCAGTTAAACCACAGGATCTTTGCCATCCTACAAGCAAGAGTTCATATCTGGTAAAGCAAGTGAATTTTGGGCTCTAACGCTTTTTCGCAGTTCACAAACCCAACACGATCCTCACTATTAACTAAAGAGCATTTATGTAAGAGAACCTGTCGTTTGTATCAGTTTCATAAGCAGAGTTAAACTACATATGGTCCGTGTGAGTAGGAAACACAGTTCTTTTTTTCTGGGCATGCTCATGGTTCTTGCTGTATTGGAGACGCTGGAAGGAAGAGCTTCCTTCTTGCGTGAAAACAGAGTGGGTTTCATGGATGAGAACACTGGTCTCAATTTACCTTCAGAAACGGAGTTAAAACACAGGATATGTGTCATCCTACAAGCAAGAGTTCATTTCTGGTAAACCCAGTGAATTTTAGGCTCAAATGATATTTCAAAGTTAAGGAACCCAACGCGATTCCCACTATTAACTAAAGAGCATTTATGTAAGAAGAGCTGTGGTTTGTACCAGTTTCATAAGCAGAGTTGAACTACATATGGTCCATATGAGTAGGCAACCCAATTCTTTTTTTCTGGGCATGATCATGGTTCTTGCTGTATTGGAGACGCTGGAAAGAAGAGCTTGCTTCTCACAAGAAAACAGCGTGTGTTTCATGGATGAGAACACTGATCTGAATTCCCCTTCAGAAGGGGAGTTAAAGCCCTGGATATGTGTCTTCCAACAAGACAGAGCTCATTTCTGGTAAACCAAGTGAATTTGTGCTCCAATGATTTAACACAGTTATGGAACCCAACACGATTCTCACAATTAACTAAAGAGCCTTTATGTTTGAGGAGCTGTGGTTGTATCAGATTAATAAGCAGAGTTGAACTACATATGGTCCGTACGAATAGGAAATACAGTTCTTTTTTTCTGGGCATGCTCATGGTTCTTGCTGTATTGGAGATGCTGGAAGAAGTGCTTGCTTCTTGTTGGAAAACAGATTGTGTTTCATGGATGAGAACACTGGTCTGAATTTCCCTTCAGAAATGGAGTTAAAACACAGGATCTGTGTCATCCTACAAGCAAGAGTTCATTTCTGGTATGCCAAGTGATTTTTGGGCTCAAATGATTTTACACAGTTCTGGAACCCAAAGTGATTCTCACTATTAACTAAAGAGCATTTGTGTAAGAGGAGTTGTGGTTTGTATCAGTTTCATAAGCAGAGTTGAACTACATATGGTCTGTATGAATAGGAAACACAGTTCTTTTCTGCTGGGCATGATCATGGTTCTTGCTGTTTTGAAAACGCTGGAAAGAAGAGCTTGCTTCTTGCTTGAAAACAGAGAGTGTTTCATGGATGAGAACTCTGGTATGAATTTCCCAGCAGAAACAGAGTTAAACCACAGGATCTGTGTCTACTTACAAGCAAGAGTCCATTTTTTTTGTAAACCAAGTGAATTTGGGCTCCAATGATTTAACACAGTTATGGAACCCAACGCGATTCTCACAATTAATTAAAGAGCATTTATGTAAGAGGAGCTGTGGTTTGTATCAGTTTCATAAGCAGAGTTGAACTACATATGGTCCGTATGAGTAGGAAACACAGTTCTTTTTTTCTGGGCATGCTCGTGGTTCTTGCTGTATTGGAGATGCTGGAAAGAAGTGCTTGCTTCTTGTGTGAAAAAAGAGTGTGTTTCATTGATGAGAACACTGGTCTGAATTTCCCTTCAGAATCAGAGTTAAACCCCAGGATCTGTGTCTTCCTACAAGTAAGAATTCATTTCTAGTAAACCAAGTGAATATTGGGGTCAAATGATTTTACAGAGTTCTGGAATGCAACGTGATTCTCACTATTAACTAAAGAACATTTATGTAAGAAGAGTTGTGTTTAGTATCAAATTCATGAGCAGAGTTGAACTACATATGATCCGTATCAGTAGGAAACACAGTTCTTTTTTTCTGGGCATGCTCATGGTTCTTTCTGTATGGAGACGCTGGAAGGAAGAGCTTCCTTCTTGCGTGAAAATAGAGTGGGTTTCATGGATGAGAACACTGGTCTCAATTTACCTTCAGAAACGGAGTTAAAACACAGGATATGTGTCATCCTACAAGCAAGAGTTCATTTCTGGTAAACCCAGTGAATTTTAGGCTCAAATGATTTTTCAAAGTTAAGGAACCCAACGCGATTCCCACTATTAACTAAAGAGCATTTATGTAAGAAGAGCTGTGGTTTGTACCAGTTTCATAAGCAGAGTTGAGCTACATATGTTCCATATGAGTAGGCAACACAATTCTTTTTTTCTGGGAATGCTCATGGTTCTTGCTGTATTGGAGACGCTGGAAAGAAGAGCTTGCAACTTGAGTGAAAACAGAGTGTGTTTCATGGATGAGAACACTGGTCTGAATTTCCCTTCAGAAACGGAGTTAAAACACAGGATCTGTGTCATCCTACAAGCAAGCGTTCATTTCTGGTAAACCAAGTGATTTTTGGGCTCAAATGATTTTACACAGTTCTGGAACCCAACGCGATTCTCACTATTAACTAAAGAGCATTTATGAAAGAGGAGCTGCGTTTTGTATCAGTTTCATAAGCAGAGTTGAACTACATATGATCCGTATGAGGAGGCAACACAGTTCTTTTTTTCAGGGCATGCTCATGGTTCTTGCTGTATTGGAGACGCTGGAAAGAAGAGCTTGCTTCTCACGAGAATACAGCGTGTGTTTCATGGATGAGAACACTGATCTGAATTCCCCTTCAGAAGGGGAGTTAAAGCCCTGGATATGTGTCTTCCAACAAGCAAGAGCTCATTTCTGGTAAACCAAGTGAATTTTGGCCTCAAATGATTTTACACAGTTCTGAAACCAACGCGATTCTCACAATTAACTCAAGAGCATTTATGTAAGAGGAGCTGTGGTTAGTATCAGATTCATAAGCAGAGTTGAACTACATATGGTCCGCATGAGTAGGAAACACAGTTCTTTTTTTCTGGGCATGCTCATGGTTCTTGCTGTATTGGAGATGCTGGAAAGAATCACTTGCTTCTTGTATGGAAACAGAGTGGGTTTCATGGATGAGAACACTGGTCTCAATTTACCTTCAGAAACGGAGTTAAAACACAGGATCTGTGTCATCCTACAAGCAAGAGTTCATTTCTGGTAAGCCAATTGATTTTTGGCCTCAAATGATTTTACACAGTTCTGGAACCCAACGCGATTCTCACTATTAACTAAAGAGCAATTATGTAAGAGGAGCTGCGTTTTGAATCAGTTTCATAAACAGAGTTGAACTACATATGATCCGTATGAGGAGGCAACACAGTTCTTTTCTGCTGGGCATGATCATGGTTCTTGCTGTATTGGAGACGCTGGATAGAAGAGCATCCTTCTTGCGTGAAAACACAGTGTGTTTCATGGATGAGAACACTGGTCTGAATTTACATACAGAAACGGATTTAAAGCCCTGGATATGTGTCTTCCAACAAGCAAGAGCTCATTTCTGGTAAACCAAGTGAATTTTGGTCTCAAATGATTTTACACAGTTCTGAAACCCAACGCGATTCTAAAGAACATTTATGTAGGTGGAGCAGTGGTTAGTATCAGTTTCATAAGCAAAGTTGAACTACATATGGTCTGTATGAATAGGAAACACAGTTCTTTCTTCTGGGCATGATCATGTTTCTTGCTGTATTGGAAACGCTGGAAAGAAGAGCTTGCTTCTTGCTTGAAAACAGAGAGTGTTTCAAGGATGAGAACTCTGGTATGAATTTCCCAGCAGAAACAGAGTTAAACCACAGGATCTGTGTCTACTTACAAGCAAGAGTCCATTTCTTTGTAAACCAAGTGATTTTGGGCTCCAATGATTTAACACAGTTATGGAACCCAACACGATTCTCACAATTAACTAAAGAGCATTTATGTAAGAGGAGCTTTGGTTAGTATCAGATTTATAAGCAGAGTTGAACTACATATGGTCCGCATGAGTAGGAAACACAGTTCTTTTTTTCTGGGCATGCTCGTGGTTCTTGTTGTATTGGAGATGCTGGAAAGAAGTGCTTGCTTCTTGTGTGAAAACAGAGTGTGTTTCATTGATAAGAACACTGGTCTGAATTTCCCTTCAGAATCAGAGTTAAACCCCACGATCTGTGTCTTCCTAAAAGTAAGAATTCATTTCTAGTAAACCAAGTGAATATTGGGGTCAAATGATTTTACAGAGTTCTAGAACGCAACGCGATTCTCACTATTAACTAAAAAACATTTATGTAAAAGGAGTTCTGTTTAGTATCAAATTCATGAGCAGAGTTGAACTACATATGATCCGTATCAGTAGGAAACACAGTTCTTTTTTTCTGGGAATGCTCATGGTTATTGCTGTATAGGAGACGCTGCAAGGAAGTGCTTCCTTCTTGCGTGAAAACAGAGTGGGTTTCATGGATGAGAACACTGGTCTCAATTTACCTTCAGAAACGAGTTAAAACACAGGCTATGTGTCATCCTACCAGCAAGAGTTCATTTCTGGTAAACCCAGTGAATTTTAGGCTCAAATGATTTTTCAAAGTTAAGGAACCCAACGCGATTCCCACTATTAACTAAAGAGCATTTATGTAAGAAGAGCTGTGGTTTGTACCAGTTTCATAAGCAGAGTTGAACTACATATGGTCGATATGAGTAGGCAACACAATTCTTTTTTTCTGGTAATGCTCATGGTTCTTGCTGTATTGGAGACGCTAGAAAGAAGAGCATGCTTCTCGCCTGAAAACAGAGTGTGTTTCATGGATGACAACACTGGTGTCAATTTACCTTCAGAAACGGAGTTAAAACACAGGATCCGTGTCATCCTAAAAGCAAGAGTTCATTTCTGGTAAACCAAGTGAATTTTGGGCTCAAATGATTTTACACAGTTCTGGAACCCAACGCGATTCTCACGATTAACTAAAGAGCATTTGTGTAAGAGGAGTTGTGGTTTGTATCAGTTTCATAAGCAGAGTTGAACTACATATGGTCTGTATGAATAGGAAACACAGTTCTTTTCTGCTGGGCATGATCATGGTTCTTGCTGTTTTGAAAACGCTGGAAAGAAGAGCTTGCTTCTTGCTTGAAAACAGAGAGTGTTTCATGGATGAGAACTCTGGTATGAATTTCCCAGCAGAAACAGAGTTAAACCACAGGATCTGTGTCTTCCTTCATGCAAGAGTTCACATCATGTAAAGCAAGTGAATTTGGGCTCCAATGATTTAACACTGTTATGGAACCCAACGCGATTCTCACAATTAATTAAAGAGCATTTATGTAAGAGGAGCTGTGGTTTGTATCAGTTTCATAAGCAGAGTTGAACTACATATGGTCCGTATGAGTAGGAAACACAGTTCTTTTTTTCTGGGCATGCTCATGATTCTTGCTGTATTGGAGACACTAGAAAGAAGAGCTTCCTTCTTGCGTGAAAACATAGTGTGTTTCATGGATGAGAACATTGGTCTCAATTTACCTTCAGAAACGGAGTTAAAACACAGGATCTGTGTCATCCTACAAGCAAGAGTTCATTTCTGGTAAACCTAGTGAATTTTGGGCTCAAAGGATTTTACACAGTTCTGAACCCAACGCGATTCTCACAATTAACTCAAGATCATTTATGTAAGAGGAGCTGTGGTTAGTATCAGATTCATAAGCTGAGTTGAACTACATATGGTCCGCATGAGTAGGAAACACAGTTCTTTTTTTCTGGGCATGCTCGTGGGTCTTGCTGTATTGGAGATGCTGGAAAGAAGTGCTTGCTTCTTGTGTGAAAACAGAGTGTGTTTCATTGATGAGAACACTGGTCTGAATTTCCATTCAGAAGCGTAATTAAACAACAGGATCTGTGTCTGCCTACAAGCAAGAGTTCATTTCTGGTAAACCCAGTGAATTTTAGGCTCAAATGATTTTTCAAAGTTCACGAACCCAACGCGATTCCCATTAAAACTAAAGATCATTTATGTTAGAAGAGCAGTGGTTTGTACCATTTTCAATAGCAGAGTTGAACTACATATGGTCCATATGAGTAGGCAACACAATTCTTTTTTTCTGGGAATGCTCATTGTTCTTGCTGTATTGGAGATGCTGGAAAGAAGAGCTAGCAACTTGTGTGAAAACAGAGTGTGGTACATGAATGAGAACTCTGGTCTGAATTTCCCTTCAGAAACAGAGTTAAACCCTAGGATCTGTGTCTTCCTACAAGCAAGAATTCGTTTCTGGTAAACCAAGTGAATTTTGGGGTCAAATGAATTTTCAGAATTCTGGAACCCAACGCGATTCTCATTATTAACTAACGAGCATTTATGTAACAGGAGTTGTGTTTAGTATCAAATTCATGAGCAGAGTTGAACTACATATGCTTTGTATCAGTAGGAAACAAAGTTCTTTTTTTCTGGGCATGCTCATGGTTCTTGCTGTATTGGAGACGCTGGAAGGAAGAGCTTCCTTCTTGTGTGAAAACAGAGTGGGTTTCATGGATGAGAACACTGGTCTCAATTTACCTTCAGAAACGGAGTTAAAACACAGGATATGTGTGTCATCCTACAAGCAAGAGTTCATTTCTGGTAAACCCAGTGAATTTTAGGCTCAAATGATTTTTCAAAGTTAAGGAACCCAACGCGATTCCCACTATTAACTAAAGAGCATTTATGTAAGAAGAGCTGTGGTTTGTACCAGTTTCATAAGCAGAGTTGAACTACATATGGTCCATATGAGTAGGCAACCCAATTCTTTTTTTCTGGGCATGATCATGGTTCTTGCTGTATTGGAGACGCTGGAAAGAAGAGCTTGCTTCTCACAAGAAAACAGCGTGTGTTTCATGGATGAGAACACTGATCTGAATTCCCCTTCAGAAGGGGAGTTAAAGCCCTGGATATGTGTCTTCCAACAAGCAAGAGCTCATTTCTGGTAAACCAAGTGAATTTGTGCTCCAATGATTTAACACAGTTATGGAACCCAATGCGATTCTCACAATTAACTAAAGAGCCTTTATGTTTGAGGAGCTGTGGTTGTATCAGATTCATAAGCAGAGTTGAACTACATATGGTCTGTATGAATAGGAAACACAGTTCTTTTGTGCTGGGCATGATCATGGTTCTTGCTGTTTTGAAAACGCTGGAAAGAAGAGCTTGCTTTTTGCTTCATAACAGAGAGTGTTTCATGGATGAGAACTCTGGTATGAATTTCCCAGCAGAAACAGAGCTAAACCACAGGATCTGTGTCTTCCTTCATGCAAGAGTTCACTTCATGTAAACCAAGTGAATTTGGGCTGCAATGATTTAACACTGTTATGGAACCCAACGCGATTCTCACAATTAATTAAAGAGCATTTATGTAAGAGGAGCTGTGGTTTGTATCAGTTTCATAAGCAGAGTTGAACTACATATGGTCCGCATGAGTAGGAAACACAGTTCTTTTTTTCTGGGCATGCTTGTGGTTCTTGCTGTATTGGAGATGCTGGAAAGAATTGCTTGCTTCTTGTGTGAAAACAGAGTGTGTTTCATTGATGAGAACACTGGTCTGAATTTCCCTTCAGAATCAGAGTTAAACCCTAGGATCTGTGTCTTCCTACAAGTAAGAATTCATTTCTAGTAAACCAAGTGAATATTGGGGTCAAATGATTTTACAGAGTTCTGGAATGCAACGTGATTCTCACTATTAACTAAAGAACATTTATGTAAGAAGAGTTGTGTTTAGTATCAAATTCATGAGCAGAATTGAACTACATATGATCCGTATCAGTAGGAAACACAGTTCTTTTTTTCTGGGCATGCTCATGGTTCTTGCTGTATTGGAGACGCTGGAAGGAAGAGCTTCCTTCTTGCGTGAAAACAGAGTGGGTTTCATGGATGAGAACACTGGTCTCAATTTACCTTCAGAAACGGAGTTAAAAGACAGGATCCATGTCATCCTACAAGCAAGAATTCATTTCTGGTAAACCAAGTGAATTTTGGGCTCAAATGATTTTACACAGTTCTGGAACCCAACGCGATTCTCACGATTAACTAAAGAGCATTTGTGTAAGAGGAGTTGTGGTTTGTATCAGTTTCATAAGCAGAGTTGAACTACATATGGTCTGTATGAATAGGAAACACAGTTCTTTTCTGCTGGGCATGATCATGGTTCTTGCTGTTTTGAAAACGCTGGAAAGAAGAGCTTGCTTCTTGCTTGAAAACAGAGAGTGTTTCATGGATGAGAACTCTGGTATGAATTTCCCAGCAGAAACAGAGTTAAAACACAGGATCTGTGTCTTCCTTCATGCAAGAGTTCACATCATGTAAAGCAAGTGAATTTGGGCTCCAATGATTTAACACTGTTATGGAACCCAACGCGATTCTCACAATTAATTAAAGAGCATTTACGTAAGAGGAGCTGTGGTTTGTATCAGTTTCATAAGCAGAGTTGAACTACATATGGTCCGTATGAGTAGGAAACACAGTTCTTTTTTTCTGGGCATGCTCATGGTTCTTGCTGTATTGGAGACACTAGAAAGAAGAGCTTCCTTCTTGCGTGAAAACATAGTGTGTTTCATGGATGAGAACATTGGTCTCAATTTACCTTCAGAAACGGAGTTAAAACACAGGATCTGTGTCATCCTACAAGCAAGAGTTCATTTCTGGTAAACCTAGTGAATTTTGGGCTCAAAGGATTTTACACAGTTCTGAACCCAACGCGATTCTCACAATTAACTCAAGATCATTTATGTAAGAGGAGCTGTGGTTAGTATCAGATTCATAAGCAGAGTTGAACTACATATGGTCCGCATGAGTAGGAAACACAGTTCTTTTTTTCTGGGCATGCTCGTGGGTCTTGCTGTATTGGAGATGCTGGAAAGAAGTGCTTGCTTCTTGTGTGAAAACAGAGTGTGTTTCATTGATGAGAACACTGGTCTGAATTTCCATTCAGAAGCGTAATTAAACAACAGGATCTGTGTCTGCCTACAAGCAAGAGTTCATTTCTGGTAAACCCAGTGAATTTTAGGCTCAAATGATTTTTCAAAGTTCACGAACCCAACGCGATTCCCATTAAAACTAAAGATCATTTATGTTAGAAGAGCAGTGGTTTGTACCATTTTCAATAGCAGAGTTGAACTACATATGGTCCATATGAGTAGGCAACACAATTCTTTTTTTCTGGGAATGCTCATTGTTCTTGCTGTATTGGAGATGCTGGAAAGAAGAGCTAGCAACTTGTGTGAAAACAGAGTGTGGTACATGAATGAGAACTCTGGTCTGAATTTCCCTTCAGAAACAGAGTTAAACCCTAGGATCTGTGTCTTCCTACAAGCAAGAATTCGTTTCTGGTAAACCAAGTGAATTTTGGGGTCAAATGAATTTTCAGAATTCTGGAACCCAACGCGATTCTCATTATTAACTAACGAGCATTTATGTAACAGGAGTTGTGTTTAGTATCAAATTCATGAGCAGAGTTGAACTACATATGCTTTGTATCAGTAGGAAACAAAGTTCTTTTTTTCTGGGCATGCTCATGGTTCTTGCTGTATTGGAGACGCTGGAAGGAAGAGCTTCCTTCTTGTGTGAAAACAGAGTGGGTTTCATGGATGAGAACACTGGTCTCAATTTACCTTCAGAAACGGAGTTAAAACACAGGATATGTGTCATCCTACAAGCAAGAGTTCATTTCTGGTAAACCCAGTGAATTTTAGGCTCAAATGATTTTTCAAAGTTAAGGAACCCAACGCGATTCCCACTATTAACTAAAGAGCATTTATGTAAGAAGAGCTGTGGTTTGTACCAGTTTCATAAGCAGAGTTGAACTACATATGGTCCATATGAGTAGGCAACCCAATTCTTTTTTTCTGGGCATGATCATGGTTCTTGCTGTATTGGAGACGCTGGAAAGAAGAGCTTGCTTCTCATAAGAAAACAGCATGTGTTACATGGATGAGAACACTGATCTGAATTCCCCTTCAGAAGGGGAGTTAAAGCCCTGGATATGTGTCTTCCAACAAGCAAGAGCTCATTTCTGGTAAACCAAGTGAATTTTTGCTCCAATGATTTAACACAGTTATGGAACCCAACGCGATTCTCACAATTAACTAAAGAGCCTTTATGTTTGAGGAGCTGTGGTTGTATCAGATTCATAAGCAGAGTTGAACTACATATGGTCCGTACGAATAGGAAATACAGTTCTTTTTTTCTGGGCATGCTCATGGTTCTTGCTGTATTGGAGATGCTGGAAGAAGTGCTTGCTTCTTGTTGGAAAACAGATTGTGTTTCATGGATGAGAACACTGGTCTGAATTTCCCTTCAGAAACGGAGTTAAAACACAGGATCTGTGTCATCCTACAAGCAAGAGTTCATTTCTGGTATGCCAAGTGATTTTTGGGCTCAAATGATTTTACACAGTTCTGGAACCCAACGCGATTCTCACTATTAACTAAAGAGCATTTGTGTAAGAGGAGTTGTGGTTTGTATCAGTTTCATAAGCAGAGTTGAACTACATATGGTCTGTATGATTAGGAAACACAGTTCTTTTCTGCTGGGCATGATCATGGTTCTTGCTGTTTTGAAAACGCTGGAAAGAAGAGCTTGCTTCTTGCTTGAAAACAGAGAGTGTTTCATGGATGAGAACTCTGGTATGAATTTCCCAGCAGAAACAGAGTTAAACCACAGGATCTGTGTCTTCCTTCATGCAAGAGTTCACTTCATGTAAACCAAGTGAATTTGGGCTCCAATGATTTAACACTGTTATGGAACCCAACGCGATTCTCACAATTAATTAAAGAGCATTTATGTAAGAGGAGCTGTGGTTTGTATCAGTTTCATAAGCAGAGTTGAACTACATATGGTCCGCATGAGTAGGAAACACAGTTCTTTTTTTCTGGGCATGCTCGTGGTTCTTGCTGTATTGGAGATGCTGGAAAGAAGTGCTTGCTTCTTGTGTGAAAACAGAGTGTGTTTCATTGATGAGAACACTGGTCTGAATTTCCCTTCAGAATCAGAGTTAAACCCTAGGATCTGTGTCTTCCTACAAGTAAGAATTCATTTCTAGTAAACCAAGTGAATATTGGGGTCAAATGATTTTACAGAGTTCTGGAATGCAACGTGATTCTCACTATTAACTAAAGAACATTTATGTAAGAAGAGTTGTGTTTAGTATCAAATTCATGAGCAGAGTTGAACTACATATGATCCGTATCAGTAGGAAACACAGTTCTTTTTTTCTGGGCATGCTCATGGTTCTTGCTCTATTGGAGACGCTGGAAGGAAGAGCTTCCTTCTTGCGTGAAAACAGAGTGGGTTTCATGGATGAGAACACTGGTCTCAATTTACCTTCAGAAACGGAGTTAAAACACAGGATATGTGTCATCCTACAAGCAAGAGTTCATTTCTGGTAAACCCAGTGAATTTTAGGCTCAAATGATTTTTCAAAGTTAAGGAACCCAACGCGATTCCCACTATTAACTAAAGAGCATTTATGTAAGATGAGCTGTGGTTTGTACCAGTTTCATAAGCAGAGTTGAACTACATATGGTCCATATGAGTAGGCAACCCAATTCTTTTTTTCTGGGCATGATCATGGTTCTTGCTGTATTGGAGACGCTGGAAAGAAGAGCTTGCTTCTCACAAGAAAACAGCATGTGTTACATGGATGAGAACACTGATCTGAATTCCCCTTCAGAAGGGGAGTTAAAGCCCTGGATATGTGTCTTCCAACAAGCAAGAGCTCATTTCTGGTAAACCAAGTGAATTTGTGCTCCAATGATTTAACACAGTTATGGAACCCAACGCGATTCTCACAATTAACTAAAGAGCCTTTATGTTTGAGGAGCTGTGGTTGTATCAGATTCATAAGCAGAGTTGAACTACATATGGTCCGTACGAATAGGAAATACAGTTCTTTTTTTCTGGGCATGCTCATGGTTCTTGCTGTATTGGAGATGCTGGAAGAAGTGCTTGCTTCTTGTTGGAAAACAGATTGTGTTTCATGGATGAGAACACTGGTCTGAATTTCCCTTCAGAAACGGAGTTAAAACACAGGATCTGTGTCATCCTACAAGCAAGAGTTCATTTCTGGTATGCCAAGTGATTTTTGGGCTCAAATGATTTTACACAGTTCTGGAACCCAACGCGATTCTCACTATTAACTAAAGAGCATTTGTGTAAGAGGAGTTGTGGTTTGTATCAGTTTCATAAGCAGAGTTGAACTACATATGGTCTGTATGATTAGGAAACACAGTTCTTTTCTGCTGGGCATGATCATGGTTCTTGCTGTTTTGAAAACGCTGGAAAGAAGAGCTTGCTTCTTGCTTGAAAACAGAGAGTGTTTCATGGATGAGAACTCTGGTATGAATTTCCCAGCAGAAACAGAGTTAAACCACAGGATCTGTGTCTTCCTTCATGCAAGAGTTCACTTCATGTAAACCAAGTGAATTTGGGCTCCAATGATTTAACACTGTTATGGAACCCAACGCGATTCTCACAATTAATTAAAGAGCATTTATGTAAGAGGAGCTGTGGTTTGTATCAGTTTCATAAGCAGAGTTGAACTACATATGGTCCGCATGAGTAGGAAACACAGTTCTTTTTTTCTGGGCATGCTCGTGGTTCTTGCTGTATTGGAGATGCTGGAAAGAAGTGCTTGCTTCTTGTGTGAAAACAGAGTGTGTTTCATTGATGAGAACACTGGTTTGAATTTCCCTTCAGAATCAGAGTTAAACCCTAGGATCTGTGTCTTCCTACAAGTAAGAATTCATTTCTAGTAAACCAAGTGAATATTGGGGTCAAATGATTTTACAGAGTTCTGGAATGCAACGTGATTCTCACTATTAACTAAAGAACATTTATGTAAGAGGAGTTCTGTTTAGTATCAAATTCATGAGCAGAGGTGAACTACATATGATCCGTATCAGTAGGAAACACAGTTCTTTTTTTCTGGGAATGCTCATGGTTCTTGTTGTATAGGAGACGCTGCAAGGAAGGGCTTCCTTCTTGCGTGAAAACAGAGTGTTTTCATGGATGAGAACACTGGTCTCAATTTACCTTCAGAAACGAGTTAAAACACAGGATATGTGTCATCCTACAAGCAAGAGTTCATTTCTGGTAAACCGAGTGAATTTTAGGCTCAAAGGATTTTTCAAAGTTAAGGAACCCAACGCGATTCCCACTATTAACTAAAGAGCATTTATGTAAGAAGAGCTGTGGTTTGTACCAGTTTCATAAGCAGAGTTGAACTACATATGGTCGATATGAGTAGGCAACACAATTCTTTTTTTCTGGTAATGCTCATTGTTCTTGCTGTATTGGAGACGCTAGAAAGAAGAGCATGCTTCTCGCGTGAAAAAAGAGTGTGTTTCATGGATGAGAACACTGGTGTCAATTTACCTTCAGAAACGGAGTTAAAAGACAGGATCCATGTCATCCTACAAGCAAGAGTTCATTTCTGGTAAACCAAGTGAATTTTGGGCTCAAATGATTTTACACAGTTCACGAACCCAACGCGATTCCCACTAAAACTAAAGATCATTTATGTTAGAAGAGCTGTGGTTTGTACCATTTTCAATAGCAGAGTTGAACTACATATGGTCCATATGAGTAGGCAACACAATTCTTTTTTTCTGGGAATGCTCATTGTTCTTGCTGTTTTGGAGATGCTGGAAAGAAGAGCTAGCAACTTGTGTGAAAACAGAGTGTGGTACATGAATGAGAACTCTGGTCTGAATTTCCCTTCAGAAACAGAGTTAAACCCTAGGATCTGTGTCTTCCTACAAGCAAGAATTCGTTTCTGGTAAACCAAGTGAATTTTGGGGTCAAATGAATTTACAGAATTCTGGAACCCAAAGCGATTCTCACTATTAACTAACGAGCATTTATGTAACAGGAGTTGTGTTTAGTATCAAATTCATGAGCAGAGTTGAACTACATATGCTTTGTATCAGTAGGAAACAAAGTTCTTTTTTTCTGGGCATGATCATGGTTCTTGCTGTATTGGAGAAGCTGGAAAGAAGAGCTTCCTTCTTGTGTGAAAACAGATTGGGTTTCATGGATGAGAACACTGGTCTGAATTTCCCTTCAGAAACGGAGTTAAAACACAGGATCTGTGTCATCCTACAAGCAAGAGTTCATTTCTGGTAAGCCAAGTGATTTTTGGGCTCAAATGATTTTACACAGTTCTGGAACCCAACGCGATTCTCATTATTAACTAAAGAGCAATTATGTAAGAGGAGCTGCGTTTTGAATCAGTTTCATAAGCAGAGTTGAACTCCATATGAGGAGGCAACAAAGTTCTTTTTTTCTGGGCATGATCATGGTTCTGGCTGTATTGGAGACGCTGGATGGAAGAGCTTCCTTCAGAGTGTGTTTCATGGATGAGAACACTGGTCTGAATTTACATTCAGAAACGGAGTTAAAGCCCTGGATATGTGTCTTCCAACAAGCAAGAGCTCATTTCTGGTAAACCAAGTGAATTTTGGGCTCAAATGATTTTACACAGTTCTGAAACCCAACGCGATTCTAAAGAGCATTTATGTAGGTGGAGCAGTGGTTAGTATCAGTTTCATAAGCAAAGTTGAACTACATATGGTCTGTATGAATAGGAAACACAGTTCTTTCTTCTGGGCATGATCATGTTTCTTGCTGTATTGGAAACGCTGGAAAGAAGAGCTTGCTTCTTGCTTGAAAACAGAGAGTGTTTCAAGGATGAGAACTCTGGTATGAATTTCCCAGCAGAAACAGAGTTAAACCACAGGATCTGTGTCTACTTACAAGCAAGAGTCCATTTCTTTGTAAACCAAGTGATTCTGGGCTCCAATGATTTAACACAGTTATGGAACCCAACACGATTCTCACAATTAACTAAAGAGCATTTATGTAAGAGGAGCTGTGGTTTGTATCAGTTTCATAAGCAGAGTTGATCTACATATGGTCGGTATGAGTAGGAAACACAGTTCTTTTTTTCTGGGCATGCTCATGGTTCTTGCTGTATTGGAGACACTAGAAAGAAGAGCTTCCTTCTTGCGTGAAAACATAGTGTGTTTCATGGATGAGAACATTGGTCTCAATTTACCCTCAGAAACGGAGTTAAAACACAGGATCTGTGTCATCGTACAAGCAAGAGTTCATTTCTGGTAAACCTAGTGAATTTTGGGCTCAAATGATTTTACACAGTTCTGAACCCAACGCAATTCTCTCTATTATCTCAAGAGCATTTATGTAAGAGGAGCTGTGGTTAGTATCAGATTCATAAGCAGAGTTGAACTACATATGGTCCGCATGAGTAGGAAACACAGTTCTTTTTTTCTGGGCATGCTCATGGTTCTTGCTGTATTGGAGACACTAGAAAGAAGAGCTTCCTTCTTGCGTGAAAACATAGTGTGTTTCATGGATGAGAACATTGGTCTCAATTTACCCTCAGAAACGGAGTTAAAACACAGGATCTGTGTCATCGTACAAGCAAGAGTTCATTTCTGGTAAACCTAGTGAATTTTGGGCTCAAATGATTTTACACAGTTCTGAACCCAACGCAATTCTCTCTATTATCTCAAGAGCATTTATGTAAGAGGAGCTGTGGTTAGTATCAGATTCATAAGCAGAGTTGAACTACATATGGTCCGCATGAGTAGGAAACACAGTTCTTTTTTTCTGGGCATGCTCATGGTTCTTGCTGTATTGGAGATGCTGGAAAGAATCGCTTGCTTCTTGTATGAAAACAGAGTGTGTTTCATGGATGAGAACACAGGTCTGAATTTCCCTTCAGAAGCGGAATTAAACAACAGGATCTGTGTCTGCCTACAAGCAAGAGTTCATTTCTGGTAAACCCAGTGAATTTTAGGCTCAAATGGTTTTTCAAAGTTCACGAACCCAACGCGATTCCCACTAAAACTAAAGATCATTTATGTTAGAAGAGCTGTGGTTTGTACCATTTTCAATAGCAGAGTTGAACTACATATGGTCCATATGAGTAGGCAACACAATTCTTTTTTTCTGGGAATTCTCATTGTTCTTGCTGTTTTGGAGATGCTGGAAAGAAGAGCTAGCAACTTGTGTGAAAACAGAGTGTGGTACATGAATGAGAACTCTGGTCTGAATTTCCCTTCAGAAACAGAGTTAAACCCTAGGATCTGTGTCTTCCTACAAGCAAGAATTCGTTTCTGGTAAACCAAGTGAATTTTGGGGTCAAATGAATTTACAGAATTCTGGAACCCAAAGCGATTCTCACTATTAACTAACGAGCATTTATGTAACAGGAGTTGTGTTTAGTATCAAATTCATGAGCAGAGTTGAACTACATATGCTTTGTATCAGTAGGAAACAAAGTTCTTTTTTTCTGGGCATGATCATGGTTCTTGCTGTATTGGAGAAGCTGGAAAGAAGAGCTTCCTTCTTGTGTGAAAACAGATTGGGTTTCATGGATGAGAACACTGGTCTGAATTTCCCTTCAGAAACGGAGTTAAAACACAGGATCTGTGTCATCCTACAAGCAAGAGTTCATTTCTGGTAAGCCAAGTGATTTTTGGGCTCAAATGATTTTACACAGTTCTGGAACCCAACGCGATTCTCATTATTAACTAAAGAGCAATTATGTAAGAGGAGCTGCGTTTTGAATCAGTTTCATAAGCAGAGTTGAACTACATATGATCCGTATGAGGAGGCAACACAGTTCTTTTTTTCTGGGCATGATCATGGTTCTGGCTGTATTGGAGACGCTGGATGGAAGAGCTTCCTTCTTGCGTGAAAACAGAGTGTGTTTCATGGATGAGAACACTGGTCTGAATTTACATTCAGAAACGGAGTTAAAGCCCTGGATATGTGTCTTCCAACAAGCAAGAGCTCATTTCTGGTAAACCAAGTGAATTTTGGGCTCAAATGATTTTACACAGTTCTGAAACCCAACACGATTCTAAAGAGCATTTATGTAGGTGGAGCAGTGGTTAGTATCAGTTTCATAAGCAAAGTTGAACTACATATGGTCTGTATGAATAGGAAACACAGTTCTTTCTTCTGGGCATGATCATGTTTCTTGCTGTATTGGAAACGCTGGAAAGAAGAGCTTGCTTCTTGCTTGAAAACAGAGAGTGTTTCAAGGATGAGAACTCTGGTATGAATTTCCCAGCAGAAACAGAGTTAAACCACAGGATCTGTGTCTACTTACAAGCAAGAGTCCATTTCTTTGTAAACCAAGTGATGTTGGGCTCCAATGATTTAACACAGTTATGGCACCCAACACGATTCTCACAATTAACTAAAGAGCATTTATGTAAGAGGAGCTTTGGTTAGTATCAGATTTATAAGCAGAGTTGAACTACATATGGTCCGCATGAGTAGGCAACACAATTCTTTTTTTCTGGGCATGATCATGGTTCTTGCTGTATTGGAGACGCTGGAAAGAAGAGCTTGCTTCTCACGAGAAAACAGCGTGTGTTTCATGGATGAGAACACTGATCTGAATTCCCCTTCAGAAGGGGAGTTAAAGCCCTGGATATGTCTCTTCCAACAAGCAAGAGCTCATTTCTGGTAAACCAAGTGAATTTGTGCTCCAATGATTTAACACAATTATGGAACCCAACGCGATTCTCACAATTAACTAAAGAGCCTTTATGTTTGAGGACCTGTGGTTGTATCAGATTCATAAGCAGAGTTGAACTACATATGGTCCGTACGAATAGGAAATACAGTTCTTTTTTTCTGGGCATGCTCATGGTTCTTGCTGTATTGGAGATGCTGGAAGAAGTGCTTGCTTCTTGTTGGAAAACAGATTGTGTTTCATGGATGAGAACACTGGTCTGAATTTCCCTTCAGAAACGGAGTTAAAACACAGGATCTGTGTCATCCTACAAGCAAGAGTTCATTTCTGGTATGCCAAGTGATTTTTGGGCTCAAATGATTTTACACAGTTCTGGAACCCAACGCGATTCTCACTATTAACTAAAGAGCATTTGTGTAAGAGGAGTTGTGGTTTGTATCAGTTTCATAAGCAGAGTTGAACTACATATGGTCTGTATGAATAGGAAACACAGTTCTTTTCTGCTGGGCATGATCATGGTTCTTGCTGTTTTGAAAACGCTGGAAAGAAGAGCTTGTTTCTGGCTTGAAAACAGAGAGTGTTTCATGGATGAGAACTCTGGTATGAATTTCCCAGCAGAAACAGAGTTAAACCACAGGATCTGTGTCTTCCTTCATGCAAGAGTTCACTTCATGTAAACCAAGTGAATTTGGGCTCCAATGATTTAACACTGTTATGGAACCCAACGCGATTCTCACAATTAATTAAAGAGCATTTATGTAAGAGGAGCTGTGGTTTGTATCAGTTTCATAAGCAGAGATGAACTACATATGGTCCGCATGAGTAGGAAACACAGTTCTTTTTTTCTGGGCATGCTCGTGGTTCTTGCTGTATTGGAGATGCTGGAAAGAAGTGCTTGCTTCTTGTGTGAAAACAGAGTGTGTTTCATTGATGAGAACACTGGTTTGAATTTCCCTTCAGAATCAGAGTTAAACCCTAGGATCTGTGTCTTCCTACAAGTAAGAATTCATTTCTAGTAAACCAAGTGAATATTGGGGTCAAATGATTTTACAGAGTTCTGGAATGCAACGTGATTCTCACTATTAACTAAAGAACATTTATGTAAGAGGAGTTCTGTTTAGTATCAAATTCATGAGCAGAGGTGAACTACATATGATCCGTATCAGTAGGAAACACAGTTCTTTTTTTCTGGGAATGCTCATGGTTCTTGTTGTATAGGAGACGCTGCAAGGAAGGGCTTCCTTCTTGCGTGAAAACAGAGTGTTTTCATGGATGAGAACACTGGTCTCAATTTACCTTCAGAAACGAGTTAAAACACAGGATATGTGTCATCCTACAAGCAAGAGTTCATTTCTGGTAAACCGAGTGAATTTTAGGCTCAAAGGATTTTTCAAAGTTAAGGAACCCAACGCGATTCCCACTATTAACTAAAGAGCATTTATGTAAGAAGAGCTGTGGTTTGTACCAGTTTCATAAGCAGAGTTGAACTACATATGGTCGATATGAGTAGGCAACACAATTCTTTTTTTCTGGTAATGCTCATTGTTCTTGCTGTATTGGAGACGCTAGAAAGAAGAGCATGCTTCTCGCGTGAAAAAAGAGTGTGTTTCATGGATGAGAACACTGGTGTCAATTTACCTTCAGAAACGGAGTTAAAACACAGGATCCATGTCATCCTACAAGCAAGAGTTCATTTCTGGTAAACCAAGTGAATTTTGGGCTCAAATGATTTTACACAGTTCACGAACCCAACACGATTCCCACTAAAACTAAAGATCATTTATGTTAGAAGAGCTGTGGTTTGTACCATTTTCAATAGCAGAGTTGAACTACATATGGTCCATATGAGTAGGCAACACAATTCTTTTTTTCTGGGAATGCTCATTGTTCTTGCTGTTTTGGAGATGCTGGAAAGAAGAGCTAGCAACTTGTGTGAAAACAGAGTGTGGTACATGAATGAGAACTCTGGTCTGAATTTCCCTTCAGAAACAGAGTTAAACCCTAGGATCTGTGTCTTCCTACAAGCAAGAATTCGTTTCTGGTAAACCAAGTGAATTTTGGGGTCAAATGAATTTACAGAATTCTGGAACCCAAAGCGATTCTCACTATTAACTAACGAGCATTTATGTAACAGGAGTTGTGTTTAGTATCAAATTCATGAGCAGAGTTGAACTACATATGCTTTGTATCAGTAGGAAACAAAGTTCTTTTTTTCTGGGCATGATCATGGTTCTTGCTGTATTGGAGAAGCTGGAAAGAAGAGCTTCCTTCTTGTGTGAAAACAGATTGGGTTTCATGGATGAGAACACTGGTCTGAATTTCCCTTCAGAAACGGAGTTAAAACACAGGATCTGTGTCATCCTACAAGCAAGAGTTCATTTCTGGTAAGCCAAGTGATTTTTGGGCTCAAATGATTTTACACAGTTCTGGAACCCAACGCGATTCTCATTATTAACTAAAGAGCAATTATGTAAGAGGAGCTGCGTTTTGAATCAGTTTCATAAGCAGAGTTGAACTCCATATGAGGAGGCAACAAAGTTCTTTTTTTCTGGGCATGATCATGGTTCTGGCTGTATTGGAGACGCTGGATGGAAGAGCTTCCTTCAGAGTGTGTTTCATGGATGAGAACACTGGTCTGAATTTACATTCAGAAACGGAGTTAAAGCCCTGGATATGTGTCTTCCAACAAGCAAGAGCTCATTTCTGGTAAACCAAGTGAATTTTGGGCTCAAATGATTTTACACAGTTCTGAAACCCAACGCGATTCTAAAGAGCATTTATGTAGGTGGAGCAGTGGTTAGTATCAGTTTCATAAGCAAAGTTGAACTACATATGGTCTGTATGAATAGGAAACACAGTTCTTTCTTCTGGGCATGATCATGTTTCTTGCTGTATTGGAAACGCTGGAAAGAAGAGCTTGCTTCTTGCTTGAAAACAGAGAGTGTTTCAAGGATGAGAACTCTGGTATGAATTTCCCAGCAGAAACAGAGTTAAACCACAGGATCTGTGTCTACTTACAAGCAAGAGTCCATTTCTTTGTAAACCAAGTGATTTTGGGCTCCAATGATTTAACACAGTTATGGAACCCAACACGATTCTCACAATTAACTAAAGAGCATTTATGTAAGAGGAGCTGTGGTTTGTATCAGTTTCATAAGCAGAGTTGAACTACATATGGTCGGTATGAGTAGGAAACACAGTTCTTTTTTTCTGGGCATGCTCATGGTTCTTGCTGTATTGGAGACACTAGAAAGAAGAGCTTCCTTCTTGCGTGAAAACATAGTGTGTTTCATGGATGAGAACATTGGTCTCAATTTACCCTCAGAAACGGAGTTAAAACACAGGATCTGTGTCATCGTACAAGCAAGAGTTCATTTCTGGTAAACCTAGTGAATTTTGGGCTCAAATGATTTTACACAGTTCTGAACCCAACGCAATTCTCTCTATTATCTCAAGAGCATTTATGTAAGAGGAGCTGTGGTTAGTATCAGATTCATAAGCAGAGTTGAACTACATATGGTCCGCATGAGTAGGAAACACAGTTCTTTTTTTCTGGGCATGCTCATGGTTCTTGCTGTATTGGAGATGCTGGAAAGAATCGCTTGCTTCTTGTATGAAAACAGAGTGTGTTTCATGGATGAGAACACAGGTCTGAATTTCCCTTCAGAAGCGGAATTAAACAACAGGATCTGTGTCTGCCTACAAGCAAGAGTTCATTTCTGGTAAACCCAGTGAATTTTAGGCTCAAATGATTTTTCAAAGTTCACGAACCCAACGCGATTCCCACTAAAACTAAAGATCATTTATGTTAGAAGAGCTGTGGTTTGTACCATTTTCAATAGCAGAATTAAACTACATATGGTCCATATGAGTAGGCAACACAATTCTTTTTTTCTGGGAATTCTCATTGTTCTTGCTGTTTTGGAGATGCTGGAAAGAAGAGCTAGCAACTTGTGTGAAAACAGAGTGTGGTACATGAATGAGAACTCTGGTCTGAATTTCCCTTCAGAAACAGAGTTAAACCCTAGGATCTGTGTCTTCCTACAAGCAAGAATTCGTTTCTGGTAAACCAAGTGAATTTTGGGGTCAAATGAATTTACAGAATTCTGGAACCCAAAGCGATTCTCACTATTAACTAACGAGCATTTATGTAACAGGAGTTGTGTTTAGTATCAAATTCATGAGCAGAGTTGAACTACATATGCTTTGTATCAGTAGGAAACAAAGTTCTTTTTTTCTGGGCATGATCATGGTTCTTGCTGTATTGGAGAAGCTGGAAAGAAGAGCTTCCTTCTTGTGTGAAAACAGATTGGGTTTCATGGATGAGAACACTGGTCTGAATTTCCCTTCAGAAACGGAGTTAAAACACAGGATCTGTGTCATCCTACAAGCAAGAGTTCATTTCTGGTAAGCCAAGTGATTTTTGGGCTCAAATGATTTTACACAGTTCTGGAACCCAACGCGATTCTCATTATTAACTAAAGAGCAATTATGTAAGAGGAGCTGCGTTTTGAATCAGTTTCATAAGCAGAGTTGAACTACATATGATCCGTATGAGGAGGCAACACAGTTCTTTTTTTCTGGGCATGATCATGGTTCTGGCTGTATTGGAGACGCTGGATGGAAGAGCTTCCTTCTTGCGTGAAAACAGAGTGTGTTTCATGGATGAGAACACTGGTCTGAATTTACATTCAGAAACGGAGTTAAAGCCCTGGATATGTGTCTTCCAACAAGCAAGAGCTCATTTCTGGTAAACCAAGTGAATTTTGGGCTCAAATGATTTTACACAGTTCTGAAACCCAACACGATTCTAAAGAGCATTTATGTAGGTGGAGCAGTGGTTAGTATCAGTTTCATAAGCAAAGTTGAACTACATATGGTCTGTATGAATAGGAAACACAGTTCTTTCTTCTGGGCATGATCATGTTTCTTGCTGTATTGGAAACGCTGGAAAGAAGAGCTTGCTTCTTGCTTGAAAACAGAGAGTGTTTCAAGGATGAGAACTCTGGTATGAATTTCCCAGCAGAAACAGAGTTAAACCACAGGATCTGTGTCTACTTACAAGCAAGAGTCCATTTCTTTGTAAACCAAGTGATTTTGGGCTCCAATGATTTAACACAGTTATGGCACCCAACACGATTCTCACAATTAACTAAAGAGCATTTATGTAAGAGGAGCTTTGGTTAGTATCAGATTTATAAGCAGAGTTGAACTACATATGGTCCGCATGAGTAGGAAACACAGTTCTTTTTTTCTGGGCATGCTCATGGTTCTTGCTGTATTGGAGATGCTTGAAAGAAGTGCTTGCTTCTTGTGTGAAAACAGATTGTGTTTCATTGATGAGAACACTGGTCTGAATTTCCCTTCAGAATCAGAGTTAAATCCCAGGATCTGTGTCTTCCTACAAGTAAGAATTCATTTCTAGTAAACCAAGTGTATATTGGGATCAAATGATTTTACAGAGTTCTAGAATGCAAGGCGATTCTCACTATTAACTAAAGAACATTTATGTAAGAGGAGTTCTGTTTAGTATCAAATTCATGAGCAGAGGTGAACTACATATGATCCGTATCAGTAGGAAACACAGTTCTTTTTTTCTGGGAATGCTCATGGTTCTTGCTGTATTGGAGACGCTGGAAAGAAGATGAAGCTTCTTACCTTAAAACAAGGTGTTTTTCAGGGATGAGAACTCTGGTCTGAATTTCCCTTCAGAAACAGAGTTAAACCACAGGATCTGTGTCTTCCTACAAGCAAGAGTTCATTTCTGGTAAACCAAGTGAATTTTGGGCTCAAATGATTTTACACAGTTCTGGAACACACCGCGATTCTCACTATTAAATAAAGAGCATTTATGTAAGAGGAGCTGTGGTTTGTATCACTTTCAAAAGTAGAGTTGAACTACATATGGTCCTTATGAGTAGGAAATACAGTTCTATTTTTCTGGACATGCTCATGGTTCTTGCCATATTGGAGACGCTGGAAAGAAGAGCTTGCTTCTTGCGTGAAAACAGAGTGTGTTTCATGAATGAAAACACTGGTCTGAATTTACATTCAGAAACGGAGTTAAACCACAGCATCTTTGTCATCCTACAAGGAAGAGTTCATTTCTGGTAAACCCAGTGAATTTTGGGCACAAATGATTTTACACAGTTTGGAACCCAACGCGATTCTCACTATTAACTAAAGAGCATTTATGTAAGAAGAGCTGTAGTTTGTATCAGTTTCATAAGCAGAATTGAACTAAATATGGTCAGTATGAGTGGGAAATACTGTACTTTTATTCTGGGCATGCTCATTGTTCTTGCTGTATTGGAGACGCTGGAAAGAAGAGCTTGCTTCTTGCATTAAAAGAGAGTGTGTTTCATGGATGAGAACTCTGTTCTGAATTTCCCTTCAGAACTAGAGTTAAACCCCAGGATCTGTGTCTTCCTACAAGCAAGAGTTCTTTTCTTGTAACCCCAGGGAATTTTGGGCTCAAATATTTTACACAGTTTTGGATGCCAACGCGATTCGCACTATTACATAAAGAGGATTTATGTAAGAGTAGCTGTGGTTTGTATCAGTTTAATAAGCAGAGTTGAACTGCGTATGGTCTGTATGAGTTGGAAACACAGTTCTTTTTTTCTTGGCATGCTCATGGTTCTTACTGTATTGGAGAAGCTGGAAAGAAGAGGATGATTCTTGCCCTAAAACAGAGTGTTTTTCAGGGATGAGAACCTAGGTCTGAATTTCTCTTCAGAAATGGAGTTTAACTCCAGGATGAGTGTCTTCCTACAAGTGAGAATTCATTTCTGGTTAACCGTGTGAATTTTGGGCTCAAATGACTTTTCGCAATTCACGAACCCAAAGCGATTCTCACTATTAACTAAAGAGCATTTCTGTAAGCGGAGCTGTGGTTTGTATCAGTTTCATAAACAGAGTTGAACTACATATGGTCCGTATGAGTAAGAAACACAGTTCTTTTTTTCTGGGCATGCTCATGGTTCTTGCTGTATTGGTGACGCTGGAAAGAGGAGCTTGCTTCTTGCATTAAAACAGAGTGTGTTTCATGGATGAGAACTCTGGTCTGAATTTCCCTTTGGAAACGGAGTTAAACCACATGATGTGTGTCTTCCTACCAGCAAGAGTTCATTTCTGGTAAACCAATTGAATTTTCGGCTCAAATGACTTTACACAGTTCTAGAACCCAACGCGATTATCACTATTACCTAAAGAGCATTTATGTAAGAGGAGCTGTGGTCAGTATCAGTTTTATAAGCAGAGTTGGACTACATATGGAACTTATGAGTAGGAAACACAGATCTTTTTTACTTGGCATGCTCATGGTTCTTACTGTATTGGAGAACCTAGAAAGAAAAGGATGATTCATGACTTAAAACACAGTGTTTTTAAGGGATGAGAATTCTGGTCTGAATTTCCCCTCAGAAACGGAGTTAAACCCCAGGATCTGTGTCTCCTACAAGCAAGATTTCATTTCTGGTTAACCCAGTGAATTTTGGGCTCAAATGATTTTTCCCAGTTCACGAACACAACACGATTCTCACTATAAACTAAAGAGCATTTACTTAAGAGGAGCTGTGGTTTGTATCAGTTTCATAAGCAGAGTTAAACTACATATGGTCCGTATGAGTAGGAAACACAGTTCTTTTTTTCTGGGCATGCTCATTTTTCTGGCTGCATTGGAGATGCAGGAAAAGAGCTTGCTTCTTGCATTAAAACAGAGTGTGTTTCATGGATGAGAACTCTGGTCTGAATTTCCCTTCAGAAACGGAATTAAACCGCAGGATCTGTGTCTTCCTACAAACAAGAGTTCATTTCTAGTAAACCCAGTGAATTTTGGGCTGAAATGTTTTTTCTCAGTTCACGAAACCAACGCGAATCTCACTATTAACTAAAGAGCATTTATGAAAGAGGAGCTGATGTATGTATCAGTTTCATAAGCAGCGATGAACTACATATGGTCCGCATGAGTAGGTAACGCAGTTATTTTTTTCAGGGCATGCTCATGGTTCTTGCTGTATTTTAGCCTCTGGAAAGAAGAGCTTGCTTCTTGCAGTAAATCAGAGTGTGTTTCAGGGATGAGAACTCTGGTCTGAATTTCCCTTCAGAAACGGAGTTTAACCCCATGATCTGTGTCTTCCTACAAGCAAGTGTTCATTTCTGTTAAACCCAGTGAATTTTGGACACAAATGTTTTTTTGCAGTTAATGAACCCAACTCGATTTTCACTATTAACTAAAGAGCATTTATGTAAGAGGAGCTGTGGTCTGTATCAGTTTCATAAGCAGAGTTGCACTACATATGGAACGTATTAGTAGGAAACACAGATCTTTTTTTCTTGGCATGCTCATGGTTCTTAATGTTTTTGAGACCCTGGAAAGAAGAGGATGATTCATGCCTTAAACAGAGTGTTTTTCAGGGATGAGAATTCTGGCCTGAATTCCCCTCATAAACGGAGTTAAACCCCAGGATCTGTGTCTTCCTACAAGCAAGAGATCATTTCTGGTTAACCCAGTGAATTTTGGGCTCAAATGATTTTTCGCAGATCACGACCCAATGCGATTCTCACTATTAACTAAAGAGCATTTATGTAAGAAGAACTGTGGTCTGTATCAGGTTCATAAGCAGGGTTGGACTACATGTGGTCCGTATGATTAGGAAACACAGATCTTTCTTACTTGGCATGCTCATGGCTTTTACTGTATTGGAGACCCTAGAAAGAAATGGATGATTCATGACTTAAAACAGAGTGTTAGTAAGGGATGAGAATTCTGGTCTGAATTTCCCCTCAGAAATGGAGTTAAGCCCCAGGATCTGTGTCTTCCTACAAGCAAGAGTTCATTTCTGGTAAACCAAGTGAATTTTCGACTCAAATGATTATACACAGTTCTAGAACACAACGCGATTTTCACTATTAACTAAAGAGCATTTATGTCGGAGCGCTGTGGTCTGTATCATTTCATAAGCAGAGTTGAACTACATATGGTCCGTATGAGTAGGAAACACAGTTCTTTTTTTCTGGGCATGCTCATGTTTCATACTGTACTGGAGACGCTATAAAGAAGAGGATGATTCTTGCATTAAACAGAGTGTGTTTCATGGATGAGAACTCTGGTCTGAATTTCCCTTCAGAAACGGACTTAAACCCCAGGATCTGTGTCTTCCTACAAGGAGGAGTTCATTTCAGGTAAACCCAGTGAATTTTGGGCTCAAATGATATTTCGTAGTTCAAGAACCCAACGTGATTCTCACTATTAAGTAAAGCGCATTTATGTAAGAGGACCTGTTGTTTGTATCAGTTTCATAAGCAGAGTTGAACTACATATGGGCCGCATGAGTAGGAAACACAGTTCTTTTTTTCAGGGCATGCTCACGGTTTTTCCAGTATTATAGACTCTGGAAATAAGAGCTTGCTTCATGCGTTAAAACAGATTATGTTTCAGGGATGAGAACTCTGGTCTGAATCTGCCTTCAGAAATGGAGTTAAACCCCAGGATCTGTGTCTTCCTACAAGCAAGAGTTCATTTCTGGTTAACCCAGTGAATTTTGGGCTCAAATGATTTTTCGTATTCACGAACAAAAAAGCGATTCTCACTATTAACTAAAGAGCATTTATGTAAGAGGAGCTGTGGTTTGTATCAGTTTCATATGCAGAGTTGAACTACATATGGTCCGTATGAGTAGGAAACTCAATTCTTTTTTTCAGGGCATCTCATGGTTCTTGCTTTATTGGAGACACTGGAAAGAAGAGCTTGCTTCTTGCGTGAAAAAAGAGTGTGTTTCATGGATTTGAACACTGGTCTGAATTTCTCTTCAGAAACAGAGTTAAACCCCAGGATCTGGGTCTTCCTACACGCAAGAGTTCATTTCTTGTAAACCAAGTAAATTTTGGGCTCAAGTGATTTTACAGAGTTCTGGAACCCAACGCGATTCTCACTATTAACTAAACAGCATTTATTTAAGAGGTGCAGTGGTTTGTATCAGTTTCATAACGAGAGTTGATCTACATATGGTCTGTATGATTAGGAAACACAATTCTTTTTTTCAGGGCATGCACATGGTTCTTGCTGTATTGGAGACAATGGAAATAAGAGCTTGCTTCTTGGGTGAAAACAGAGTGTGTTTCATGGATGAGAACTCTGGTCTGAATTTCCCTTCAGAAATGGAGTAAAACCCCATGATCTGTGTCTTCCGACTAGCACGAGTTCATTTCTGTTAAACCAAGTGAATTTTTGGCTCAAAGGATTTTACACAGCTCTAGAACCCAACGCGATTATCACTATAAACTAAAGAGCATTTATGTCAGAGGACCTGTGGTCTGTATCATTTCATAAGCAGTGTTAAACTACATATGGTCTGGATGAGTAGGAAACACAGTTCTTTTTTTCTGGGCATGCTCATGGTTTGTACTGTACTGGAGACGCTATAAAGAAGAGGATGATTCTTGCATTAAACAGAGTGTGTTTCATGGATGAGAACCCTGGTCTGAATTGACCTTCAGAAACGGACTTAAACCCCAGGATCTTTGTCTTTCTACAAGGAGTAGTTCATTTCAGGTAAACCGAGTGAATTTTGGGCTCAAATGATTTATCAAAGATCACGAACCCAACACGATTCTCACTATTAACTTAAGCGCATTTATGTAAGAGGAGCTGTTGTTTTTATAAGTTTCATTAGCAGAGTTAAACTACATAAGGTCCGTATGAGTAGGAAATACAGTTCATTTTTCTGGGCATGCTTATTGTTCTTGCTGTATTGGAGACACTGGAAAGAAGAGGTTGCTTCTTGCATGAAAACAGAGTGTTACATGGAATTGAACACCGGTCTGAATTTGCCTTCAGAAATGGAGTTAAACCCCAGGATCTGTGTCTTCCTACAAGCGAGAGATCTTTACTGGAAAAAACATTGAATTTTGGGTTCAAATGATTTCTCGCAGTCACGAACCAAAACGCGATTCTCACTATTAACTAAAGAGCATTTATGTAAGAGGAGCTGTGGTTTGTATCAGTTTCATGTGCAGAGTTGAACTAAATATGGTCCGTATGAGTCGGAAACACAGATCTTTTATTTTTCAGGGCATCTCATGGTTCTTGCTGTATTTTAGACTCTGGAAAGAAGAGCTTGCTTCCTGCATTAATAAAGGGTGTCTTTCATGGATGAGAACTCTGGTCTGAATTTCCCTTCAGAAACGGAGTAAAACCCCATGATCTGTGTCTTCCAACAAGCGCGAGTTCATTTCTGTTAAACCAAGTGAATTTTTGGCTCAAATGGTTTTACACAGTTCTAGAACCCATCGCGATTATCACTATTAACTAAAGAGCATTTATGTTGGAGGAGCTGTGGTCAGTATCATTTCATAAGCAGAGTTGAACTACATATGGTCCGTATGAGGAGGAAACACAGTTCTTTTTTTCTGGGCATGCTCATGGTTCTTGCTTTATTTTAGACTGTGGAAAGAAGAGCTTCCTTCTTGCGTTAAAGCAGAGTGTGTTTCAGGGATGAGAACTCTGGTCTGATTTTCCCCTCAGAAACGGAGTTAAACCCCAGGATCTTTGTCTTCCTATAAGCAAGAGTTCATTTCTGGTAAACCAAGGGAATTTTCGGCTCAAATGATTTTTCGCAGTTCACCAACCCAAACCGATTCTCAATATTAACTAAAGAACATTTATGTAAGAGAATCTGCTGTTTGTATCTTTTTCATAAGCAGAGTTGAACTACATAAGGTCCGTATGAGTGGGAAACACAGTTCTTTTTTTCTGGGCATGCTTATGGTTCTTGCTGTATTGGAGACACTGGAAAGAAGTGCTTGCTTCTTGTGTGAAAACAGAGTGTGTTTCATGGATTGAACCCTGGTCTGAATTTCTCTTCAGAAACGGAGTTAAACCCCAGGATCTGGGTCTTCCTACATGCAAGAGTTCATTTCTTGTAAACCATTTGAATTTTGGGCTCAAGTGATTTTACAGAGTTCTAGAACCCAACGCGATTCTCACTATTAACTAAACAGCATTTATTTAAGAGGGTCAGTGGTTTGTATCAGTTTCATAACCATAGTTGATCTACATATGGTCTGTATGATTAGGAAACACCGTTCTTTTTTTCACGGCATGCACATGGTTCTTGATGTATTGGAGATGCTAGAAAGAAGAGCTTGCTTCTTGCATTAAAACAGAGTGTGTTTCATGGATGAGAACTCTGGTCTGAATTTCCCTTCAGAAACGGAGTAAAACCCCATGATCTGTGTCTTCCGACAAGCACGAGTTCATTTCTCTTAAACCAAGTGAATTTTCGACTCAAAGGATTTTACACAGTTCTAGAACCCAACACGATTATCACTATTAACTAAAGAGCATTTATGTTGGAGGAGCTGTGGTCTGTATCATTTCATAAGCTGTGTTGAACTACATATGGTCCTTATGAATAGGAAACACAGTTCTTTTTTACTGGGCATGCTCATGGTTCGTACTGTACTAGAGACGCTATAAAGAAGAGGATGATTCTTGCATTAAACAGAGTGTGTTTCATGGATGAGAACTCTGGTCTGAATTTCCCTTCAGAAACGGACTTAAACACCAGGATTGTGTGTTCCTATAAGCAAGAATTCATTTCTGGTAAACCAAGTGAATTTTGGACTCAAATGATTTTTCGTAGTTCACGAACCCAACGTGATTCTCACTATTAACTAAACCGCATTTATGTAAGAGGAGCTGTTGTTTGTATCAGTTTCATAAGCAGAGTTGAACTACATAAGGTCTGTATGCATAGGAAATACAGTTCTTTTTTTTATGGGCATGCTTATGGTTCTTGCTGTATTGGAGACACTGGAAAGAAGAGCTTGCTTCTTGCGTGGAAAAAGAGTGTGTTTCATGGATTTGAACACTGGTCTAATTTCTCTTCAGAAACGTAGTTAAACCCCAGGATCTGGGTCTTCTTACATGCAAGAGTTCATTTCTTGTAAACCATTTGAATATTGGGCTCAAGTAATTTTACAGAGTTCTAGAACCCAACGTGATTCTCACTATTAACTAAACAGCATTTATTTAAGAGGTGCTGTGGTTTATATCAGTTTCATAACCAGAGTTGATCTACATATGGTCTGTATGATTAGGAAACACAGTTCATTTTTTCAGGGCATGCACATGGTTCTTGCTGTACTGGAAACGATGGAAAAAGAGCTTGTTTCTTGCATTACAACCGAGTGCGTTTCATGGATGAGAACTCTGGTCTGAATTTCTCTTCAGAAACGGAGTAAAACCCCATGATCTGTGTCTTCCGACAAGCACGATTTCATTTCTGTTTAACCAAGTGAATTTTCGGCTCAAAGGATTTTACACAGTTCTAGAACCCAACGCGATTATCACTATTAACTAAAGAGCATTTATGTCGGAGGAGCTGTGGTCTGTATCATTTCATAAGCAGAGTTGAACTACATATGGTCCATATGAGTAGGAAACACAGTTCTTTTTTTCTGGGCATGCTCATGTTTCGTACTGTACTGGAGACGCTATAAAGAAGAGGATGATTCTTGCATTAAACAGAGTGTGTTTCATGGATGAGAACTCTGGTCTGAATTTGCCTTCAGAAACGGAGTTAAACCCCAGGATCTGTGTCTTCCTACAAGTGAGAGATCTTTACTGGTAAACCCATTGAATTTTGGGTTCAAATGATTTTTCGCAGTTCACGAACCAAAACGCGATTCTCACTATGAACTAAAGAACATTTATTTAAGAGGAGTTGTGGTTTGTATCAGTGTCATGTGCAGAGTTGAACTAAATATGGTCCGTATGAGTAGGAAACACAGTTCTTTTTTTCTGGGCATGCTCATGGTTCTTGCTGTATTTTAGACTGTGGAAAGAAGAGCTTGCTCCTTGCGTTAAAGCAGAGTGTGTTTCAGGGATGAGAACTCTGGTCTGATTTTCCCTTCAGAAACGGAGTTAAACCCCAGGATCTTTGTCTTCCTATAAGCAAGAGTTCGTTTCTGGTAAACCAAGTGAATTTTCGGTTCAAATGATTTTTCGCAGTTCACCAACCCAAACCGATTCTCAAGATTAACTAAAGAACATTTAGGTAAGAGGAGCTGTTGTTTGTACCAGTTTCATAAGCAGAGTTGAACTACATAAGGTCCGTATGAGTAGGAAACACAGTTCTTTTTTTCTGGGCATGCTTATGGTTCTTGCTGTATTGGAGACACTTGAAAGAAGAGCTTGCTTCTTGCGTGAAAACAGAGTGTGTTTCATGGATTGAACACTGGTCTGAATTTCTCTTCAGAAACGGAGTTAAACCCCAGGATCTGGGTCTTCCTACACCCAAGAGTTCATTTCTTGTAAACCATTTGTATTTTGGGCTCAAGTGATTTTACAGAGTTATAGAACCCAACGCGATGCTCACTATTAACTAAAGAGCATTTATTTAAGAGGTGCAGTGGTTTGTATCAGTTTCATAACCAGAGTTTATCTACATATGGTCGGTATGATTAGGAAACACAGTTCTTTTTTTCATGGCATGCACATGGTTCTTGATGTATTGGAGATGCTGGAAAGAAGAGCTTGCTTCTTGCATTAAAACCGCGTGTGTTTCATGGATGAGAACTCTGGTCTGAATTTCCCTTCAGAAACGGACTTAAACCCCAGGATCTGTGGCTTCCTACAAGGAGGAGTTCATTTCAGGCAAACCCAGTGAATTTCGGGCTCAAATGATTTTTCGTAGTTCACGAACATAACGCGATTCTCACTATTAACTAATGCGCATTTATGTAAGAGGAGCTGTTGTTTGTATCAGTTTCATAAGCAGAATTGAACTACATATGGACCGCATGAGTAGGAAACACAGTTCTTTTTTTCAGGGCATGCTCACGGTTTTTCCTGTTTTTTAGACTCTGGAAATAAGAGCTTGTTTCTTATGTTGAAACAGAGTATGTTTCAGGGATGAGAACTATGGTCTGAATTGCCTTCAGAAACGGAGTTAAAGCCCAGAATCTGTTTCTTCCTACTAGCATGAGTTCTTTATTGGTAAACCCATTGAATTTTGGGCTCAAATGATTTTTCGCAGTTCACGAACCACAACGCGATTCTCACTATTAACTAAAGAGCATTTATGTAAGAGGAGCTGTGGTTTGTATCAGTTTCATATGCAGAGTTGAACTAAATATGGTCCGTATGAGTAGGAAACACAGTTCTTTTTTTCAGGGCATGCTCATGTTTCTTGCTGTATTTTAGAATCTGGAAAGAAGAGCTTGCTTCTTGCTTTAAAACAGGGTGTGTTTCATGGATGAGAACTCTGGTCTGAATTTCCCTTCAGAAACAGATAAAAACTCCATGATCTGTGTCTTCCGACAAGCACGAGTTCATTTCTGTTAAACCAAATGAATTTTCGGCTCAAATGATTTTAAACAGTTCTAGAACCCATCGCGATTATCACTATTAACTAAAGAGCATTTATGTAGGAGGAGCTGTGGTCAGTATCATTTCATAAGCAGAGTTGAACTACATATGGTCTGTATGAGTAGGAAACACAGTTCTTTTTTTCTGGGCATGCTCATCATTATCGCTTTATTTTAGACTCTGGAAAGAAGAGCTTGCTTCTTGCGTTAAAGCAGAGTGTGTTTCAGGGATGAGAACTCTGGTCCTAATTTCCCTTCAGAAACGGAGTAAAACCACAGGATCTGTGTCTTCCTATAAGCAAGAGTTCATTTCTGGTAAACCAAGTGAATTTTGGACTCAAAGGATTTTACACAGTTCTGGAACCCAACGCGATTATCACTATTAACTAAAGAGCATTTATGTCAGAGGAGTTGTGGTCTGTATCATTTCATAAGCAGAGTTGAACTACATATGGTCCGTATGAGAAGGAAACACAGTTCTTTTTTTCAGGGCATGCACATGGTTCTTGCTGTATTGGAGACGCTGGAAAGAAGAGCTTGCTTCTTGCATTAAAACAGAGTGTGTTTCATGGATTAGAACTCTGGTCTGAATTTCCCTTCAGAAACGGAGTAAAACCCCACGATCTGTGTCTTCCTACAAGCAAGAGTTCTTTTCTGGTAAACCCATTGAATTTTGGGCTCAAATGATTTTTCGCAGTTCACGAACCAAAACGCGATTCTCACTATTAACTAAAGAGCATTTATGTCTGAGGAGCTGTGGTCTGTATCATTTCATAAGCAGAGTTGAACTACATATGGTCCATATGAGTAGGAAACACAGTTGTTTTTTTCTGGGAATGCTCATGGTTCGTACTGTACTAGAGACGCTATAAAGAAGAGGATGATTCTTGCATTAAACAGAGTGTGTTTCATGGATGAGAACTCTGGTCTGAATTTCCCTTCAGAAACGGTTTTAAACCCCAGGATCTGTGTCTTCCTACAAGGAGGAGTTCATTTCAGGTAAACCCAGTGAATTTTGGGCTCAAATGATTTTTCGTAGTTCACGAACCCAACGCGATTCTCACTATTAGCTAAAGTGCATTTATGTAAGAGGAGCTGTTGTTTTTATCAGTTTCATAAGCAGAGTTGAACTACATATGGTCCACATGAGTAGGAAACACAGTTCTTTTTTTCAGGGCATGCTCACGGTTTTTCCTGTATTTTAGACTCTGGAAATAAGAGCTTGCTTCTTGCGTTAAAACAGAGTATGTTTCAGAGATGACAACTCTGGTCTGAATTTGCCTTCAGAAACGGAGTTAAACCCCAGGATCTGTGTCTTCCTACAAGCAAGAGTTCTTTTCTTGTAAACCCATTGAATTTTGGGCTCAAATGATTTTTCGCAGTTCACGAACCAAAACGCGATTCTCACTATAAACTAAAGAGCATTTATGTCTGAGGAGCTGTGGTCTGTATCATTTCATAAGCAGAGTTGAACTACATATGGTTCGTATGAGTAGCAAACACAGTTCTTTTTTTCTGGGCATGCTCATGGTTTGTACTGTACTGGAGACGCTATAAAGAAGAGGATCATTCTTGCATTAAACAGAGTGTGTTTCATGGATGAGAACTCTGGTCTGAATTTCCCTTCAGAAACGGAGTTAAACCCCACGATCTGACTCTTCCTCCAAGGAGGAGTTCATTTCAGATAAACCCAGTGAATTTTGGGCGCAAATGATTTTTCGCAGTTCACGAACCAAAACGCAATTCTCACTATTAACTAACGAGCATTTATGTAAGATGAGCTGTGGTTTGTATCAGTTTCAAAAGCAGAGTTGAACTACATATGGTCTGTATCAGTAGGAAAGACAGGTGTTTTTTCCTGGGCATGCTCATGTTTCTTAATATATTGCAGATGTTCGAAAGAAGAGGATGCTTCTTACCTTAAAACAGAGTGTTTTTCTTGGAAGAGAACTCTGGTTTGAATTTGCGTTCAGAAACGGAGTAAACCCCAGGATCAGGGGCTTCCTACACGCAAGAGTTCATGTCTTGTAAACCATGTGAAATTGGGGCTCAAGTGATTTTACAAAGTTCTAGTACCCAACGCGATTCCCACTATTAACTAAACAACATTTATTTAAGAGGTGCTGTGGTTTGCATCAGATTCATAACTGGAGTTGATCTACATATGGTCTGTATGAGTAGGAAACAGGGTTGTTATTTTCAGGGCATGCACATGGTTCTTGCTGTATTGGATACGCTGGAAGGAAGAGCTTGCTTCTTGCATTAAAACAGAGTGTGTTTAATTGATGAGAACTCTGGTCTGAATTTGACTTCAGAAATGATGTTAAACCCCAGGATCTGAGTCTTCCTACCAGAAGGAGTTCAGTTCTGGTAAACCCAGTGATTTTGGGCTCAAATGATTTTTCGCAGTACAGGAAACCAACGATATTCTCACTATTAACTAAAGAGCATTTATGTAAGAGGAGGTGTGGTCTGTATCAGTTTCATAAGCAGAGTTGAACTTCATATGGTTCGTATGAATAGGAAACACAGTTCTTTTTTCAGGCCATGCTCATGGTTCTTGCTGTATTTTAGACTCTCTAAAGAAGAGCTTGCTTCTTCGTTTAAACAGAGTGTCTTTCAAGGATGAGAACTCAGGTCTGAATTTCCCTGCAGAAACGGAGTTAAACGCCAGGATCTATGTCTTCCTACAAGCAAGAGTTTATTTCTGGTATACCCAGTTAATTTTGGGCTCAAATGATTTTTTGCTATTCAGGAACCCAAAGCGATTCTCACTATTAACTAAAGAGCATTTATGTAAGAGGAGGTGTGGTCTGTATGAGTTTCATAAGCAGAGTTGAACTACATATGGTTCTTATGAATAGGAAACACAGTTCTTTTTTTCAGGTCATGCTCATGGTTCTTGCTGTATTTTAGACAGTGGAAAGAAGAGCTTGCTCCTTGCGTTATAACAGAGTGTGTTTCAGGGATGAGAAATCTGGTCTGAATTTGCCTTCAGAAACAGAGTTAATACCCAGGATCTGTGTCTTTCTACAAGCAAGTGTTCGGTTCTGGTAAACCCAGTGAATTTTGGACTCAAATGATTTTTTGCAGTTATGGAAACCAACGCTATTCTCACTATTAACTAAAGAGCATTTATGTAAGAGGAGGTGTGGTCTGTATCAGTTTCATAAGCAGAGTTGAACTACATATGGTCCGTATGAATAGGAAACACAGTTCTTTTTTTCAGGCCATGCTCATAGTTCTTGTTGTATTTTAGACTCTGGAAAGAAGAGCTTGCTTCTTCGTTTAAACAGAGTGTATTTCAGGGATGAGAACCCAGGTCTAAATTTGTCTTCAGAAACTGTGTTAAAACCCAGGATCAGTGTCTTCCTTCAAGCAGAGTTCATTTCTGGTAAACCCAGTGATTTTTGGGCTCAAATGATTTTTCGCAGTTCACGAACCCAACATGATTCTCACTATTAACTAAAGAGGATTTATGTAAGAGGAGCTGTGGTTTGTATCAGTTTCATAAGCAGAGTTGAACTACATATGGTCCGTATGAATAGGAAACACAGTTCTTTTTTTCAGGCCATGCTCATGTGTCTTGCTGTATTTTGGACTCTCTAAATAAGAGCTTGCTTCTTCGTTTAAAATGAGTGTGTTTCAAGGATGAGAACTCTGGTCTGAATTTCTCTGCAGAAAGGGAGTTAAACGCCAGGATCTGTGTCTTCCTATAAGCAAGAGTTCATTTCTGGTAAACCAAGTGAATTTTCGGCTCAAATGATTTTACACAGTTCTAGAATCCAACGCGATTATCACTATTAACTAAAGAGCATTTATGAAAGTGGAGCTGTATTCTGTATCAGTTTCATAAGGATAGTTGGACTACACATGATCCATATGAGTAGGAAACACCGTTCTTTTTTTCTGGAGATGCTCATGGTTCATGATGTATTGGAGCCACTGGAAAGAAGAGCTTGCCTCTTGATGGAAACAGAGTGTATTTCATGGATGAGTACTCTGGTCTGAATTTCCCTTCACAAACGGAGTTAAACCCCAGGATCTGTGTCTTCCTACAAGCAAGAGTTCATTTCTGGTAATCCCAGTGAATTTTGGGCTCAAATGATTTTTTGCAGTTCACGAACCCTACGCTATTCTCACTATTAAATAAAGAGGATTTATGTAAAAGGAGCTTTGGTTTGTATCAGTTTCTTAAGCAGAATTGAACTACATATGGTCTTTTTGACTCAGAAACACAGTTCTTTTTTTCTGGGCATGCTCATGTTTCTTAGTATATTGGAGACAATGGAAAGAAGAGCTTGCTTCTTGTGTTATAACAGAGTGAGTTTCTGGGATGAGAACTCTGGTCTGAATTTGCCTTCAGAAACGGAGTTAATCCCCAGGATCAGTGTCTTCCTACAAGCAAGAGTTCAGTTCTGGTAAACCCAGTGAATTTTGGGCTCAAATGATTTTTCGCAGTTCAGGATCCCAACATGATTCTCACTATTAACAAAAGAGGATTTATGTAAGAGGATCCGTGGGTTGTATCAGTTTCATAAGCAGAGGTGAACTACATATGGTCCTTATGAGTAGGAGACACAGTTCTTTTTTTCAGGGCATGCTCATGGTTCTTGCTGTATTTTAGATTCTGGAAAGAAGAGCTTGCTTCTTGTGTTATAACAGAGTGTGTTTCTGGGATAAGAACTCTGGGCTGAATTTCCCTTCATAAACGGAGTTAAACCCCAGGATCTGTGGCTTCCTACAAGCAAGAGTTCATTTCTGGTTAATCCAGTGAATTTTGGGCTCAAATGATTTTTCGCTGTTCAGGAACCCAACGCTTTTCTCACTATTAACTAAAGAGCGTTTATGTAAGAGGAGGTGTTTTCTGTATCAGTTTCATAAGCAGAGTTGAACTACATATGGTGCGTATGAGTAGGAAACACAGTTCTTTTTTTCAGGGCGTGCTCATGGTTCTTGCTGTATTGGAGACGCTGGAAAGAAGAGTTTACTTCTTGCCTTAAAACAGAGTGTTTTTCAGGGTTGAGAATTCTGCTCTGAATTTGTCTTAAGAAACAGAGTTAAACCCCAGGATCTGAGTCTTCCTATGAGAAAGAGTTTAGTTCTGGTAAACCCAGGGAATTTTGGGCTCAAATGATTTTTCGAAGTTCATTAACCCAACGCTATTCTCACTATTAAATAAAGAGCAATTATGTAAGAGTAGGTGTGGTCTGTATCAGTTGCATAAGCAGAGTTGAACTAAATGTGGTCAGTATGAATAGGAAACACAGTTCATTTTTTCAGCCAATGCTCATGGTTCTTGCTGTAATTTAGACTCTGGAAAGAAGAGCTTGCTTCCTCGTTAAAACAGAGTGTGTTTCAGGGATTAGAACTCTGGTCTGATTATCCCTACAGAAACGGAGTTAAACCCAAAGATCAGTGTCTTCCTACAAGCAAGAATTCATTTCTTGTAAACCCAGTTTATTTTGGGCTCAAATGATTTTTCGCAGTTCACAAACCCTAGGCTATTCTCACTATTAACTAAAGAGGATTTATGTAAGAGGAGCTGTGGTTTGTTTTAGTTTCATAATCAGAGTTGAACTACATATTTTCTGTATGAGACGGAAACACAGTTCTTTTTTTCAGGCCATGCTCATGGTTCTTGCTTTATTTTAGACACTGGAAAGAAGAGCTTGCTTCTTGTGTTAAAACAGAGTGTGTTTCAGGGATTACAACCCTGGTCTGAATTTCCCTTCAGAAAGGGAGTTAAACCCCAGATCTGTGTCTTCCTACAAGCAAGAGTTCATTTCTGGAAAACCCAGTTAATTTGGGGCTCAAATGATTTTTCGCAGTTCTCAAACCCAACATGATTCTCACTATTAACTAAAGAGCATTTATGTAAGAGGAGCTGTGGTTTGTATCAGTTTCAGAAGCAGAGTTGAAATACATATGGTCCGTATGAGTAGGAAACACAGTTCTTTTTTTCAGGCCATGCTCATGGTTCTTGCTGAATTGGTGATGCTGCAAAGAAGAGCTTGCTTCTTTCATTGAAACTGGGTGTGTTTCATGGATGAGAACTCTGGTCTGAATTTCCCTTCACAAACGGAGTTAAACACCATGATCTGTGTCTTCCTAACAGCAAGAGTTTATTTCTGGTAAATCAAGTGAATTTTCGGCTCAAATGATTTACACAATTCTAGAACCCAACTCGATAATCACTATTAACTAAAGAGCACTTATGTAAGAGTAGCTGCAGTCTGTATCATTTCATAAGCAGAGTTGAACTACATATGGTCTGTATGAGTAGGAAACACAGTTCTTTTTTTCAGGGCATGCTCATGGTTCTTGCTGTATTTTAGGCTCTGGAAAGAAGAGCTTGCTTCTTGTGTTATAACAGAGTGTGTTTCAGGGATGAGAACTCTGGTCTGAATTTCCCTTCAGAAACGGTGTTTAGCCCCAGGATCTGTGTCTTCCTACAAGCAACAGTTCATTTCTGGTTAACCCAGTGAATTTGGGCTCAAATGATTTTTCACAGTTCACGAACCCAACGCGATTCTCACTATTAACTAAAGAGCATTTATGTAAGAGGAGGTGTGGTTTGTATCAGTTTCATAAGCAGATTTGAACTACATATGGTCATTATGAGTAGGAAACACAGTTCTTTTTTTCAGGGCATGTTCATGGTTCTTGCTGTATTTTAGACACTGGAAAGAAGAGCTTGCTTCTTGCATTGAAACAGGGTGTGTTTCTTGGATGAGAACTCTGGTCTGAATTTCCCTTCACAAACGGAGTTAAGCACCATGATCTGTGTCTTCCTACAAGCAAGAGTTCAGTTCAGATAAACCCAGTGAATTTTGGGCTCAAATGATTTTATACTGTTCAGGAACCCAACGCTTTTTTCACTATTAACTAAAGAGCGTTTATGTAAGAGGAGGTGTTGTCTGTATCAGTTTCATAAGCAGAGTTGAACTACATATGGTCCGTATGATAAGGAAACACAGTTCTTTTTTTCAGGCCATGCTCTTGGTTTTTGCTGTATTTTAGACTCTCTAAGAAGATCTTGCTTTATCGTTTAAACAGAGTGTGTTGAAAGGATGAGAACTCTGGTCTGATTTCCCTTCAGAAACGGAGTTAAACCCCAGGATCTGTGTCTTCCTACAAGCAAGAGTTCATTTCTGGTAAACACAGTTATTTTTTGGCCCTAATGATTATTCGCAGTTCACGAACCCTACGCTATTCTCACTAATAACTAAGGAGCATTTATGTAAGAGGAGGTGTGGTCTGTATCAGTTTCATAAGCAGAGTTGAACTACATATGGTCAGTTTGAATAGGAAACACAGTTCTTTTTTTCAGGCCATGCTCATGCTTCTTGCTGTATTTTAGACTCTGGAAAGAAGAGCTTGCTTCTTCGTTATAACAGAGTGTGTTTCAGGGATGAGAAGTCTGGTCTGAATTTCCATTCAGAAACGGAGTTAAACCCCAGGATCTGTGTCTTCCTACAAGCAAGTGTTCATTTCTGGTAAACCCAGTGATTTTTGGGCTCAAACGATTTTTTGCAGTTCACAAACCGAACATGATTCTCACTATTACCTAAAGAGCCTTTATGTAAGAGGAGCCGTGGTTGGATCAGTTTCATAAGCACATTTGAACTACATATGGTCATTATGAGTAGGAAAAACAGTTCTTTTTTTCAGGGCATTTTCATGGTTCTTGCTGTATTTTAGACACTGGAAAGAAGAGCTTGTTTCTTGCATTATAACAGAGTGTGTTTCAGGGATGAGAACTCTGGTCTGAATTTCCCTGCAGAAACGGAGTTAATCCCCAGCATCTGTGTCTTCTTACAAGCAAGAGTTAAGTTCTGGTAAACCCAGTGAATTTTGGGCACAAATGATTTTTCGCAGTTCAGGAACCCAACGGTATTCTCACAATTAACTAAAGAGCATTTATGTAAGAGGAGGTGTGGTCTGTATCAGTTTCATAAGCAGAGTTGAACTACATATGGTCTGTATGAATAGGAAACACGGTTCTTTTTTTCAGGGCATGCTCATGGTTTTTGCTGTTTTGGTGACGCTGGAAAGAAGAGCTTGCTTCTTGAATTAAAACAGGGTGTGTTCCATGGATGAGAACTCTGGTCTGAATTTCCCTTCACAAACGGAGTTAAACACCATGATCTGTGTCTTCCTACAAGCAAGACTTCATTTCTTGTAAACCAAGTGAATTTTCAGCTCAAATGGATTTACACAGTTCTAGAACCCAACGCGATTATCACTATTAACTAAAGAGCATTTATGTAAGAGCAGCTGCGGTCTGTATCATTTCAAAAGCAGAGTTGAACTACATATGATCCGTATAAGTAGGAAACACAGTTCTTTTTTTATGGGCATGCTCACGGTTGTTACTGTATTAGAGACGCTGGAAAGAAGAGGATGATTCTTGCCTTAAAACAGAGTGTTTTTCAGGGTTGAGAATTCTGGTCTGAATGTGCCTTCATAAACGGTGTTAATCCCCAGGATCTGTGTCTTCCTACATGCAAGAGTTCAGTGCTGGTAAACCCAGTGAATTTTGGGCTCAAATGATTTTTCGCAGTTCAGGAACCCAACGCTATTCTCACTATTAACTAAAGAGCGTTTATGGAAGAGGAGGTGTTGTCTGTATCAGTTTCATAGGCAGAGTTGAACTACATATGATCCGCATGATAAGGAAACACAGTTCTTTTTTTCAGGCCATGCTCTTGGTTCTTGCTGTATTTTAGACTCTCTAAAGAAGAGCTTGCTTCATCGTTTAAACTGAGTGTGTTGAAAGGATGAGAACTCTGGTCTGAATTTCCCTGCAGAAACGGAGTTAAACCCCAGGATCTGTGTCTTCCTACATGCAAGAGTTCATTTCTGGGTAACCCAGTGAATTTTCGGCTCAAATGATTTTTCGCAGTTCATGAACCCAACGCGGTTCTCACTATTGACTAACGAGCATTTATGTAAGAGGAGGTGTGGTCTGTATCAGTTTAATAAGCAGAGTTGAACTACATATGGTCCATATGAATAGGAAACACAGTTCTTTTTTTCAGGCCATGCTCATGGTTCTTGCTGTATTTTAGACTCTGGAAAGAAGAGCTTGCTTCTTCGTTATAACAGAGTGTGTTTCAGGGATGAGAACTCTGGTCTGAATTTCCCTTCAGAAAGGCAGTTATACCCCAGGATCTGTGTCTTCCTACAATCAAGTGTTCATTTCTGGTAAACTCAGTGATTTTTGGGCTCAAATGATTTTTCCCAGTTCACGAACCCAATGGAATTCTCACTATTGAGTAAAGAGCATTTATGTAAGAGGAGCTGTGGTTTGTATCAGTTTCATAAGCAGAGTTGAATTACATACTTTCTGTATGAGACGGAAACACAGTTCTTTTTTTCTGGGCATGCTCATGTTTCTTACTATATTGGCGACGCTGGAAAGAAGAGGATGATTCTTGCCTTAAAACAGAGTTTTTTTCAGGGATGAGAACTCTTGTCTGAATTTGCCTTCAGAAACAGAGTTAAACCCCAGGATCAGTGTCATCCTACAAGCACGTGTTCATTTCTGGTAAACCCAGTGAATTTTGGGCTCAAATGATATTTCTCAGTTCACGACCCAACAGCATTCTCACTATTACCTAAAGAGCATTTATGTAAGAGGAGCCGTGGTTGGATCAGTTTCATAAGCAGATTTGAACTACATATGGTCATTATGAGTAGGAAACACAGTTCTTTTTTTCAGGGCATGCTCATGGTTCTTGCTGTATTTTAGGCTCTGGAAAGAAGAGCTTGCTTCTTGTGTTATAACAGAGTGTGTTTCAGGGATGAGAACTCTGGTCTGAATTTCCCTTCAGAAACGGTGTTTAGCCCCAGGATCTGTGTCTTCCTACAAGCAACAGTTCATTTCTGGTTAACCCAGTGAATTTGGGCTCAAATGATTTTTCACAGTTCACGAACCCAACGCGATTCTCACTATTAACTAAAGAGCATTTATGTAAGAGGAGGTGTGGTTTGTATCAGTTTCATAAGCAGATTTGAACTACATATGGTCATTATGAGTAGGAAACACAGTTCTTTTTTTCAGGGCATGTTCATGGTTCTTGCTGTATTTTAGACACTGGAAAGAAGAGCTTGCTTCTTGCATTGAAACAGGGTGTGTTTCTTGGATGAGAACTCTGGTCTGAATTTCCCTTCACAAACGGAGTTAAGCACCATGATCTGTGTCTTCCTACAAGCAAGAGTTCAGTTCAGATAAACCCAGTGAATTTTGGGCTCAAATGATTTTATACTGTTCAGGAACCCAACGCTTTTTTCACTATTAACTAAAGAGCGTTTATGTAAGAGGAGGTGTTGTCTGTATCAGTTTCATAAGCAGAGTTGAACTACATATGGTCCGTATGATAAGGAAACACAGTTCTTTTTTTCAGGCCATGCTCTTGGTTTTTGCTGTATTTTAGACTCTCTAAGAAGATCTTGCTTTATCGTTTAAACAGAGTGTGTTGAAAGGATGAGAACTCTGGTCTGATTTCCCTTCAGAAACGGAGTTAAACCCCAGGATCTGTGTCTTCCTACAAGCAAGAGTTCATTTCTGGTAAACACAGTTATTTTTTGGCCCTAATGATTATTCGCAGTTCACGAACCCTACGCTATTCTCACTAATAACTAAGGAGCATTTATGTAAGAGGAGGTGTGGTCTGTATCAGTTTCATAAGCAGAGTTGAACTACATATGGTCAGTTTGAATAGGAAACACAGTTCTTTTTTTCAGGCCATGCTCATGCTTCTTGCTGTATTTTAGACTCTGGAAAGAAGAGCTTGCTTCTTCGTTATAACAGAGTGTGTTTCAGGGATGAGAAGTCTGGTCTGAATTTCCATTCAGAAACGGAGTTAAACCCCAGGATCTGTGTCTTCCTACAAGCAAGTGTTCATTTCTGGTAAACCCAGTGATTTTTGGGCTCAAACGATTTTTTGCAGTTCACAAACCGAACATGATTCTCACTATTACCTAAAGAGCCTTTATGTAAGAGGAGCCGTGGTTGGATCAGTTTCATAAGCACATTTGAACTACATATGGTCATTATGAGTAGGAAAAACAGTTCTTTTTTTCAGGGCATTTTCATGGTTCTTGCTGTATTTTAGACACTGGAAAGAAGAGCTTGTTTCTTGCATTATAACAGAGTGTGTTTCAGGGATGAGAACTCTGGTCTGAATTTCCCTGCAGAAACGGAGTTAATCCCCAGCATCTGTGTCTTCTTACAAGCAAGAGTTAAGTTCTGGTAAACCCAGTGAATTTTGGGCACAAATGATTTTTCGCAGTTCAGGAACCCAACGGTATTCTCACAATTAACTAAAGAGCATTTATGTAAGAGGAGGTGTGGTCTGTATCAGTTTCATAAGCAGAGTTGAACTACATATGGTCTGTATGAATAGGAAACACGGTTCTTTTTTTCAGGGCATGCTCATGGTTTTTGCTGTTTTGGTGACGCTGGAAAGAAGAGCTTGCTTCTTGAATTAAAACAGGGTGTGTTCCATGGATGAGAACTCTGGTCTGAATTTCCCTTCACAAACGGAGTTAAACACCATGATCTGTGTCTTCCTACAAGCAAGACTTCATTTCTTGTAAACCAAGTGAATTTTCAGCTCAAATGGATTTACACAGTTCTAGAACCCAACGCGATTATCACTATTAACTAAAGAGCATTTATGTAAGAGCAGCTGCGGTCTGTATCATTTCAAAAGCAGAGTTGAACTACATATGATCCGTATAAGTAGGAAACACAGTTCTTTTTTTATGGGCATGCTCACGGTTGTTACTGTATTAGAGACGCTGGAAAGAAGAGGATGATTCTTGCCTTAAAACAGAGTGTTTTTCAGGGTTGAGAATTCTGGTCTGAATGTGCCTTCATAAACGGTGTTAATCCCCAGGATCTGTGTCTTCCTACATGCAAGAGTTCAGTGCTGGTAAACCCAGTGAATTTTGGGCTCAAATGATTTTTCGCAGTTCAGGAACCCAACGCTATTCTCACTATTAACTAAAGAGCGTTTATGGAAGAGGAGGTGTTGTCTGTATCAGTTTCATAGGCAGAGTTGAACTACATATGATCCGCATGATAAGGAAACACAGTTCTTTTTTTCAGGCCATGCTCTTGGTTCTTGCTGTATTTTAGACTCTCTAAAGAAGAGCTTGCTTCATCGTTTAAACTGAGTGTGTTGAAAGGATGAGAACTCTGGTCTGAATTTCCCTGCAGAAACGGAGTTAAACCCCAGGATCTGTGTCTTCCTACATGCAAGAGTTCATTTCTGGGTAACCCAGTGAATTTTCGGCTCAAATGATTTTTCGCAGTTCATGAACCCAACGCGGTTCTCACTATTGACTAACGAGCATTTATGTAAGAGGAGGTGTGGTCTGTATCAGTTTAATAAGCAGAGTTGAACTACATATGGTCCATATGAATAGGAAACACAGTTCTTTTTTTCAGGCCATGCTCATGGTTCTTGCTGTATTTTAGACTCTGGAAAGAAGAGCTTGCTTCTTCGTTATAACAGAGTGTGTTTCAGGGATGAGAACTCTGGTCTGAATTTCCCTTCAGAAAGGCAGTTATACCCCAGGATCTGTGTCTTCCTACAATCAAGTGTTCATTTCTGGTAAACTCAGTGATTTTTGGGCTCAAATGATTTTTCCCAGTTCACGAACCCAATGGAATTCTCACTATTGAGTAAAGAGCATTTATGTAAGAGGAGCTGTGGTTTGTATCAGTTTCATAAGCAGAGTTGAATTACATACTTTCTGTATGAGACGGAAACACAGTTCTTTTTTTCTGGGCATGCTCATGTTTCTTACTATATTGGCGACGCTGGAAAGAAGAGGATGATTCTTGCCTTAAAACAGAGTTTTTTTCAGGGATGAGAACTCTTGTCTGAATTTGCCTTCAGAAACAGAGTTAAACCCCAGGATCAGTGTCATCCTACAAGCACGTGTTCATTTCTGGTAAACCCAGTGAATTTTGGGCTCAAATGATATTTCTCAGTTCACGACCCAACAGCATTCTCACTATTACCTAAAGAGCATTTATGTAAGAGGAGCCGTGGTTGGATCAGTTTCATAAGCAGATTTGAACTACATATGGTCATTATGAGTAGGAAACACAGTTCTTTTTTTCAGGGCATGCTCATGGTTCTTGCTGTATTTTAGACAATCGAAAGATGATCTTGTTTCTTACGTTATGACAGAGTATGTTTCAGGGATGAGAACTCTGGTCTGAATTTCCCTTCAGAAACGGAGTTAATCCCCAGGATCTGTGTCTTCTTACAAGCAAGAGTTCAGTTCTGGAAAACCCAGTGAATATTGGGCACAAATGATTTTTCACAGTTCAGGAACCCAACACTATTCTCACAATTATCTAAAGAGCATTTATTTAAGAGGAGGTGTGGTCTCTATCAGTTTCATAAGCAGAGTTGAACTACACATGGTCTGTATGAATAGGAAACACAGTTCTTTTTTTCAGGGCATGCTCATGGTTTTTGCTGTATTGGTGACACTGCAAAGAAGAGTATGCATCTTTCATTGAAACAGGGTGTGATTCATGGATGAGAACTCTGGTCTGAATTTCCCTTCACAAACGGAATTAAACTCCATGATCTGTGTCTTCCTACCAGCAACAGTTCATTTATGGTAAACCAAGTGAATTTTTGGCTCAAATGAATTAACACAGTTCTAGAACCCAACGCGATTATCACTCTTAAGTAAAGAGCATTTATGTAAGAGGAGCTGCGGTCTGTGTCATTTCATAAGCAGAGTTGAACTACATATGATCTGTATGAGTAGGAAACACAGTTCTTTTATTCTGGGCATGCTCATGGTTCTTACTGTATTAGAGACGCTGGAAAGAAGAGGGTGATTCTTGCCATAAAACAGAGTGTTTTTCAGGGTTGAGAATTCTGGTCTGAATTTGCCTTCATAAACGGAGTTAATACCCAGAATCTGTGTCTTCCTAAAGCAAGAGTTCAGTTCTGGTAAACCCGGTGAATTTTGGGCTCAAATGATTTCTCTCAGTTCAGGAACCCAACGCTATTCTCACTATTAACTAAAGAGCGTTTATGTAAGTGGAGGTGTTGTCTGTATCAGTTTCATAAGCAGAGTTGAACTACATAAGGTCCGTATGAATAGGAAACACAGTTCTTTTTTTCAGGCCATGCTCATAGTTCTTGCTGTATTTTAGACTCTGGAAAGAAGAGCTTGCTTCTTCCTTATAACAGAGTGTGTATCAGGGATGAGAACTCTGGTCTGAATTTCCCTTCAGAAACGGAGTTAAACCCCAGGATCTGTGTCTTCCTACAAGCAAGTGTTCATTTCTGGTAAACCCAGTGATTTTGGGGCTCAAATGATTTTTCGCAGTTCACGAACCCAACATGATTCTCACTGTTAACAAAAGAGGATTTATGTAAGAGGAGCCGTGGTTTGTATCAGTTTCATAAGCATAGTTGAACTATATATGGTCCTTATGAGTAGGAAACACAGTTCTTTTTTTCAGGCCATGCTCTTGTTTCTTGCTCTATTTTAGACTCTCTAAAGAAGAGCTTGCTTCATCGTTTAAACAGAGAGTGTTGAAAGGATGAGAACTCTGGTCTGAATTTCCATGCAGAAACGGAGTTAAACCCCAGTATCTGTGTCTTCCTACAAACAAGAGTTCATTTCTGGTAAACACAGTTAATTTTTGGCACAAAGGATTTTTCGCAGTTCACGAACCCTACGCTATTCTCAGTAATAACTAAAGAGGATTTATGTAAGAGGAGCTGTGGTTTGTATCAGTTTCATAAGCAGAGTAGAACTACATATGGTCTGTATGAGTGGGAAACACAGTTCTTTTTTTCAGGGCAAGCTCATGGTTCTTGCTGTATTTTATACTCTGGAAAGAAGAGCTTGCTTCTTGCGTTATAACAGAGTGTGTTTCAGTGATGAGAACTCTGGTCTCATTTTCCCTTCAGAAACGGAGTTAAACCCCAGGATCTGTGTCTTCCTACATGCAAGAGTTCATTTCTGGGTAACCCAGTGAATTTTGGGCTCAAATGATTTTTCGCAGTTCAGGAACCCAACGCTATTCTCACAATTAACTAAAGAGCATTTATGTAAGAGGAGGTGTGGTCTGTATCAGTTTCATAAGCAGAGTTGAACTACATATGATGTGTATGAATAGGAAACAGAGATCTTTTTTTCAGGGAATGTTCATGGTTTTTGCTGTATTGGTGACGCTGGAAAGAAGAGCTTGCTTCTTGCATTAAAACAGGGTGTGTTCCATGGATGAGAACTCTGGTCTGAATTTCCCTTCACAAACGGAGTTAAACACCATGATCTGAGTCTTCCTACCAGCAAGAGTTCATTTCTGGTAAACCAAGTGAATTTTCGGCTCAAATGAATTAACACAGTTCTAGAACCCAACGCGATTATCACTCTTAAGTAAAGAGCATTTATGTAAGAGGAGCTGCGGTCTGTATCATTTCATAAGCAGAGTTGAACTACATATGATCTGTATGATTAGGATACACAATTCTTTTTTTCTGTGCATGCTCACGGTTCTTACTGTATTAGAGACGCTGGAAAGAAGAGCATGATTCTTGCCATAAAACAGAGTGTTTTTCAGGGTTGAGAATTCTGGTCTGAATTTGCCTTCATAATTGGAGTTAATACCCAGGATCTGTGTCTTCCTAAAGCAAGAGTTCAGTTCTGGTAAACCCGGTGAATTTTGGGCTCAAATGATTTTTCGCAGTTCAGGAACCCAATGCTATTCTCACTATTAACTAAAGAGCGTTTATGTAAGTGGAGGTGTTGTCTGTATCAGTTTCATAAGCAGAGTTGAACTACATATGGTCCGTATGAATAGTAAACACAGTTCTTTTTTTCAGGCCATGCTCATGGTTCTTGCTGTATTTTAGACTCTGGAAAGAAGAGCTTGCTTCTTCGTTATAACAGAGTATGTTTCAGGGATGAGAACTCTGGTCTGAATTTCCCTTCAGAAACGGAGTTAAACCCCATGATCAGTGTCTTCCTACAAGCAAGAGTTCATTTCTGGTAAGCCCAGTGAATTTTGGGCTCAAATGATTTTCTCAGTTCACGAACACAACAGGATTCTCACTATTACCTAAAGAGCATGTATGTAAGAGGAGCCGTGGTTGGATCAGTTTCATAAGCAGATTTGAACTACATGTGGTCATTATGAGTAGGAAACACAGTTCTTTTTTTCAGGGCTTGCTCATGGTTCTTGCTGTATTTTAGACACTGGAAAGAAGAGCTTGTTTCTTGTGTTATAACAGAGTGTGTTTCAGGGATGAGAACTCTGGTCTCATTTTCCCTTCAGAAACGGAGTTAAACCCCAGGATCTGTGTCTTCCTACATGCAAGAGTTCATTTCTGGTAAACCCAGTGAATTTTGGGCTCAAATGATTTTTCTCAGTTTACGAACCCTACGCTATTCTCACTAATAACTAAAGAGGATTTATGTAAGAGGAGATGTGGTTTGTATCAGTTTCATAAGCAGAGTAGAACTGCATATGGTCTGTATGAGTAGGAAACACAGTTCTTTTTTTCAGGGCTTGCTCATGGTTCTTGCTGTATTTTAGACACTGGAAAGAAGAGCTTGTTTCTTGTGTTATAACAGAGTGTGTTTCAGTGATGAGAACTCTGGTCTCATTTTCCCTTCTGTATCAGTTTCATAAGCAGAGTTGAACTACATATGATGTGTAAGAATAGGTTGTTAGATGACTTGTGGTTTGTATCAGTTTCAGAAGCAGAGATGAACTAGATATGGTCCGTATGTGTAGGAAACACCGTTCCTTTGTTCAGAGCACACTCACGTTTCCTGCTGTATTAGAGACTCTAGAAAGCAAGAGCATTCGTCTTGTTCTAAAGCAGAGAGAGATCCATGGATGAGAACTGTGCTGTGTGTTTCGCTTCAGAAATGGAGTTAAATCCCTGGCTCTGAGTCTTCCTACAAGCAAGAATTCGTTTCAGGTAAGGGCAGTTACTTACAGCTCAAATGAACTACATTGTCACGAAGCTCACACGTTTCTCATCTTAACTGAGAAGCACTGGTTTTTAGAGGACCTTTGCTTTGTATCAATTTCAAGTAGAGTTGAACTACATATGTTCTGTAAGTATTGGAAACACTGTTCTTTTCTTCTGAGCACACCCACGTTTCCTGCTGTATTAGAGAATCTAGAAAGCAAGAGTGTGCTTCTTGCTCTAAAACATAGTGTGATCAATGGATGAGAACTCTGGTGTGTGTTTCACTCAGAAATGGTGTTAAATCCCAGGCTTTGAGTCTTCCTACAAGCAAGACTTTGTTTCAGATAAGGGCAGTCACTTTTCAGCTCAAACGAACTACATCTTAACGAAGCTCACACGTTTCTCATCTTAACTGAGAGAAATTGGATGTTAGAGGACCTGTGGTTTGTTTCAGTTTCAGAAGCAGAGTTGGACTACATATGGTCCGTATGTGCAGGAAACACCGTTCTTTTTTTCTGAGGACACTCACGTTTCCTGCTGTATTAGAGCATCTAGAAAACAAGAGCGTGCTTCTTGCTCTAAAGCAGAGTCTGATCCATGGATGAGAACTATTCTGTGTGTTTCCCTTCAGAAATGGAGTTAAATACCAGGCTCTGTATCTTCCTAAAATCATGACTTCGTTTCAGGTAAGGTCAGTCACTTTTCAGCTCAAAGGAACTACATTGTTCATGAAGCTCACACGTTTCTCATCTTAACTGACAAGCATTGGATGTTAGAGGACCAATGCTTTGTATCAGTTTCAGAAGCAGAGTTGGACTAGATATGGTCCGTTTGTGCAGGAAACACCGTTATTTACTTCTGAGCACACTCAAGTTTCCTTCGGTATTAGAGACTCTAGAAAGCAAGAGCGTGCGTCTTGCTCTAAAACAGAGTGTGATCCATGGATGAGAACTATGCTGTGTGTTTCACCTCAGAAATGGAGTTAAATCCCAGGCTCTGGGTCTTCCTACAAACAAGACTTTGTTTCAGGTAAGGGCAGTTACATTACAGCTCAAACGAACAACATCGTTCACGAAGCTCACATGTTTCTCTTCTTAACTGACAAGCTTTGGATGTTAGAGGACCTGTGGTTTGTTTCAGTTCAGAAGCAGAGTTGGACTAGATGTGGTCCGTATGTGCAGGAAACACCGTTCTTTTGTTCTGAGCCCACTCATCATTCCGGCTGTATTAGAGAATCTAGAAAGCAAGAGCGTGCTTCTTGCTCTAAAGCAGAGTGTGATCCATGGATGAGAACTATGCTGTTTATTTCCCTTCAGAAATGGAGTTAAATCCCAGGCTCTGTATCTTCCTAAAATCAAGACATCGTTTCAGGTAAGGGCAGTTACTTTAGAGGTGAAAAGAACTACATCGTTCACGATGCTCACACATTTCTCACCTTAAATGAAAAGCATTGGATGTTAGAGGACCTGTGGTTTGTTTCAATTTCAAAGTTGATTTGGACTAGATATGGTCTGTATGTGTAGGAAACACCGTTCCTTTGTTTAGAGCACACTCAAGTTTCCTGCTGTATTAGTGACTCTCGAAAGCAAGAGCGTTCTTCTTGTTCTAAAGCAGAGAGAGATCCATGGATGAGAACTCGGCTGTGTGTTTCAATTCAGAATGGAGTTAAATCCCAGGCTCTGAGTCTTCCTAAAATCAAGACTTCGTTTCATGTAAGGGCAGTTTCTTTACAGCTCAAAGGAACTACATCATTCAGGAAGCTCACACGTTTCTCATCTAAACTGACAAGCATTGGATGTAAGAGGACCTGTGGTTTGTTTCACTTTCAGAAGCAATTGAACTAGATATGCCCGTATGTGTAGGAAACACCGTTCTTTTTTTCTGAGCACACTCACGTTTCCTGCTGTATTAGAGAATCTAGAAAAGAAAAGAGTGCTTGTTGCTCTAAAGCAGAGTGTGATCCATGGATGAGAAATATGCTGTGTGTTTCACTTCAGAAATGGAGTTAAATCCAAGGCTCTGTGTCTTCCTACAATCAAGACTTTGTTTCAGGTAAGGACAGTCACTTTTCAGCTCAAATGAACTACATCGTTCAGGAAGCTCACATGTTTCTCATCTTAACTGACAAGCATTGGATGTTAGAGGACCAGTGATTTGTATCAGTTTCAGAAGCAGAGTTGGACTAGATATGGTCCGTATATGTAGGAAACACCGTTCCTTTGTTCTCAGCACACTCAATTTTCCTGCTGTATTTGAGACTCTAAAAAGCTAGAGCGTGATCCTTGCTCTAAAGCAGAGTGTGATCAATGGATGAGAACTCTGTTGTGTGTATAAATTCAGAAATGGAGTTAAAGCCCAGGCTCTGAGTCTGCCTACAAGCAAGACTTTGTTTCAGGTAAGGGCAGTTACTTTAAGCTCAAACGAACTACATTGTTCACGAAGCTCACACGTTTCTCATCTTAACTGACAAGTATTGGATGTTAGAGGACCTGTGGTTTTTTTCTGTTTCAGAAGTAGAGTTGGACTAGATATGGTCCGTATGTGTAGGAATAACCGTTCTATTGTTCTGAGCACACTCGCATTTCCTGCTGTATTAGAGACTCTGGAAAGCAAGAGCGTGCTTCTTGCTCTAAAGCAGAGTTTGATCCATGAATGAGAACTCTGCTGTGTGTTTCCCTTCAGAAATGGAGTTAAATCCCATGCTCTGTGTCTTCTTACAAACAAGATTTCGTTTCAGGTAATGGCAGTAACTTTACAGCTCAAATGAACTACATTGTTCACGTAGCTCACACATTTCTCATCTTAACTGACAAGCAGCAGATATTAGAGGACCAGTGCTTTGTATCAGTTTCAGAAGCAGAGTTGGACTAGATATGGTCCGTATGTGTACGAAACAGCGTTCTTTTTTTCTCAGCACACTCACGTTTCCTGCAGTCTTAGAGACTCTAGAAAGCTAGAACGTGCTTCTTGCTCGAAATCAAAGTGTGATCCATGGATGAGAACTCTGCTGTGTGTTTCCCTTCAGAAAGGGAGTTAAAAACCAGGCTATGATACTTACTACAATCAAGACTTCGTTTCAGGTAAGGGCAGTTTCTTTACAGCTCAAACGAAGTACATCGTTCATGAAGCTCATACGATTCTCATCTAAACTGACAAGCATTGGATGTTAGAGGACCTGTGGTTTGTTTCCGTTTCAGAAGCAAAGTTGGACTAGATATGTTCCGTTTGTGCAGGAAACACCGTTCTTTAGTTCTGAGCACACTCAAGTTTCCTTCGGTATTAGAGACTCTAGAAAGCAAGAGCGTGCTTCTTGCTCTAAACCAGAGTGTGATCCATGGATGACAACTATTCTATGTGTTTCCATTCAGAAATGGAGGTAAATTCCAGGCTCCTAGTCTTTCTACCAGAAAGACTTCCTTTCAGGTAAGGGCAGTTACTTTAAGCTCAAATGATATACATTGTTCACGAAGCTCAGACATTTCTCATCTTAACTGACAAGCATCAGATATTAGAGGACCAGTGTTTTGTATCAGTTTGAGAAGCAGAGTTGGACTAGATATGGTCCGTATGTGTAGGAAACACCGTTCTTTTGTTATCATCACAATCACGTTTGCTGCTGTCTTAGAGACTCTGGAAAGCAAGAGCGTGCTTCTGGCTCTAAAGCAGAGTGTGATCAATGGATGAGAACTCGGCTGTGTGTTTCACTTCAGAAATGGAGATAAATCCCAGGCTCTGAGTCTTCCTACAATCAAGACTTCGTTTCAGGTAAGGGCAGTTTCTTTACAGCTCAAACGAAATACATCGTTCATGAAGCTCATACAATTCTCATCAAAACTGACAAGCATTGGATGTTAGAGGACCTGTTTTTTGTATCAGTTTCAGAAGCAGAGTTGGACTAGATATGGTCCGTATGTGTAGGAAACACCGTTCTTTTGTTCTCAGCACACTCAGGTTTCCTGCATTCTTAGAGACTCTAGAAATCTAGAACGTGCTTCTTGCTCTAAAGCAGAATGTGATCCATGGATGAGAACTCTGCTGTGTGTTTCCCTTCAGAAATGGAGTTAAATCCCAGGTTCTGTGTCTTCCTAAAACCAAGACTTCGTTTCAGGTAAGGGCAGTCACTCTTCAGCTCAAAGGAACTACATTGTTCACGAAGCTCACACGTTTCTCATCTTAACTGACAAGCATTGGATGTTAGAAGATCAATACTTTGTATCAGTTTCAGAAGCAGAGTTGGACTAGATATAGTCCATATGTATAGGGAACACCGCTCTTTGGTTCTCATCACACTCACGTTTCCTGCTGTCTTAGAGACTCTGGAAAGCAAGACCATGCTTCTTGTTCTAAAACAGAGTGTGATCAATGGATGAGACCTCTGTTGTGTGTTTCACTTCAGAAATGGAATTAAATCCCAGGCTCTGAGTCTTCCTACAAACAAGACTTCGTTTCATATAAGGGCAGTTACATTACAGCTCAAACGAACTACATCGTTCACAAAGCTCACCCTTTTCTCTTCTTAACTGACAAGCATTGGATGTTAGAGGACCTGTGGTTTGTTTTAGTTTCAGAAGCAGATTTGGACTAGATATGGTCCGTATGTGTAGGAAACACCGTTCTTTTGTTCTGAGCACACTCACCTTTCCGGCTGTAATAGAGAATCTAGAAAACAAGAGCGTGCTTCTTGCTCTAAAGCAGAGTGTGATCCATGGATGAGAACTATGCTGTGTGTTTCCCTTCAGAAATGGAGTTAAATCCCAGGCTCTGTGTCTTCCTAAAATCAAGATTTCGTTTCAGGTAAGGGCAGTCACTTTTCACCTCAAAGGAACTACATCGTTCACGAAGCTCACACGTTTCTCATCTTAAATGACAATCTTTGGATGTTAGAGGACCTGTGCTTTGTGTCAATTTCAGAAGCAGAGTTGGACTAGATATGGTCCGTAGGTGCAGGAAACACCGTTCTTTTGTTCTGAGCACACTCACCTTTCCTGCTGTATTAGAGAATCTAGAAAGGAAGAGCGTGCTTCTTGCTCTAAAGCAGAGTGTGATCCATGGATGAGAACTATGCTGTTTGTTTCCCTTCAGAAATGGAGTTAAATCCCAGACTCTGTGTCTTCCTAAAATCAAGACTTCGTTTCAGGTAAGGGCAGTCACTTTTCACCTCAAAGGACCTACATCGTTCACGAAGCTCACACGTTTCTCATCTTAAATGACAAGCATAGGATGTTAGAGGACCTGTGCTTTGTGTCAATTTCAGAAGCAGAGTTGGACTAGATATGGTCCGTATGTGCAGGAAACACCGTTCTTTTGTTCTGAGCACACTCACCTTTCCTGCTGTAATAGAGAATCTAGAAAAAAAGAGCGTGCTTCTTGCTCTAAAGCAGAATGTGATCCATGGATGAGAACTATGCTGTGTGTTTCCCTTCAGAAATGGAGTTAAATCCTATGCTCTATGTTTTCCTAAAATCAAGACTTCTTTTCAGGTAAGGGCAGTCACTTTACACCTCAAAGGAACTACATCTTTCAAGAAGGTCACACGTTTCTCATCTTAAATGACAAGCATTGGATGTTAGAGGACCTGTGCTTTGTGTCAATTTCAGAAGCATAGATGGACTAGATATGGTCCGTTTGTGCAGGAAACACCGTTATTTACTTCTGAGCACACTCAAGTTTCCTTCGGTATTAGAGAAGCTAGAAAGCAAGAGCGTGCGTCTTGCACTAAAACAGAGTGTGATCCATGGATGAGAACTATGCTGTGTGTTTCACCTCAGAAATGGAGTTAAATCCCAGGCTCTGGGTCTTCCTACAAACAAGACTTTGTTTCAGGTAAGGGCAGTTACATTACAGCTCAAACGAACTACATCGTTCACGAAGCTCACATGTTTCTCTTCTTAACTGACAAGCTTTGGATGTTAGAGGACCTGTGGTTTGTTTCAGTTCAGAAGCAGAGTTTGACTAGATGTGGTCCGTATGTGCAGGAAACACCGTTCTTTTGTTCTGAGCCCACTCATCATTCCGGCTGTATTAGAGAATCTAGAAAGCAAGAGCGTGCTTCTTGCTCTAAAGCAGAGTGTGATCCATGGATGTGAACTATGCTGTTTATTTCCCTTCAGAAATGGAGTTAAATGCCAGGCTCTGTATCTTCCTAAAATCAAGACTTCGTTTCAGGTAAGGGCAGTTACTTTAGAGGTGAAACGAACTACATCGTTCACGAAGCTCACACATTTCTCATCTTAAATGAAAAGCATTGGATGTTAGAGGACCTGTGGTTTGTTTCAATTTCAGAAGTTGATTTGGACTAGATATGGTCTGTATGTTTAGGAAACACCGTTCCTTTGTTTAGTGCACACTCAAGTTTCCTGCTGTATTAGTGACTCTCGAAAGCAAGAGCGTTCTTCTTGTTCTAAAGCAGAGAGAGATCCATGGATGAGAACTCGGCTGTGTTTTTCAATTCAGAATGGAGTTAAATCCCAGGCTCTGAGTCTTCCTAAAATCAAGACTTCGTTTCATGTATGGGCAGTTTCTTTACAGCTCAAAGGAACTACATCATTCATGAAGCTCACACGTTTCTGATCTAAACTGACAAGCATTGGATGTAAGAGGACCTGTGGTTTGTTTCACTTTCAGAAGCATTTGAACTAGATATGCCCGTATGTGTAGGAAACACAGTTCTTTTTTTCTGAGCACACTCACGTTTTCTGCTGTATTAGAGAATCTAGAAAAGAAAAGAGTGCTTGTTGCTCTAAAGCAGAGTGTGATCCATGGATAAGAAATATGCTGTGTGTTTCACTTCAGAAATGGAGTTAAATCCAAGGCTCTGTGTCTTCCTACAATCAAGACTTTGTTTCAGGTAAGGACAGTCACTTTTCAGCTCAAATGAACTACATCGTTCAGGAAGCTCACATGTTTCTCATCTTAACTGACAAGCATTGGATGTTAGAGGACCAGTGCTTTGTATCAGTTTCAGAAGCAGAGTTGGACTAGATATGGTCCGTATGTGTAGGAAACACTGTTCTTTTGTTCTCATCACACTCACATTTCCTGCTGTCTTAGAGACTCTGGAAAGCAAGAGTGTGCTTCTTGCTCTAAAGCAGAGTGTGATCAATGGATGAGAACTCTGTTGTGTGTTTCACTTCAGAAATGGAGTTAAATCCCAGGCTCTGAGTCTTCCTACAAACAAGACTTCGTTTCATGTAAGGGCAGTTAGTTTAGAGCTCAAACGAACTACATCTTTAACAAAGCTCACACGTTTCTCATCTTAATTGAAAAGCATTGGATGTTAGAGGACCTGTGGTTTGTTTCAGTTTCCGAAGCAGAGTTGGACTAGATATGGTCCGTATGTGTAGGAAACACCTTTCCTTTGTTCAGAGCACACTCAAGTTTCCTGCTGTATTAGAGACTCTAGAAAGCAAGAGCATAATTCTTGTTCTAAAGCAGAGCGAGATCCATGGATGAGAATTCTGCTGTGTGTTTCCCTTCAGAACTGGAGTTAAATCCCAGGCTCTGTGTCTTCCTACAAGCACTACTTCATTTCAGGTAAGGGCAGTCACTTTTCAGCTCAAACAAAGTACATCGTTCATGAAGCTCACACGTTTCTCATCTTAACAGAGAAGCATTGGTTGTTAGAGGGCCTTTGCTTTGTATCAATATCAAGTAGAGTTCAATTAGATATTGTCTGTAAGTATTGCAAACACCATTCTTTCTTCTGAGCACGCCCACGTTTCGTGCGGTATTAGAGACTCTAGAAAGCAAGAGCGTGCTTCTTGCTCTAAAACAGAGTATGATCAATGGATGAGAACTCTGTTGTGTGTTTCACTCAAAAATGGTGTTAAATCCCAGGCTCTGAGTCTTCCTACAAGCAAGAATTCATTTCAGGTAAGGGCAGTTACTTTACAGCTCACGAACTACATCGTTCACGAAGCTCAGAGGTTTTTCATCTTAACTGACAAGAATTGGATGTTAGAGGACCAGTGCATTGTATCATTTTCAGAAGCAGAGTTGGACTAGATATGGTCCATATGTGTAGGAAACACCGTTCTTTTGTTCTGAGCACACTCACATTTCCTGCTGTATTAGAGAATCTAGAAAACAAGAGAGTGCTTGTTGCTCTAAAGCAGAGTTTGATCCATGGATGAGAACTCTGCTGTGTGTTTCCCTTCAGAAATGGAGTTAAATCCCATGCTATGAGTCTTCTTACAAACGAGACTTCGTTTCAGGTAATGGCAGTAACTTTACAGCTCAAATGAACTACATCGTTCACGAAGCTCACACATTTCTCATCTTAACTGACAAGCATCAGATATTAGAGGACCAGTGCTTTGTATCAGTTTCAGAAGCAGAGTTGGACTAGATATGGTCCGTATGTGTAGGAAACACCGTTCTTTTGTTCTCATCACACTCACATTTCCTGCTGTCTTAGAGACTCTGGAAAGCAAGAGTGTGCTTCTTGCTCTAAAGCAGAGTGTGATCAATAGATGAGAACTCTGTTGTGTGTTTCACTTCAGAAATGGAGTTAAATCCCAGGCTCTGAGTCTTCCTACAAACAAGACTTCGTTTCATGTAAGGGCAGTTACTTTAGAGCTCAAACGAACTACATCGTTAACAAAGCTCACACGTTTCTCATCTTAATTGAAAAGCATTGGATGTTAGAGGACCTGTGGTTTGTTTCAGTTTCCGAAGCAGAGTTGGACTAGATATGGTCCGTATGTGTAGGAAACACCTTTCCTTTGTTCAGAGCACACTCAAGTTTCCTGCTGTATTAGAGACTCTATAAAGCAAGAGCATACTTCTTGTTCTAAAGCAGAGCGAGATCCATGGATGAGAACTCTGCTGTGTGTTTCCCTTCAGAAATGGAGTTAAATCCCAGGCTCTGTGTCTTCCTACAAGCACTACTTCATTTCAGGTAAGGGCAGTCACTTTTCAGCTCAAACAAAGTACATCGTTCATGAAGCTCACACGTTTCTCATCTTAACAGAGAAGCATTGGTTGTTAGAGGGCCTTTGCTTTGTATCAATATCAAGTAGAGTTGAATTAGATATTGTCTGTAAGTATTGCAAACACCATTTTTCTTCTGAGCACGCCCACGTTTCCTGCGGTATTAGAGACTCTAGAAAGCAAGAGCGTGCTTCTTGCTCTAAAACAGAGTATGATCAATGGATGAGAACTCTGTTGTGTGTTTCACTCAGAAATGGTGTTAAATCCCAGGCTCTGAGTCTTCCTACAAGCAAGAATTCATTTCAGGTAAGGGCAGTTACTTTACAGCTCACGAACTACATCGTTCACAAAGCTCACAGGTTTTTCATCTTAACTGACAAGAATTGGATGTTAGAGGACCAGTGCATTGTATCATTTTCAGAAGCAGAGTTGGACTAGATATGGTCCATATGTGTAGGAAACACCGTTCTTTTGTTCTGAGCACACTCACATTTCCTGCTGTATTAGAGAATCTAGAAAACAAGAGAGTGCTTGTTGCTCTAAAGCAGAGTTTGATCCATGGATGAGAACTCTGCTGTGTGTTTCCCTTCAGAAATGGAGTTAAATCCCATGCTATGAGTCTTCTTACAAACGAGACTTCGTTTCAGGTAATGGCAGTAACTTTACAGCTCAAATGAACTACATCGTTCACGAAGCTCACACATTTCTCATCTTAACTGACAAGCATTGGATGTTAGAGGACAGTGCTTTGTATCAGTTTCAGAAGCAGAGTTGGACTAGATATGGTCCGTATGTGTAGGAAACACCGTTCTTTTGTTCTCATCACACTCACATTTCCTGCTGTCTTAGAGATACTGGAAAGCAAGAGCGTGCTTCTTGCTCTAAAGTAGAGTGTGATCAATAGATGAGAACTCTGTTGTGTGTTTCACTTCAGAAATGGAGTTAAATCCCAGGCTCTGAGTCTTCCTACAAACAAGACTTCGTTTCATGTAAGGGCAGTTACTTTAGAGCTCAAACGAACTACATCGTTAACAAAGCTCACACGTTTCTCATCTTAATTGAAAAGCATTGGATGTTAGAGGACCTGTGGTTTGTTTCAGTTTCCGAAGCAGAGTTGGACTAGATATGGTCCGTATGTGTAGGAAACACCTTTCCTTTGTTCAGAGCACACTCAAGTTTCCTGCTGTATTAGAGACTCTATAAAGCAAGAGCATACTTCTTGTTCTAAAGCAGAGCGAGATCCATGGATGAGAACTCTGCTGTGTGTTTCCCTTCAGAAATGGAGTTAAATCCCAGGCTCTGTGTCTTCCTACAAGCACTACTTCATTTCAGGTAAGGGCAGTCACTTTTCAGCTCAAACAAAGTACATCGTTCATGAAGCTCACACGTTTCTCATCTTAACAGAGAAGCATTGGTTGTTAGAGGGCCTTTGCTTTGTATCAATATCAAGTAGAGTTGAATTACATATTGTCTGTAAGTATTGCAAACACCATTTTTCTTCTGAGCACGCCCACGTTTCCTGCGGTATTAGAGACTCTAGAAAGCAAGAGCGTGCTTCTTGCTCTAAAACAGAGTATGATCAATGGATGAGAACTCTGTTGTGTGTTTCACTCAGAAATGGTGTTAAATCCCAGGCTCTGAGTCTTCCTACAAGCAAGAATTCATTTCAGGTAAGGGCAGTTACTTTACAGCTCACGAACTACATCGTTCACAAAGCTCACAGGTTTTTCATCTTAACTGACAAGAATTGGATGTTAGAGGACCAGTGCATTGTATCATTTTCAGAAGCAGAGTTGGACTAGATATGGTCCATATGTGTAGGAAACACCGTTCTTTTGTTCTGAGCACACTCACATTTCCTGCTGTATTAGAGAATCTAGAAAACAAGAGAGTGCTTGTTGCTCTAAAGCAGAGTTTGATCCATGGATGAGAACTCTGCTGTGTGTTTCCCTTCAGAAATGGAGTTAAATCCCATGCTATGAGTCTTCTTACAAACGAGACTTCGTTTCAGGTAATGGCAGTAACTTTACAGCTCAAATGAACTACATCGTTCACGAAGCTCACACATTTCTCATCTTAACTGACAAGCATTGGATGTTAGAGGACAGTGCTTTGTATCAGTTTCAGAAGCAGAGTTGGACTAGATATGGTCCGTATGTGTAGGAAACACCGTTCTTTTGTTCTCATCACACTCACATTTCCTGCTGTCTTAGAGATACTGGAAAGCAAGAGCGTGCTTCTTGCTCTAAAGTAGAGTGTGATCAATGGATGAGAACTCGGCTGTGTGTTTCACTTCAGAAATGGAGATAAATCCCAGGCTCTGAGTCTTGCTACAATCAAGACTTCATTTCAGGTAAGGGCAGTTTCTTTACAGCTCAAATGAACTACATAGTTCATGAAGCTCATACGATTCTCATCTAAACTGACAAGCATTGGATGTTAGAGGACCTGTGGTTTGTTTCCGTTTCAGAAGCAGAGTTGGACTACATATGGTCCGTATGTGCAGGAAACACCGTTCTTTAGTTCTGAGCACACTCACCTTTCCTGCTGTAATAGAGAATCTAGAAAACAAGAGCGTGCTTCTTGCTCTAAAGCAGAGTGTGATCCATGGATGAAAACTATTCTGTGTGTTTCCCTTCAGAAATGGAGTTAAATCCCTGGCTCTGTGTCTTCCTAAAATCAAGACTTTGTTTCAGGTAAGGGCAGTCACTTTTCACCTCAAAGGACTACATAGTTCACGAAGCTCACACGTTTCTCATCTTAAATGACGAGCATTGGATGTTAGAGGACCTGTGCTTTGTGTCAATTTCAGAAGCAGAGTTGGACTAGATGTGGTCTGTATGTGCAGGAAACACCGTTCTTTTGTTCGGAGGTCACTCATCATTCCTGCTGTATTATAGATTCTAGAAAGCAAGAACGTGCTTCTTGCTCTAAAGCAGAGTGTGATCCACAGATGAGAACTATGCTGTTTGTTTCCTTCAGAAAGTAGTTAAATCCCAGGCTCTGTATCTTCCTAAAATCAAGACTTCGTTTCAGACAAAGGCAGTCACTTTTCACCTCAAAGGAACTACATCATTCACGAAGCTCACACATTTCTCATCTTAAATGACAAGCATTGGATGTTAGAGGACCAATGCTTTGTATCAGTTTCAGAAGCAGAGTTGGACTAGATATGGTCCGTATGTGTAGGAAACACCGTTCTTTTGTTCTCATCACACTCACATTTCCTGCTGTCTTAGAGATACTGGAAAGCAAGAGCGTGCTTCTTGCTCTAAAGCAGAGTGTGATCAATGGATGAGAACTCGGCTGTGTGTTTCACCTCAGAAATGGAGATAAATCCCAGGCTCTGAGTCTTCCTACAATCAAGACTTCGTTTCAGGTAAGGGCAGTTTCTTTACAGCTCAAACGAAATACATCGTTCATGAAGCTCATACAATTCTCATCAAAACTGACAAGCATTGGATGTTAGAGGACCTGTGCTTTGTATCAGTTTCAGAAGAGGATTTGGACTAGATATGGTCCATATGTGTAGGAAACACCGTTCTTTTGTTCTCAGCACACTCACTTTTCCTGCATTCTTAGAGACTCTAGAAATCTAGAACGTGCTTCTTCCTCTAAAGCAGAATGTGATCCATGGATGAGAACTCTGCTGTGTGTTTTCCTTCAGAAATGGAGTTAAATCCCAGGTTCTGTGTCTTCCTAAAACCAAGACTTCGTTTCAGGTAAGGGCCGTCACTCTTCACCTCAAAGGAACTACATTGTTCATGAAGCTTACACGTTTCTCATCTTAACTGACAAGCATTGGATGTTAGAAGATCAATACTTTGTATCAGTTTCAGAAGCAGAGTTGGACTAGATATAGTCCATATGTGTAGCGCACACCGCTCTTTGGTTCTCATCACACTCACGTTTCCTGCTGTCTTAGAGACTCTGGAAAGCAAGACCATGCTTCTTGCTCTAAAACTGAGTGTGATCAATGGATGAGACTTCTGTTGTGTGTTTCACTTCAGAAATGGAGTTAAATCTCAGTCTCTGTGTCTTCCTACAAACAAGACTTCGTTTCAGATGAGGGCAGTTACATTACAACTCAAACGAACTACATCGTTCACAAAGCTCACACTTTTCTCTTCTTAACTGACAAGCATTGGATGTTAGAGGACCTGTGGTTTGTTTTAGTTTCAGAAGCAGATTTGGACTAGATATGGTCCGTATGTGTAGGAAACACCTTTCTTTTGTTCTGAGCACACTCACCTTTCCGGCTTTAATAGAGAATCTAGAAAACAAGAGCGTGCTTCTTGCTCTAAAGCAGAGTGTGATCCATGGATGAGAACTATGCTGTGTGTTTCCCTTCAGAAATGGAGTTAAATCCCAGGCTCTGTGTCTTCCTAAAATCAAGACTTCGTTTCAGGTAAGGGTAGTCACTTTTCACCTCAAAGGACTACATCGTTCACGAAGCTCACACGTTTCTCATCTTAAATGACAAGCATTGGATGTTAGAAGACCTGTGCTTTGTGTCAATTTCAGAAGCAGAGTTGGACTAGATGTGGTCTGTATGTGCAGGAAACACCGTTCTTTTGTTCTGAGCCCACTCATCATTCCTGCTGTATTATAGATTCTAGAAAGCAAGAGCATGCTTCTTGCTCTAAAGCAGAGTGTGATCCATGGATGAGAACTATGCTGTTTGTTTCCTTCAGAAATGGAGTTAAATCCCAGGCTCTGTATGTTCCTAAAATCAAGACTTCGTTTCAGATAAAGGCAGTCACTTTTCACCTCAAAGGAACTACATCATTCACGAAGCTCACACATTTCTCATCTTAAATGACAAGCATTGGATGTTAGAGGACCAATGCTTTGTATCAGTTTCAGAAGCAGATTTGGACTAGATATGGTCCGTATGTGTAGGAAACACCGTTCTTTTGTTCTGAGCACACTCACCTTTCCGGCTGTAATAGAGAATCTAGAAAACAAGAGTGTGCTTCTTGCTCTAAAGCAGAGTGTGATCCACAGATGAGAACTGTGTTGTGTGTTTGCCTTCAGAAATGGAGTTAAATCCCAGGCTCTGTGTCTTCCTACAATCAAGATTTTGTTTCAGGTATGGGCAGTCACTTTTCAGCTCCAATGAATTACATCGTTCAGGAAGCTCACACGTTTCTCATCTTAACTGACAAGCATTGGATGTTAGAGGACCAGTGCTTTGTATCAGTTTCAGAAGCAGAGTTGGACTAGATATGGTCCGTATATGTAGGAAACACCGTTCCTTTGTTCTCAGCACACTCAATTTTCCTGCTGTCTTAGAGACTCTAAAAAGCTAAAGTGTGATCCTTTCTCTAAAGCAGAGTGTGATCAATGGATGAGAACTCTGTTGTGTGTATAAATTCAGAAATGGAGTTAAAGCTCAGGCTCTGAGTCTGCCTACAAGCAAGACTTTGTTTCAGGTAAAGGCAGTTACTTTAAGCTCAAACGAACTACATTGTTCACGAAGCTCACACGATTCTCATCTAAACTGACAAGTATTGGATGTTAGAGGACCTGTGGTTTGTTTCTGTTTCAGAAGCAGAGTTGGACTAGATATGGTCCGTATGTGTAGGAATCACCATTCTTTTGTTCTGAGCACACTCACGTTTCCTGCATTCTTAGAGATTCTAGAAATCTAGAACGTGCTTCTTGCTCTAAAGCAGAATGTGATCCATGGATGAGAACTATGCTGTGTGTTTCCCTTCAGAAATGGAGTTAAATCCCAGGCTCTGTGTCTTCCTAAAATCAAGACTTTGTTTCAGTTAAGGGCAGTCACTTTTCACCTCAAAGGAACTACATCGTTCACGAAGCTCACATGTTTCTCATCTTAAATGACAATCATAGGATGTTAGAAGACCTGTGCTTTGTTCAATTTCAGAAGAAGATTTGGACTAGATATGGTCCCCAGGTGTAGGAAACTCCGTTCTTTTGTTCTGAGCACACTCACCTTTCCTGCTGTAATAGAGAATCTAGAAAAAAAGAGCGTGCTTCTTGCTCTAAAGCAGAGTGTGATCCATGGATGAGAACTATGCTGTTTCTTTCCCTCAGAAATGGAGTTAAATCGCAGGCTCTTTATCTTCCTAAAATCAAGATTTCGTTTCAGGTAAGGGCAGTCACTTTTCACCTCAAAGGAACTACATCTTTCACAAAGCTCACACGTTTCTCATCTTAAATGACAAGCATTGGATGTTAGAGGACCTGTGGTTTGTGTCAATTTCAGAAGCAGAGTTGGACTAGATGTTGTCTGTATGTGCAGGAAACACCGTTCTTTTGTTCTGAGCCCACTCATCATTCCTGCTGTATTATAGATTCTAGAAAGCAAGAGCATGCTTCTTGCTCTAAAGCAGAGTGTGATCCATGGATGAGAACTATGCTGTTTGTTTCCTTCAGAAATGGAGTTAAATCCCAGGCTCTGTATCTTCCTAAAATCAAGACTTCTTTTCAGATAAAGGCAGTCACTTTTCACCTCAAAGGAACTACATCATTCACGAAGCTCACACATTTCTCATCTTAAATGACAAGCATTGGATGTTAGAGGACCTGTGCTTTGTGTCAATTTCAGAAGCAGAGTTGGACTAGATGTGGTCTGTATATGCAGGAAACACCGTTCTTTTGTTCTGAGCCCACTCATCATTCCTGCTGTATTATAGATTCTAGAAAGCAAGAGCGTGCTCTTTGCTCTAAAGCAGAGTGTGATCCATGGATGAGAACTATGCTGTTTGTTTCCTTCAGAAATGGAGTTAAAGCCCAGGCTCTGAGTCTGCCTACAAGCAAGACTTTGTTTCAGGTAAGGGCAGTTACTTTAAGCTCAAACGAACTACATTGTTCAAGAAGCTCACACGTTTCTCATCTTAACTGACAAGTATTGGATGTTAGAAGACCTGTGCTTTGAATCAATTTCAGAAGAAGATTTGGACTAGATATGGTCCCCAGGTGTAGGAAACTCCGTTCTTTTGTCCTGAGCACACTCACCTTTCCTGCTGTAATAGAGAATCTAGAAAAAAAGAGCGTGCTTCTTGCTCTAAAGCAGAGTGTGATCCATGTTTGAGAACTATGCTGTTTCTTTCCTTCAGAAATTGAGTTAAATCGCAGGCTCTGTATCTTCCTAAAATCAAGATTTCATTTCAGGTAAGGGCAGTCACTTTTCACCTCAAAGGAACTACATCTTTCACGAAGCTCACACGTTTCTCATCTTAAATGACAAGCATTGGATGTTAGAGGACCTGTGCTTTGTGTCAATTTCAGAAGCAGAGTTGGACTAGATGTGGTCTGTATGTGCAGGAAACACCGTTCTTTTGTTCTGAGCCCACTCATCATTCCTGCTGTATTATAGATTCTAGAAAGCAAGAGCGTGCTTCTTGCTCTAAAGCAGAGTGTGATCCATGGATGAGAACTATGCTGTTTGTTTCCTTCAGAAATGGAGTTAAATCCCAGGCTCTGTATCTTCCTAAAATCAAGACTTCGTTTCAGATAAAGGCAGTCACTTTTCACCTCAAAGGAAATACATCATTCACGAAGCTCACACATTTCTCATCTTAAATGACAAGCATTGGATGTTAGAGGACCAATGCTTTGTATCAGTTTCAGAAGCAGATTTGGACTAGATATGGTCCGTATGTGTAGGAAACACCGTTCTTTTGTTCTGAGCACACTCACCTTTCCGGCTGTAATAGAGAATCTAGAAAACAAGAGCGTGCTTCTTGCTCTAAAGCAGAGTGTGATCCACAGATGAGAACTGTGTTGTGTGTTTGCCTTCAGAAATGGAGTTAAATCCCAGGCTCTGTGTCTTCCTACAATCAAGATTTTGTTTCAGGTATGGGCAGTCACTTATCAGCTCCAATGAATTACATCGTTCAGGAAGCTCACACGTTTCTCATCTTAACTGACAAGCATTGGATGTAAGAAGATCAATACTTTGTATCAGTTTCAGAAGCAGAGTTGGACTAGATATGGTCCGTATATGTAGGAAACACCGTTCCTTTGTTCTCAGCACACTCAATTTTCCTGCTGTCTTAGAGACTCTAAAAAGCTAGAGCGTGATCCTTGCTCTAAAGCAGAGTGTGATCAATGGATGAGAACTCTGTTGTGTGTATAAATTCAGAAATGGAGTTAAAGCCCAGGCTCTGAGTCTGCCTACAAGCAAGACTTTTTTTTCAGGTAAGGGCAGTTACTTTAAGCTCAAACGAACTACATTGTTCATGAAGCTCACACGTTTCTCATCTTAATTGACAAGTATTGGATGTTAGAGGAACTGTGGTTTGTTTCTGTTTCAGAAGCAGGGTTGGACTAGATATAGTCCATATGTGTAGGGAACACCGCTCTTTGGTTCTCATCACACTCACGTTTCCTGCTGTCTTAGAGACTCTGGAAACCAAGACCATGCTTCTTGTTCTAAAACAGAGTGTGATCAATGGATGAGAACTCGGCTGTGTGTTTCACTTCAGAAATGGAGTTAAATCTCAGGCTCTGAGTCTTCCTACAAACAAGACTTTGTTTCAGATGAGGGCAGTTACATTACAGCTCAAATGAACCACATCGTTCACAAAGCTCACACTTTTCTCTCCTTAACTGACAAGCATTGGATGCTAGAGGACCTGTGGTTTGTTTTAGTTTCAGAAGCAGATTTGGACTAGATATGGTCCGTATGTGTAGGAAACACCGTTCTTTTGTTCTGAGCACACTCACCTTTCTGGCTGTAATAGTGAATCTAGAAAACAAGAGCGTGCTTCTTGCTCTAAAGCAGAGTGTGATCCATGGATGAGAACTATGCTGTTTGTTTCCTTCAGAAATGGAGTTAAATCCCAGGCTCTGTATCTTCCTAAAATCAAGACTTCGTTTCAGATAAAGGCAGTCACTTTTCACCTCAAAGGAACTACATCGTTCATGAAGCTCACACGTTTCTCATCTTAAATGACAAGCACTGGATGTTAGAGGACCTGTGCTTTGTGTCAATTTCAGAAGCAGAGTTGGACTAGATGTGGTCTGTATGTGCTGGAAACACCGTTCTTTTGTTCTGAGCCCACTCATCATTCCTGCTGTATTATAGATTCTAGAAAGCAAGAGCATGCTTCTTGCTCTAAAGCAGAGTGTGATCCATGGATGAGAACTATGCTGTTTGTTTCCTTCAGAAATGGAGTTAAATCCCAGGCTCTGTATGTTCCTAAAATCAAGACTTCGTTTCAGATAAAGGCAGTCACTTTTCACCTCAAAGGAACTACATCATTCACTAAGCTCACACATTTCTCATCTTAACTGACAAGCATTGGATGTTAGAGGACCTGTGCTTTGTGTCAATTTCAGAAGCAGAGTTGGACTAGATGTGGTCTGTATGTGCAGGAAACACCGTTCTTTTGTTCTGAGCCCACTCATCATTCCTGCTGTATTATAGATGCTAGAAAGCAAGAGCGTGCTTCTTGCTCTAAAGCAGAGTGTGATCCATGGATGAGAACTATGCTCTTTGTTTCCTTCAAAAATGGAGTTAAATCTCAGGCTCTGTATCTTCCTAAAATCAAGACTTCGTTTCAGATAAAGGCAGTCACTTTTCACCTCAAAGGAACTACATCGTTCACGAAGCTCACACATTTCTCATCTTAAATGACAAGCATTGGATGTTAGAGGACCAATGCTTTGTATCAGTTTCAGAAGCAGATTTGGACTAGATATGGTCTGTATGTGTAGGAAACACCGTTCTTTTGTTCTGAGCACACTCACCTTTCCGGCTGTAATAGAGAATCTAGAAAACAAGAGCGTGCTTCTTGCTCTAAAGCAGAGTGTAATCCACAGATGAGAACTGTGTTGTGTGTTTGCCTTCAGAAACGGAGTTAAATCCCAGGCTCTGTGTCTTCCTACAATCAAGATTTTGTTTCAGGTATGGGCAGTCACTTTTCAGCTCCAATGAATTACATCGTTCAGGAAGCTCACACGTTTCTCATCTTAACTGACAAGCATTGGATGTTAGAGGACCAGTGCTTTGTATCAGTTTCAGAAGCAGAGTTGGACTAGATATGGTCCGTATATGTAGGAAACACCGTTCCTTTGTTCTCAGCACACTCAATTTTCCTGCTGTCTTAGAGACTCTAAAAAGCTAGAGCGTGATCCTTGCTCTAAAGCAGAGTGTGATCAATGGATGAGAACTCTGTTGTGTGTATAAATTCAGAAATGGAGTTAAAGCCCAGGCTCTGAGTCTGCCTACAAGCAAGACTTTGTTTCAGGTAAGGGCAGTTACTTTAAGCTCAAACGAACTACATTGTTCACGAAGCTCACACGTTTCTCATCTTAACTGACAAGTATTGGATGTTAGAGGACCTGTGGTTTGTTTCTGTTTCAGAAGCAGAGTTGGACTAGATATGGTCCATATGTGTAGGAATCACCGTTCTTTTGTTCTGAGCACACTCACGTTTCCTGCATTCTTAGAGACTCTAGAAATCTAGAACGTGCTTCTTGCTCTAAAGCAGAATGTGATCCATGGATGAGAACTCTGCTGTGTGTTTCCCTTCAGAAATGGAGTTAAATCCCAGGATCTGTGTCTTCCTAAAAACAAGACTTCGTTTCAGGTAAGGGCCGTCACTCTTCAGCTCAAAGGAACTACATTGTTCATGAAGCTTACACGTTTCTCATCTTAACTGACAAGCATTGGATGTTAGAAGATCAATACTTTGTATCAGTTTCAGAAGCAGAGTTGGACTAGATATAGTCCATATGTGTAGGGAACACCGCTCTTTGGTTCTCATCACACTCACGTTTCCTGCTGTCTTAGAGACTCTGGAAAGCAAGACCATGCTTCTTGTTCTAAAACAGAGTGTGATCAATGGATGAGACTTCTGTTGTGTGTTTCACTTCAGAAATGGAGTTAAATCTCAGGCTCTGAGTCTTCCTACAAACAAGACTTCGTTTCAGATGAGGGCAGTTACATTACAGCTCAAACGAACTACAACGTTCACAAAGCTCACACTTTTCTCTCCTTAACTGACAAGAATTGGATGTTAGAGGACCTGTGGTTTGTTTTAGTTTCAGAAGCAGATTTAGACTAGATATGGTCCGTATGTGTAGGAAACACCGTTCTTTTGTTCTGAGCACACTCACCTTTCCGGCTGTAATAGAGAATCTAGAAAAAAAGAGCGTGCTTCTTGCTCTAAAGCAGAGTGTGATCCATGGATGAGAACTATGCTGTTTGTTTCCTTCAGAAATGGAGTTAAATCCCAGGCTCTGTATCTTCCTAAAATCAAGACTTCATTTCAGATAAAGGCAGTCACTTTTCACCTCAAAGGAACTACATTGTTCACGAAGCTCACACATTTCTCATCTTAAATGACAAGCATTGGATGTTAGAGGACCAATGCTTTGTATCAGTTTCAGAAGCAGATTTGGACTAGATATGGTCCGTATGTGTAGGAAACACCGTTCTTTTGTTCTGAGCACACTCACCTTTCCGGCTGTAATAGAGAATCTAGAAAACAAGAGCGTGCTTCTTGCTCTAAAGCAGAGTGTGATCCACAGATGAGAACTGTGTTGTGTGTTTGCCTTCAGAAATGGAGTTAAATCCCAGGCTCTGTGTCTTCCTACAATCAAGATTTTGTTTCAGGTATGGGCAGTCACTTTTCAGCTCCAATGAATTACATCGTTCAGGAAGCTCACACGTTTCTCATCTTAACTGACAAGCATTGGATGTTAGAGGACCAGTGCTTTGTATCAATTTCAGAAGCAGAGTTGGACTAGATATGGTCCGTATATGTAGGAAACACCGTTCCTTTGTTCTCAGCACACTCAATTTTCCTGCTGTCTTAGAGACTCTAAAAAGCTAGAGCGTGATCCTTGCTCTAAAGCAGAGTGTGATCAATGGATGAGAACTCTGTTGTGTGTATAAATTCAGAAATGGAGTTAAAGCCCAGGCTCTGAGTCTGCCTACAAGCAAGACTTTGTTTCAGGTAAGGGCAGTTACTTTAAGCTCAAACGAACTACATTGTTCATGAAGCTCACACGTTTCTCATCTTAACTGACAAGTATTGGATGTTAGAGGAACTGTGGTTTGTTTCTGTTTCAGAAGCAGGGTTGGACTAGATATAGTCCATATGTGTAGGGAACACCGCTCTTTTGTTCTCATCACACTCACGTTTCCTGCTGTCTTAGAGACTCTGGAAAGCAAGACCATGCTTCTTGTTCTAAAACAGAGTGTGATCAATGGATGAGAACTTGGCTGTGTGTTTCACTTCAGAAATGGAGTTAAATCTCAGGCTCTGAGTCTTCCTACAAACAAGACTTCGTTTCAGATGAAGGCAGTTACATTACAGCTCAAACGAACCACATCGTTCACAAAGCTCACACTTTTCTCTCCTTAACTGACAAGCATTGGATGCTAGAGGACCTGTGGTTTGTTTTAGTTTCAGAAGCAGATTTGGACTAGATATGGTCCGTATGTGTAGGAAACACCGTTCTTTTGTTCTGAGCACACTCACCTTTCTGGCTGTAATAGAGAATCTAGAAAACAAGTGCGTGCTTCTTGCTCTAAAGCAGAGTGTGATCCATGGATGAGAACTATGCTGTTTGTTTCCTTCAGAAATGGAGTTAAATCCCAGGCTCTGTATCTTCCTAAAATCAAGACTTCGTTTCAGATAAAGGCAGTCACTTTTCACCTCAAAGGAACTACATCTTTCATGAAGCTCACACGTTTCTCATCTTAAATGACAAGCATTGGATGTTAGAGGACCTGTGCTTTGTGTCAATTTCAGAAGCAGAGTTGGACTAGATGTGGTCTGTGTGTGCAGGAAACACCGTTCTTTTGTTCTGAGCCCACTCATCATTCCTGCTGTATTATAGATTCTAGAAAGCAAGAGCATGCTTCTTGCTCTAAAGCAGAGTGTGATCCATGGATGAGAACTATGCTGTTTGTTTCCTTCAGAAATGGAGTTAAATCCCAGGCTCTGTATCTTCCTAAAATCAAGACTTCGTTTCAGATAAAGGCAGTCACTTTTCACCTCAAAGGAACTACATCATTCACTAAGCTCACACATTTGTCATCTTAACTGACAAGCATTGGATGTTAGAGGACCTGTGCTTTGTGTCAATTTCAGAAGCAGAGTTGGACTAGATGTGGTCTGTATGTGCAGGAAACACCGTTCTTTTGTTCTGAGCCCACTCATCATTCCGGCTGTATTATAGATGCTAGAAAGCAAGAGCGTGCTTCTTGCTCTAAAGCAGAGTGTGATCCATGGATGAGAACTATGCTGTTTGTTTCCTTCAGAAATGGAGTTAAATCCCAGGCTCTGTATCTTCCTAAAATCAAGACTTCGTTTCAGATAAAGGCAGTCACTTTTCACCTCAAAGGAACTACATCGTTCACGAAGCTCACACATTTCTCATCTTAAATGACAAGCATTGGATGTTAGAGGACCAATGCTTTGTATCAGTTTCAGAAGCAGATTTGGACTAGATATGGTCCGTATGTGTAGGAAACACCGTTCTTTTGTTCTGAGCACACTCACCTTTCCGGCTGTAATAGAGAATCTAGAAAACAAGAGCGTGCTTCTTGCTCTAAAGCAGAGTGTGATCCACAGATGAGAACTGTGTTGTGTGTTTGCCTTCAGAAATGGAGTTAAATCCCAGGCTCTGTGTCTTCCTACAATCAAGATTTTGTTTCAGGTATGGGCAGTCACTTTTCAGCTCCAATGAATTACATCGTTCAGGAAGCTCACACATTTCTCATCTTAACTGACAAGCATTGGATGTTAGAGGACCAGTGCTTTGTATCAGTTTCAGAAGCAGAGTTGGACTAGATATGGTCCGTATATGTAGGAAACACCGTTCCTTTGTTCTCAGCACACTCAATTTTCCTGCTGTCTTAGAGACTCTAAAAAGCTAGAGCGTGATCCTTGCTCTAAAGCAGAGTGTGATCAATGGATGAGAACTCTGTTGTGTGTATAAATTCAGAAATGGAGTTAAAGCCCAGGCTCTGAGTCTGCCTACAAGCAAGACTTTGTTTCAGGTAAGGGCAGTTACTTTAAGCTCAAACGAACTACATTGTTCATGAAGCTCACACGTTTCTCATCTTAACTGACAAGTATTGGATGTTCGAGGAACTGTGGTTTGTTTCTGTTTCAGAAGCAGAGTTGGACTAGATATAGTCCATATGTGTAGGGAACACCGCTCTTTGGTTCTCATCACACTCACGTTTCCTGCTGTCTTAGAGACTCTGGAAAGCAAGACCATGCTTCTTGTTCTAAAACAGAGTGTGATCAATGGATGAGACTTCTGTTGTGTGTTTCACTTCAGAAATGGAGTTAAATCTCAGGCTCTGAGTCTTCCTACAAACAAGACTTCGTTTCAGATGAGGGCAGTTACATTACAACTCAAACGAACTTCATCGTTCACAAAGCTCACACTTTTCTCTCCTTAACTGACAAGCATTGGATGTTAGAGGACCTGTGGTTTGTTTTAGTTTCAGAAGCAGATTTGGACTAGATATGGTCCGTATGTGTAGGAAACACCGTTCTTTTGTTCTGAGCACACTCATGTTTCCTGCATTCTTAGAGACTCTAGAAATCTAGAACGTGGTTCTTGCTCTAAAGCAGAATGTGATCCATGGATGAGAACTCTGCTGTGTGTTTCCCTTCAGAAATGGAGTTAAATCCCAGGTTCTGTGTCTTCCTACAAACAAGACTTCGTTTCAGGTAAGGGCCGTCACTCTTCAGCTCAAAGGAACTACATTGTTCATGAAGCTTACACGTTTCTCATCTTAACTGACAAGCATTGGATGTTAGAAGATCAATACTTTGTATCAGTTTCAGAAGCAGAGTTGGACTAGATATGGTCCGTATGTGTAGGAAACACTGTTCTTTTGTTCTGAGCACACTCACCTTTCCGGCTGTAATAGAGAATCTAGAAAACAAGAGCGTGCTTCTTGCTCTAAAGCAGAGTGTGATCCATGGATGAGAACTATGCTGTGTGTTTCCCTTCAGAAATGGAGTTAAATCCCAGGCTCTGTGTCTTCCTAAAATCAAGACTTCGTTTCAGTTAAGGGCAGTCACTTTTCACCTCAAAGGGACTACATCGTTCACGAATCTCACATGTTTCTCATCTTAAATGACAATCATAGGATGTTAGAAGACCTGTGCTTTGTATCAATTTCAGAAGAAGATTTGGACTAGATATGGTCCCCAGGTGTAGGAAACTCCGTTCTTTTGTTCTGAGCACACTCACCTTTCCTGCTGTAATAGAGAATCTAGAAAAAAAGAGCGTGCTTCTTGCTCTAAAGCAGAGTGTGATCCATGTTTGAGAACTATGCTGTTTCTTTCCTTCAGAAATGGAGTTATATCCCAGGCTCTGTATCTTCCTAAAATCAAGACTTCGTTTCAGATAAAGGCAGTCACTTTTCACCTCAAAGGAACTACATCTTTCACGAAGCTCACACATTTCTCATCTTAAATGACAAGCATTGGATGTTAGAGGACCAATGCTTTGTATCAGTTTCAGAAGCAGATTTGGACTAGATATGGTCCGTATGTGTAGGAAACACCGTTCTTTTGTTCTGAGCACACTCACCTTTCCGGCTGTAATAGAGAATCTAGAAAACAAGAGCGTGCTTCTTGCTCTAAAGCAGAGTGTAATCCACAGATGAGAACTGTGTTGTGTGTTTGCCTTCAGAAATGGAGTTAAATCCCAGGCTCTGTGTCTTCCTACAATCAAGATTTTGTTTCAGGTATGGGCAGTCACTTTTCAGCTCCAATGAATTACATCGTTCAGGAAGCTCACACGTTTCTCATCTTAACTGACAAGCATTGGATGTTAGAGGACCAGTGCTTTGTATCAGTTTCAGAAGCAGAGTTGGACTAGATATGGTCCGTATATGTAGGAAACACCGTTCCTTTGTTCTCAGCACACTCAATTTTCCTGCTGTCTTAGAGACTCTAAAAAGCTAGAGCGTGATCCTTGCTCTAAAGCAGAGTGTGATCAATGGATGAGAACTCTGTTGTGTGTATAAATTCAGAAATGGAGTTAAAGCCCAGGCTCTGAGTCTGCCTACAAGCAAGACTTTGTTTCAGGTAAGGGCAGTTACTTTAAGCTCAAACGAACTACATTGTTCACGAAGCTCACACGTTTCTCATCTTAACTGACAAGTATTGGATGTTAGAGGACCTGTGGTTTGTTTCTGTTTCAGAAGCAGAGTTGGACTAGATATGGTCCGTATGTGTAGGAATCACCGTTCTTTTGTTCTGAGCACACTCACGTTTCCTGCATTCTTAGAGGCTCTAGAAATCTAGAACGTGCTTCTTGCTCTAAAGCAGAATGTGATCCATGGATGAGAACTCTGCTGTGTGTTTCCCTTCAGAAATGGAGTTAAATCCCAGGATCTGTGTCTTCCTAAAAACAAGACTTCGTTTCAGGTAAGGGCCGTCACTCTTCAGTTCAAAGGAACTACATTGTTCATGAAGCTTACACGTTTCTCATCTTAACTGACAAGCATTGGATGTTAGAAGATCAATACTTTGTATCAGTTTCAGAAGCAGAGTTGGACTAGATATAGTCCATATGTGTAGGGAACACCGCTCTTTGGTTCTCATCACACTCACGTTTCCTGCTGTCTTAGAGACTCTGGAAAGCAAGACCATGCTTCTTGTTCTAAAACAGAGTGTGATCAATGGATGAGACTTCTGTTGTGTGTTTCACTTCAGAAATGGAGTTAAATCTCAGGCTCTGAGTCTTCCTACAAACAAGACTTCGTTTCAGATGAGGGCAGTTACATTACAGCTCAAACGAACTACAACGTTCACAAAGCTCACACTTTTCTCTCCTTAACTGACAAGAATTGGATGTTAGAGGACCTGTGGTTTGTTTTAGTTTCAGAAGCAGATTTAGACTAGATATGGTCCGTATGTGTAGGAAACACCTTTCTTTTGTTCTGAGCACACTCACCTTTCCGGCTGTAATAGAGAATCTAGAAAACAAGAGCGTGCTTCTTGCTCTAAAGCAGAGTGTGATCCATGGATGAGAACTATGCTGTTTGTTTCCTTCAGAAATGGAGTTAAATCCCAGGCTCTGTATCTTCCTAAAATCAAGACTTCGTTTCAGATAAAGGCAGTCACTTTTCACCTCAAAGGAACTACATCTTTCATGAAGCTCACACGTTTCTCATCTTAAATGACAAGCATTGGATGTTAGAGGACCTGTGCTTTGTGTCAATTTCAGAAGCAGAGTTGGACTAGATGTGGTCTGTATGTGCAGGAAACACCGTTCTTTTGTTCTGAGCCCACTCATCATTCCTGCTGTATTATAGATTCTAGAAAGCAAGAGCGTGCTTCTTGCTCTAAAGCAGAGTGTGATCCATGGATGAGAACTATGCTGTTTGTTTCCTTCAGAAATGGAGTTAAATCCCAGGCTCTGTATCTTCCTAAAATCAAGACTTCGTTTCAGATAAAGGCAGTCACTTTTCACCTCAAAGGAACTACATCGTTCACGAAGCTCACACATTTCTCATCTTAAATGACAAGCATTGGATGTTAGAGGACCAATGCTTTGTATCAGTTTCAGAAGCAGATTTGGACTAGATATGGTCCATATGTGTAGGAAACACCGTTCTTTTGTTCTGAGCACACTCACCTTTCCGGCTGTAATAGAGAATCTAGAAAACAAGAGCGTGCTTCTTGCTCTAAAGCAGAGTGTGATCCACAGATGAGAACTGTGTTGTGTGTTTGCCTTCAGAAATGGAGTTAAATCCCAGGCTCTGTGTCTTCCTACAATCAAGATTTTGTTTCAGGTATGGGCAGTCACTTTTCAGCTCCAATGAATTACATCGTTCAGGAAGCTCACACGTTTCTCATCTTAACTGACAAGCATTGGATGTTAGAGGACCAGTGCTTTGTATCAGTTTCAGAAGCAGAGTTGGACTAGATATGGTCCGTATATGTAGGAAACACCGTTCCTTTGTTCTCAGCACACTCAATTTTCCTGCTGTCTTAGAGACTCTAAAAAGCTAGAGCGTGATCCTTGCTCTAAAGCAGAGTGTGATCAATGGATGAGAACTCTGTTGTGTGTATAAATTCAGAAATGGAGTTAAAGCCCAGGCTCTGAGTCTGCCTACAAGCAAGACTTTGTTTCAGGTAAGGGCAGTTACTTTAAGCTCAAACGAACTACATTGTTCACGAAGCTCACACGTTTCTCATCTTAACTGACAAGTATTGGATGTTAGAGGACCTGTGGTTTGTTTCTGTTTCAGAAGCAGAGTTGGACTAGATATGGTCCGTATGTGTAGGAATCACCGTTCTTTTGTTCTGAGCACACTCACGTTTCCTGCATTCTTAGAGACTCTAGAAATCTAGAACGTGCTTCTTGCTCTAAAGCAGAATGTGATCCATGGATGAGAACTCTGCTGTGTGTTTCCCTTCAGAAATGGAGTTAAATCCCAGGATCTGTGTCTTCCTAAAAACAAGACTTCGTTTCAGGTAAGGGCCGTCACTCTTCAGCTCAAAGGAACTACATTGTTCATGAAGCTTACACGTTTCTCATCTTAACTGACAAGCATTGGATGTTAGAAGATCAATACTTTGTATCAGTTTCAGAAGCAGAGTTGGACTAGATATAGTCCATATGTGTAGGGAACACCGCTCTTTGGTTCTCATCACACTCACGTTTCCTGCTGTCTTAGAGACTCTGGAAAGCAAGACCATGCTTCTTGTTCTAAAACAGAGTGTGATCAATGGATGAGACTTCTGTTGTGTGTTTCACTTCAGAAATGGAGTTAAATCTCAGGCTCTGAGTCTTCCTACAAACAAGACTTCGTTTCAGATGAGGGCAGTTACATTACAGCTCAAACGAACTACAACGATCACAAAGCTCACACTTTTCTCTCCTTAACTGACAAGAATTGGATGTTAGAGGACCTGTGGTTTGTTTTAGTTTCAGAAGCAGATTTAGACTAGATATGGTCCGTATGTGTAGGAAACACCTTTCTTTTGTTCTGAGCACACTCACCTTTCCGGCTGTAATAGAGAATCTAGAAAACAAGAGCGTGCTTCTTGCTCTAAAGCAGAGTGTGATCCATGGATGAGAACTATGCTGTTTGTTTCCTTCAGAAATGGAGTTAAATCCCAGGCTCTGTATCTTACTAAAATCAAGACTTCGTTTCAGATAAAGGCAGTCACTTTTCACCTCAAAGGAACTACATCGTTCACGAAGCTCACCCATTTCTCATCTTAAATGACAAGCATTGGATGTTAGAGGACCAATGCTTTGTATCAGTTTCAGAAGCAGAGTTGGACTAGATATGGTCCGTATGTGTAGGAAACACTGTTCTTTTGTTCTGAGCACACTCACCTTTCCGGCTGTAATAGAGAATCTAGAAAACAAGAGCGTGCTTCTTGCTCTAAAGCAGAGTGTGATCCATGGATGAGAACTATGCTGTGTGTTTCCCTTCAGAAATGGAGTTAAATCCCAGGCTCTGTGTCTTCCTAAAATCAAGACTTCGTTTCAGTTAAGGGCAGTCACTTTTCACCTCAAAGGAACTACATCGTTCACGAATCTCACATGTTTCTCATCTTAAATGACAATCATAGGATGTTAGAAGACCTGTGCTTTGTATCAATTTCAGAAGAAGATTTGGACTAGATATGGTCCCCAGGTGTAGGAAACTCCGTTCTTTTGTTCTGAGCACACTCACCTTTCCTGCTGTAATAGAGAATCTAGAAAAAAAAAGCGTGCTTCTTGCTCTAAAGCAGAGTGTGATCCATGTTTGAGAACTATGCTGTTTCTTTCCTTCAGAAATGGAGTTATATCCCAGGCTCTGTATCTTCCTAAAATCAAGACTTCGTTTCAGATAAAGGCAGTCACTTTTCACCTCAAAGGAACTACATCTTTCACGAAGCTCACACATTTCTCATCTTAAATGACAAGCATTGGATGTTAGAGGACCAATGCTTTGTATCAGTTTCAGAAGCAGATTTGGACTAGATATGGTCCGTATGTGTAGGAAACACCGTTCTTTTGTTCTGAGCACACTCACCTTTCCGGCTGTAATAGAGAATCTAGAAAACAAGAGCGTGCTTCTTGCTCTAAAGCAGAGTGTAATCCACAGATGAGAACTGTGTTGTGTGTTTGCCTTCAGAAATGGAGTTAAATCCCAGGCTCTGTGTCTTCCTACAATCAAGATTTTGTTTCAGGTATGGGCAGTCACTTTTCAGCTCCAATGAATTACATCGTTCAGGAAGCTCACACGTTTCTCATCTTAACTGACAAGCATTGGATGTTAGAGGACCAGTGCTTTGTATCAGTTTCAGAAGCAGAGTTGGACTAGATATGGTCCGTATATGTAGGAAACACCGTTCCTTTGTTCTCAGCACACTCAATTTTCCTGCTGTCTTAGAGACTCTAAAAAGCTAGAGCGTGATCCTTGCTCTAAAGCAGAGTGTGATCAATGGATGAGAACTCTGTTGTGTGTATAAATTCAGAAATGGAGTTAAAGCCCAGGCTCTGAGTCTGCCTACAAGCAAGACTTTGTTTCAGGTAAGGGCAGTTACTTTAAGCTCAAACGAACTACATTGTTCACGAAGCTCACACGTTTCTCATCTTAACTGACAAGTATTGGATGTTAGAGGACCTGTGGTTTGTTTCTGTTTCAGAAGCAGAGTTGGACTAGATATGGTCCGTATGTGTAGGAATCACCGTTCTTTTGTTCTGAGCACACTCACGTTTCCTGCATTCTTAGAGACTCTAGAAATCTAGAACGTGCTTCTTGCTCTAAAGCAGAATGTGATCCATGGATGAGAACTCTGCTGTGTGTTTCCCTTCAGAAATGGAGTTAAATCCCAGGATCTGTGTCTTCCTAAAAACAAGACTTCGTTTCAGGTAAGGGCCGTCACTCTTCAGTTCAAAGGAACTACATTGTTCATGAAGCTTACACGTTTCTCATCTTAACTGACAAGCATTGGATGTTAGAAGATCAATACTTTGTATCAGTTTCAGAAGCAGAGTTGGACTAGATATAGTCCATATGTGTAGGGAACACCGCTCTTTGGTTCTCATCACACTCACGTTTCCTGCTGTCTTAGAGACTCTGGAAAGCAAGACCATGCTTCTTGTTCTAAAACAGAGTGTGATCAATGGATGAGACTTCTGTTGTGTGTTTCACTTCAGAAATGGAGTTAAATCTCAGGCTCTGAGTCTTCCTACAAACAAGACTTCGTTTCAGATGAGGGCAGTTACATTACAGCTCAAACGAACTACAACGTTCACAAAGCTCACACTTTTCTCTCCTTAACTGACAAGAATTGGATGTTAGAGGACCTGTGGTTTGTTTTAGTTTCAGAAGCAGATTTAGACTAGATATGGTCCGTATGTGTAGGAAACACCTTTCTTTTGTTCTGAGCACACTCACCTTTCCGGCTGTAATAGAGAATCTAGAAAACAAGAGCGTGCTTCTTGCTCTAAAGCAGAGTGTGATCCATGGATGAGAACTATGCTGTTTGTTTCCTTCAGAAATGGAGTTAAATCCCAGGCTCTGTATCTTCCTAAAATCAAGACTTCGTTTCAGATAAAGGCAGTCACGTTTCACCTCAAAGGAACTACATCTTTCATGAAGCTCACACGTTTCTCATCTTAAATGACAAGCATTGGATGTTAGAGGACCTGTGCTTTGTGTCAATTTCAGAAGCAGAGTTGGACTAGATGTGGTCTGTATGTGCAGGAAACACCGTTCTTTTGTTCTGAGCCCACTCATCATTCCTGCTGTATTATAGATTCTAGAAAGCAAGAGCGTGCTTCTTGCTCTAAAGCAGAGTGTGATCCATGGATGAGAACTATGCTGTTTGTTTCCTTCAGAAATGGAGTTAAATCCCAGGCTCTGTATCTTCCTAAAATCAAGACTTCGTTTCAGATAAAGGCAGTCACTTTTCACCTCAAAGGAACTACATCGTTCACGAAGCTCACACATTTCTCATCTTAAATGACAAGCATTGGATGTTAGAGGACCAATGCTTTGTATCAGTTTCAGAAGCAGATTTGGACTAGATATGGTCCGTATGTGTAGGAAACACCGTTCTTTTGTTCTGAGCACACTCACCTTTCCGGCTGTAATAGAGAATCTAGAAAACAAGAGCGTGCTTCTTGCTCTAAAGCAGAGTGTGATCCACAGATGAGAACTGTGTTGTGTGTTTGCCTTCAGAAATGGAGTTAAATCCCAGGCTCTGTGTCTTCCTACAATCAAGATTTTGTTTCAGGTATGGGCAGTCACTTTTCAGCTCCAATGAATTACATCGTTCAGGAAGCTCACACGTTTCTCATCTTAACTGACAAGCATTGGATGTTAGAGGACCAGTGCTTTGTATCTGTTTCAGAAGCAGAGTTGGACTAGATATGGTCCGTATATGTAGGAAACACCGTTCCTTTGTTCTCAGCACACTCAATTTTCCTGCTGTCTTAGAGACTCTAAAAAGCTAGAGCGTGATCCTTGCTCTAAAGCAGAGTGTGATCAATGGATGAGAACTCTGTTGTGTGTATAAATTCAGAAATGGAGTTAAAGCCCAGGCTCTGAGTCTGCCTACAAGCAAGACTTTGTTTCAGGTAAGGGCAGTTACTTTAAGCTCAAACGAACTACATTGTTCACGAAGCTCACACGTTTCTCATCTTAACTGACAAGTATTGGATGTTAGAGGACCTGTGGTTTGTTTCTGTTTCAGAAGCAGAGTTGGACTAGATATGGTCCGTATGTGTAGGAATCACCGTTCTTTTGTTCTGAGCACACTCACGTTTCCTGCATTCTTAGAGACTCTAGAAATCTAGAACGTGCTTCTTGCTCTAAAGCAGAATGTGATCCATGGATGAGAACTCTGCTGTGTGTTTCCCTTCAGAAATGGAGTTAAATCCCAGGATCTGTGTCTTCCTAAAAACAAGACTTCGTTTCAGGTAAGGGCCGTCACTCTTCAGCTCAAAGGAACTACATTGTTCATGAAGCTTACACGTTTCTCATCTTAACTGACAAGCATTGGATGTTAGAAGATCAATACTTTGTATCAGTTTCAGAAGCAGAGTTGGACTAGATATAGTCCATATGTGTAGGGAACACCGCTCTTTGGTTCTCATCACACTCACGTTTCCTGCTGTCTTAGAGACTCTGGAAAGCAAGACCATGCTTCTTGTTCTAAAACAGAGTGTGATCAATGGATGAGACTTCTGTTGTGTGTTTCACTTCAGAAATGGAGTTAAATCTCAGGCTCTGAGTCTTCCTACAAACAAGACTTCGTTTCAGATGAGGGCAGTTACATTACAGCTCAAACGAACTACAACGATCACAAAGCTCACACTTTTCTCTCCTTAACTGACAAGAATTGGATGTTAGAGGACCTGTGGTTTGTTTTAGTTTCAGAAGCAGATTTAGACTAGATATGGTCCGTATGTGTAGGAAACACCTTTCTTTTGTTCTGAGCACACTCACCTTTCTGGCTCTAATAGAGAATCTAGAAAACAAGAGCGTGCTTCTTGCTCTAAAGCAGAGTGTGATCCATGGATGAGAACTATGCTGTTTGTTTCCTTCAGAAATGGAGTTAAATCCCAGGCTCTGTATCTTCCTAAAATCAAGACTTCGTTTCAGATAAAGGCAGTCACTTTTCACCTCAAAGGAACTACATCGTTCACGAAGCTCACCCATTTCTCATCTTAAATGACAAGCATTGGATGTTAGAGGACCAATGCTTTGTATCAGTTTCAGAAGCAGAGTTGGACTAGATATGGTCCGTATGTGTAGAAAACACTGTTCTTTTGTTCTGAGCACACTCACCTTTCCGGCTGTAATAGAGAATCTAGAAAACAAGAGCGTGCTTCTTGCTCTAAAGCAGTGTGTGATCCATGGATGAGAACTATGCTGTGTGTTTCCCTTCAGAAATGGAGTTAAATCCCAGGCTCTGTGTCTTCCTAAAATCAAGACTTCGTTTCAGTTAAGGGCAGTCACTTTTCACCTCAAAGGAACTACATCGTTCACGAATCTCACATGTTTCTCATCTTAAATGACAATCATAGGATGTTAGAAGACCTGTGCTTTGTATCAATTTCAGAAGAAGATTTGGACTAGATATGGTCCCCAGGTGTAGGAAACTCCGTTCTTTTGTCCTGAGCACACTCACCTTTCCTGCTGTAATAGAGAATCTAGAAAAAAAGAGCGTGCTTCTTGCTCTAAAGCAGAGTGTGATCCATGGATGAGAACTATGCTGTTTGTTTCCTTCAGAAATGGAGTTAAATCCCAGGCTCTGTATCTTCCTAAAATCAAGACTTCATTTCAGATAAAGGCAGTCACTTTTCACCTCAAAGGAACTACATCGTTCACGAAGCTCACACATTTCTCATCTTAAATGACAAGCATTGGATGTTAGAGGACCAATGCTTTGTATCAGTTTCAGAAGCAGATTTGGACTAGATATGGTCCGTATGTGTAGGAAACACCGTTCTTTTGTTCTGAGCACACTCACCTTTCCGGCTGTAATAGAGAATCTAGAAAACAAGAGCGTGCTTCTTGCTCTAAAGCAGAGTGTGATCCACAGATGAGAACTGTGTTGTGTGTTTGCCTTCAGAAATGGAGTTAAATCCCAGGCTCTGTGTCTTCCTACAATCAAGATTTTGTTTCAGGTATGGGCAGTCACTTTTCAGCTCCAATGAATTACATCGTTCAGGAAGCTCACACGTTTCTCATCTTAACTGACAAGCATTGGATGTTAGAGGACCAGTGCTTTGTATCAATTTCAGAAGCAGAGTTGGACTAGATATGGTCCGTATATGTAGGAAACACCGTTCCTTTGTTCTCAGCACACTCAATTTTCCTGCTGTCTTAGAGACTCTAAAAAGCTAGAGCGTGATCCTTGCTCTAAAGCAGAGTGTGATCAATGGATGAGAACTCTGTTGTGTGTATAAATTCAGAAATGGAGTTAAAGCCCAGGCTCTGAGTCTGCCTACAAGCAAGACTTTGTTTCAGGTAAGGGCAGTTACTTTAAGCTCAAACGAACAACATTGTTCATGAAGCTCACACGTTTCTCATCTTAACTGACAAGTATTGGATGTTAGAGGACCTGTGGTTTGTTTCTGTTTCAGAAGCAGGGTTGGACTAGATATAGTCCATATGTGTAGGGAACACCGCTCTTTTGTTCTCATCACACTCACGTTTCCTGCTGTCTTAGAGACTCTGGAAAGCAAGACCATGCTTCTTGTTCTAAAACAGAGTGTGATCAATGGATGAGAACTCGGCTGTGTGTTTCACTTCAGAAATGGAGTTAAATCTCAGGCTCTGAGTCTTCCTACAAACAAGACTTCGTTTCAGATGAGGGCAGTTACATTACAGCTCAAACGAACCACATCGTTCACAAAGCTCACACTTTTCTCTCCTTAACTGACAAGCATTGGATGCTAGAGGACCTGTGGTTTGTTTTAGTTTCAGAAGCAGATTTGGACTAGATATGGTCCGTATGTGTAGGAAACACCGTTCTTTTGTTCTGAGCACACTCACCTTTCTGGCTGTAATAGAGAATCTAGAAAACAAGTGCGTGCTTCTTGCTCTAAAGCAGAGTGTGATCCATGGATGAGAACTATGCTGTTTCTTTCCTTCAGAAATGGAGTTAAATCCCAGGCTCTGTATCTTCCTAAAATCAAGACTTCGTTTCAGATAAAGGCAGTCACTTTTCACCTCAAAGGAACTACATCTTTCATGAAGCTCACACGTTTCTCATCTTAAATGACAAGCATTGGATGTTAGAGGACCTGTGCTTTGTGTCAATTTCAGAAGCAGAGTTGGACTAGATGTGGTCTGTATGTGCAGGAAACACCGTTCTTTTGTTCTGAGCCCACTCATCATTCCTGCTGTATTATAGATTCTAGAAAGCAAGAGCATGCTTCTTGCTCTAAAGCAGAGTGTGATCCATGGATGAGAACTATGCTGTTTGTTTCCTTCAGAAATGGAGTTAAATCCCAGGCTCTGTATCTTCCTAAAATCAAGACTTCGTTTCAGATAAAGGCAGTCAATTTTCACCTCAAAGGAACTACATCATTCACTAAGCTCACACATTTGTCATCTTAACTGACAAGCATTGGATGTTAGAGGACCTGTGCTTTGTGTCAATTTCAGAAGCAGAGTTGGACTAGATGTGGTCTGTATGTGCAGGAAACACCGTTCTTTTGTTCTGAGCCCACTCATCATTCCTGCTGTATTATAGATGCTAGAAAGCAAGAGCGTGCTTCTTGCTCTAAAGCAGAGTGTGATCCATGGATGAGAACTATGCTGTTTGTTTCCTTCAGAAATGGAGTTAAATCCCAGGCTCTGTATCTTCCTAAAATCAAGACTTCGTTTCAGATAAAGGCAGTCACTTTTCACCTCAAAGGAACTACATCGTTCACGAAGCTCACACATTTCTCATCTTAAATGACAAGCATTGGATGTTAGAGGACCAATGCTTTGTATCAGTTTCAGAAGCAGATTTGGACTAGATATGGTCCGTATGTGTAGGAAACACAGTTCTTTTGTTCTGAGCACACTCACCTTTCCGGCTGTAATAGAGAATCTAGAAAACAAGAGCGTGCTTCTTGCTCTAAAGCAGAGTGTGATCCATGGATGAGAACTATGCTGTGTGTTTCCCTTCAGAAATGGAGTTAAATCCCAGGCTCTGTGTCTTCCTAAAATCAAGACTTCGTTTCAGTTAAGGGCAGTCACTTTTCACCTCAAAGGAACTACATCGTTCACGAATCTCACATGTTTCTCATCTTAAATGACAATCATAGGATGTTAGAAGACCTGTGCTTTGTATCAATTTTAGAAGAAGATTTTGACTAGATATGGTCCCCAGGTGTAGGAAACTCCGTTCTTTTTTCCTGAGCACTCTCACCTTTCCTGCTGTAATAGAGAATCTAGAAAAAAAGAGCGTGCTTCTTGCTCTAAAGCAGAGTGTGATCCATGGATGAGAACTATGCTGTTTGTTTCCTTCAGAAATGGAGTTAAATCCCAGGCTCTGTATCTTCCTAAAATCAAGACTTCATTTCAGATAAAGGCAGTCACTTTTCACCTCAAAGGAACTACATCGTTCACGAAGCTCACACATTTCTCATCTTAAATGACAAGCATTGGATGTTAGAGGACCAATGCTTTGTATCAGTTTCAGAAGCAGATTTGGACTAGATATGGTCCGTATGTGTAGGAAACACCGTTCTTTTGTTCTGAGCACACTCACCTTTCCAGCTGTAATAGAGAATCTAGAAAACAAGAGCGTGCTTCTTGCTCTAAAGCAGAGTGTGATCCACAGATGAGAACTGTGTTGTGTGTTTGCCTTCAGAAATGGAGTTAAATCCCAGGCTCTGTGTCTTCCTACAATCAAGATTTTGTTTCAGGTATGGGCAGTCACTTTTCAGCTCCAATGAATTACATCGTTCAGGAAGCTCACACGTTTCTCATCTTAACTGACAAGCATTGGATGTTAGAGGACCAGTGCTTTGTATCAATTTCAGAAGCAGAGTTGGACTAGATATGGTCCGTATATGTAGGAAACACCGTTCCTTTGTTCTCAGCACACTCAATTTTCCTGCTGTCTTAGAGACTCTAAAAAGCTAGAGCGTGATCCTTGCTCTAAAGCAGAGTGTGATCAATGGATGAGAACTCTGTTGTGTGTATAAATTCAGAAATGGAGTTAAACCCAGGCTCTGAGTCTGCCTACAAGCAAGACTTTGTTTCAGGTAAGGGCAGTTACTTTAAGCTCAAACGAACTACATTGTTCATGAAGCTCACACGTTTCTCATCTTAACTGACAAGTATTGGATGTTAGAGGACCTGTGGTTTGTTTCTGTTTCAGAAGCAGGGTTGGACTAGATATAGTCCATATGTGTAGGGAACACCGCTCTTTTGTTCTCATCACACTCACGTTTCCTGCTGTCTTAGAGACTCTGGAAAGCAAGACCATGCTTCTTGTTCTAAAACAGAGTGTGATCAATGGATGAGAACTCGGCTGTGTGTTTCACTTCAGAAATGGAGTTAAATCTCAGGCTCTGAGTCTTCCTACAAACAAGACTTCGTTTCAGATGAGGGCAGTTACATTACAGCTCAAACGAACCACATCGTTCACAAAGCTCACACTTTTCTCTCCTTAACTGACAAGCATTGGATGCTAGAGGACCTGTGGTTTGTTTTAGTTTCAGAAGCAGATTTGGACTAGATATGGTCCGTATGTGTAGGAAACACCGTTCTTTTGTTCTGAGCACACTCACCTTTCTGGCTGTAATAGAGAATCTAGAAAACAAGTGCGTGCTTCTTGCTCTAAAGCAGAGTGTGATCCATGGATGAGAACTATGCTGTTTGTTTCCTTCAGAAATGGAGTTAAATCCCAGGCTCTGTATCTTCCTAAAATCAAGACTTCGTTTCAGATAAAGGCAGTCACTTTTCACCTCAAAGGAACTACATCTTTCATGAAGCTCACACGTTTCTCATCTTAAATGACAAGCATTGGATGTTAGAGGACCTGTGCTTTGTGTCAATTTCAGAAGCAGAGTTGGACTAGATGTGGTCTGTATGTGCAGGAAACACCGTTCTTTTGTTCTGAGCCCACTCATCATTCCTGCTGTATTATAGATTCTAGAAAGCAAGAGCATGCTTCTTGCTCTAAAGCAGAGTGTGATCCATGGATGAGAACTATGCTGTTTGTTTCCTTCAGAAATGGAGTTAAATCCCAGGCTCTGTATCTTCCTAAAATCAAGACTTCGTTTCAGATAAAGGCAGTCACTTTTCACCTCAAAGGAACTACATCATTCACTAAGCTCACACATTTGTCATCTTAACTGACAAGCATTGGATGTTAGAGGACCTGTGCTTTGTGTCAATTTCAGAAGCAGAGTTGGACTAGATGTGGTCTGTATGTGCAGGAAACACCGTTCTTTTGTTCTGAGCCCACTCATCATTCCTGCTGTATTATAGATGCTAGAAAGCAAGAGCGTGCTTCTTGCTCTAAAGCAGAGTGTGATCCATGGATGAGAACTATGCTGTTTGTTTCCTTCAGAAATGGAGTTAAATCCCAGGCTCTGTATCTTCCTAAAATCAAGACTTCGTTTCAGATAAAGGCAGTCACTTTTCACCTCAAAGGAACTACATCGTTCACGAAGCTCACACATTTCTCATCTTAAATGACAAGCATTGGATGTTAGAGGACCAATGCTTTGTATCAGTTTCAGAAGCAGATTTGGACTAGATATGGTCCGTATGTGTAGGAAACACAGTTCTTTTGTTCTGAGCACACTCACCTTTCCGGCTGTAATAGAGAATCTAGAAAACAAGAGCGTGCTTCTTGCTCTAAAGCAGAGTGTGATCCACAGATGAGAACTGTGTTGTGTGTTTGCCTTCAGAAATGGAGTTAAATCCCAGGCTCTGTGTCTTCCTACAATCAAGATTTTGTTTCAGGTATGGGCAGTCACTTTTCAGCTCCAATGAATTACATCGTTCAGGAAGCTCACACGTTTCTCATCTTAACTGACAAGCATTGGATGTTAGAGGACCAGTGCTTTGTATCAGTTTCAGAAGCAGAGTTGGACTAGATATGGTCCGTATATGTAGGAAACACCGTTCCTTTGTTCTCAGCACACTCAATTTTCCTGCTGTCTTAGAGACTCTAAAAAGCTAGAGCGTGATCCTTGCTCTAAAGCAGAGTGTGATCAATGGATGAGAACTCTGTTGTGTGTATAAATTCAGAAATGGAGTTAAAGCCCAGGCTCTGAGTCTGCCTACAAGCAAGACTTTGTTTCAGGTAAGGGCAGTTACTTTAAGCTCAAACGAACTACATTGTTCATGAAGCTCACACGTTTCTCATCTTAACTGACAAGTATTGGATGTTCGAGGAACTGTGGTTTGTTTCTGTTTCAGAAGCAGAGTTGGACTAGATATAGTCCATATGTGTAGGGAACACCGCTCTTTTGTTCTCATCACACTCACGTTTCCTGCTGTCTTAGAGACTCTGGAAAGCAAGACCATGCTTCTTGTTCTAAAACAGAGTGTGATCAATGGATGAGACTTCTGTTGTGTGTTTCACTTCAGAAATGGAGTTAAATCTCAGGCTCTGAGTCTTCCTACAAACAAGACTTCGTTTCAGATGAGGGCAGTTACATTACAACTCAAACGAACTTCATCGTTCACAAAGCTCACACTTTTCTCTCCTTAACTGACAAGCATTGGATGTTAGAGGACCTGTGGTTTGTTTTAGTTTCAGAAGCAGATTTGGACTAGATATGGTCCGTATGTGTAGGAAACACCGTTCTTTTGTTCTGAGCACACTCACGTTTCCTGCATTCTTAGAGACTCTAGAAATCTAGAACGTGGTTCTTGCTCTAAAGCAGAATGTGATCCATGGATGAGAACTCTGCTGTGTGTTTCCCTTCAGAAATGGAGTTAAATCCCAGGTTCTGTGTCTTCCTAAAAACAAGACTTCGTTTCAGGTAAGGGCCGTCACTCTTCAGCTCAAAGGAACTACATTGTTCATGAAGCTTACACGTTTCTCATCTTAACTGACAAGCATTGGATGTTAGAAGATCAATACTTTGTATCAGTTTCAGAAGCAGAGTTGGACTAGATATGGTCCGTATGTGTAGGAAACACTGTTCTTTTGTTCTGAGCACACTCACCTTTCCGGCTGTAATAGAGAATCTAGAAAACAAGAGCGTGCTTCTTGCTCTAAAGCAGAGTGTGATCCATGGATGAGAACTATGCTGTGTGTTTCCCTTCAGAAATGGAGTTAAATCCCAGGCTCTGTGTCTTCCTAAAATCAAGACTTCGTTTCAGTTAAGGGCAGTCACTTTTCACCTCAAAGGAACTACATCGTTCACGAATCTCACATGTTTCTCATCTTAAATGACAATCATAGGATGTTAGAAGACCTGTGCTTTGTATCAATTTCAGAAGAAGATTTGGACTAGATATGGTCCCCAGGTGTAGGAAACTCCGTTCTTTTGTTCTGAGCACACTCACCTTTCCTGCTGTAATAGAGAATCTAGAAAAAAAGAGCGTGCTTCTTGCTCTAAAGCAGAGTGTGATCCATGTTTGAGAACTATGCTGTTTCTTTCCTTCAGAAATGGAGTTAAATCCCAGGCTCTGTATCTTCCTAAAATCAAGATTTCGTTTCAGGTAAGGGCAGTCACTTTTCACCTCAAAGGAACTACATCTTTCATGAAGCTCACACGTTTCTCATCTTAAATGACAAGCATTGGATGTTAGAGGACCTGTGCTTTGTGTCAATTTCAGAAGCAGAGTTGGACTAGATGTGGTCTGTATGTGCAGGAAACACCGTTCTTTTGTTCTGAGCCCACTCATCATTCCTGCTGTATTATAGATTCTAGAAAGCAAGAGCGTGCTTCTTGCTCTAAAGCAGAGTGTGATCCATGGATGAGAACTATGCTGTTTGTTTCCTTCAGAAATGGAGTTAAATCCCAGGCTCTGTATCTTCCTAAAATCAAGACTTCATTTCAGATAAAGGCAGTCACTTTTCACCTCAAAGGAACTACATCGTTCACGAAGCTCACACATTTCTCATCTTAAATGAGAAGCATTGGATGTTAGAGGACCAATGCTTTGTATCAGTTTCAGAAGCAGATTTGGACTAGATATGGTCCGTATGTGTAGGAAACACCGTTCTTTTGTTCTGAGCACACTCACCTTTCCGGCTGTAATAGAGAATCTAGAAAACAAGAGCGTGCTTCTTGCTCTAAAGCAGAGTGTGATCCACAGATGAGAACTGTGTTGTGTGTTTGCCTTCAGAAATGGAGTTAAATCCCAGGCTCTGTGTCTTCCTACAATCAAGATTTTGTTTCAGGTATGGGCAGTCACTTTTCAGCTCCAATGAATTACATCGTTCAGGAAGCTCACACGTTTCTCATCTTAACTGACAAGCATTGGATGTTAGAGGACCAGTGCTTTGTATCAGTTTCAGAAGCAGAGTTGGACTAGATATGGTCCGTATATGTAGGAAACACCGTTCCTTTATTCTCAGCACACTCAATTTTCCTGCTGTCTTAGAGACTCTAAAAAGCTAGAGCGTGATCCTTGCTCTAAAGCAGAGTGTGATCAATGGATGAGAACTCTGTTGTGTGTATAAATTCAGAAATGGAGTTAAAGCCCAGGCTCTGAGTCTGCCTACAAGCAAGACTTTGTTTCAGGTAAGGGCAGTTACTTTAAGCTCAAACGAACTACATTGTTCATGAAGCTCACACGTTTCTCATCTTAACTGACAAGTATTGGATGTTAGAGGAACTGTGGTTTGTTTCTGTTTCAGAAGCAGAGTTGGACTAGATATAGTCCATATGTGTAGGGAACACCGCTCTTTGGTTCTCATCACACTCACATTTCCTGCTGTCTTAGAGACTCTGGAAAGCAAGACCATGCTTCTTGTTCTAAAACAGAGTGTGATCAATGGATGAGACTTCTGTTGTGTGTTTCACTTCAGAAATGGAGTTAAATCTCAGGCTCTGAGTCTTCCTACAAACAAGACTTCGTTTCAGATGAGGGCAGTTACATTACAGCTAAAACGAACTACATCGTTCACAAAGCTCACACTTTTCTCTCCTTAACTGACAAGCATTGGATGCTAGAGGACCTGTGGTTTGTTTTAGTTTCAGAAGCAGATTTGGACTAGATATGGTCCGTATGTGTAGGAAACACCGTTCTTTTGTTCTGAGCACACTCACCTTTCCGGCTGTAATAGAGAATCTAGAAAACAGGAGTGTGCTTCTTGCTCTAAAGCAGAGTGTGATCCATGGATGAGAACTATGCTGTGTGTTTCCCTTCAGAAATGGAGTTAAATCCCAGGCTCTGTGTCTTCCTAAAATCAAGACTTCGTTTCAGGTAAGGGCCGTCACTCTTCAGCTCAAAGGAACTACATTGTTCATGAAGCTTACACGTTTCTCATCTTAACTGACAAGCATTGGATGTTAGAAGATCAATACTTTGTATCAGTTTCAGAAGCAGAGTTGGACTAAATATAGTCCATATGTGTAGGGAACACCGCTCTTTGGTTCTCATCACACTCACGTTTCCTGCTGTCTTAGAGACTCTGGAAAGCAAGACCATGCTTCTTGTTCTAAAACAGAGTGTGATCAATGGATGAGACTTCTGTTGTGTGTTTCACTTCAGAAATGGAGTTAAATCTCAGGCTCTGAGTCTTCCTACAAACAAGACTTCAATTCAGATGAAGGCAGTTACATTACAGCTCAAACGAACTACATCGTTCACAAAGCTCACACTTTTCTCTCCTTAACTGACAAGAATTGGATGTTAGAGGACCTCTGGTTTGTTTTACTTTCAGAAGCAGATTTGGACTAGATATGGTCCGTATGTGTAGGAAACACCGTTCTTTTGTTCTGAGCACACTCACCTTTCCTGCTGTAATAGAGAATCTAGAAAAAAAGAGTGTGCTTCTTGCTCTAAAGCAGAGTGTGATCCATGTTTGAGAACTATGCTGTTTCTTTCCTTCAGAAATGGAGTTAAATCGCAGGCTCTGTATCTTCCTAAAATCAAGATTTCGTTTCAGGTAAGGGCAGTCACTTTTCACCTCAAAGGAACTACATCTTTCACAAAGCTCACACGTTTCTCATCTTAAATGACAAGCATTGGATGTTAGAGGACCTGTGCTTTGTGTCAATTTCAGAAGCAGAGTTGGACTAGATGTGGTCTGTATGTGCAGGAAACACCGTTCTTTTGTTCTGAGCCCACTCATCATTCCTGCTGTATTATAGATTCTAGAAAGCAAGAGCGTGCTTCTTGCTCTAAAGCAGAGTGTGATCCATGGATGAGAACTATGCTGTTTGTTTCCTTCAGAAATGGAGTTAAATCCCAGGCTCTGTATCTTCCTAAAATCAAGACTTCGTTTCAGATAAAGGCAGTCACTTTTCACCTCAAAGGAACTACATCGTTCACGAAGCTCACACATTTCTCATCTTAAATGACAAGCATTGGATGTTAGAGGACCAATGCTTTGTATCAGTTTCAGAAGCAGATTTGGACTAGATATGGTCCGTATGTGTAGGAAACACCGTTCTTTTGTTCTGAGCACACTCACCTTTCCGGCTGTAATAGAGAATCTAGAAAACAAGAGCGTGCTTCTTGCTCTAAAGCAGAGTGTGATCCACAGATGAGAACTGTGTTGTGTGTTTGCCTTCAGAAATGGAGTTAAATCCCAGGCTCTGTGTCTTCCTACAATCAAGATTTTGTTTCAGGTATGGGCAGTCACTTTTCAGCTCCAATGAATTACATCGTTCAGGAAGCTCACACGTTTCTCATCTTAACTGACAAGCATTGGATGTTAGAGGACCAGTGCTTTGTATCAGTTTCAGAAGCAGAGTTGGACTAGATATGGTCCATATATGTAGGAAACACCGTTCCTTTGTTCTCAGCACACTCAATTTTCCTGCTGTCTTAAGCTAGAGCGTGATCCTTGCTCTAAAGCAGAGTGTGATCAATGGATGAGAACTCTGTTGTGTGTATAAATTCAGAAATGGAGTTAAAGCCCAGGCTCTGAGTCTGCCTACAAGCAAGACTTTGTTTCAGGTAAGGGCAGTTACTTTAAGCTCAAACGAACTACATTGTTCATGAAGCTCACACGTTTCTCATCTTAACTGACAAGTATTGGATGTTAGAGGAACTGTGGTTTGTTTCTGTTTCAGAAGCAGAGTTGGACTAGATATAGTCCATATGTGTAGGGAACACCGCTCTTTGGTTCTCATCACACTCACATTTCCTGCTGTCTTAGAGACTCTGGAAAGCAAGACCATGCTTCTTGTTCTAAAACAGAGTGTGATCAATGGATGAGACTTCTGTTGTGTGTTTCACTTCAGAAATGGAGTTAAATCTCAGGCTCTGAGTCTTCCTACAAACAAGACTTCGTTTCAGATGAGGGCAGTAACATTACAGCTAAAACGAACTACATCGTTCACAAAGCTCACACTTTTCTCTCCTTAACTGACAAGCATTGGATGCTAGAGGACCTGTGGTTTGTTTTAGTTTCAGAAGCAGATTTGGACTAGATATGGTCCGTATGTGTAGGAAACACCGTTCTTTTGTTCTGAGCACACTCACCTTTCCGGCTGTAATAGAGAATCTAGAAAACAAGAGCGTGCTTCTTGCTCTAAAGCAGAGTGTGATCCATGGATGAGAACTATGCTGTGTGTTTCCCTTCAGAAATGGAGTTAAATCCCAGGCTCTGTGTCTTCCTAAAATCAAGACTTCGTTTCAGTTAAGGGCAGTCACTTTTCACCTCAAAGGAACTACATCGTTCACGAATCTCACATGTTTCTCATCTTAAATGACAATCATAGGATGTTAGAAGACCTGTGCTTTGTATCAATTTCAGAAGAAGATTTGGACTAGATATGGTCCCCAGGTGTAGGAAACTCCGTTCTTTTGTTCTGAGCACACTCACCTTTCCTGCTGTAATAGAGAATCTAGAAAAAAAGAGCGTGCTTCTTGCTCTAAAGCAGAGTGTGATCCATGTTTGAGAACTATGCTGTTTCTTTCCTTCAGAAATGGAGTTAAATCGCAGGCTCTGTATCTTCCTAAAATCAAGATTTCGTTTCAGGTAAGGGCAGTCACTTTTCACCTCAAAGGAACTACATCTTTCACGAAGCTCACACGTTTCTCATCTTAAATGACAAGCATTGGATGTTAGAGGACCTGTGCTTTGTGTCAATTTCAGAAGCAGAGTTGGACTAGATGTGGTCTGTATGTGCAGGAAACACCGTTCTTTTGTTCTGACCCCACTCATCATTCCTGCTGTATTATAGATTCTAGAAAGCAAGAGCGTGCTTCTTGCTCTAAAGCAGAGTGTGATCCATGGATGAGAACTATGCTGTTTGTTTCCTTCAGAAATGGAGTTAAATCCCAGGCTCTGTATCTTCCTAAAATCAAGACTTCGTTTCAGATAAAGGCAGTCACTTTTCACCTCAAAGGAACTACATCGTTCACGAAGCTCACACATTTCTCATCTTAAATGACAAGCATTGGATGTTAGAGGACCAATGCTTTGTATCAGTTTCAGAAGCAGATTTGGACTAGATATGGTCCGTATGTGTAGGAAACACCGTTCTTTTGTTCTGAGCACACTCACCTTTCCGGCTGTAATAGAGAATCTAGAAAACAAGAGCGTGCTTCTTGCTCTAAAGCAGAGTGTGATCCACAGATGAGAACTGTGTTGTGTGTTTGCCTTCAGAAATGGAGTTAAATCCCAGGCTCTGTGTCTTCCTACAATCAAGATTTTGTTTCAGGTATGGGCAGTCACTTTTCAGCTCCAATGAATTACATCGTTCAGGAAGCTCACACGTTTCTCATCTTAACTGACAAGCATTGGATGTTAGAGGACCAGTGCTTTGTATCAGTTTCAGAAGCAGAGTTGGACTAGATATGGTCCGTATATGTAGGAAACACCGTTCCTTTGTTCTCAGCACACTCAATTTTCCTGCTGTCTTAGAGACTCTAAAAAGCTAGAGCGTGATCCTTGCTCTAAAGCAGAGTGTGATCAATGGATGAGAACTCTGTTGTGTGTATAAATTCAGAAATGGAGTTAAAGCCCAGGCTCTGAGTCTGCCTACAAGCAAGACTTTGTTTCAGGTAAGGGCAGTTACTTTAAGCTCAAACGAACTACATTGTTCATGAAGCTCACACGTTTCTCATCTTAAATGACAAGTATTGGATGTTCGAGGAACTGTGGTTTGTTTCTGTTTCAGAAGCAGAGTTGGACTAGATATAGTCCATATGTGTAGGGAACACCACTCTTTGGTTCTCATCACACTCACGTTTCCTGCTGTCTTAGAGACTCTGGAAAGCAAGACCATGCTTCTTGTTCTAAAACAGAGTGTGATCAATGGATGAGACTTCTGTTGTGTGTTTCACTTCAGAAATGGAGTTAAATCTCAGGCTCTGAGTCTTCCTACAAACAAGACTTCGTTTCAGATGAGGGCAGTTACATTACAGCTCAAACGAACTTCATCGTTCACAAAGCTCACACTTTTCTCTCCTTAACTGACAAGCATTGGATGTTAGAGGACCTGTGGTTTGTTTTAGTTTCAGAAGCAGATTTGGACTAGATATGGTCCGTATGTGTAGGAAACACCGTTCTTTTGTTCTGAGCACACTCACGTTTCCTGCATTCTTAGAGACTCTAGAAATCTAGAACGTGCTTCTTGCTCTAAAGCAGAATGTGATCCATGGATGAGAACTCTGCTGTGTGTTTCCATTCAGAAATGGAGTTAAATCCCAGGTTCTGTGTCTCCCTAAAAACAAGACTTGGTTTCAGGTTAGGGCCGTCACTCTTCAGCTCAAAGGAACTACATTGTTCATGAAGCTTACACGTTTCTCATCTTAACTGACAAGCATTGGATGTTAGAAGATCAATACTTTGTATCAGTTTCAGAAGCAGAGTTGGACTAGATATAGTCCATATGTGTAGGGAACACCGCTCTTTGGTTCTCATCACACTCATGTTTCCTGCTGTCTTAGAGACTCTGGAAAGCAAGACCATGCTTCTTGTTCTAAAACAGAGTGTGATCAATGGATGAGACTTCTGTTGTGTGTTTCACTTCAGAAATGGAGTTAAATCTCAGGCTCTGAGTCTTCCTACAAACAAGACTTCGTTTCAGATGAGGGCAGTTACATTACAGCTCAAACGAACTACATCGTTCACAAAGCTCACACTTTTCTCTCCTTAACTGACAAGAATTGGATGTTAGAGGACCTGTGGTTTGTTTTAGTTTCAGAAGCAGATTTGGACTAGATATGGTCCGTATGTGTAGGAAACACCGTTCTTTTGTTCTGAGCACACTCACCTTTCCGGCTGTAATAGAGAATATAGAAAACAAGAGCGTGCTTCTTGCTCTAAAGCAGAGTGTGATCCATGGATGAGAACTATGCTGTTTGTTTCCTTCAGAAATGGAGTTAAATCCCAGGCTCTGTATCTTCCTAAAATCAAGACTTCGTTTCAGATAAAGGCAGTCACTTTTCACCTCAAAGGAACTACATCGTTCACGAAGCTCACCCATTTCTCATCTTAAATGACAAGCATTGGATGTTAGAGGACCAATGCTTTGTATCAGTTTCAGAAGCAGAGTTGGACTAGATATGGTCCGTATGTGTAGGAAACACCGTTCTTTTGTTCTGAGCACACTCACCTTTCCGGCTGTAATAGAGAATCTAGAAAACAAGAGCGTGCTTCTTGCTCTAAAGCAGAGTGTGATCCATGGATGAGAATTATGCTGTGTGTTTCCCTTCAGAAATGGAGTTAAATCGCAGGCTCTGTATCTTCCTAAAATCAAGATTTCGTTTCAGGTAAGGGCAGTCACTTTTCACCTCAAAGGAACTACATCGTTCACGAAGCTCACACGTTTCTCATCTTAAATGACAAGCATTGGATGTTAGAGGACCTGTGCTTTGTGTCAATTTCAGAAGCAGAGTTGGACTAGATGTGGTCTGTATGTGCAGGAAACACCGTTCTTTTGTTCTGACCCCACTCATCATTCCTGCTGTATTATAGATTCTAGAAAGCAAGAGCGTGCTTCTTGCTCTAAAGCAGAGTGTGATCCATGGATGAGAACTATGCTGTTTGTTTCCTTCAGAAATGGAGTTAAATCCCAGGCTCTGTATCTTCCTAAAATCAAGACTTCGTTTCAGATAAAGGCAGTCACTTTTCACCTCAAAGGAACTACATCGTTCACGAAGCTCACACATTTCTCATCTTAAATGACAAGCATTGGATGTTAGAGGACCAATGCTTTGTATCAGTTTCAGAAGCAGATTTGGACTAGATATGGTCCGTATGTGTAGGAAACACCGTTCTTTTGTTCTGAGCACACTCACCTTTCCGGCTGTAATAGAGAATCTAGAAAACAAGAGCGTGCTTCTTGCTCTAAAGCAGAGTGTGATCCACAGATGAGAACTGTGTTGTGTGTTTGCCTTCAGAAATGGAGTTAAATCCCAGGCTCTGTGTCTTCCTACAATCAAGATTTTGTTTCAGGTATGGGCAGTCACTTTTCAGCTCCAATGAATTACATCGTTCAGTAAGCTCACACGTTTCTCATCTTAACTGACAAGCATTGGATGTTAGAGGACCAGTGCTTTGTATCAGTTTCAGAAGCAGAGTTGGACTAGATATGGTCTGTATATGTAGGAAACACCATTCCTTTGTTCTCAGCACACTCAATTTTCCTGCTGTCTTAGAGACTCTAAAAAGCTAGAGCGTGATCCTTGCTCTAAAGCAGAGTGTGATCAATGGATGAGAACTCTGTTGTGTGTATAAATTCAGAAATGGAGTTAAAGCCCAGGCTCTGAGTCTGCCTACAAGCAAGACTTTGTTTCAGGTAAGGGCAGTTACTTTAAGCTCAAACGAACTACATTGTTCATGAAGCTCACACGTTTCTCATCTTAACTGACAAGTATTGGATGTTCGAGGAACTGTGGTTTGTTTCTGTTTCAGAAGCAGAGTTGGACTAGATATAGTCCATATGTGTAGGGAACACCACTCTTTGGTTCTCATCACACTCACGTTTCCTGCTGTCTTAGAGACTCTGGAAAGCAAGACCATGCTTCTTGTTCTAAAACAGAGTGTGATCAATGGATGAGACTTCTGTTGTGTGTTTCACTTCAGAAATGGAGTTAAATCTCAGGCTCTGAGTCTTCCTACAAACAAGACTTCGTTTCAGATGAGGGCAGTTACATTACAGCTCAAACGAACTTCATCGTTCACAAAGCTCACACTTTTCTCTCCTTAACTGACAAGCATTGGATGTTAGAGGACCTGTGGTTTGTTTTAGTTTCAGAAGCAGATTTGGACTAGATATGGTCCGTATGTGTAGGAAAACCGTTCTTTTGTTCTGAGCACACTCACGTTTCCTGCATTCTTAGAGACTCTAGAAATCTAGAACGTGCTTCTTGCTCTAAAGCAGAATGTGATCCATGGATGAGAACTCTGCTGTGTGTTTCCATTCAGAAATGGAGTTAAATCCCAGGTTCTGTGTCTCCCTAAAAACAAGACTTGGTTTCAGGTAAGGGCCGTCACTCTTCAGCTCAAAGGAACTACATTGTTCATGAAGCTTACACGTTTCTCATCTTAACTGACAAGCATTGGATGTTAGAAGATCAATACTTTGTATCAGTTTCAGAAGCAGAGTTGGACTAGATATAGTCCATATGTGTAGGGAACACCGCTCTTTGGTTCTCATCACACTCACGTTTCCTGCTGTCTTAGAGACTCTGGAAAGCAAGACCATGCTTCTTGTTCTAAAACAGAGTGTGATCAATGGATGAGACTTCTGTTGTGTGTTTCACTTCAGAAATGGAGTTAAATCTCAGGCTCTGAGTCTTCCTACAAACAAGACTTCGTTTCAGATGAGGGCAGTTACATTACAGCTCAAACGAACTACATCGTTCACAAAGCTCACACTTTTCTCTCCTTAACTGACAAGAATTGGATGTTAGAGGACCTGTGGTTTGTTTTAGTTTCAGAAGCAGATTTGGACTAGATATGGTCCGTATGTGTAGGAAACACCGTTCTTTTGTTCTGAGCACACTCACCTTTCCGGCTGTAATAGAGAATCTAGAAAACAAGAGCGTGCTTCTTGCTCTAAAGCAGAGTGTGATCCACAGATGAGAACTGTGTTGTGTGTTTGCCTTCAGAAATGGAGTTAAATCCCAGGCTCTGTGTCTTCCTACAATCAAGATTTTGTTTCAGGTATGGGCAGTCACTTTTCAGCTCCAATGAATTACATCGTTCAGGAAGCTCACACGTTTCTCATCTTAACTGACAAGCATTGGATGTTAGAGGACCAGTGCTTTGTATCAGTTTCAGAAGCAGAGTTGGACTAGATATGGTCCGTATATGTAGGAAACACCGTTCCTTTGTTCTCAGCACACTCAATTTTCCTGCTGTCTTAGAGACTCTAAAAAGCTAGAGCGTGATCCTTGCTCTAAAGCAGAGTGTGATCAATGGATGAGAACTCTGTTGTGTGTATAAATTCAGAAATGGAGTTAAAGCCCAGGCTCTGAGTCTGCCTACAAGCAAGACTTTGTTTCAGGTAAGGGCAGTTACTTTAAGCTCAAACGAACTACATTGTTCATGAAGCTCACACGTTTCTCATCTTAAATGACAAGTATTGGATGTTCGAGGAACTGTGGTTTGTTTCTGTTTCAGAAGCAGAGTTGGACTAGATATAGTCCATATGTGTAGGGAACACCACTCTTTGGTTCTCATCACACTCACGTTTCCTGCTGTCTTAGAGACTCTGGAAAGCAAGACCATGCTTCTTGTTCTAAAACAGAGTGTGATCAATGGATGAGACTTCTGTTGTGTGTTTCACTTCAGAAATGGAGTTAAATCTCAGGCTCTGAGTCTTCCTACAAACAAGACTTCGTTTCAGATGAGGGCAGTTACATTACAGCTCAAACGAACTTCATCGTTCACAAAGCTCACACTTTTCTCTCCTTAACTGACAAGCATTGGATGTTAGAGGACCTGTGGTTTGTTTTAGTTTCAGAAGCAGATTTGGACTAGATATGGTCCGTATGTGTAGGAAACACCGTTCTTTTGTTCTGAGCACACTCACGTTTCCTGCATTCTTAGAGACTCTAGAAATCTAGAACGTGCTTCTTGCTCTAAAGCAGAATGTGATCCATGGATGAGAACTCTGCTGTGTGTTTCCATTCAGAAATGGAGTTAAATCCCAGGTTCTGTGTCTCCCTAAAAACAAGACTTGGTTTCAGGTTAGGGCCGTCACTCTTCAGCTCAAAGGAACTACATTGTTCATGAAGCTTACACGTTTCTCATCTTAACTGACAAGCATTGGATGTTAGAAGATCAATACTTTGTATCAGTTTCAGAAGCAGAGTTGGACTAGATATAGTCCATATGTGTAGGGAACACCGCTCTTTGGTTCTCATCACACTCATGTTTCCTGCTGTCTTAGAGACTCTGGAAAGCAAGACCATGCTTCTTGTTCTAAAACAGAGTGTGATCAATGGATGAGACTTCTGTTGTGTGTTTCACTTCAGAAATGGAGTTAAATCTCAGGCTCTGAGTCTTCCTACAAACAAGACTTCGTTTCAGATGAGGGCAGTTACATTACAGCTCAAACGAACTACATCGTTCACAAAGCTCACACTTTTCTCTCCTTAACTGACAAGAATTGGATGTTAGAGGACCTGTGGTTTGTTTTAGTTTCAGAAGCAGATTTGGACTAGATATGGTCCGTATGTGTAGGAAACACCGTTCTTTTGTTCTGAGCACACTCACCTTTCCGGCTGTAATAGAGAATCTAGAAAACAAGAGCGTGCTTCTTGCTCTAAAGCAGAGTGTGATCCATGGATGAGAACTATGCTGTTTGTTTCCTTCAGAAATGGAGTTAAATCCCAGGCTCTGTATCTTCCTAAAATCAAGACTTCGTTTCAGATAAAGGCAGTCACTTTTCACCTCAAAGGAACTACATCGTTCACGAAGCTCACCCATTTCTCATCTTAAATGACAAGCATTGGATGTTAGAGGACCAATGCTTTGTATCAGTTTCAGAAGCAGAGTTGGACTAGATATGGTCCGTATGTGTAGGAAACACCGTTCTTTTGTTCTGAGCACACTCACCTTTCCGGCTGTAATAGAGAATCTAGAAAACAAGAGCGTGCTTCTTGCTCTAAAGCAGAGTGTGATCCATGGATGAGAATTATGCTGTGTGTTTCCCTTCAGAAATGGAGTTAAATCGCAGGCTCTGTATCTTCCTAAAATCAAGATTTCGTTTCAGGTAAGGGCAGTCACTTTTCACCTCAAAGGAACTACATCGTTCACGAAGCTCACACGTTTCTCATCTTAAATGACAAGCATTGGATGTTAGAGGACCTGTGCTTTGTGTCAATTTCAGAAGCAGAGTTGGACTAGATGTGGTCTGTATGTGCAGGAAACACCGTTCTTTTGTTCTGACCCCACTCATCATTCCTGCTGTATTATAGATTCTAGAAAGCAAGAGCGTGCTTCTTGCTCTAAAGCAGAGTGTGATCCATGGATGAGAACTATGCTGTTTGTTTCCTTCAGAAATGGAGTTAAATCCCAGGCTCTGTATCTTCCTAAAATCAAGACTTCGTTTCAGATAAAGGCAGTCACTTTTCACCTCAAAGGAACTACATCGTTCACGAAGCTCACACATTTCTCATCTTAAATGACAAGCATTGGATGTTAGAGGACCAATGCTTTGTATCAGTTTCAGAAGCAGATTTGGACTAGATATGGTCCGTATGTGTAGGAAACACCGTTCTTTTGTTCTGAGCACACTCACCTTTCCGGCTGTAATAGAGAATCTAGAAAACAAGAGCGTGCTTCTTGCTCTAAAGCAGAGTGTGATCCACAGATGAGAACTGTGTTGTGTGTTTGCCTTCAGAAATGGAGTTAAATCCCAGGCTCTGTGTCTTCCTACAATCAAGATTTTGTTTCAGGTATGGGCAGTCACTTTTCAGCTCCAATGAATTACATCGTTCAGTAAGCTCACACGTTTCTCATCTTAACTGACAAGCATTGGATGTTAGAGGACCAGTGCTTTGTATCAGTTTCAGAAGCAGAGTTGGACTAGATATGGTCTGTATATGTAGGAAACACCATTCCTTTGTTCTCAGCACACTCAATTTTCCTGCTGTCTTAGAGACTCTAAAAAGCTAGAGCGTGATCCTTGCTCTAAAGCAGAGTGTGATCAATGGATGAGAACTCTGTTGTGTGTATAAATTCAGAAATGGAGTTAAAGCCCAGGCTCTGAGTCTGCCTACAAGCAAGACTTTGTTTCAGGTAAGGGCAGTTACTTTAAGCTCAAACGAACTACATTGTTCATGAAGCTCACACGTTTCTCATCTTAACTGACAAGTATTGGATGTTCGAGGAACTGTGGTTTGTTTCTGTTTCAGAAGCAGAGTTGGACTAGATATAGTCCATATGTGTAGGGAACACCACTCTTTGGTTCTCATCACACTCACGTTTCCTGCTGTCTTAGAGACTCTGGAAAGCAAGACCATGCTTCTTGTTCTAAAACAGAGTGTGATCAATGGATGAGACTTCTGTTGTGTGTTTCACTTCAGAAATGGAGTTAAATCTCAGGCTCTGAGTCTTCCTACAAACAAGACTTCGTTTCAGATGAGGGCAGTTACATTACAGCTCAAACGAACTTCATCGTTCACAAAGCTCACACTTTTCTCTCCTTAACTGACAAGCATTGGATGTTAGAGGACCTGTGGTTTGTTTTAGTTTCAGAAGCAGATTTGGACTAGATATGGTCCGTATGTGTAGGAAAACCGTTCTTTTGTTCTGAGCACACTCACGTTTCCTGCATTCTTAGAGACTCTAGAAATCTAGAACGTGCTTCTTGCTCTAAAGCAGAATGTGATCCATGGATGAGAACTCTGCTGTGTGTTTCCATTCAGAAATGGAGTTAAATCCCAGGTTCTGTGTCTCCCTAAAAACAAGACTTGGTTTCAGGTAAGGGCCGTCACTCTTCAGCTCAAAGGAACTACATTGTTCATGAAGCTTACACGTTTCTCATCTTAACTGACAAGCATTGGATGTTAGAAGATCAATACTTTGTATCAGTTTCAGAAGCAGAGTTGGACTAGATATAGTCCATATGTGTAGGGAACACCGCTCTTTGGTTCTCATCACACTCACGTTTCCTGCTGTCTTAGAGACTCTGGAAAGCAAGACCATGCTTCTTGTTCTAAAACAGAGTGTGATCAATGGATGAGACTTCTGTTGTGTGTTTCACTTCAGAAATGGAGTTAAATCTCAGGCTCTGAGTCTTCCTACAAACAAGACTTCGTTTCAGATGAGGGCAGTTACATTACAGCTCAAACGAACTACATCGTTCACAAAGCTCACACTTTTCTCTCCTTAACTGACAAGAATTGGATGTTAGAGGACCTGTGGTTTGTTTTAGTTTCAGAAGCAGATTTGGACTAGATATGGTCCGTATGTGTAGGAAACACCGTTCTTTTGTTCTGAGCACACTCACCTTTCCGGCTGTAATAGAGAATCTAGAGAACAAGAGCGTGCTTCTTGCTCTAAAGCAGAGTGTGATCCATGGATGAGAACTATGCTGTTTGTTTCCTTCAGAAATGGAGTTAAATCCCAGGCTCTGTATCTTCCTAAAATCAAGACTTCGTTTCAGATAAAGGCAGTCACTTTTCACCTCAAAGGAACTACATCGTTCACGAAGCTCACCCATTTCTCATCTTAAATGACAAGCATTGGATGTTAGAGGACCAATGCTTTGTATCAGTTTCAGAAGCAGAGTTGGACTAGATATGGTCCGTATGTGTAGGAAACACCGTTCTTTTGTTCTGAGCACACTCACCTTTCCGGCTGTAATAGAGAATCTAGAAAACAAGAGCGTGCTTCTTGCTCTAAAGCAGAGTGTGATCCATGGATGAGAATTATGCTGTGTGTTTCCCTTCAGAAATGGAGTTAAATCGCAGGCTCTGTATCTTCCTAAAATCAAGATTTCGTTTCAGGTAAGGGCAGTCACTTTTCACCTCAAAGGAACTACATCGTTCACGAAGCTCACACGTTTCTCATCTTAAATGACAAGCATTGGATGTTAGAGGACCTGTGCTTTGTGTCAATTTCAGAAGCAGAGTTGGACTAGATGTGGTCTGTATGTGCAGGAAACACCGTTCTTTTGTTCTGACCCCACTCATCATTCCTGCTGTATTATAGATTCTAGAAAGCAAGAGCGTGCTTCTTGCTCTAAAGCAGAGTGTGATCCATGGATGAGAACTATGCTGTTTGTTTCCTTCAGAAATGGAGTTAAATCCCAGGCTCTGTATCTTCCTAAAATCAAGACTTCGTTTCAGATAAAGGCAGTCACTTTTCACCTCAAAGGAACTACATCGTTCACGAAGCTCACACATTTCTCATCTTAAATGACAAGCATTGGATGTTAGAGGACCAATGCTTTGTATCAGTTTCAGAAGCAGATTTGGACTAGATATGGTCCGTATGTGTAGGAAACACCGTTCTTTTGTTCTGAGCACACTCACCTTTCCGGCTGTAATAGAGAATCTAGAAAACAAGAGCGTGCTTCTTGCTCTAAAGCAGAGTGTGATCCACAGATGAGAACTGTGTTGTGTGTTTGCCTTCAGAAATGGAGTTAAATCCCAGGCTCTGTGTCTTCCTACAATCAAGATTTTGTTTCAGGTATGGGCAGTCACTTTTCAGCTCCAATGAATTACATCGTTCAGTAAGCTCACACGTTTCTCATCTTAACTGACAAGCATTGGATGTTAGAGGACCAGTGCTTTGTATCAGTTTCAGAAGCAGAGTTGGACTAGATATGGTCTGTATATGTAGGAAACACCATTCCTTTGTTCTCAGCACACTCAATTTTCCTGCTGTCTTAGAGACTCTAAAAAGCTAGAGCGTGATCCTTGCTCTAAAGCAGAGTGTGATCAATGGATGAGAACTCTGTTGTGTGTATAAATTCAGATATGGAGTTAAAGCCCAGGCTCTGAGTCTGCCTACAAGCAAGACTTTGTTTCAGGTAAGGGCAGTTACTTTAAGCTCAAACGAACTACATTGTTCATGAAGCTCACACGTTTCTCATCTTAACTGACAAGTATTGGATGTTAGAGGAACTGTGGTTTGTTTCTGTTTCAGAAGCAGAGTTGGACTAGATATAGTCCATATGTGTAGGGAACACCGCTCTTTGGTTCTCATCACACTCACATTTCCTGCTGTCTTAGAGACTCTGGAAAGCAAGACCATGCTTCTTGTTCTAAAACAGAGTGTGATCAATGGATGAGACTTCTGTTGTGTGTTTCACTTCAGAAATGGAGTTAAATCTCAGGCTCTGAGTCTTCCTACAAACAAGACTTCGTTTCAGATGAGGGCAGTTACATTACAGCTCAAACGAACTTCATCGTTCACAAAGCTCACACTTTTCTCTCCTTAACTGACAAGCATTGGATGTTAGAGGACCTGTGGTTTGTTTTAGTTTCAGAAGCAGATTTGGACTAGATATGGTCCGTATGTGTAGGAAACACCGTTCTTTTGTTCTGAGCACACTCACGTTTCCTGCATTCTTAGAGACTCTAGAAATCTAGAACGTGCTTCTTGCTCTAAAGCAGAATGTGATCCATGGATGAGAACTCTGCTGTGTGTTTCCCTTCAGAAATGGAGTTAAATCCCAGGTTCTGTGTCTTCCTAAAAACAAGACTTCGTTTCAGGTAAGGGCCGTCACTCTTCAGCTCAAAGGAACTACATTGTTCATGAAGCTTACACGTTTCTCATCTTAACTGACAAGCATTGGATGTTAGAAGATCAATACTTTGTATCAGTTTCAGAAGCAGAGTTGGACTAAATATAGTCCATATGTGTAGGGAACACCGCTCTTTGGTTCTCATCACACTCACGTTTCCTGCTGTCTTAGAGACTCTGGAAAGCAAGACCATGCTTCTTGTTCTAAAACAGAGTGTGATCAATGGATGAGACTTCTGTTGTGTGTTTCACTTCAGAAATGGAGTTAAATCTCAGGCTCTGAGTCTTCCTACAAACAAGACTTCGATTCAGATGAAGGCAGTTACATTACAGCTCAAACGAACTACATCGTTCACAAAGCTCACACTTTTCTCTCCTTAACTGACAAGAATTGGATGTTAGAGGACCTCTGGTTTGTTTTAGTTTCAGAAGCAGATTTGGACTAGATATGGTCCGTATGTGTAGGAAACACCGTTCTTTTGTTCTGAGCACACTCACCTTTCCGGCTGTAATAGAGAATCTAGAGAACAAGAGCGTGCTTCTTGCTCTAAAGCAGAGTGTGATCCATGGATGAGAACTATGCTGTTTGTTTCCTTCAGAAATGGAGTTAAATCCCAGGCTCTGTATCTTCCTAAAATCAAGACTTCGTTTCAGATAAAGGCAGTCACTTTTCACCTCAAAGGAACTACATCGTTCACGAAGCTCACCCATTTCTCATCTTAAATGACAAGCATTGGATGTTAGAGGACCAATGCTTTGTATCAGTTTCAGAAGCAGAGTTGGACTAGATATGGTCCCCAGGTGTAGGAAACTCCGTTCTTTTGTTCTGAGCACACTCACCTTTCCTGCTGTAATAGAGAATCTAGAAAAAAAGAGTGTGCTTCTTGCTCTAAAGCAGAGTGTGATCCATGTTTGAGAACTATGCTGTTTCTTTCCTTCAGAAATGGAGTTAAATCGCAGGCTCTGTATCTTCCTAAAATCAAGATTTCGTTTCAGGTAAGGGCAGTCACTTTTCACCTCAAAGGAACTACATCGTTCACGAAGCTCACACGTTTCTCATCTTAAATGACAAGCATTGGATGTTAGAGGACCTGTGCTTTGTGTCAATTTCAGAAGCAGAGTTGGACTAGATGTGGTCTGTATGTGCAGGAAACACCGTTCTTTTGTTCTGAGCCCACTCATCATTCCTGCTGTATTATAGATTCTAGAAAGCAAGAGCGTGCTTCTTGCTCTAAAGCAGAGTGTGATCCATGGATGAGAACTATGCTGTTTGTTTCCTTCAGAAATGGAGTTAAATCCCAGGCTCTGTATCTTCCTAAAATCAAGACTTCCTTTCAGATAAAGGCAGTCACTTTTCACCTCAAAGGAACTACATCGTTCACGAAGCTCACACATTTCTCATCTTAAATGACAAGCATTGGATGTTAGAGGACCAATGCTTTGTATCAGTTTCAGAAGCAGATTTGGACTAGATATGGTCCGTATGTGTAGGAAACACCGTTCTTTTGTTCTGAGCACACTCACCTTTCCGGCTGTAATAGAGAATCTAGAAAACAAGAGCGTGCTTCTTGCTCTAAAGCAGAGTGTGATCCACAGATGAGAACTGTGTTGTGTGTTTGCCTTCAGAAATGGAGTTAAATCCCAGGCTCTGTGTCTTCCTACAATCAAGATTTTGTTTCAGGTATGGGCAGTCACTTTTCAGCTCCAATGAATTACATCGTTCAGGAAGCTCACACGTTTCTCATCTTAACTGACAAGCATTGGATGTTAGAGGACCAGTGCTTTGTATCAGTTTCAGAAGCAGAGTTGGACTAGATATGGTCCATATATGTAGGAAACACCGTTCCTTTGTTCTCAGCACACTCAATTTTCCTGCTGTCTTAAGCTAGAGCGTGATCCTTGCTCTAAAGCAGAGTGTGATCAATGGATGAGAACTCTGTTGTGTGTATAAATTCAGAAATGGAGTTAAAGCCCAGGCTCTGAGTCTGCCTACAAGCAAGACTTTGTTTCAGGTAAGGGCAGTTACTTTAAGCTCAAACGAACTACATTGTTCATGAAGCTCACACGTTTCTCATCTTAACTGACAAGTATTGGATGTTAGAGGAACTGTGGTTTGTTTCTGTTTCAGAAGCAGAGTTGGACTAGATATAGTCCATATGTGTAGGGAACACCGCTCTTTGGTTCTCATCACACTCACATTTCCTGCTGTCTTAGAGACTCTGGAAAGCAAGACCATGCTTCTTGTTCTAAAACAGAGTGTGATCAATGGATGAGACTTCTGTTGTGTGTTTCACTTCAGAAATGGAGTTAAATCTCAGGCTCTGAGTCTTCCTACAAACAAGACTTCGTTCCAGATGAGGGCAGTTACATTACAGCTAAAACGAACTACATCGTTCACAAAGCTCACACTTTTCTCTCCTTAACTGACAAGCATTGGATGCTAGAGGACCTGTGGTTTGTTTTAGTTTCAGAAGCAGATTTGGACTAGATATGGTCCGTATGTGTAGGAAACACCGTTCTTTTGTTCTGAGCACACTCACCTTTCCGGCTGTAATAGAGAATCTAGAAAACAAGAGCGTGCTTCTTGCTCTAAAGCAGAGTGTGATCCATGGATGAGAACTATGCTGTGTGTTTCCCTTCAGAAATGGAGTTAAATCCCAGGCTCTGTGTCTTCCTAAAATCAAGACTTCGTTTCAGTTAAGGGCAGTCACTTTTCACCTCAAAGGAACTACATCGTTCACGAATCTCACATGTTTCTCATCTTAAATGACAATCATAGGATGTTAGAAGACCTGTGCTTTGTATCAATTTCAGAAGAAGATTTGGACTAGATATGGTCCCCAGGTGTAGGAAACTCCGTTCTTTTGTTCTGAGCACACTCACCTTTCCTGCTGTAATAGAGAATCTAGAAAAAAAGAGCGTGCTTCTTGCTCTAAAGCAGAGTGTGATCCATGTTTGAGAACTATGCTGTTTCTTTCCTTCAGAAATGGAGTTAAATCGCAGGCTCTGTATCTTCCTAAAATCAAGATTTCGTTTCAGGTAAGGGCAGTCACTTTTCACCTCAAAGGAACTACATCTTTCACGAAGCTCACACGTTTCTCATCTTAAATGACAAGCATTGGATGTTAGAGGACCTGTGCTTTGTGTCAATTTCAGAAGCAGAGTTGGACTAGATGTGGTCTGTATGTGCAGGAAACACCGTTCTTTTGTTCTGAGCCCACTCATCATTCCTGCTGTATTATAGATTCTAGAAAGCAAGAGCGTGCTTCTTGCTCTAAAGCAGAGTGTGATCCATGGATGAGAACTATGCTGTTTGTTTCCTTCAGAAATGGAGTTAAATCCCAGGCTCTGTATCTTCCTAAAATCAAGACTTCGTTTCAGATAAAGGCAGTCACTTTTCACCTCAAAGGAACTACATCGTTCACGAAGCTCACACATTTCTCATCTTAAATGACAAGCATTGGATGTTAGAGGACCAATGCTTTGTATCAGTTTCAGAAGCAGATTTGGACTAGATATGGTCCGTATGTGTAGGAAACACCGTTCTTTTGTTCTGAGCACACTCACCTTTCCGGCTGTAATAGAGAATCTAGAAAACAAGAGCGTGCTTCTTGCTCTAAAGCAGAGTGTGATCCACAGATGAGAACTGTGTTGTGTGTTTGCCTTCAGAAATGGAGTTAAATCCCAGGCTCTGTGTCTTCCTACAATCAAGATTTTGTTTCAGGTATGGGCAGTCACTTTTCAGCTCCAATGAATTACATCGTTCAGGAAGCTCACACGTTTCTCATCTTAACTGACAAGCATTGGATGTTAGAGGACCAGTGCTTTGTATCAGTTTCAGAAGCAGAGTTGGACTAGATATGGTCCGTATATGTAGGAAACACCGTTCCTTTGTTCTCAGCACACTCAATTTTCCTGCTGTCTTAGAGACTCTAAAAAGCTAGAGCGTGATCCTTGCTCTAAAGCAGAGTGTGATCAATGGATGAGAACTCTGTTGTGTGTATAAATTCAGAAATGGAGTTAAAGCCCAGGCTCTGAGTCTGCCTACAAGCAAGACTTTGTTTCAGGTAAGGGCAGTTACTTTAAGCTCAAACGAACTACATTGTTCATGAAGCTCACACGTTTCTCATCTTAACTGACAAGTATTGGATGTTCGAGGAACTGTGGTTTGTTTCTGTTTCAGAAGCAGAGTTGGACTAGATATAGTCCATATGTGTAGGGAACACCGCTCTTTGGTTCTCATCACACTCACGTTTCCTGCTGTCTTAGAGACTCTGGAAAGCAAGACCATGCTTCTTGTTCTAAAACAGAGTGTGATCAATGGATGAGACTTCTGTTGTGTGTTTCACTTCAGAAATGGAGTTAAATCTCAGGCTCTGAGTCTTCCTACAAACAAGACTTCGTTTCAGATGAGGGCAGTTACATTACAGCTCAAACGAACTTCATCGTTCACAAAGCTCACACTTTTCTCTCCTTAACTGACAAGCATTGGATGTTAGAGGACCTGTGGTTTGTTTTAGTTTCAGAAGCAGATTTGGACTAGATATGGTCCGTATGTGTAGGAAACACCGTTCTTTTGTTCTGAGCACACTCACGTTTCCTGCATTCTTAGAGACTCTAGAAATCTAGAACGTGCTTCTTGCTCTAAAGCAGAATGTGATCCATGGATGAGAACTCTGCTGTGTGTTTCCATTCAGAAATGGAGTTAAATCCCAGGTTCTGTGTCTCCCTAAAAACAAGACTTGGTTTCAGGTAAGGGCCGTCACTCTTCAGCTCAAAGGAACTACATTGTTCATGAAGCTTACACGTTTCTCATCTTAACTGACAAGCATTGGATGTTAGAAGATCAATACTTTGTATCAGTTTCAGAAGCAGAGTTGGACTAGATATAGTCCATATGTGTAGGGAACACCGCTCTTTGGTTCTCATCACACTCACGTTTCCTGCTGTCTTAGAGACTCTGGAAAGCAAGACCATGCTTCTTGTTCTAAAACAGAGTGTGATCAATGGATGAGACTTCTGTTGTGTGTTTCACTTCAGAAATGGAGTTAAATCTCAGGCTCTGAGTCTTCCTACAAACAAGACTTCGTTTCAGATGAGGGCAGTTACATTACAGCTCAAACGAACTACATCGTTCACAAAGCTCACACTTTTCTCTCCTTAACTGACAAGAATTGGATGTTAGAGGACCTGTGGTTTGTTTTAGTTTCAGAAGCAGATTTGGACTAGATATGGTCCGTATGTGTAGGAAACACCGTTCTTTTGTTCTGAGCACACTCACCTTTCCGGCTGTAATAGAGAATCTAGAAAACAAGAGCGTGCTTCTTGCTCTAAAGCAGAGTGTGATCCATGGATGAGAACTATGCTGTTTGTTTCCTTCAGAAATGGAGTTAAATCCCAGGCTCTGTATCTTCCTAAAATCAAGACTTCGTTTCAGATAAAGGCAGTCACTTTTCACCTCAAAGGAACTACATCGTTCACGAAGCTCACCCATTTCTCATCTTAAATGACAAGCATTGGATGTTAGAGGACCAATGCTTTGTATCAGTTTCAGAAGCAGAGTTGGACTAGATATGGTCCGTATGTGTAGGAAACACCGTTCTTTTGTTCTGAGCACACTCACCTTTCCGGCTGTAATAGAGAATCTAGAAAACAAGAGCGTGCTTCTTGCTCTAAAGCAGAGTGTGATCCATGGATGAGAATTATGCTGTGTGTTTCCCTTCAGAAATGGAGTTAAATCGCAGGCTCTGTATCTTCCTAAAATCAAGATTTCGTTTCAGGTAAGGGCAGTCACTTTTCACCTCAAAGGAACTACATCTTTCACGAAGCTCACACGTTTCTCATCTTAAATGACAAGCATTGGATGTTAGAGGACCTGTGCTTTGTGTCAATTTCAGAAGCAGAGTTGGACTAGATGTGGTCTGTATGTGCAGGAAACACCGTTCTTTTGTTCTGAGCCCACTCATCATTCCTGCTGTATTATAGATTCTAGAAAGCAAGAGCGTGCTTCTTGCTCTAAAGCAGAGTGTGATCCATGGATGAGAACTATGCTGTTTGTTTCCTTCAGAAATGGAGTTAAATCCCAGGCTCTGTATCTTCCTAAAATCAAGACTTCGTTTCAGATAAAGGCAGTCACTTTTCACCTCAAAGGAACTACATCGTTCACGAAGCTCACACATTTCTCATCTTAAATGACAAGCATTGGATGTTAGAGGACCAATGCTTTGTATCAGTTTCAGAAGCAGATTTGGACTAGATATGGTCCGTATGTGTAGGAAACACCGTTCTTTTGTTCTGAGCACACTCACCTTTCCGGCTGTAATAGAGAATCTAGAAAACAAGAGCGTGCTTCTTGCTCTAAAGCAGAGTGTGATCCACAGATGAGAACTGTGTTGTGTGTTTGCCTTCAGAAATGGAGTTAAATCCCAGGCTCTGTGTCTTCCTACAATCAAGATTTTGTTTCAGGTATGGGCAGTCACTTTTCAGCTCCAATGAATTACATCGTTCAGTAAGCTCACACGTTTCTCATCTTAACTGACAAGCATTGGATGTTAGAGGACCAGTGCTTTGTATCAGTTTCAGAAGCAGAGTTGGACTAGATATGGTCTGTATATGTATGAAACACCATTCCTTTGTTCTCAGCACACTCAATTTTCCTGCTGTCTTAGAGACTCTAAAAAGCTAGAGCGTGATCCTTGCTCTAAAGCAGAGTGTGATCAATGGATGAGAACTCTGTTGTGTGTATAAATTCAGATATGGAGTTAAAGCCCAGGCTCTGAGTCTGCCTACAAGCAAGACTTTGTTTCAGGTAAGGGCAGTTACTTTAAGCTCAAACGAACTACATTGTTCATGAAGCTCACACGTTTCTCATCTTAACTGACAAGTATTGGATGTTAGAGGAACTGTGGTTTGTTTCTGTTTCAGAAGCAGAGTTGGACTAGATATAGTCCATATGTGTAGGGAACACCGCTCTTTGGTTCTCATCACACTCACATTTCCTGCTGTCTTAGAGACTCTGGAAAGCAAGACCATGCTTCTTGTTCTAAAACAGAGTGTGATCAATGGATGAGACTTCTGTTGTGTGTTTCACTTCAGAAATGGAGTTAAATCTCAGGCTCTGAGTCTTCCTACAAACAAGACTTCGTTTCAGATGAGGGCAGTTACATTACAGCTCAAACGAACTTCATCGTTCACAAAGCTCACACTTTTCTCTCCTTAACTGACAAGCATTGGATGTTAGAGGACCTGTGGTTTGTTTTAGTTTCAGAAGCAGATTTGGACTAGATATGGTCCGTATGTGTAGGAAACACCGTTCTTTTGTTCTGAGCACACTCACGTTTCCTGCATTCTTAGAGAGTCTAGAAATCTAGAACGTGCTTCTTGCTCTAAAGCAGAATGTGATCCATGGATGAGAACTCTGCTGTGTGTTTCCCTTCAGAAATGGAGTTAAATCCCAGGTTCTGTGTCTTCCTAAAAACAAGACTTCGTTTCAGGTAAGGGCCGTCACTCTTCAGCTCAAAGGAACTACATTGTTCATGAAGCTTACACGTTTCTCATCTTAACTGACAAGCATTGGATGTTAGAAGATCAATACTTTGTATCAGTTTCAGAAGCAGAGTTGGACTAAATATAGTCCATATGTGTAGGGAACACCGCTCTTTGGTTCTCATCACACTCACGTTTCCTGCTGTCTTAGAGACTCTGGAAAGCAAGACCATGCTTCTTGTTCTAAAACAGAGTGTGATCAATGGATGAGACTTCTGTTGTGTGTTTCACTTCAGAAATGGAGTTAAATCTCAGGCTCTGAGTCTTCCTACAAACAAGACTTCGATTCAGATGAAGGCAGTTACATTACAGCTCAAACGAACTACATCGTTCACAAAGCTCACACTTTTCTCTCCTTAACTGACAAGAATTGGATGTTAGAGGACCTCTGGTTTGTTTTAGTTTCAGAAGCAGATTTGGACTAAATATGGTCCGTATGTGTAGGAAACACCGTTCTTTTGTTCTGAGCACACTCACCTTTCCGGCTGTAATAGAGAATCTAGAGAACAAGAGCGTGCTTCTTGCTCTAAAGCAGAGTGTGATCCATGGATGAGAACTATGCTGTTTGTTTCCTTCAGAAATGGAGTTAAATCCCAGGCTCTGTATCTTCCTAAAATCAAGACTTCGTTTCAGATAAAGGCAGTCACTTTTCACCTCAAAGGAACTACATCGTTCACGAAGCTCACCCATTTCTCATCTTAAATGACAAGCATTGGATGTTAGAGGACCAATGCTTTGTATCAGTTTCAGAAGCAGAGTTGGACTAGATATGGTCCCCAGGTGTAGGAAACTCCGTTCTTTTGTTCTGAGCACACTCACCTTTCCTGCTGTAATAGAGAATCTAGAAAAAAAGAGTGTGTTTCTTGCTCTAAAGCAGAGTGTGATCCATGTTTGAGAACTATGCTGTTTCTTTCCTTCAGAAATGGAGTTAAATCGCAGGCTCTGTATCTTCCTAAAATCAAGATTTCGTTTCAGGTAAGGGCAGTCACTTTTCACCTCAAAGGAACTACATCTTTCACGAAGCTCACACGTTTCTCATCTTAAATGACAAGCATTGGATGTTAGAGGACCTGTGCTTTGTGTCAATTTCAGAAGCAGAGTTGGACTAGATGTGGTCTGTATGTGCAGGAAACACCGTTCTTTTGTTCTGAGCCCACTCATCATTCCTGCTGTATTATAGATTCTAGAAAGCAAGAGCGTGCTTCTTGCTCTAAAGCAGAGTGTGATCCATGGATGAGAACTATGCTGTTTGTTTCCTTCAGAAATGGAGTTAAATCCCAGGCTCTGTATCTTCCTAAAATCAAGACTTCGTTTCAGATAAAGGCAGTCACTTTTCACCTCAAAGGAACTACATCGTTCACGAAGCTCACCCATTTCTCATCTTAAATGACAAGCATTGGATGTTAGAGGACCAATGCTTTGTATCAGTTTCAGAAGCAGAGTTGGACTAGATATGGTCCGTATGTGTAGGAAACACCGTTCTTTTGTTCTGAGCACACTCACCTTTCCGGCTGTAATAGAGAATCTAGAAAACAAGAGCGTGCTTCTTGCTCTAAAGCAGAGTGTGATCCATGGATGAGAATTATGCTGTGTGTTTCCCTTCAGAAATGGAGTTAAATCGCAGGCTCTGTATCTTCCTAAAATCAAGATTTCGTTTCAGGTAAGGGCAGTCACTTTTCACCTCAAAGGAACTACATCTTTCACGAAGCTCACACGTTTCTCATCTTAAATGACAAGCATTGGATGTTAGAGGACCTGTGCTTTGTGTCAATTTCAGAAGCAGAGTTGGACTAGATGTGGTCTGTATGTGCAGGAAACACCGTTCTTTTGTTCTGAGCCCACTCATCATTCCTGCTGTATTATAGATTCTAGAAAGCAAGAGCGTGCTTCTTGCTCTAAAGCAGAGTGTGATCCATGGATGAGAACTATGCTGTTTGTTTCCTTCAGAAATGGAGTTAAATCCCAGGCTCTGTATCTTCCTAAAATCAAGACTTCGTTTCAGATAAAGGCAGTCACTTTTCACCTCAAAGGAACTACATCGTTCACGAAGCTCACACATTTCTCATCTTAAATGACAAGCATTGGATGTTAGAGGACCAATGCTTTGTATCAGTTTCAGAAGCAGATTTGGACTAGATATGGTCCGTATGTGTAGGAAACACCGTTCTTTTGTTCTGAGCACACTCACCTTTCCGGCTGTAATAGAGAATCTAGAAAACAAGAGCGTGCTTCTTGCTCTAAAGCAGAGTGTGATCCACAGATGAGAACTGTGTTGTGTGTTTGCCTTCAGAAATGGAGTTAAATCCCAGGCTCTGTGTCTTCCTACAATCAAGATTTTGTTTCAGGTATGGGCAGTCACTTTTCAGCTCCAATGAATTACATCGTTCAGTAAGCTCACACGTTTCTCATCTTAACTGACAAGCATTGGATGTTAGAGGACCAGTGCTTTGTATCAGTTTCAGAAGCAGAGTTGGACTAGATATGGTCTGTATATGTAGGAAACACCATTCCTTTGTTCTCAGCACACTCAATTTTCCTGCTGTCTTAGAGACTCTAAAAAGCTAGAGCGTGATCCTTGCTCTAAAGCAGAGTGTGATCAATGGATGAGAACTCTGTTGTGTGTATAAATTCAGATATGGAGTTAAAGCCCAGGCTCTGAGTCTGCCTACAAGCAAGACTTTGTTTCAGGTAAGGGCAGTTACTTTAAGCTCAAACGAACTACATTGTTCATGAAGCTCACACGTTTCTCATCTTAACTGACAAGTATTGGATGTTAGAGGAACTGTGGTTTGTTTCTGTTTCAGAAGCAGAGTTGGACTAGATATAGTCCATATGTGTAGGGAACACCGCTCTTTGGTTCTCATCACACTCACATTTCCTGCTGTCTTAGAGACTCTGGAAAGCAAGACCATGCTTCTTGTTCTAAAACAGAGTGTGATCAATGGATGAGACTTCTGTTGTGTGTTTCACTTCAGAAATGGAGTTAAATCTCAGGCTCTGAGTCTTCCTACAAACAAGACTTCGTTTCAGATGAGGGCAGTTACATTACAGCTCAAACGAACTTCATCGTTCACAAAGCTCACACTTTTCTCTCCTTAACTGACAAGCATTGGATGTTAGAGGACCTGTGGTTTGTTTTAGTTTCAGAAGCAGATTTGGACTAGATATGGTCCGTATGTGTAGGAAACACCGTTCTTTTGTTCTGAGCACACTCACGTTTCCTGCATTCTTAGAGAGTCTAGAAATCTAGAACGTGCTTCTTGCTCTAAAGCAGAATGTGATCCATGGATGAGAACTCTGCTGTGTGTTTCCCTTCAGAAATGGAGTTAAATCCCAGGTTCTGTGTCTTCCTAAAAACAAGACTTCGTTTCAGGTAAGGGCCGTCACTCTTCAGCTCAAAGGAACTACATTGTTCATGAAGCTTACACGTTTCTCATCTTAACTGACAAGCATTGGATGTTAGAAGATCAATACTTTGTATCAGTTTCAGAAGCAGAGTTGGACTAAATATAGTCCATATGTGTAGGGAACACCGCTCTTTGGTTCTCATCACACTCACGTTTCCTGCTGTCTTAGAGACTCTGGAAAGCAAGACCATGCTTCTTGTTCTAAAACAGAGTGTGATCAATGGATGAGACTTCTGTTGTGTGTTTCACTTCAGAAATGGAGTTAAATCTCAGGCTCTGAGTCTTCCTACAAACAAGACTTCGATTCAGATGAAGGCAGTTACATTACAGCTCAAACGAACTACATCGTTCACAAAGCTCACACTTTTCTCTCCTTAACTGACAAGAATTGGATGTTAGAGGACCTCTGGTTTGTTTTAGTTTCAGAAGCAGATTTGGACTAGATATGGTCCGTATGTGTAGGAAACACCGTTCTTTTGTTCTGAGCACACTCACCTTTCCGGCTGTAATAGAGAATCTAGAGAACAAGAGCGTGCTTCTTGCTCTAAAGCAGAGTGTGATCCATGGATGAGAACTATGCTGTTTGTTTCCTTCAGAAATGGAGTTAAATCCCAGGCTCTGTATCTTCCTAAAATCAAGACTTCGTTTCAGATAAAGGCAGTCACTTTTCACCTCAAAGGAACTACATCGTTCACGAAGCTCACCCATTTCTCATCTTAAATGACAAGCATTGGATGTTAGAGGACCAATGCTTTGTATCAGTTTCAGAAGCAGAGTTGGACTAGATATGGTCCCCAGGTGTAGGAAACTCCGTTCTTTTGTTCTGAGCACACTCACCTTTCCTGCTGTAATAGAGAATCTAGAAAAAAAGAGTGTGTTTCTTGCTCTAAAGCAGAGTGTGATCCATGTTTGAGAACTATGCTGTTTCTTTCCTTCAGAAATGGAGTTAAATCGCAGGCTCTGTATCTTCCTAAAATCAAGATTTCGTTTCAGGTAAGGGCAGTCACTTTTCACCTCAAAGGAACTACATCTTTCACGAAGCTCACACGTTTCTCATCTTAAATGACAAGCATTGGATGTTAGAGGACCTGTGCTTTGTGTCAATTTCAGAAGCAGAGTTGGACTAGATGTGGTCTGTATGTGCAGGAAACACCGTTCTTTTGTTCTGAGCCCACTCATCATTCCTGCTGTATTATAGATTCTAGAAAGCAAGAGCGTGCTTCTTGCTCTAAAGCAGAGTGTGATCCATGGATGAGAACTATGCTGTTTGTTTCCTTCAGAAATGGAGTTAAATCCCAGGCTCTGTATCTTCCTAAAATCAAGACTTCGTTTCAGATAAAGGCAGTCACTTTTCACCTCAAAGGAACTACATCGTTCACGAAGCTCACACATTTCTCATCTTAAATGACAAGCATTGGATGTTAGAGGACCAATGCTTTGTATCAGTTTCAGAAGCAGATTTGGACTAGATATGGTCCGTATGTGTAGGAAACACCGTTCTTTTGTTCTGAGCACACTCACCTTTCCGGCTGTAATAGAGAATCTAGAAAACAAGAGCGTGCTTCTTGCTCTAAAGCAGAGTGTGATCCACAGATGAGAACTGTGTTGTGTGTTTGCCTTCAGAAATGGAGTTAAATCCCAGGCTCTGTGTCTTCCTACAATCAAGATTTTGTTTCAGGTATGGGCAGTCACTTTTCAGCTCCAATGAATTACATCGTTCAGGAAGCTCACACGTTTCTCATCTTAACTGACAAGCATTGGATGTTAGAGGACCAGTGCTTTGTATCAGTTTCAGAAGCAGAGTTGGACTAGATATGGTCCGTATATGTAGGAAACACCGTTCCTTTGTTCTCAGCACACTCAATTTTCCTGCTGTCTTAAGCTAGAGCGTGATCCTTTCTCTAAAGCAGAGTGTGATCAATGGATGAGAACTCTGTTGTGTGTATAAATTCAGAAATGGAGTTAAAGCCCAGGCTCTGAGTCTGCCTACAAGCAAGACTTTGTTTCAGGTAAGGGCAGTTACTTTAAGCTCAAACGAACTACATTGTTCATGAAGCTCACACGTTTCTCATCTTAACTGACAAGTATTGGATGTTAGAGGAACTGTGGTTTGTTTCTGTTTCAGAAGCAGAGTTGGACTAGATATAGTCCATATGTGTAGGGAACACCGCTCTTTGGTTCTCATCACACTCACATTTCCTGCTGTCTTAGAGACTCTGGAAAGCAAGACCATGCTTCTTGTTCTAAAACAGAGTGTGATCAATGGATGAGACTTCTGTTGTGTGTTTCACTTCAGAAATGGAGTTAAATCTCAGGCTCTGAGTCTTCCTACAAACAAGACTTCGTTTCAGATGAGGGCAGTTACATTACAGCTAAAACGAACTACATCGTTCACAAAGCTCACACTTTTCTCTCCTTAACTGACAAGCATTGGATGCTAGAGGACCTGTGGTTTGTTTTAGTTTCAGAAGCAGATTTGGACTAGATATGGTCCGTATGTGTAGGAAACACCGTTCTTTTGTTCTGAGCACACTCACCTTTCCGGCTGTAATAGAGAATCTAAAAAACAAGAGCGTGCTTCTTGCTCTAAAGCAGAGTGTGATCCATGGATGAGAACTATGCTGTGTGTTTCCCTTCAGAAATGGAGTTAAATCCCAGGCTCTGTGTCTTCCTAAAATCAAGACTTCGTTTCAGTTAAGGGCAGTCACTTTTCACCTCAAAGGAACTACATCGTTCACGAATCTCACATGTTTCTCATCTTAAATGACAATCATAGGATGTTAGAAGACCTGTGCTTTGTATCAATTTCAGAAGAAGATTTGGACTAGATATGGTCCCCAGGTGTAGGAAACTCCGTTCTTTTGTTCTGAGCACACTCACCTTTCCTGCTGTAATAGAGAATCTAGAAAAAAAGAGCGTGCTTCTTGCTCTAAAGCAGAGTGTGATCCATGTTTGAGAACTATGCTGTTTCTTTCCTTCAGAAATGGAGTTAAATCGCAGGCTCTGTATCTTCCTAAAATCAAGATTTCGTTTCAGGTAAGGGCAGTCACTTTTCACCTCAAAGGAACTACATCTTTCACGAAGCTCACACGTTTCTCATCTTAAATGACAAGCATTGGATGTTAGAGGACCTGTGCTTTGTGTCAATTTCAGAAGCAGAGTTGGACTAGATGTGGTCTGTATGTGCAGGAAACACCGTTCTTTTGTTCTGAGCCCACTCATCATTCCTGCTGTATTATAGATTCTAGAAAGCAAGAGCGTGCTTCTTGCTCTAAAGCAGAGTGTGATCCATGGATGAGAACTATGCTGTTTGTTTCCTTCAGAAATGGAGTTAAATCCCAGGCTCTGTATCTTCCTAAAATCAAGACTTCGTTTCAGATAAAGGCAGTCACTTTTCACCTCAAAGGAACTACATCGTTCACGAAGCTCACACATTTCTCATCTTAAATGACAAGCATTGGATGTTAGAGGACCAATGCTTTGTATCAGTTTCAGAAGCAGATTTGGACTAGATATGGTCCGTATGTGTAGGAAACACCGTTCTTTTGTTCTGAGCACACTCACCTTTCCGGCTGTAATAGAGAATCTAGAAAACAAGAGCGTGCTTCTTGCTCTAAAGCAGAGTGTGATCCACAGATGAGAACTGTGTTGTGTGTTTGCCTTCAGAAATGGAGTTAAATCCCAGGCTCTGTGTCTTCCTACAATCAAGATTTTGTTTCAGGTATGGGCAGTCACTTTTCAGCTCCAATGAATTACATCGTTCAGGAAGCTCACACGTTTCTCATCTTAACTGACAAGCATTGGATGTTAGAGGACCAGTGCTTTGTATCAGTTTCAGAAGCAGAGTTGGACTAGATATGGTCCGTATATGTAGGAAACACCGTTCCTTTGTTCTCAGCACACTCAATTTTCCTGCTGTCTTAGAGACTCTAAAAAGCTAGAGCGTGATCCTTGCTCTAAAGCAGAGTGTGATCAATGGATGAGAACTCTGTTGTGTGTATAAATTCAGAAATGGAGTTAAAGCCCAGGCTCTGAGTCTGCCTACAAGCAAGACTTTGTTTCAGGTAAGGGCAGTTACTTTAAGCTCAAACGAACTACATTGTTCATGAAGCTCACACGTTTCTCATCTTAACTGACAAGTATTGGATGTTCGAGGAACTGTGGTTTGTTTCTGTTTCAGAAGCAGAGTTGGACTAGATATAGTCCATATGTGTAGGGAACACCGCTCTTTGGTTCTCATCACACTCACGTTTCCTGCTGTCTTAGAGACTCTGGAAAGCAAGACCATGCTTCTTGTTCTAAAACAGAGTGTGATCAATGGATGAGACTTCTGTTGTGTGTTTCACTTCAGAAATGGAGTTAAATCTCAGGCTCTGAGTCTTCCTACAAACAAGACTTCGTTTCAGATGAGGGCAGTTACATTACAGCTCAAACGAACTTCATCGTTCACAAAGCTCACACTTTTCTCTCCTTAACTGACAAGCATTGGATGTTAGAGGACCTGTGGTTTGTTTTAGTTTCAGAAGCAGATTTGGACTAGATATGGTCCGTATGTGTAGGAAACACCGTTCTTTTGTTCTGAGCACACTCACGTTTCCTGCATTCTTAGAGACTCTAGAAATCTAGAACGTGCTTCTTGCTCTAAAGCAGAATGTGATCCATGGATGAGAACTCTGCTGTGTGTTTCCATTCAGAAATGGAGTTAAATCCCAGGTTCTGTGTCTCCCTAAAAACAAGACTTCGTTTCAGGTAAGGGCCGTCACTCTTCAGCTCAAAGGAACTACATTGTTCATGAAGCTTACACGTTTCTCATCTTAACTGACAAGCATTGGATGTTAGAAGATCAATACTTTGTATCAGTTTCAGAAGCAGAGTTGGACTAGATATAGTCCATATGTGTAGGGAACACCGCTCTTTGGTTCTCATCACACTCACGTTTCCTGCTGTCTTAGAGACTCTGGAAAGCAAGACCATGCTTCTTGTTCTAAAACAGAGTGTGATCAATGGATGAGACTTCTGTTGTGTGTTTCACTTCAGAAATGGAGTTAAATCTCAGGCTCTGAGTCTTCCTACAAACAAGACTTCGTTTCAGATGAGGGCAGTTACATTACAGCTCAAACGAACTACATCGTTCACAAAGCTCACACTTTTCTCTCCTTAACTGACAAGAATTGGATGTTAGAGGACCTGTGGTTTGTTTTAGTTTCAGAAGCAGATTTGGACTAGATATGGTCCGTATGTGTAAGAAACACCGTTCTTTTGTTCTGAGCACACTCACCTTTCCGGCTGTAATAGAGAATCTAGAAAACAAGAGCGTGCTTCTTGCTCTAAAGCAGAGTGTGATCCATGGATGAGAACTATGCTGTTTGTTTCCTTCAGAAATGGAGTTAAATCCCAGGCTCTGTATCTTCCTAAAATCAAGACTTCGTTTCAGATAAAGGCAGTCACTTTTCACCTCAAAGGAACTACATCGTTCACGAAGCTCACACATTTCTCATCTTAAATGACAAGCATTGGATGTTAGAGGACCAATGCTTTGTATCAGTTTCAGAAGCAGAGTTGGACTAGATATGGTCCGTATGTGTAGGAAACACCGTTCTTTTGTTCTGAGCACACTCACCTTTCCGGCTGTAATAGAGAATCTAGAAAACAAGAGCGTGCTTCTTGCTCTAAAGCAGAGTGTGATCCATGGATGAGAATTATGCTGTGTGTTTCCCTTCAGAAATGGAGTTAAATCGCAGGCTCTGTATCTTCCTAAAATCAAGATTTCGTTTCAGGTAAGGGCAGTCACTTTTCACCTCAAAGGAACTACATCGTTCACGAAGCTCACACGTTTCTCATCTTAAATGACAAGCATTGGATGTTAGAGGACCTGTGCTTTGTGTCAATTTCAGAAGCAGAGTTGGACTAGATGTGGTCTGTATGTGCAGGAAACACCGTTCTTTTGTTCTGAGCCCACTCATCATTCCTGCTGTATTATAATTTCTAGAAAGCAAGAGCGTGCTTCTTGCTCTAAAGCAGAGTGTGATCCATGGATGAGAACTATGCTGTTTGTTTCCTTCAGAAATGGAGTTAAATCCCAGGCTCTGTATCTTCCTAAAATCAAGACTTCGTTTCAGATAAAGGCAGTCACTTTTCACCTCAAAGGAACTACATCGTTCACGAAGCTCACACATTTCTCATCTTAAATGACAAGCATTGGATGTTAGAGGACCAATGCTTTGTATCAGTTTCAGAAGCAGATTTGGACTAGATATGGTCCGTATGTGTAGGAAACACCGTTCTTTTGTTCTGAGCACACTCACCTTTCCGGCTGTAATAGAGAATCTAGAAAACAAGAGCGTGCTTCTTGCTCTAAAGCAGAGTGTGATCCACAGATGAGAACTGTGTTGTGTGTTTGCCTTCAGAAATGGAGTTAAATCCCAGGCTCTGTGTCTTCCTACAATCAAGATTTTGTTTCAGGTATGGGCAGTCACTTTTCAGCTCCAATGAATTACATCGTTCAGTAAGCTCACACGTTTCTCATCTTAACTGACAAGCATTGGATGTTAGAGGACCAGTGCTTTGTATCAGTTTCAGAAGCAGAGTTGGACTAGATATGGTCCGTATATGTAGGAAACACCGTTCCTTTGTTCTCAGCACACTCAATTTTCCTGCTGTCTTAGAGACTCTAAAAAGCTAGAGCGTGATCCTTGCTCTAAAGCAGAGTGTGATCAATGGATGAGAACTCTGTTGTGTGTATAAATTCAGAAATGGAGTTAAAGCCCAGGCTCTGAGTCTGCCTACAAGCAAGACTTTGTTTCAGGTAAGGGCAGTTACTTTAAGCTCAAACGAACTACATTGTTCATGAAGCTCACACGTTTCTCATCTTAACTGACAAGTATTGGATGTTCGAGGAACTGTGGTTTGTTTCTGTTTCAGAAGCAGAGTTGGACTAGATATAGTCCATATGTGTAGGGAACACCGCTCTTTGGTTCTCATCACACTCACGTTTCCTGCTGTCTTAGAGACTCTGGAAAGCAAGACCATGCTTCTTGTTCTAAAACAGAGTGTGATCAATGGATGAGACTTCTGTTGTGTGTTTCACTTCAGAAATGGAGTTAAATCTCAGGCTCTGAGTCTTCCTACAAACAAGACTTCGTTTCAGATGAGGGCAGTTACATTACAGCTCAAACGAACTTCATCGTTCACAAAGCTCACACTTTTCTCTCCTTAACTGACAAGCATTGGATGTTAGAGGACCTGTGGTTTGTTTTAGTTTCAGAAGCAGATTTGGACTAGATATGGTCCGTATGTGTAGGAAACACCGTTCTTTTGTTCTGAGCACACTCACGTTTCCTGCATTCTTAGAGACTCTAGAAATCTAGAACGTGCTTCTTGCTCTAAAGCAGAATGTGATCCATGGATGAGAACTCTGCTGTGTGTTTCCATTCAGAAATGGAGTTAAATCCCAGGTTCTGTGTCTCCCTAAAAACAAGACTTCGTTTCAGGTAAGGGCCGTCACTCTTCAGCTCAAAGGAACTACATTGTTCATGAAGCTTACACGTTTCTCATCTTAACTGACAAGCATTGGATGTTAGAAGATCAATACTTTGTATCAGTTTCAGAAGCAGAGTTGGACTAGATATAGTCCATATGTGTAGGGAACACCGCTCTTTGGTTCTCATCACACTCACGTTTCCTGCTGTCTTAGAGACTCTGGAAAGCAAGACCATGCTTCTTGTTCTAAAACAGAGTGTGATCAATGGATGAGACTTCTGTTGTGTGTTTCACTTCAGAAATGGAGTTAAATCTCAGGCTCTGAGTCTTCCTACAAACAAGACTTCGTTTCAGATGAGGGCAGTTACATTACAGCTCAAACGAACTACATCGTTCACAAAGCTCACACTTTTCTCTCCTTAACTGACAAGAATTGGATGTTAGAGGACCTGTGGTTTGTTTTAGTTTCAGAAGCAGATTTGGACTAGATATGGTCCGTATGTGTAGGAAACACCGTTCTTTTGTTCTGAGCACACTCACCTTTCCGGCTGTAATAGAGAATCTAGAAAACAAGAGCGTGCTTCTTGCTCTAAAGCAGAGTGTGATCCATGGATGAGAACTATGCTGTTTGTTTCCTTCAGAAATGGAGTTAAATCCCAGGCTCTGTATCTTCCTAAAATCAAGACTTCGTTTCAGATAAAGGCAGTCACTTTTCACCTCAAAGGAACTACATCGTTCACGAAGCTCACCCATTTCTCATCTTAAATGACAAGCATTGGATGTTAGAGGACCAATGCTTTGTATCAGTTTCAGAAGCAGAGTTGGACTAGATATGGTCCATATGTGTAGGAAACACCGTTCTTTTGTTCTGAGCACACTCACCTTTCCGGCTGTAATAGAGAATCTAGAAAACAAGAGCGTGCTTCTTGCTCTAAAGCAGAGTGTGATCCATGGATGAGAATTATGCTGTGTGTTTCCCTTCAGAAATGGAGTTAAATCGCAGGCTCTGTATCTTCCTAAAATCAAGATTTCGTTTCAGGTAAGGGCAGTCACTTTTCACCTCAAAGGAACTACATCGTTCACGAAGCTCACACGTTTCTCATCTTAAATGACAAGCATTGGATGTTAGAGGACCTGTGCTTTGTGTCAATTTCAGAAGCAGAGTTGGACTAGATGTGGTCTGTATGTGCAGGAAACACCGTTCTTTTGTTCTGAGCCCACTCATCATTCCTGCTGTATTATAATTTCTAGAAAGCAAGAGCGTGCTTCTTGCTCTAAAGCAGAGTGTGATCCATGGATGAGAACTATGCTGTTTGTTTCCTTCAGAAATGGAGTTAAATCCCAGGCTCTGTATCTTCCTAAAATCAAGACTTCGTTTCAGATAAAGGCAGTCACTTTTCACCTCAAAGGAACTACATCGTTCACGAAGCTCACACATTTCTCATCTTAAATGACAAGCATTGGATGTTAGAGGACCAATGCTTTGTATCAGTTTCAGAAGCAGATTTGGACTAGATATGGTCCGTATGTGTAGGAAACACCGTTCTTTTGTTCTGAGCACACTCACCTTTCCGGCTGTAATAGAGAATCTAGAAAACAAGAGCGTGCTTCTTGCTCTAAAGCAGAGTGTGATCCACAGATGAGAACTGTGTTGTGTGTTTGCCTTCAGAAATGGAGTTAAATCCCAGGCTCTGTGTCTTCCTACAATCAAGATTTTGTTTCAGGTATGGGCAGTCACTTTTCAGCTCCAATGAATTACATCGTTCAGTAAGCTCACACGTTTCTCATCTTAACTGACAAGCATTGGATGTTAGAGGACCAGTGCTTTGTATCAGTTTCAGAAGCAGAGTTGGACTAGATATGGTCCGTATATGTAGGAAACACCGTTCCTTTGTTCTCAGCACACTCAATTTTCCTGCTGTCTTAGAGACTCTAAAAAGCTAGAGCGTGATCCTTGCTCTAAAGCAGAGTGTGATCAATGGATGAGAACTCTGTTGTGTGTATAAATTCAGAAATGGAGTTAAAGCCCAGGCTCTGAGTCTGCCTACAAGCAAGACTTTGTTTCAGGTAAGGGCAGTTACTTTAAGCTCAAACGAACTACATTGTTCATGAAGCTCACACGTTTCTCATCTTAACTGACAAGTATTGGATGTTCGAGGAACTGTGGTTTGTTTCTGTTTCAGAAGCAGAGTTGGACTAGATATAGTCCATATGTGTAGGGAACACCGCTCTTTGGTTCTCATCACACTCACGTTTCCTGCTGTCTTAGAGACTCTGGAAAGCAAGACCATGCTTCTTGTTCTAAAACAGAGTGTGATCAATGGATGAGACTTCTGTTGTGTGTTTCACTTCAGAAATGGAGTTAAATCTCAGGCTCTGAGTCTTCCTACAAACAAGACTTCGTTTCAGATGAGGGCAGTTACATTACAGCTCAAACGAACTTCATCGTTCACAAAGCTCACACTTTTCTCTCCTTAACTGACAAGCATTGGATGTTAGAGGACCTGTGGTTTGTTTTAGTTTCAGAAGCAGATTTGGACTAGATATGGTCCGTATGTGTAGGAAACACCGTTCTTTTGTTCTGAGCACACTCACCTTTCCGGCTGTAATAGAGAATCCAGAAAACAAGAGCGTGCTTCTTGCTCTAAAGCAGAGTGTGATCCATGGATGAGAACTATGCTGTGTGTTTCCCTTCAGAAATGGAGTTAAATCCCAGGCTCTGTGTCTTCCTAAAATCAAGACTTCGTTTCAGTTAAGGGCAGTCACTTTTCACCTCAAAGGAACTACATCGTTCACGAATCTCACATGTTTCTCATCTTAAATGACAATCATAGGATGTTAGAAGACCTGTGCTTTGTATCAATTTCAGAAGAAGATTTGGACTAGATATGGTCCCCAGGTGTAGGAAACTCCGTTCTTTTGTTCTGAGCACACTCACCTTTCCTGCTGTAATAGAGAATCTAGAAAAAAAGAGCGTGCTTCTTGCTCTAAAGCAGAGTGTGATCCATGTTTGAGAACTATGCTGTTTCTTTCCTTCAGAAATGGAGTTAAATCGCAGGCTCTGTATCTTCCTAAAATCAAGATTTCGTTTCAGGTAAGGGCAGTCACTTTTCACCTCAAAGGAACTACATCTTTCACGAAGCTCACACGTTTCTCATCTTAAATGACAAGCATTGGATGTTAGAGGACCTGTGCTTTGTGTCAATTTCAGAAGCAGAGTTGGACTAGATGTGGTCTGTATGTGCAGGAAACACCGTTCTTTTGTTCTGAGCCCACTCATCATTCCTGCTGTATTATAGATTCTAGAAAGCAAGAGCGTGCTTCTTGCTCTAAAGCAGAGTGTGATCCATGGATGAGAACTATGCTGTTTGTTTCCTTCAGAAATGGAGTTAAATCCCAGGCTCTGTATCTTCCTAAAATCAAGACTTCGTTTCAGATAAAGGCAGTCACTTTTCACCTCAAAGGAACTACATCATTCACGAAGCTCACACATTTCTCATCTTAAATGACAAGCATTGGATGTTAGAGGACCTGTGCTTTGTGTCAATTTCAGAAGCAGAGTTGGACTAGATGTGGTCTGTATGTGCAGGAAACACCGTTCTTTTGTTCTGAGCCCACTCATCATTCCTGCTGTATTATAGATGATAGAAAGCAAGAGCATGCTTCTTGCTCTAAAGCAGAGTGTGATCCATGGATGAGAACTATGCTGTTTGTTTCCTTCAGAAATGGAGTTAAATCCCAGGCTCTGTATCTTCCTAAAATCAAGACTTCTTTTCAGATAAAGGCAGTCACTTTTCACCTCAAAGGAACTAATTCGTTCACGAAGCTCACACATTTCTCATCTTAAATGACAAGCATTGGATGTTAGAGGACCAATGCTTTGTATCAGTTTCAGAAGCAGATTTGGACTAGATATGGTCCGTATGTGTAGGAAACACCGTTCTTTTGTTCTGAGCACACTCACCTTTCCGGCTGTAAAAGAGAATCTAGAAAACAAGAGCGTGCTTCTTGCTCTAAAGCAGAGTGTAATTCACAGATGAGAACTGTGTTGTGTGTTTGCCTTCAGAAATGGAGTTAAATCCCAGGCTCTGTGTCTTCCTACAATCAAGATTTTGTTTCAGGTATGGGCAGTCACTTTTCAGCTCCAATGAATTACATCGTTCAGGAAGCTCACACGTTTCTCATCTTAACTGACAAGCATTGGATGTTAGAGGACCAGTGCTTTGTATCAGTTTCAGAAGCAGAGTTGGACTAGATATGGTCCGTATATGTAGGAAACACCGTTCCTTTGTTCTCAGCACACTCAATTTTCCTGCTGTCTTAGAGACTCTAAAAAGCTAGAGCGTGATCCTTGCTCTAAAGCAGAGTGTGATCAATGGATGAGAACTCTGTTGTGTGTATAAATTCAGAAATGGAGTTAAAGCCCAGGCTCTGAGTCTGCCTACAAGCAAGACTTTGTTTCAGATAAGGGCAGTTACTTTAAGCTCAAACGAACTACATTGTTCACGAAGCTCACACGTTTCTCATCTTAACTGACAAGTATTGGATGTTAGAGGACCTGTGGTTTGTTTCTGTTTCAGAAGCAGAGTTGGACTAGATATAGTCCATATGTGTAGGGAACACCGCTCTTTGGTTCTCATCACACTCACGTTTCCTCCTGTCTTAGAGATTCTGGAAAGCAAGACCATGCTTCTTGTTCTAAAACAGAGTGTGATCAATGGATGAGACTTCTGTTGTGTGTTTCACTTCAGAAATGGAGTTAAATCTCAGGCTCTGAGTCTTCCTACAAACAAGACTTCGTTTCAGATGAGGGCAGTTACATTACAGCTCAAACGAACTTCATCGTTCACAAAGCTCACACTTTTCTCTCCTTAACTGACAAGCATTGGATGTTAGAGGACCTGTGGTTTGTTTTAGTTTCAGAAGCAGATTTGGACTAGATATGGTCCGTATGTGTAGGAAACACCGTTCTTTTGTTCTGAGCACACTCACCTTTCCGGCTGTAATAGAGAATCTAGAAAACAAGAGCGTGCTTCTTGCTCTAAAGCAGAGTGTGATCCATGGATGAGAACTATGCTGTTTGTTTCCTTCAGAAATGGAGTTAAATCCCAGGCTCTGTATCTTCCTAAAATCAAGACTTCGTTTCAGATAAAGGCAGTCACTTTTCACCTCAAAGGAACTACATCGTTCACGAAGCTCACCCATTTCTCATCTTAAATGACGAGCATTGGATGTTAGAAGACCAATGCTTTGTATCAGTTTCAGAAGCAGATTTGGACTAGATATGGTCCGTATGTGTAGGAAACACCGTTCTTTTGTTCTGAGCACACTCACCTTTCCGGCTGTAATAGAGAATCTAGAAAACAAGAGCGTGCTTCTTGCTCTAAAGCAGAGTGTGATCCATGGATGAGAACTATGCTGTGTGTTTCCCTTCAGAAATGGAGTTAAATCCCAGGCTCTGTGTCTTCCTAAAATCAAGACTTCGTTTCAGTTAAGGGCAGTCACTTTTCACCTCAAAGGAACTACATCGTTCACGAAGCTCACATGTTTCTCATCTTAAATAACAATCATAGGATGTTAGAAGACCTGTGCTTTGTATCAATTTCAGAAGAAGATTTGGACTAGATATGGTCCCCAGGTGTAGGAAACTCCGTTCTTTTGTTCTGAGCACACTCACCTTTCCTGCTGTAATAGAGAATCTAGAAAAAAAGAGCGTGCTTCTTGCTCTAAAGCAGAGTGTGATCCATGTTTGAGAACTATGCTGTTTCTTTCCTTCAGAAATGGAGTTAAATCCCAGGCTCTGTATCTTCCTAAAATCAAGATTTCATTTCAGGTAAGGGCAGTCACTTTTCACCTCAAAGGAACTACATCTTTCACGAAGCTCACACGTTTCTCATCTTAAATAACAAGCATTGGATGTTAGAGGACCTGTGCTTTGTGTCAATTTCAGAAGCAGAGTTGGACTAGATGTGGTCTGTATGTGCAGGAAACACCGTTCTTTTGTTCTGAGCCCACTCATCATTCCTGCTCTATTATAGATTCTAGAAAGCAAGAGCATGCTTCTTGCTCTAAAGCAGAGTGTGATCCATGGATGAGAACTATGCTGTTTGTTTCCTTCAGAAATGGAGTTAAATAACAGGCTCTGTATCTTCCTAAAATCAAGACTTCGTTTCAGATAAAGGCAGTCACTTTTCACCTCAAAGGAACTACATCGTTCACGAAGCTCACACATTTCTCATCTTAAATGACAAGCATTGGATGTTAGAGGACCAATGCTTTGTATCAGTTTCAGAAGCAGATTTGGACTAGATATGGTCCGTATGTGTAGGAAACACCGTTCTTTTGTTCTGAGCACACTCACCTTTCCGGCTGTAATAGAGAATCTAGAAAACAAGAGCGTGCTTCTTGCTCTAAAGGATAGTGTGATCCACAGATGAGAACTGTGTTGTGTGTTTGCCTTCAGAAATGGAGTTAAATCCCAGGCTCTGTGTCTTCCTACAATCAAGATTTTGTTTCAGGTATGGGCAGTCACTTTTCAGCTCCAATGAATTACATCGTTCAGAAAGCTCACACGTTTCTCATCTTAACTGACAAGCATTGGATGTTAGAGGACCAGTGCTTTGTATCAGTTTCAGAAGCAGAGTTGGACTAGATATGGTCCGTATATGTAGGAAACACCGTTCCTTTGTTCTCAGCACACTCAATTTTCCTGCTGTCTTAGAGACTCTAAAAAGCTAGAGCGTGATCCTTGCTCTAAAGCAGGGTGTGATCAATGGATGAGAACTCTGTTGTGTGTATAAATTCAGAAATGGAGTTAAAGCCCAGGCTCTGAGTCTGCCTACAAGCAAGACTTTGTTTCAGGTAAGGGCAGTTACTATAAGCTCAAACGAACTACATTGTTCATGAAGCTCACACGTTTCTCATCTTAACTGACAAGTATTAGATGTTCAAGGAACTGTGGTTTGTTTCTGTTTCAGAAGCAGAGTTGGACTAGATATAGTCCATATGTGTAGGGAACACCGCTCTTTGGTTCTCATCACACTCACGTTTCCTGCTGTCTTAGAGACTCTGGAAAGCAAGACCATGCTTCTTGTTCTAAAACAGAGTGTGATCAATGGATGAGACTTCTGTTGTGTGTTTCACTTCAGAAATGGAGTTAAATCTCAGGCTCTGAGTCTTCCTACAAACAAGATTTCGTTTCAGATGAGGGCAGTTACATTACAGCTCAAACGAACTACATCGTTCACAAAGCTCACACTTTTCTCTCCTTAACTGACAAGCATTGGATGTTAGAGGACCTGTGGTTTGTTTTAGTTTCAGAAGCAGATTTGGTCTAGATATGGTCCGTATGTGTAGGAAACACCGTTCTTTTGTTCTGAGCACACTCACCTTTCCGGCTGTAATAGAGAATCTAGAAAACAAGAGCGTGCTTCTTGCTCTAAAGCAGAGTGTGATCCATGGATGAGAACTATGCTGTGTGTTTCCCTTCAGAAATGGAGTTAAATCCCAGGCTCTGTATCTTCCTAAAATCAAGACTTCGTTTCAGTTAAGGGCAGTCACTTTTCACCTCAAAGGAACTACATCGTTCACGAATCTCACATGTTTCTCATCTTAAATGACAATCATAGGATGTTAGAAGACCTGTGCTTTGTATCAATTTCAGAAGAAGATTTGGACTAGATATGGTCCCCAGGTGTAGGAAACTCCGTTCTTTTGTTCTGAGCACACTCACCTTTCCTGCTGTAATAGAGAATCTAGAAAAAAAGAGCGTGCTTCTTGCTCTAAAGCAGAGTGTGATCCATGTTTGAGAACTATGCTGTTTCTTTCCTTCAGAAATGGAGTTAAATCCCAGGCTCTGTATCTTCCTAAAATCAAGATTTCGTTTCAGGTAAGGGCAGTCACTTTTCACCTCAAAGGAACTACATCTTTCACGAAGCTCACACGTTTCTCATCTTAAATGACAAGCATTGGATGTTAGAGGACCTGTGCTTTGTGTCAATTTCAGAAGCAGAGTTGGACTAGATGTGGTCTGTATGTGCAGGAAACACCGTTCTTTTGTTCTGAGCCCACTCATCATTCCTGCTGTATTATAGATTCTAGAAAGCAAGAGCGTGCTTCTTGCTCTAAAGCAGAGTGTGATCCATGGATGAGAACTATGCTGTTTGTTTCCTTCAGAAATGGAGTTAAATCCCAGGCTCTGTATCTTCCTAAAATCAAGACTTCGTTTCAGATAAAGGCAGTCACTTTTCACCTCAAAGGAACTACATCGTTCACGAAGCTCACACATTTCTCATCTTAAATGACAAGCATTGGATGTTAGAGGACCTGTGCTTTGTGTCAATTTCAGAAGCAGAGTTGGACTAGATGTGGTCTGTATGTGCAGGAAACACCGTTCTTTTGTTCTGAGCCCACTCATCATTCCTGCTGTATTATAGATGCTAGAAAGCAAGAGCGTGCTTCTTGCTCTAAAGCAGAGTGTGATCCATGGATGAGAACTATGCTGTTTGTTTCCTTCAGAATCGGAGTTAAATGCCAGGCTCTGTATCTTCCTAAAATCAAGACTTCGTTTCAGATAAAGGCAGTCACTTTTCACCTCAAAGGAACTAATTCGTTCACAAAGCTCACACATTTCTCATCTTAAATGACAAGCATTGGATGTTAGAGGACCAATGCTTTGTATCAGTTTCAGAAGCAGATTTGGACTAGATATGGTCCGTATGTGTAGGAAACACCATTCTTTTGTTCTGAGCACACTCACCTTTCCGGCTGTAATAGAGAATCTAGAAAACAGGAGCGTGCTTCTTGCTCTAAAGCAGAGTGTGATCCACAGATGAGAACTGTGTTGTGTGTTTGCCTTCAGAAATGGAGTTAAATCCCAGGCTCTGTGTCTTCCTACAATCAAGATTTTGTTTCAGGTATGGGCAGTCACTTTTCAGCTCCAATGAATTACATCGTTCAGGAAGCTCACACGTTTCTCATCTTAACTGACAAGCATTGGATGTTAGAGGACCAGTGCTTTGTATCAGTTTCAGAAGCAGAGTTGGACTAGATATGGTCCGTATATGTAGGAAACACCGTTCCTTTGTTCTCAGCACACTCAATTTTCCTGCTGTCTTAGAGACTCTAAAAAGCTAGAGCGTGATCCTTGCTCTAAAGCAGAGTGTGATCAATGGATGAGAACTCTGTTGTGTGTATAAATTCAGAAATGGAGTTAAAGCCCAGGCTCTGAGTCTGCCTACAAGCAAGACTTTGTTTCAGGTAAGGGCAGTTACTTTAAGCTCAAACGAACTACATTGTTCACGAAGCTCACACGTTTCTCATCTTAACTGACAAGTATTGGATGTTAGAGGACCTGTGGTTTGTTTCTGTTTCAGAAGCAGAGTTGGACTAGATATGGTCCGTATGTGTAGGAATCACCGTTCTTTTGTTCTGAGCACACTCACGTTTCCTGCATTCTTAGAGACTCTAGAAATCTAGAACGTGCTTCTTGCTCTAAAGCAGAATGTGATCCATGGATGAGAACTCTGCTGTGTGTTTCCCTTCAGAAATGGAGTTAAATCCCAGGTTCTGTGTCTTCCTAAAACCAAGACTTCGTTTCAGGTAAGGGCCGTCACTCTTCAGCTCAAAGGAACTACATTGTTCATGAAGCTCACACGTTTCCCATCTTAACTGACAAGCATTGGATGTTAGAAGATCAATACTTTGTATCAGTTTCAGAAGCAGAGTTGGACTAGATATAGTCCATATGTGTAGGGAACACCGCTTTTTGGTTCTCATCACACTCACGTTTCCTGCTGTCTTAGAGACTCTGGAAAGCAAGACCATGCTTCTTGTTCTAAAACAGAGTGTGATCAATGGATGAGACTTCTGTTGTGTGTTTCACTTCAGAAATGGAGTTAAATCTCAGGCTCTGAGTCTTCCTACAAACAAGACTTCGTTTCAGATGAGGGCAGTTACATTACAGCTCAAACGAACTTCATCGTTCACAAAGCTCACACTTTTCTCTCCTTAACTGACAAGCATTGGATGTTAGAGGACCTGTGGTTTGTTTTAGTTTCAGAAGCAGATTTGGACTAGATATGGTCCGTATGTGTAGGAAACACCGTTCTTTTGTTCTGAGCACACTCACCTTTCCAGCTGTAATAGAGAATCCAGAAAACAAGAGCGTGCTTCTTGCTCTAAAGCAGAGTGTGATCCATGGATGAGAACTATGCTGTGTGTTTGCCTTCAGAAATGGAGTTAAATCCCAGGCTCTGTGTCTTCCTAAAATCAAGACTTCGTTTCAGTTAAGGGCAGTCACTTTTCACCTCAAAGGAACTACATCTTTCACGAAGCTCACACGTTTCTCATCTTAAATGACAATCATAGGATGTTAGAAGACCTGTGCTTTGTATCAATTTCAGAAGAAGATTTGGAATAGATATGGTCCCCAGGTGTAGGAAACTCCGTTCTTTTGTTCTGAGCACACTCACCTTTCCTGCTGTAATAGAGAATCTAGAAAACAAGAGCGTGCTTCTTGCTCTAAAGCAGAGTGTGATCCATGGATGAGAACTATGCTGTGTGTTTCCCTTCAGAAATGGAGTTAAATCCCAGGCTCTGTGTCTTCCTAAAACCAAGACTTCGTTTCAGGTAAGGGCAGTCACTCTTCAGCTCAAAGGAACTACATTGTTCATGAAGCTCACACTTTTCTCATCTTAACTGACAAGCATTGGATGTTAGAAGATCAATACTTTGTATCAGTTTCAGAAGCAGAGTTGGACTAGATGTGGTCTGTATGTGCAGGAAACACCGTTCTTTTGTTCTGAGCCCACTCATCATTCCTGCTGTATTATAGATTCTAGAAAGCAAGAGCATGCTTCTTGCTCTAAAGCAGAGTGTGATCCATGGATGAGAACTATGCTGTTTGTTTCCTTCAGAAATGGAGTTAAATCCCAGGCTCTGTATCTTCCTAAAATCAAGACTTCGTTTCAGATAAAGGCAGTCACTTTTCACCTCAAAGGAACAACATCATTCATGAAGCTCACACATTTCTCATCTTAAATGACAAGCATTGGATGTTAGAGGACCTGTGCTTTGTGTCAATTTCAGAAGCAGAGTTGGACTAGATGTGGTCTGTATGTGCAGGAAACACCGTTCTTTTGTTCTGAGCCCACTCATCATTCCTGCTGTATTATAGATTCTAGAAAGCAAGAGCGTGCTTCTTGCTCTAAAGCAGAGTGTGATCCATGGATGAGAACTATGCTGTTTGTTGACTTCAGAAATGGAGTTAAATCCCAGGCTCTGTATCTTCCTAAAATCAAGACTTCGTTTCAGATAAAGGCAGTCACTTTTCACCTCAAAGGAACTAATTCGTTCACGAAGCTCACACATTTCTCATCTTAAATGACAAGCATTGGATGTTAGAGGACCAATGCTTTGTATCAGTTTCAGAAGCAGATTTGGACTAGATATGGTCCGTATGTGTAGGAAACACCGTTCTTTTGTTCTGAGCACACTCAACTTTCCGGCTGTAATAGAGAATCTAGAAAACAAGAGCGTGCTTCTTGCTCTAAAGCAGAGTGTGATCCACAGATGAGAACTGTGTTGTGTGTTTGCCTTCAGAAATGGAGTTAAATCCCAGGCTCTGTGTCTTCCTACAATCAAGATTTTGTTTCAGGTATGGGCAGTCACTTTTCAGCTCCAATGAATTACATCGTTCAGGAAGCTCACACGTTTCTCATCTTAACTGACAAGCATTGGATGTTAGAGGACCAGTGCTTTGTATCAGTTTCAGAAGCAGAGTTGGACTAGATATAGTCCATATGTGTAGGGAACACCGCTCTTTGGTTCTGATCACACTCACGTTTCCTGCTGTCTTAGAGACTCTGGAAAGCAAGACCATGCTTCTTGTTCTAAAACAGTGTGTGATCAATGGATGAGACTTCTGTTGTGTGTTTCACTTCAAAAATGGAGTTAAATCTCAGGCTCTGAGTCTTCCTACAAACAAGACTTCGTTTCAGATGAGGGCAGTTACATTACAGCTCAAACGAACTACATTGTTCACAAAGCTCACACTTTTCTCTCCTTAACTGACAAGCATTGGATGTTAGAGGACCTGTGGTTTGTTTTAGTTTCAGAAGCAGATTTGGACTAGATATGGTCCGTATGTGTAGGAAACACCGTTTTTTGTTCTGAGCACACTCACCTTTCCAGCTGTAATAGAGAATCTAGAAAACAAGAGCGTGCTTCTTGCTGTAAAGCAGAGTGTGATCCATGGATGAGAACTATGCTGTTTGTTTCCTTCAGAAATGGAGTTAAATCCCAGGCTCTGTATCTTCCTAAAATCAAGACTTCGTTTCAGATAAAGGCAGTCACTTTTCACCTCAAAGGAACTACATCGTTCACGAAGCTCACCCATTTCTCATCTTAAATGACAAGCATTGGATGTTAGAGGACCAATGCTTTGTATCAGTTTCAGAAGCAGAGTTGGACTAGATATGGTCCGTATGTGTAGTAAACACCGTTCTTTTGTTCTGAGCACACTCACCTTTCCGGCTGTAATAGAGAATCTAGAAAACAAGAGCGTGCTTCTTGCTCTAAAGCAGAGTGTGATCCATGGATGAGAACTATGCTGTGTGTTTGCCTTCAGAAATGGAGTTAAATCCCAGGCTCTGTGTCTTCCTAAAATCAAGACTTCGTTTCAGTTAAGGGCAGTCACTTTTCACCTAAAAGGAACTACATCGTTCACGAAGCTCACATGTTTCTCATCTTAAATGACAATCATAGGATGTTAGAAGACCTGTGCTTTGTATCAATTTCAGAAGAAGATTTGGACTAGATATGGTCCCCAGGTGTAGGAAACTCCGTTCTTTTGTTCTGAGCACACTCACCTTTCCTGCTGTAATAGAGAATCTAGAAAAAAAGAGCGTGCTTCTTGCTCTAAAGCAGAGTGTGATCCATGGATGAGAACTATGCTGTTTGTTTCCTTCAGAAATGGAGTTAAATCCGAGGCTCTGTGTCTTCCTAAAATCAAGACTTCGTTTCAGATAAAGGCAGTCACTTTTCACCTCAAAGGAACTAATTCGTTCACGAAGCTCACACATTTCTCATCTTAAATGACAAGCATTGGATGTTAGAGGACCAATGCTTTGTATCAGTTTCAGAAGCAGATTTGGACTAGATATGGTCCGTATGTGTAGGAAACACCGTTCATTGTTCTGAGCACACTCACCTTTCCGGCTGTAATAGAGAATCTAGAAAACAAGAGCGTGCTTCTTGCTCTAAAGCAGAGTGTGATCCACAGATGAGAACTGTGTTGTGTGTTTGCCTTCAGAAATGGAGTTAAATCCCAGGCTCTGAGTCTTCCTACAATCAAGATTTTGTTTCAGGTATGGGCAGTCACTTTTCAGCTCCAATGAATTACATCGTTCAGGAAGCTCACACGTTTCTCATCTTAACTGACAAGCATTGGATGTTAGAGGACCAGTGCTTTGTATCAGTTTCAGAAGCAGAGTTGGACTAGATATGGTTCGTATATGTAGGAAACACCATTCCTTTGTTCTCAGCACACTCAATTTTCCTGCTGTCTTAGAGACTCTAAAAAGCTAGAGCGTGATCCTTGCTCTAAAGCAGAGTGTGATCAATGGATGAGAACTCTGTTGTGTGTATAAATTCAGAAATGGAGTTAAAGCCCAGGCTCTGAGTCTGCCTACAAGCAAGACTTTGTTTCAGGTAAGGGCAGTTACTTTAAGCTCAAACGAACTACATTGTTCACGAAGCTCACACGTTTCTCATCTTAAATGACAAGCATTGGATGTTAGAGGACCTGTGCTTTGTGTCAATTTCAGAAGCAGAGTTGGACTAGATATGGTCCGTATGTGTAGGAATCACCGTTCTTTTGTTCTGAGCACACTCACGTTTCCTGCATTCTTAGAGACTCTAGAAATCTAGAAAGTGCTTCTTGCTCTAAAGCAGAATGTGATCCATGGATGAGAACTCTGCTGTGTGTTTCCCTTCAGAAATGGAGTTAAATCCCAGGTTCTGTGTCTTCCTAAAACCAAGACTTCGTTTCAGGTAAGGGCCGTCACTCTTCAGCTCAAAGGAACTACATTGTTCATGAATCTCACACGTTTCTCATCTTAACTGACAAGCATTGGATGTAAGAAGATCAATACTTTGTATCAGTTTCAGAAGCAGAGTTGGACTAGATATAGTCCATATGTGTAGGGAACACCGCTCTTTGGTTCTGATCACACTCACGTTTCCTGCTGTCTTAGAGACTCTGGAAAGCAAGACCATGCTTCTTGTTCTAAAACAGAGTGTGATCAATGGATGAGACTTCTGTTGTGTGTTTCACTTCAAAAATGGAGTTAAATCTCAGGCTCTGAGTCTTCCTACAAACAAGACTTCGTTTCAGATGAGGGCAGTTACATTACAGCTCAAACGAACTACATCGTTCACAAAGCTCACACTTTTCTCTCCTTAACTGACAAGCATTGGATGTTAGAGGACCTGTGGTTTGTTTTAGTTTCAGAAGCAGATTTGGACTAGATATGGTCCGTATGTGTAGGAAACACCGTTTTTTGTTCTGAGCACACTCACCTTTCCAGCTGTAATAGAGAATCTAGAAAACAAGAGCGTGCTTCTTGCTGTAAAGCAGAGTGTGATCCATGGATGAGAACTATGCTGTTTGTTTCCTTCAGACATGGAGTTAAATCCCAGGCTCTGTATCTTCCTAAAATCAAGACTTCGTTTCAGATAAAGGCAGTCACTTTTCACCTCAAAGGAACTACATCGTTCACGAAGCTCACCCATTTCTCATCTTAAATGACAAGCATTGGATGTTAGAGGACCAATGCTTTGTATCAGTTTCAGAAGCAGAGTTGGACTAGATATGGTCCGTATGTGTAGTAAACACCGTTCTTTTGTTCTGAGCACACTCACCTTTCCGGCTGTAATAGAGAATCTAGAAAACAAGAGCGTGCTTCTTGCTCTAAAGCAGAGTGTGATCCATGGATGAGAACTATGCTGTGTGTTTGCCTTCAGAAATGGAGTTAAATCCCAGGCTCTGTGTCTTCCTAAAATCAAGACTTCGTTTCAGTTAAGGGCAGTCACTTTTCACCTCAAAGGAACTACATCGTTCACGAAGCTCACATGTTTCTCATCTTAAATGACAATCATAGGATGTTAGAAGACCTGTGCTTTGTATCAATTTCAGAAGAAGATTTGGACTAGATATGGTCCCCAGGTGTAGGAAACTCCGTTCTTTTGTTCTGAGCACACTCACCTTTCCTGCTGTAATAGAGAATCTAGAAAAAAAGAGCGTGCTTCTTGCTCTAAAGCAGAGTGTGATCCATGGATGAGAACTATGCTGTTTGTTTCCTTCAGAAATGGAGTTAAATCCGAGGCTCTGTGTCTTCCTAAAATCAAGACTTCGTTTCAGATAAAGGCAGTCACTTTTCACCTCAAAGGAACTAATTCGTTCACGAAGCTCACACATTTCTCATCTTAAATGACAAGCATTGGATGTTAGAGGACCAATGCTTTGTATCAGTTTCAGAAGCAGATTTGGACTAGATATGGTCCGTATGTGTAGGAAACACCGTTCATTGTTCTGAGCACACTCACCTTTCCGGCTGTAATAGAGAATCTAGAAAACAAGAGCGTGCTTCTTGCTCTAAAGCAGAGTGTGATCCACAGATGAGAACTGTGTTGTGTGTTTGCCTTCAGAAATGGAGTTAAATCCCAGGCTCTGAGTCTTCCTACAATCAAGATTTTGTTTCAGGTATGGGCAGTCACTTTTCAGCTCCAATGAATTACATCGTTCAGGAAGCTCACACGTTTCTCATCTTAACTGACAAGCATTGGATGTTAGAGGACCAGTGCTTTGTATCAGTTTCAGAAGCAGAGTTGGACTAGATATGGTCCGTATATGTAGGAAACACCATTCCTTTGTTCTCAGCACACTCAATTTTCCTGCTGTCTTAGAGACTCTAAAAAGCTAGAGCGTGATCCTTGCTCTAAAGCAGAGTGTGATCAATGGATGAGAACTCTGTTGTGTGTATAAATTCAGAAATGGAGTTAAAGCCCAGGCTCTGAGTCTGCCTACAAGCAAGACTTTGTTTCAGGTAAGGGCAGTTACTTTAAGCTCAAACGAACTACATTGTTCACGAAGCTCACACGTTTCTCATCTTAAATGACAAGCATTGGATGTTAGAGGACCTGTGCTTTGTGTCAATTTCAGAAGCAGAGTTGGACTAGATATGGTCCGTATGTGTAGGAATCACCGTTCTTTTGTTCTGAGCACACTCACGTTTCCTGCATTCTTAGAGACTCTAGAAATCTAGAAAGTGCTTCTTGCTCTAAAGCAGAATGTGATCCATGGATGAGAACTCTGCTGTGTGTTTCCCTTCAGAAATGGAGTTAAATCCCAGGTTCTGTGTCTTCCTAAAACCAAGACTTCGTTTCAGGTAAGGGCCGTCACTCTTCAGCTCAAAGGAACTACATTGTTCATGAAGCTCACACGTTTCTCATCTTAACTGACAAGCATTGGATGTTAGAAGATCAATACTTTGTATCAGTTTCAGAAGCAGAGTTGGACTAGATATAGTCCATATGTGTAGGGAACACCGCTCTTTGGTTCTCATCACACTCACGTTTCCTGCTGTCTTAGAGACTCTGGAAAGCAAGACCATGCTTCTTGTTCTAAAACAGAGTGTGATCAATGGATGAGACTTCTGTTGTGTGTTTCACTTCAGAAATGGAGTTAAATCTCAGGCTCTGAGTCTTCCTACAAACAAGACTTCGTTTCAGATGAGGGCAGTTACATTACAGCTCAAACGAACTACATCGTTCACAAAGCTCACACTTTTCTCTCCTTAACTGACAAGCATTGGATGTTAGAGGACCTGTGGTTTGTTTTAGTTTCAGAAGCAGATTTGGACTAGATATGGTCCCTATGTGTAGGAAAAACCGTTCTTTTGTTCTGAGCACACTCACCTTTCCGGCTGTAATAGAGAATCTAGAAAACAAGAGCGTGCTTCTTGCTCTAAAGCAGAGTGTGATCCATGGATGAGAACTATGCTGTTTGTTTCCTTCAGAAATGGAGTTAAATTCCAGGCTCTGTATCTTCCTAAAATCAAGACTTCGTTTCAGATAAAGGCAGTCACTTTTCACCTCAAAGGAACTACATCGTTCACGAAGCTCACCCATTTCTCATCTTAAATGACAAGCATTGGATGTTAAAGGACCAATGCTTTGTATCAGTTTCAGAAGCAGAGTTGGACTGGATATGGTCCGTATGTGTAGGAAACACCGTTCTTTTGTTCTGAGCACACTCACCTTTCCGGCTGTAATAGAGAATCTAGAAAACAAGAGCGTGCTTCTTGCTCTAAAGCAGAGTGTGATCCATGGATGAGAACTATGCTGTGTGTTTCCCTTCAGAAATGGGTTAAATCCCAGGCTCTGTGTCTTCCTAAAATCAAGACTTCGTTTCAGTTAAGGGCAGTCACTTTTCACCTCAAAGGAACTACATCGTTCACGAAGCTCACATGTTTCTCATCTTAAATGACAATCATAGGATGTTAGAAGACCTGTGCTTTGTATCAATTTCAGAAGAAGATTTGGACTAGATATGGTCCCCAGGTGTAGGAAACTCCGTTCTTTTGTTCTGAGCACACTCACCTTTCCTGCTGTAATAGAGAATCTAGAAAAAAAGAGCGTGCTTCTTGCTCTAAAGCAGAGTGTGATCCATGGATGAGAACTATGCTGTTTCTTTCCTTCAGAAATGGAGTTAAATCGCAGGCTCTGTATCTTCCTAAAATCAAGATTTCGTTTCAGGTAAGGGCAGTCACTTTTCACCTCAAAGGAACTACATCTTTCACGAAGCTCACACGTTTCTCATCTTAAATGACAAGCATTGGATGTTAGAGGACCTGTGCTTTGTGTCAATTTCAGAAGCAGAGTTGGACTAGATGTGGTCTGTTTGTGCAGGAAACACCGTTCTTTTGTTCTGAGCCCACTCATCATTCCTGCTGTATTATAGATTCTAGAAAGCAAGAGCATGCTTCTTGCTCTAAAGCAGAGTGTGATCCATGGATGAGAACTATGCTGTTTGTTTCCTTCAGAAATGGAGTTAAATCCCAGGCTCTGTATCTTCCTAAAATCAAGACTTCGTTTCAGATAAAGGCAGTCACTTTTCACCTCAAAGGAACTACATCGTTCACGAAGCTCACACATTTCTCATCTTAAATGACAAGCATTGGATGTTAGAGGACCAATGCTTTGTATCAGTTTCAGAAGCAGATTTGGACTAGATATGGTCCGTATGTGTAGTAAACACCGTTCTTTTGTTCTGAGCACACTCACCTTTCCGGCTGTAATAGAGAATCTAGAAAACAAGAGCGTGCTTCTTGCTCTAAAGCAGAGTGTGATCCACAGATGAGAACTGTGTTGTGTGTTTGCCTTCAGAAATGGAGTTAAATCCCAGGCTCTGTGTCTTCCTACAATCAAGATTTTGTTTCAGGTATGGGCAGTCACTTTTCAGCTCCAAAGAATTACATCGTTCAGGAAGCTCACACGTTTCTCATCTTAACTGACAAGCATTGGATGTTAGAGGACCAGTGCTTTGTATCAGTTTCAGAAGCAGAGTTGGACTAGATATGGTCCGTATATGTAGGAAACACCGTTCCTTTGTTCTCAGCACACTCAATTTTCCTGCTGTCTTAGAGACTCTAAAAAGCTAGAGCGTGATCCTTGCTCTAAAGCAGAGTGTGATCAATGGATGAGAACTCTGTTGTGTGTATAAATTCAGAAATGGAGTTAAAGCCCAGGCTCTGAGTCTTCCTACAAGCAAGACTTTGTTTCAGGTAAGGGCAGTTACTTTAAGCTCAAACGAACTACATTGTTCATGAAGCTCACACGTTTCTCATCTTAACTGACAAGCATTGGATGTTAGAAGATCAATACTTTGTATCAGTTTCAGAAGCAGAGTTGGACTAGATATAGTCCATATGTGTAGGGAACACCGCTCTTTGGTTCTGATCACACTCACGTTTCCTGCTGTCTTAGAGACTCTGGAAAGCAAGACCATGCTTCTTGTTCTAAAACAGAGTGTGATCAATGGATGAGACTTCTGTTGTGTGTTTCACTTCAAAAATGGAGTTAAATCTCAGGCTCTGAGTCTTCCTACAAACAAGACTTCGTTTCAGATGAGGGCAGTTACATTACAGCTCAAACGAACTACATCGTTCACAAAGCTCACACTTTTCTCTCCTTAACTGACAAGCATTGGATGTTAGAGGACCTGTGGTTTGTTTTAGTTTCAGAAGCAGATTTGGACTAGATATGGTCCGTATGTGTAGGAAACACCGTTTTTTGTTCTGAGCACACTCACCTTTCCAGCTGTAATAGAGAATCTAGAAAACAAGAGCGTGCTTCTTGCTGTAAAGCAGAGTGTGATCCATGGATGAGAACTATGCTGTTTGTTTCCTTCAGACATGGAGTTAAATCCCAGGCTCTGTATCTTCCTAAAATCAAGACTTCGTTTCAGATAAAGGCAGTCACTTTTCACCTCAAAGGAACTACATCGTTCACGAAGCTCACCCATTTCTCATCTTAAATGACAAGCATTGGATGTTAGAGGACCAATGCTTTGTATCAGTTTCAGAAGCAGAGTTGGACTAGATATGGTCCGTATGTGTAGTAAACACCGTTCTTTTGTTCTGAGCACACTCACCTTTCCGGCTGTAATAGAGAATCTAGAAAACAAGAGCGTGCTTCTTGCTCTAAAGCAGAGTGTGATCCATGGATGAGAACTATGCTGTGTGTTTGCCTTCAGAAATGGAGTTAAATCCCAGGCTCTGTGTCTTCCTAAAATCAAGACTTCATTTCAGTTAAGGGCAGTCACTTTTCACCTCAAAGGAACTACATCGTTCACGAAGCTCACATGTTTCTCATCTTAAATGACAATCATAGGATGTTAGAAGACCTGTGCTTTGTATCAATTTCAGAAGAAGATTTGGACTAGATATGGTCCCCAGGTGTAGGAAACTCCGTTCTTTTGTTCTGAGCACACTCACCTTTCCTGCTGTAATAGAGAATCTAGAAAAAAAGAGCGTGCTTCTTGCTCTAAAGCAGAGTGTGATCCATGGATGAGAACTATGCTGTTTGTTTCCTTCAGAAATGGAGTTAAATCCGAGGCTCTGTGTCTTCCTAAAATCAAGACTTCGTTTCAGATAAAGGCAGTCACTTTTCACCTCAAAGGAACTAATTCGTTCACGAAGCTCACACATTTCTCATCTTAAATGACAAGCATTGGATGTTAGAGGACCAATGCTTTGTATCAGTTTCAGAAGCAGATTTGGACTAGATATGGTCCGTATGTGTAGGAAACACCGTTCATTGTTCTGAGCACACTCACCTTTCCGGCTGTAATAGAGAATCTAGAAAACAAGAGCGTGCTTCTTGCTCTAAAGCAGAGTGTGATCCACAGATGAGAACTGTGTTGTGTGTTTGCCTTCAGAAATGGAGTTAAATCCCAGGCTCTGAGTCTTCCTACAATCAAGATTTTGTTTCAGGTATGGGCAGTCACTTTTCAGCTCCAATGAATTACATCGTTCAGGAAGCTCACACGTTTCTCATCTTAACTGACAAGCATTGGATGTTAGAGGACCAGTGCTTTGTATCAGTTTCAGAAGCAGAGTTGGACTAGATATGGTCCGTATATGTAGGAAACACCATTCCTTTGTTCTCAGCACACTCAATTTTCCTGCTGTCTTAGAGACTCTAAAAAGCTAGAGCGTGATCCTTGCTCTAAAGCAGAGTGTGATCAATGGATGAGAACTCTGTTGTGTGTATAAATTCAGAAATGGAGTTAAAGCCCAGGCTCTGAGTCTGCCTACAAGCAAGACTTTGTTTCAGGTAAGGGCAGTTACTTTAAGCTCAAACGAACTACATTGTTCACGAAGCTCACACGTTTCTCATCTTAAATGACAAGCATTGGATGTTAGAGGACCTGTGCTTTGTGTCAATTTCAGAAGCAGAGTTGGACTAGATATGGTCCGTATGTGTAGGAATCACCGTTCTTTTGTTCTGAGCACACTCACGTTTCCTGCATTCTTAGAGACTCTAGAAATCTAGAAAGTGCTTCTTGCTCTAAAGCAGAATGTGATCCATGGATGAGAACTCTGCTGTGTGTTTCCCTTCAGAAATGGAGTTAAATCCCAGGTTCTGTGTCTTCCTAAAACCAAGACTTCGTTTCAGGTAAGGGCCGTCACTCTTCAGCTCAAAGGAACTACATTGTTCATGAATCTCACACGTTTCTCATCTTAACTGACAAGCATTGGATGTAAGAAGATCAATACTTTGTATCAGTTTCAGAAGCAGAGTTGGACTAGATATAGTCCATATGTGTAGGGAACACCGCTCTTTGGTTCTGATCACACTCACGTTTCCTGCTGTCTTAGAGACTCTGGAAAGCAAGACCATGCTTCTTGTTCTAAAACAGAGTGTGATCAATGGATGAGACTTCTGTTGTGTGTTTCACTTCAAAAATGGAGTTAAATCTCAGGCTCTGAGTCTTCCTACAAACAAGACTTCGTTTCAGATGAGGGCAGTTACATTACAGCTCAAACGAACTACATCGTTCACAAAGCTCACACTTTTCTCTCCTTAACTGACAAGCATTGGATGTTAGAGGACCTGTGGTTTGTTTTAGTTTCAGAAGCAGATTTGGACTAGATATGGTCCGTATGTGTAGGAAACACCGTTTTTTGTTCTGAGCACACTCACCTTTCCAGCTGTAATAGAGAATCTAGAAAACAAGAGCGTGCTTCTTGCTGTAAAGCAGAGTGTGATCCATGGATGAGAACTATGCTGTTTGTTTCCTTCAGACATGGAGTTAAATCCCAGGCTCTGTATCTTCCTAAAATCAAGACTTCGTTTCAGATAAAGGCAGTCACTTTTCACCTCAAAGGAACTACATCGTTCACGAAGCTCACCCATTTCTCATCTTAAATGACAAGCATTGGATGTTAGAGGACCAATGCTTTGTATCAGTTTCAGAAGCAGAGTTGGACTAGATATGGTCCGTATGTGTAGTAAACACCGTTCTTTTGTTCTGAGCACACTCACCTTTCCGGCTGTAATAGAGAATCTAGAAAACAAGAGCGTGCTTCTTGCTCTAAAGCAGAGTGTGATCCATGGATGAGAACTATGCTGTGTGTTTGCCTTCAGAAATGGAGTTAAATCCCAGGCTCTGTGTCTTCCTAAAATCAAGACTTCGTTTCAGTTAAGGGCAGTCACTTTTCACCTCAAAGGAACTACATCGTTCACGAAGCTCACATGTTTCTCATCTTAAATGACAATCATAGGATGTTAGAAGACCTGTGCTTTGTATCAATTTCAGAAGAAGATTTGGACTAGATATGGTCCCCAGGTGTAGGAAACTCCGTTCTTTTGTTCTGAGCACACTCACCTTTCCTGCTGTAATAGAGAATCTAGAAAAAAAGAGCGTGCTTCTTGCTCTAAAGCAGAGTGTGATCCATGGATGAGAACTATGCTGTTTGTTTCCTTCAGAAATGGAGTTAAATCCGAGGCTCTGTGTCTTCCTAAAATCAAGACTTCGTTTCAGATAAAGGCAGTCACTTTTCACCTCAAAGGAACTAATTCATTCACGAAGCTCACACATTTCTCATCTTAAATGACAAGCATTGGATGTTAGAGGACCAATGCTTTGTATCAGTTTCAGAAGCAGATTTGGACTAGATATGGTCCGTATGTGTAGGAAACACCGTTCATTGTTCTGAGCACACTCACCTTTCCGGCTGTAATAGAGAATCTAGAAAACAAGAGCGTGCTTCTTGCTCTAAAGCAGAGTGTGATCCACAGATGAGAACTGTGTTGTGTGTTTGCCTTCAGAAATGGAGTTAAATCCCAGGCTCTGAGTCTTCCTACAATCAAGATTTTGTTTCAGGTATGGGCAGTCACTTTTCAGCTCCAATGAATTACATCGTTCAGGAAGCTCACACGTTTCTCATCTTAACTGACAAGCATTGGATGTTAGAGGACCAGTGCTTTGTATCAGTTTCAGAAGCAGAGTTGGACTAGATATGGTCCGTATATGTAGGAAACACCATTCCTTTGTTCTCAGCACACTCAATTTTCCTGCTGTCTTAGAGACTCTAAAAAGCTAGAGCGTGATCCTTGCTCTAAAGCAGAGTGTGATCAATGGATGAGAACTCTGTTGTGTGTATAAATTCAGAAATGGAGTTAAAGCCCAGGCTCTGAGTCTGCCTACAAGCAAGACTTTGTTTCAGGTAAGGGCAGTTACTTTAAGCTCAAACGAACTACATTGTTCACGAAGCTCACACGTTTCTCATCTTAAATGACAAGCATTGGATGTTAGAGGACCTGTGCTTTGTGTCAATTTCAGAAGCAGAGTTGGACTAGATATGGTCCGTATGTGTAGGAATCACCGTTCTTTTGTTCTGAGCACACTCACGTTTCCTGCATTCTTAGAGACTCTAGAAATCTAGAAAGTGCTTCTTGCTCTAAAGCAGAATGTGATCCATGGATGAGAACTCTGCTGTGTGTTTCCCTTCAGAAATGGAGTTAAATCCCAGGTTCTGTGTCTTCCTAAAACCAAGACTTCGTTTCAGGTAAGGGCCGTCACTCTTCAGCTCAAAGGAACTACATTGTTCATGAATCTCACACGTTTCTCATCTTAACTGACAAGCATTGGATGTAAGAAGATCAATACTTTGTATCAGTTTCAGAAGCAGAGTTGGACTAGATATAGTCCATATGTGTAGGGAACACCGCTCTTTGGTTCTGATCACACTCACGTTTCCTGCTGTCTTAGAGACTCTGGAAAGCAAGACCATGCTTCTTGTTCTAAAACAGAGTGTGATCAATGGATGAGACTTCTGTTGTGTGTTTCACTTCAAAAATGGAGTTAAATCTCAGGCTCTGAGTCTTCCTACAAACAAGACTTCGTTTCAGATGAGGGCAGTTACATTACAGCTCAAACGAACTACATCGTTCACAAAGCTCACACTTTTCTCTCCTTAACTGACAAGCATTGGATGTTAGAGGACCTGTGGTTTGTTTTAGTTTCAGAAGCAGATTTGGACTAGATATGGTCCGTATGTGTAGGAAACACCGTTTTTTGTTCTGAGCACACTCACCTTTCCAGCTGTAATAGAGAATCTAGAAAACAAGAGCGTGCTTCTTGCTGTAAAGCAGAGTGTGATCCATGGATGAGAACTATGCTGTTTGTTTCCTTCAGACATGGAGTTAAATCCCAGGCTCTGTATCTTCCTAAAATCAAGACTTCGTTTCAGATAAAGGCAGTCACTTTTCACCTCAAAGGAACTACATCGTTCACGAAGCTCACCCATTTCTCATCTTAAATGACAAGCATTGGATGTTAGAGGACCAATGCTTTGTATCAGTTTCAGAAGCAGAGTTGGACTATATATGGTCCGTATGTGTAGTAAACACCGTTCTTTTGTTCTGAGCACACTCACCTTTCCGGCTGTAATAGAGAATCTAGAAAACAAGAGCGTGCTTCTTGCTCTAAAGCAGAGTGTGATCCATGGATGAGAACTATGCTGTGTGTTTGCCTTCAGAAATGGAGTTAAATCCCAGGCTCTGTGTCTTCCTAAAATCAAGACTTCGTTTCAGTTAAGGGCAGTCACTTTTCACCTCAAAGGAACTACATCGTTCACGAAGCTCACATGTTTCTCATCTTAAATGACAATCATAGGATGTTAGAAGACCTGTGCTTTGTATCAATTTCAGAAGAAGATTTGGACTAGATATGGTCCCCAGGTGTAGGAAACTCCGTTCTTTTGTTCTGAGCACACTCACCTTTCCTGCTGTAATAGAGAATCTAGAAAAAAAGAGCGTGCTTCTTGCTCTAAAGCAGAGTGTGATCCATGGATGAGAACTATGCTGTTTGTTTCCTTCAGAAATGGAGTTAAATCCGAGGCTCTGTGTCTTCCTAAAATCAAGACTTCGTTTCAGATAAAGGCAGTCACTTTTCACCTCAAAGGAACTAATTCGTTCACGAAGCTCACACATTTCTCATCTTAAATGACAAGCATTGGATGTTAGAGGACCAATGCTTTGTATCAGTTTCAGAAGCAGATTTGGACTAGATATGGTCCGTATGTGTAGGAAACACCGTTCATTGTTCTGAGCACACTCACCTTTCCGGCTGTAATAGAGAATCTAGAAAACAAGAGCGTGCTTCTTGCTCTAAAGCAGAGTGTGATCCACAGATGAGAACTGTGTTGTGTGTTTGCCTTCAGAAATGGAGTTAAATCCCAGGCTCTGAGTCTTCCTACAATCAAGATTTTGTTTCAGGTATGGGCAGTCACTTTTCAGCTCCAATGAATTACATCGTTCAGGAAGCTCACACGTTTCTCATCTTAACTGACAAGCATTGGATGTTAGAGGACCAGTGCTTTGTATCAGTTTCAGAAGCAGAGTTGGACTAGATATGGTCCGTATATGTAGGAAACACCATTCCTTTGTTCTCAGCACACTCAATTTTCCTGCTGTCTTAGAGACTCTAAAAAGCTAGAGCGTGATCCTTGCTCTAAAGCAGAGTGTGATCAATGGATGAGAACTCTGTTGTGTGTATAAATTCAGAAATGGAGTTAAAGCCCAGGCTCTGAGTCTGCCTACAAGCAAGACTTTGTTTCAGGTAAGGGCAGTTACTTTAAGCTCAAACGAACTACATTGTTCACGAAGCTCACACGTTTCTCATCTTAAATGACAAGCATTGGATGTTAGAGGACCTGTGCTTTGTGTCAATTTCAGAAGCAGAGTTGGACTAGATATGGTCCGTATGTGTAGGAATCACCGTTCTTTTGTTCTGAGCACACTCACGTTTCCTGCATTCTTAGAGACTCTAGAAATCTAGAAAGTGCTTCTTGCTCTAAAGCAGAATGTGATCCATGGATGAGAACTCTGCTGTGTGTTTCCCTTCAGAAATGGAGTTAAATCCCAGGTTCTGTGTCTTCCTAAAACCAAGACTTCGTTTCAGGTAAGGGCCGTCACTCTTCAGCTCAAAGGAACTACATTGTTCATGAAGCTCACACGTTTCTCATCTTAACTGACAAGCATTGGATGTTAGAAGATCAATACTTTGTATCAGTTTCAGAAGCAGAGTTGGACTAGATATAGTCCATATGTGTAGGGAACACCGCTCTTTGGTTCTCATCACACTCACGTTTCCTGCTGTCTTAGAGACTCTGGAAAGCAAGACCATGCTTCTTGTTCTAAAACAGAGTGTGATCAATGGATGAGACTTCTGTTGTGTGTTTCACTTCAGAAATGGAGTTAAATCTCAGGCTCTGAGTTTTCCTACAAACAAGACTTCGTTTCAGATGAGGGCAGTTACATTACAGCTCAAACGAACTACATCGTTCACAAAGCTCACACTTTTCTCTCCTTAACTGACAAGCATTGGATGTTAGAGGACCTGTGGTTTGTTTTAGTTTCAGAAGGAGATTTGGACTAGATATGGTCCCTATGTGTAGGAAAAACCGTTCTTTTGTTCTGAGCACACTCACCTTTCCGGCTGTAATAGAGAATCTAGAAAACAAGAGCGTGCTTCTTGCTCTAAAGCAGAGTGTGATCCATGGATGAGAACTATGCTGTTTGTTTCCTTCAGAAATGGAGTTAAATTCCAGGCTCTGTATCTTCCTAAAATCAAGACTTCGTTTCAGATAAAGGCAGTCACTTTTCACCTCAAAGGAACTACATCATTCACGAAGCTCACCCATTTCTCATCTTAAATGACAAGCATTGGATGTTAAAGGACCAATGCTTTGTATCAGTTTCAGAAGCAGAGTTGGACTGGATATGGTCCGTATGTGTAGGAAACACCGTTCTTTTGTTCTGAGCACACTCACCTTTCCGGCTGTAATAGAGAATCTAGAAAACAAGAGCGTGCTTCTTGCTCTAAAGCAGAGTGTGATCCATGGATGAGAACTATGCTGTGTGTTTCCCTTCAGAAATGGGTTAAATCCCAGGCTCTGTGTCTTCCTAAAATCAAGACTTCGTTTCAGTTAAGGGCAGTCACTTTTCACCTCAAAGGAACTACATCGTTCACGAAGCTCACATGTTTCTCATCTTAAATGACAATCATAGGATGTTAGAAGACCTGTGCTTTGTATCAATTTCAGAAGAAGATTTGGACTAGATATGGTCCCCAGGTGTAGGAAACTCCGTTCTTTTGTTCTGAGCACACTCACCTTTCCTGCTGTAATAGAGAATCTAGAAAAAAAGAGCGTGCTTCTTGCTCTAAAGCAGAGTGTGATCCATGGATGAGAACTATGCTGTTTCTTTCCTTCAGAAATGGAGTTAAATCGCAGGCTCTGTATCTTCCTAAAATCAAGATTTCGTTTCAGGTAAGGGCAGTCACTTTTCACCTCAAAGGAACTACATCTTTCACGAAGCTCACACGTTTCTCATCTTAAATGACAAGCATTGGATGTTAGAGGACCTGTGCTTTGTGTCAATTTCAGAAGCAGAGTTGGACTAGATGTGGTCTGTTTGTGCAGGAAACACCGTTCTTTTGTTCTGAGCCCACTCATCATTCCTGCTGTATTATAGATTCTAGAAAGCAAGAGCATGCTTCTTGCTCTAAAGCAGAGTGTGATCCATGGATGAGAACTATGCTGTTTGTTTCCTTCAGAAATGGAGTTAAATCCCAGGCTCTGTATCTTCCTAAAATCAAGACTTCGTTTCAGATAAAGGCAGTCACTTTTCACCTCAAAGGAACTACATCGTTCACGAAGCTCACACATTTCTCATCTTAAATGACAAGCATTGGATGTTAGAGGACCAATGCTTTGTATCAGTTTCAGAAGCAGATTTGGACTAGATATGGTCCGTATGTGTAGTAAACACCGTTCTTTTGTTCTGAGCACACTCACCTTTCCGGCTGTAATAGAGAATCTAGAAAACAAGAGCGTGCTTCTTGCTCTAAAGCAGAGTGTGATCCACAGATGAGAACTGTGTTGTGTGTTTGCCTTCAGAAATGGAGTTAAATCCCAGGCTCTGTGTCTTCCTACAATCAAGATTTTGTTTCAGGTATGGGCAGTCACTTTTCAGCTCCAAAGAATTACATCGTTCAGGAAGCTCACACGTTTCTCATCTTAACTGACAAGCATTGGATGTTAGAGGACCAGTGCTTTGTATCAGTTTCAGAAGCAGAGTTGGACTAGATATGGTCCGTATATGTAGGAAACACCGTTCCTTTGTTCTCAGCACACTCAATTTTCCTGCTGTCTTAGAGACTCTAAAAAGCTAGAGCGTGATCCTTGCTCTAAAGCAGAGTGTGATCAATGGATGAGAACTCTGTTGTGTGTATAAATTCAGAAATGGAGTTAAAGCCCAGGCTCTGAGTCTTCCTACAAGCAAGACTTTGTTTCAGGTAAGGGCAGTTACTTTAAGCTCAAACGAACTACATTGTTCATGAAGCTCACACGTTTCTCATCTTAACTGACAAGCATTGGATGTTAGAAGATCAATACTTTGTATCAGTTTCAGAAGCAGAGTTGGACTAGATATAGTCCATATGTGTAGGGAACACCGCTCTTTGGTTCTGATCACACTCACGTTTCCTGCTGTCTTAGAGACTCTGGAAAGCAAGACCATGCTTCTTGTTCTAAAACAGAGTGTGATCAATGGATGAGACTTCTGTTGTGTGTTTCACTTCAAAAATGGAGTTAAATCTCAGGCTCTGAGTCTTCCTACAAACAAGACTTCGTTTCAGATGAGGGCAGTTACATTACAGCTCAAACGAACTACATCGTTCACAAAGCTCACACTTTTCTCTCCTTAACTGACAAGCATTGGATGTTAGAGGACCTGTGGTTTGTTTTAGTTTCAGAAGCAGATTTGGACTAGATATGGTCCGTATGTGTAGGAAACACCGTTTTTTGTTCTGAGCACACTCACCTTTCCAGCTGTAATAGAGAATCTAGAAAACAAGAGCGTGCTTCTTGCTGTAAAGCAGAGTGTGATCCATGGATGAGAACTATGCTGTTTGTTTCCTTCAGACATGGAGTTAAATCCCAGGCTCTGTATCTTCCTAAAATCAAGACTTCGTTTCAGATAAAGGCAGTCACTTTTCACCTCAAAGGAACTACATCGTTCACGAAGCTCACCCATTTCTCATCTTAAATGACAAGCATTGGATGTTAGAGGACCAATGCTTTGTATCAGTTTCAGAAGCAGAGTTGGACTAGATATGGTCCGTATGTGTAGTAAACACCGTTCTTTTGTTCTGAGCACACTCACCTTTCCGGCTGTAATAGAGAATCTAGAAAACAAGAGCGTGCTTCTTGCTCTAAAGCAGAGTGTGATCCATGGATGAGAACTATGCTGTGTGTTTGCCTTCAGAAATGGAGTTAAATCCCAGGCTCTGTGTCTTCCTAAAATCAAGACTTCGTTTCAGTTAAGGGCAGTCACTTTTCACCTCAAAGGAACTACATCGTTCACGAAGCTCACATGTTTCTCATCTTAAATGACAATCATAGGATGTTAGAAGACCTGTGCTTTGTATCAATTTCAGAAGAAGATTTGGACTAGATATGGTCCCCAGGTGTAGGAAACTTCGTTCTTTTGTTCTGAGCACACTCACCTTTCCTGCTGTAATAGAGAATCTAGAAAAAAAGAGCGTGCTTCTTGCTCTAAAGCAGAGTGTGATCCATGGATGAGAACTATGCTGTTTGTTTCCTTCAGAAATGGAGTTAAATCCGAGGCTCTGTGTCTTCCTAAAATCAAGACTTCGTTTCAGATAAAGGCAGTCACTTTTCACCTCAAAGGAACTAATTCGTTCACGAAGCTCACACATTTCTCATCTTAAATGACAAGCATTGGATGTTAGAGGACCAATGCTTTGTATCAGTTTCAGAAGCAGATTTGGACTAGATATGGTCCATATGTGTAGGAAACACCGTTCATTGTTCTGAGCACACTCACCTTTCCGGCAGTAATAGAGAATCTAGAAAACAAGAGCGTGCTTCTTGCTCTAAAGCAGAGTGTGATCCACAGATGAGAACTGTGTTGTGTGTTTGCCTTCAGAAATGGAGTTAAATCCCAGGCTCTGAGTCTTCCTACAATCAAGATTTTGTTTCAGGTATGGGCAGTCACTTTTCAGCTCCAATGAATTACATCGTTCAGGAAGCTCACACGTTTCTCATCTTAACTGACAAGCATTGGATGTTAGAGGACCAGTGCTTTGTATCAGTTTCAGAAGCAGAGTTGGACTAGATATGGTCCGTATATGTAGGAAACACCATTCCTTTGTTCTCAGCACACTCAATTTTCCTGCTGTCTTAGAGACTCTAAAAAGCTAGAGCGTGATCCTTGCTCTAAAGCAGAGTGTGATCAATGGATGAGAACTCTGTTGTGTGTATAAATTCAGAAATGGAGTTAAAGCCCAGGCTCTGAGTCTGCCTACAAGCAAGACTTTGTTTCAGGTAAGGGCAGTTACTTTAAGCTCAAACGAACTACATTGTTCACGAAGCTCACACGTTTCTCATCTTAAATGACAAGCATTGGATGTTAGAGGACCTGTGCTTTGTGTCAATTTCAGAAGCAGAGTTGGACTAGATATGGTCCGTATGTGTAGGAATCACCGTTCTTTTGTTCTGAGCACACTCACGTTTCCTGCATTCTTAGAGACTCTAGAAATCTAGAAAGTGCTTCTTGCTCTAAAGCAGAATGTGATCCATGGATGAGAACTCTGCTGTGTGTTTCCCTTCAGAAATGGAGTTAAATCCCAGGTTCTGTGTCTTCCTAAAACCAAGACTTCGTTTCAGGTAAGGGCCGTCACTCTTCAGCTCAAAGGAACTACATTGTTCATGAAGCTCACACGTTTCTCATCTTAACTGACAAGCATTGGATGTAAGAAGATCAATACTTTGTATCAGTTTCAGAAGCAGAGTTGGACTAGATATAGTCCATATGTGTAGGGAACACCGCTCTTTGGTTCTCATCACACTCACGTTTCCTGCTGTCTTAGAGACTCTGGAAAGCAAGACCATGCTTCTTGTTCTAAAACAGAGTGTGATCAATGGATGAGACTTCTGTTGTGTGTTTCACTTCAGAAATGGAGTTAAATCTCAGGCTCTGAGTTTTCCTACAAACAAGACTTCGTTTCAGATGAGGGCAGTTACATTACAGCTCAAACGAACTACATCGTTCACAAAGCTCACACTTTTCTCTCCTTAACTGACAAGCATTGGATGTTAGAGGACCTGTGGTTTGTTTTAGTTTCAGAAGCAGATTTGGACTAGATATGGTCCCTATGTGTAGGAAAAACCGTTCTTTTGTTCTGAGCACACTCACCTTTCCGGCTGTAATAGAGAATCTAGAAAACAAGAGCGTGCTTCTTGCTCTAAAGCAGAGTGTGATCCATGGATGAGAACTATGCTGTTTGTTTCCTTCAGAAATGGAGTTAAATTCCAGGCTCTGTATCTTCCTAAAATCAAGACTTCGTTTCAGATAAAGGCAGTCACTTTTCACCTCAAAGGAACTACATCGTTCACGAAGCTCACCCATTTCTCATCTTAAATGACAAGCATTGGATGTTAAAGGACCAATGCTTTGTATCAGTTTCAGAAGCAGAGTTGGACTAGATATGGTCCGTATGTGTAGGAAACACCGTTCTTTTGTTCTGAGCACACTCACCTTTCCGGCTGTAATAGAGAATCTAGAAAACAAGAGCGTGCTTCTTGCTCTAAAGCAGAGTGTGATCCATGGATGAGAACTATGCTGTGTGTTTCCCTTCAGAAATGGGTTAAATCCCAGGCTCTGTGTCTTCCTAAAATCAAGACTTCGTTTCAGTTAAGGGCAGTCACTTTTCACCTCAAAGGAACTACATCGTTCACGAAGCTCACATGTTTCTCATCTTAAATGACAATCATAGGATGTTAGAAGACCTGTGCTTTGTATCAATTTCAGAAGAAGATTTGGACTAGATATGGTCCCCAGGTGTAGGAAACTCCGTTCTTTTGTTCTGAGCACACTCACCTTTCCTGCTGTAATAGAGAATCTAGAAAAAAAGAGCGTGCTTCTTGCTCTAAAGCAGAGTGTGATCCATGGATGAGAACTATGCTGTTTCTTTCCTTCAGAAATGGAGTTAAATCGCAGGCTCTGTATCTTCCTAAAATCAAGATTTCGTTTCAGGTAAGGGCAGTCACTTTTCACCTCAAAGGAACTACATCTTTCACGAAGCTCACACGTTTCTCATCTTAAATGACAAGCATTGGATGTTAGAGGACCTGTGCTTTGTGTCAATTTCAGAAGCAGAGTTGGACTAGATGTGGTCTGTTTGTGCAGGAAACACCGTTCTTTTGTTCTGAGCCCACTCATCATTCCTGCTGTATTATAGATTCTAGAAAGCAAGAGCATGCTTCTTGCTCTAAAGCAGAGTGTGATCCATGGATGAGAACTATGCTGTTTGTTTCCTTCAGAAATGGAGTTAAATCCCAGGCTCTGTATCTTCCTAAAATCAAGACTTCGTTTCAGATAAAGGCAGTCACTTTTCACCTCAAAGGAACTACATCGTTCACGAAGCTCACACATTTCTCATCTTAAATGACAAGCATTGGATGTTAGAGGACCAATGCTTTGTATCAGTTTCAGAAGCAGATTTGGACTAGATATGGTCCGTATGTGTAGTAAACACCGTTCTTTTGTTCTGAGCACACTCACCTTTCCGGCTGTAATAGAGAATCTAGAAAACAAGAGCGTGCTTCTTGCTCTAAAGCAGAGTGTGATCCACAGATGAGAACTGTGTTGTGTGTTTGCCTTCAGAAATGGAGTTAAATCCCAGGCTCTGTGTCTTCCTACAATCAAGATTTTGTTTCAGGTATGGGCAGTCACTTTTCAGCTCCAAAGAATTACATCGTTCAGGAAGCTCACACGTTTCTCATCTTAACTGACAAGCATTGGATGTTAGAGGACCAGTGCTTTGTATCAGTTTCAGAAGCAGAGTTGGACTAGATATGGTCCGTATATGTAGGAAACACCGTTCCTTTGTTCTCAGCACACTCAATTTTCCTGCTGTCTTAGAGACTCTAAAAAGCTAGAGCGTGATCCTTGCTCTAAAGCAGAGTGTGATCAATGGATGAGAACTCTGTTGTGTGTATAAATTCAGAAATGGAGTTAAAGCCCAGGCTCTGAGTCTTCCTACAAGCAAGACTTTGTTTCAGGTAAGGGCAGTTACTTTAAGCTCAAACGAACTACATTGTTCATGAAGCTCACACGTTTCTCATCTTAACTGACAAGCATTGGATGTTAGAAGATCAATACTTTGTATCAGTTTCAGAAGCAGAGTTGGACTAGATATAGTCCATATGTGTAGGGAACACCGCTCTTTGGTTCTGATCACACTCACGTTTCCTGTCTGTCTTAGAGACTCTGGAAAGCAAGACCATGCTTCTTGTTCTAAAACAGAGTGTGATCAATGGATGAGACTTCTGTTGTGTGTTTCACTTCAAAAATGGAGTTAAATCTCAGGCTCTGAGTCTTCCTACAAACAAGACTTCGTTTCAGATGAGGGCAGTTACATTACAGCTCAAACGAACTACATCGTTCACAAAGCTCACACTTTTCTCTCTTAACTGACAAGCATTGGATGTTAGAGGACCTGTGGTTTGTTTTAGTTCAGAAGCAGATTTGGACTAGATATGGTCCGTATGTGTAGGAAACACCGTTTTTTGTTCTGAGCACACTCACCTTTCCAGCTGTAATAGAGAATCTAGAAAACAAGAGCGTGCTTCTTGCTGTAAAGCAGAGTGTGATCCATGGATGAGAACTATGCTGTTTGTTTCCTTCAGACATGGAGTTAAATCCCAGGCTCTGTATCTTCCTAAAATCAAGACTTCGTTTCAGATAAAGGCAGTCACTTTTCACCTCAAAGGAACTACATCGTTCACGAAGCTCACCCATTTCTCATCTTAAATGACAAGCATTGGATGTTAGAGGACCAATGCTTTGTATCAGTTTCAGAAGCAGAGTTGGACTAGATATGGTCCGTATGTGTAGTAAACACCGTTCTTTTGTTCTGAGCACACTCACCTTTCCGGCTGTAATAGAGAATCTAGAAAACAAGAGCGTGCTTCTTGCTCTAAAGCAGAGTGTGATCCATGGATGAGAACTATGCTGTGTGTTTGCCTTCAGAAATGGAGTTAAATCCCAGGCTCCGTGTCTTCCTAAAATCAAGACTTCGTTTCAGTTAAGGGCAGTCACTTTTCACCTCAAAGGAACTACATCGTTCACGAAGCTCACATGTTTCTCATCTTAAATGACAATCATAGGATGTTAGAAGACCTGTGCTTTGTATCAATTTCAGAAGAAGATTTGGACTAGATATGGTCCCCAGGTGTAGGAAACTCCGTTCTTTTGTTCTGAGCACACTCACCTTTCCTGCTGTAATAGAGAATCTAGAAAAAAAGAGCGTGCTTCTTGCTCTAAAGCAGAGTGTGATCCATGGATGAGAACTATGCTGTTTGTTTCCTTCAGAAATGGAGTTAAATCCGAGGCTCTGTGTCTTCCTAAAATCAAGACTTCGTTTCAGATAAAGGCAGTCACTTTTCACCTCAAAGGAACTAATTCGTTCACGAAGCTCACACATTTCTCATCTTAAATGACAAGCATTGGATGTTAGAGGACCAATGCTTTGTATCAGTTTCAGAAGCAGATTTGGACTAGATATGGTCCGTATGTGTAGGAAACACCGTTCATTGTTCTGAGCACACTCACCTTTCCGGCTGTAATAGAGAATCTAGAAAACAAGAGCGTGCTTCTTGCTCTAAAGCAGAGTGTGATCCACAGATGAGAACTGTGTTGTGTGTTTGCCTTCAGAAATGGAGTTAAATCCCAGGCTCTGAGTCTTCCTACAATCAAGATTTTGTTTCAGGTATGGGCAGTCACTTTTCAGCTCCAATGAATTACATCGTTCAGGAAGCTCACACGTTTCTCATCTTAACTGACAAGCATTGGATGTTAGAGGACCAGTGCTTTGTATCAGTTTCAGAAGCAGAGTTGGACTAGATATGGTCCGTATATGTAGGAAACACCATTCCTTTGTTCTCAGCACACTCAATTTTCCTGCTGTCTTAGAGACTCTAAAAAGCTAGAGCGTGATCCTTGCTCTAAAGCAGAGTGTGATCAATGGATGAGAACTCTGTTGTGTGTATAAATTCAGAAATGGAGTTAAAGCCCAGGCTCTGAGTCTGCCTACAAGCAAGACTTTGTTTCAGGTAAGGGCAGTTACTTTAAGCTCAAACGAACTACATTGTTCACGAAGCTCACACGTTTCTCATCTTAAATGACAAGCATTGGATGTTAGAGGACCTGTGCTTTGTGTCAATTTCAGAAGCAGAGTTGGACTAGATATGGTCCGTATGTGTAGGAATCACCGTTCTTTTGTTCTGAGCACACTCACGTTTCCTGCATTCTTAGAGACTCTAGAAATCTAGAAAGTGCTTCTTGCTCTAAAGCAGAATGTGATCCATGGATGAGAACTCTGCTGTGTGTTTCCCTTCAGAAATGGAGTTAAATCCCAGGTTCTGTGTCTTCCTAAAACCAAGACTTCGTTTCAGGTAAGGGCCGTCACTCTTCAGCTCAAAGGAACTACATTGTTCATGAAGCTCACACGTTTCTCATCTTAACTGACAAGCATTGGATGTTAGAAGATCAATACTTTGTATCAGTTTCAGAAGCAGAGTTGGACTAGATATAGTCCATATGTGTAGGGAACACCGCTCTTTGGTTCTCATCACACTCACGTTTCCTGCTGTATTAGAGACTCTGGAAAGCAAGACCATGCTTCTTGTTCTAAAACAGAGTGTGATCAATGGATGAGACTTCTGTTGTGTGTTTCACTTCAGAAATGGAGTTAAATCTCAGGCTCTGAGTTTTCCTACAAACAAGACTTCGTTTCAGATGAGGGCAGTTACATTACAGCTCAAACGAACTACATCGTTCACAAAGCTCACACTTTTCTCTCCTTAACTGACAAGCATTGGATGTTAGAGGACCTGTGGTTTGTTTTAGTTTCAGAAGCAGATTTGGACTAGATATGGTCCCTATGTGTAGGAAAAACCGTTCTTTTGTTCTGAGCACACTCACCTTTCCGGCTGTAATAGAGAATCTAGAAAACAAGGGCGTGCTTCTTGCTCTAAAGCAGAGTGTGATCCATGGATGAGAACTATGCTGTTTGTTTCCTTCAGAAATGGAGTTAAATTCCAGGCTCTGTATCTTCCTAAAATCAAGACTTCGTTTCATATAGGCAGTCACTTTTAACCTCAAAGGAACTACATCGTTCACGAAGCTCACCCATTTCTCATCTTAAATGACAAGCATTGGATGTTAAAGGACCAATGCTTTGTATCAGTTTCAGAAGCAGAGTTGGACTAGATATGGTCCGTATGTGTAGGAAACACCGTTCTTTTGTTCTGAGCACACTCACCTTTCCGGCTGTAATAGAGAATCTAGAAAACAAGAGCGTGCTTCTTGCTCTAAAGCAGAGTGTGATCCATGGATGAGAACTATGCTGTGTGTTTCCCTTCAGAAATGGGTTAAATCCCAGGCTCTGTGTCTTCCTAAAATCAAGACTTCGTTTCAGTTAAGGGCAGTCACTTTTCACCTCAAAGGAACTACATCGTTCACGAAGCTCACATGTTTCTCATCTTAAATGACAATCATAGGATGTTAGAAGACCTGTGCTTTGTTTCAATTTCAGAAGAAGATTTGGACTAGATATGGTCCCCAGGTGTAGGAAACTCCGTTCTTTTGTTCTGAGCACACTCACCTTTCCTGCTGTAATAGAGAATCTAGAAAAAAAGAGCATGCTTCTTGCTCTAAAGCAGAGTGTGATCCATGGATGAGAACTATGCTGTTTCTTTCCTTCAGAAATGGAGTTAAATCGCAGGCTCTGTATCTTCCTAAAATCAAGATTTCGTTTCAGGTAAGGGCAGTCACTTTTCACCTCAAAGGAACTACATCTTTCACGAAGCTCACACGTTTCTCATCTTAAATGACAAGCATTGGATGTTAGAGGACCTGTGCTTTGTGTCAATTTCAGAAGCAGAGTTGGACTAGATGTGGTCTGTTTGTGCAGGAAACACCGTTCTTTTGTTCTGAGCCCACTCATCATTCCTGCTGTATTATAGATTCTAGAAAGCAAGAGCATGCTTCTTGCTCTAAAGCAGAGTGTGATCCATGGATGAGAACTATGCTGTTTGTTTCCTTCAGAAATGGAGTTAAATCCCAGGCTCTGTATCTTCCTAAAATCAAGACTTCGTTTCAGATAAAGGCAGTCACTTTTCACCTCAAAGGAACTACATCGTTCACGAAGCTCACACATTTCTCATCTTAAATGACAAGCATTGGATGTTAGAGGACCAATGCTTTGTATCAGTTTCAGAAGCAGATTTGGACTAGATATGGTCCGTATGTGTAGTAAACACCGTTCTTTTGTTCTGAGCACACTCACCTTTCCGGCTATAATAGAGAATCTAGAAAACAAGAGCGTGCTTCTTGCTCTAAAGCAGAGTGTGATCCACAGATGAGAACTGTGTTGTGTGTTTGCCTTCAGAAATGGAGTTAAATCCCAGGCTCTGTGTCTTCCTACAATCAAGATTTTGTTTCAGGTATGGGCAGTCACTTTTCAGCTCCAAAGAATTACATCGTTCAGGAAGCTCACACGTTTCTCATCTTAACTGACAAGCATTGGATGTTAGAGGACCAGTGCTTTGTATCAGTTTCAGAAGCAGAGTTGGACTAGATATGGTCCGTATATGTAGGAAACACCGTTCCTTTGTTCTCAGCACACTCAATTTTCCTGCTGTCTTAGAGACTCTAAAAAGCTAGAGCGTGATCCTTGCTCTAAAGCAGAGTGTGATCAATGGATGAGAACTCTGTTGTGTGTATAAATTCAGAAATGGAGTTAAAGCCCAGGCTCTGAGTCTTCCTACAAGCAAGACTTTGTTTCAGGTAAGGGCAGTTACTTTAAGCTCAAACGAACTACATTGTTCATGAAGCTCACACGTTTCTCATCTTAAATGACAAGCATTGGATATTAGAGGACCTGTGCTTTGTGTCAATTTCAGAAGCAGAGTTGGACTACATGTGGTCTGTATGTGCAGGAAACACCATTCTTTTGTTCTGAACCCACTCATCATTCCTGCTGTATTATAGATTCTAGAAAGCAAGAGCGTGCTTCTTGCTCTAAAGCAGAGTGTGATCCATGGATGAGAACTATACTGTTTGTTTCCTTCAGAAAGTAGTTAAATCCCAGGCTCTGTATCTTCCTAAAATCAAGACTTCGTTTCAGACAAAGGCAGTCACTTTTCACCTCAAAGGAACTACATAATTCACGAAGCTCACACATTTCTCATCTTAAATGACAAGCATTGGATGTTAGAGGACCAATGCTTTGTATCAGTTTCAGAAGCAGAGTTGGACTAGATATGGTCCGTATGTGTAGGAAACACCATTCTTTTGTTCTCATCACACTCACGTTTCCTGCTCTCTTAGAGACTCTGGAAAGCAAGAGCGTGCTTCTGGCTCTAAAGCAGAGTGTGACAAATGGATGAGAACTCGGCTGTGTGTTTCACTTCAGATATGGAGATAAATCCCAGGCTCTGAGTCTTCCTACAATCAAGACTTCGTTTCAGGTAAGGGCAGTTTCTTAACAGCTCAAACGAAATACATCGTTCATGAAGCTCATAGAATTCTCATCAAAACTGACAAGCATTGGATGTTTGAGGACCTGTGCTTTGTATCAGTTTCAGAAGCAGATTTGGACTAGATATGGTCCATATATGTAGGAAACACCGTTCTTTTGTTCTCAGCACACTCACGTTTCCTGCATTCTTAGAGACTCTAGAAATCTAGAACGTGCTTCTTGCTCTAAAGCAGAATGTGATCCATGGATGAGAACTCTGCTGTGTGTTTCCCTTCAGAAATGGAGTTAAATCCCAGGTTCTGTGTCTTCCTAAAACCAAGACTTCGTTTCAGGTAAGGGCCGTCACTCTTCACCTCAAAGGAACTACATTGTTCACGAAGCTCACACGTTTCTCATCTTAACTGACAAGCATTGGATGTTAGAAGATCAATACTTTGTATCAGTTTCAGAAGCAGAGTTGGACTAGATATAGTCCATATTTGTAGGGAACCCCGCTCTTTGGTTCTGATCACACTCACGTTTCCTGCTGTCTTAGAGACTCTGGAAAGCAAGACCATGCTTCTTGTTCTAAAACAGAGTGTGATCAATGGATGAGACTTCTGTTGTGTGTTTCACTTCAGAAATGGAGTTAAATCTCAGGCTCTGAGTCTTCCTACAAACAAGACTTCGTTTCAGATGAGGGCAGTTACATTACAGCTCAAACGAACTACATCGTTCACAACGCTCACACTTTTCTCTCCTTAACTGACAAGCATTGGATGTTAGAGGACCTGTGGTTTGTTTTAGTTTCAGAAGCAGATTTGGACTAGATATGATCCGTATGTGTAGGAAACACCGTTCTTTTGTTCTGAGCACACTCACCTTTCCGGCTGTAATAGAGAATCTAGAAAACAAGAGCGTGCTTCTTGCTCTAAAGCAGAGTGTGATCCATGGATGAGAACTATGCTGTGTGTTTCCCTTCAGAAATGGAGTTAAATCCCAGGCTCTGTGTCTTCCTAAAATCAAGACTTCGTTTCAGTTAAGGGCAGTCACTTTTCACCTCAAAGGTACTACATCGTTCACGAAGCTCACATGTTTCTCATCTTAAATGACAATCATAGGATGTTAGAAGACCTGTGCTTTGTATCAATTTCAGAAGAAGATTTGGACTAGATATGGTCCCCAGGTGTAGGAAACTCCGTTCTTTTGTTCTGAGCACACTCACCTTTCCTGCTGTAATAGAGAATCTAGAAAAAAAGAGCGTGCTTCTTGCTCTAAAGCAGAGTGTGATCCATGGATGAGAACTATGCTGTTTCTTTCCTTCAGAAATGGAGTTAAATCGCAGGCTCTGTATCTTCCTAAAATCAAGATTTCGTTTCAGGTAAGGGCAGTCACTTTTCACCTCAAAGGAACTACATCTTTCACGAAGCTCACACGTTTCTCATCTTAAATGACAAGCATTGGATGTTAGAGGACCTGTGCTTTGTGTCAATTTCAGAAGCAGAGTTGGACTAGATGTGTTCTGTATGTGCAGGAAACACCGTTCTTTTGTTCTGAGCCCACTCATCATTCCTGCTGTATTATAGATTCTAGAAAGCAAGAGCGTGCTTCTTGCTCTAAAGCAGAGTGTGATCCATGGATGAGAACTATGCTGTTTGTTTCCTTCAGAAATGGAGTTAAATCCCAGGCTCTGTATCTTCCTAAAATCAAGACTTCGTTTCAGATAAAGGCAGTCACTTTTCACCTCAAAGGAACTACATCGTTCACGAAGCTCACACATTTCTCATCTTAAATGACAAGCATTGGATGTTAGAGGACCAATGCTTTGTATCAGTTTCAGAAGCAGATTTGGACTAGATATGGTCCGTATGTGTAGGAAACACCGTTCTTTTGTTCTGAGCACACTCACCTTTCCGGCTGTAATAGAGAATCTAGAAAACAAGAGCGTGCTTCTTGCTCTAAAGCAGAGTGTGATCCACAGATGAGAACTGTGTTGTGTGTTTGCCTTCAGAAATGGAGTTAAATCCCAGGCTCTGTGTCTTCCTACAATCAAGATTTTGTTTCAGGTATGGGCAGTCACTTTTCAGCTCCAAAGAATTACATCGTTCAGGAAGCTCACACGTTTCTCATCTTAACTGACAAGCATTGGATGTTAGAGGACCAGTGCTTTGTATCAGTTTCAGAAGCAGAGTTGGACTAGATATGGTCCGTATATGTAGGAAACACCGTTCCTTTGTTCTCAGCACACTCAATTTTCCTGCTGTCTTAGAGACTCTAAAAAGCTAGAGCGTGATCCTTGCTCTAAAGCAGAGTGTGATCAATGGATGAGAACTCTGTTGTGTGTATAAATTCAGAAATGGAGTTATAGCCCAGGCTCTGAGTCTTCCTACAAGCAAGACTTTGTTTCAGGTAAGGGCAGTTACTTTAAGCTCAAACGAACTACATTGTTCATGAAGCTCACACGTTTCTCATCTTAAATGACAAGCATTGGATATTAGAGGACCTGTGCTTTGTGTCAATTTCAGAAGCAGAGTTGGACTACATGTGGTCTGTATGTGCAGGAAACACCATTCTTTTGTTCTGAACCCACTCATCATTCCTGCTGTATTATAGATTCTAGAAAGCAAGAGCGTGCTTCTTGCTCTAAAGCAGAGTGTGATCCATGGATGAGAACTATGCTGTTTGTTTCCTTCAGAAAGTAGTTAAATCCCAGGCTCTGTATCTTCCTAAAATCAAGACTCCGTTTCAGACAAAGGCAGTCACTTTTCACCTCAAAGGAACTACATCATTCACGAAGCTCACACATTTCTCATCTTAAATGACAAGCATTGGATGTTAGAGGACCAATGCTTTGTATCAGTTTCAGAAGCAGAGTTGGACTAGATATGGTCCGTATATGTAGGAAACACCGTTCTTTTGTTCTCATCACACTCACGTTTCCTGCTCTCTTAGAGACTCTGGAAAGCAAGAGCGTGCTTCTGGCTCTAAAGCAGAGTGTGACAAATGGATGAGAACTCGGCTGTGTGTTTCACTTCAGATATGGAGATAAATCCCAGGCTCTGAGTCTTCCTACAATCAAGACTTCGTTTCAGGTAAGGGCAGTTTCTTAACAGCTCAAACGAAATACATCGTTCATGAAGCTCATAGAATTCTCATCAAAACTGACAAGCATTGGATGTTAGAGGACCTGTGCTTTGTATCAGTTTCAGAAGCAGATTTGGACTAGATATGGTCCATATATGTAGGAAACACCGTTCTTTTGTTCTCAGCACACTCACGTTTCCTGCATTCTTAGAGACTCTAGAAATCTAGAACGTGCTTCTTGCTCTAAAGCAGAATGTGATCCATGGATGAGAACTCTGCTGTGTGTTTCCCTTCAGAAATGGAGTTAAATCCCAGGTTCTGTGTCTTCCTAAAACCAAGACTTCGTTTCAGGTAAGGGCCGTCACTCTTCACCTCAAAGGAACTACATTGTTCACGAAGCTCACACGTTTCTCATCTTAACTGACAAGCATTGGATGTTAGAAGATCAATACTTTGTATCAGTTTCAGAAGCAGAGTTGGACTAGATATAGTCCATATGTGTAGGGAACCCCGCTCTTTGGTTCTCATCACACTCACGTTTCCTGCTGTCTTAGAGACTCTGGAAAGCAAGACCATGCTTCTTGTTCTAAAACAGAGTGTGATCAATGGATGAGACTTCTGTTGTGTGTTTCACTTCAGAAATGGAGTTAAATCTCAGGCTCTGAGTCTTCCTACAAACAAGACTTCGTTTCAGATGAGGGCAGTTACATTACAGCTCAAACGAACTACATCGTTCACAACGCTCACACTTTTCTCTCCTTAACTGACAAGCATTGGATGTTAGAGGACCTGTGGTTTGTTTTAGTTTCAGAAGCAGATTTGGACTAGATATGGTCCGTATGTGTAGGAAACACCGTTCTTTTGTTCTGAGCACACTCACCTTTCCGGCTGTAATAGAGAATCTAGAAAACAAGAGCGTGCTTCTTGCTCTAAAGCAGAGTGTGATCGATGGATGAGAAATATGCTGTGTGTTTCCCTTCAGAAATGGAGTTAAATCCCAGGCTCTGTGTCTTCCTAAAATCAAGACTTCGTTTCAGTTAAGGGCAGTCACTTTTCACCTCAAAGGAACAACATCGTTCACGAAGCTCACATGTTTCTCATCTTAAATGACAATCATAGGATGTTAGAAGACCTGTGCTTTGTATCAATTTCAGAAGAAGATTTGGACTAGATATGGTCCCCAGCTGTAGGAAACTCCGTTCTTTTGTTCTGAGCACACTCACCTTTCCTGCTGTAATAGAGAATCTAGAAAAAAAGAGCGTGCTTCTTGCTCTAAAGCAGAGTGTGATCCATGGATGAGAACTATGCTGTTTCTTTCCTTCAGAAATGGAGTTAAATTCCATGCTCTGTATCTTCCTAAAATCAAGATTTCGTTTCAGGTAAGGGCAGTCACTTTTCACCTCAAAGGAACTACATCTTTCACGAAGCTCACACGTTTCTCATCTTAAATGACACGCATTGGATGTTAGAGGACCTGTGCTTTGTGTCAATTTCAGAAGCAGAGTTGGACTAGATGTGGTCTGTATGTGCAGGAAACACCGTTCTTTTGTTCTGAGCCCACTCATCATTCCTGCTGTATTATAGATTCTAGAAAGCAAGAGCATGCTTCTTGCTCTAAAGCAGAGTGTGATCCATGGATGAGAACTATGCTGTTTGTTTCCTTCAGAAATGGAGTTAAATCCCAGGCTCTGTATCTTCCTAAAATCAAGACTTCCTTTCAGATAAAGGCAGTCACTTTTCACCTCAAAGGAACTACATCATTCACGAAGCTCACACATTTCTCATCTTAACTGACAAGCATTGGATGTTAGAGGACCTGTGCTTTGTGTCAATTTCAGAAGCAGAGTTCGACTAGATGTGGTCTGTATGTGCAGGAAACACCGTTCTTTTGTTCTGAGCACACTCACCTTTCCTGCTGTAATAGAGAATCTAGAAAACAAGAGCGTGTTCTTGGTCTAAAGCAGAGTGTGATCCACACATGAGAATTGTGTTGTGTGTTTGCCTTCAGAAATGGAGTTAAATCCCAGGCTCTGTGTCTTCCTACAATCAAGATTTTGTTTCAGGTATGGGCAGTCACTTTTCAGCTCCAATGAATTACATCGTTCAGGAAGCTCACACGTTTCTCATCTTAAATGACAAGCATTGGATGTTAGAGGACCAGTGCTTTGTATCAGTTTCAGAAGCAGAGTTGGACTAGATATGGTCCGTATATGTAGGAAACACCGTTCCTTTGTTCTCAGCACACTCAATTTTCCTGCTGTCTTAGAGACTCTAAAAAGCTAGAGCGTGATCCTTCCTCTAAAGCAGAGTGTGATCAATGGATGAGAACTCTGTTGTGTGTATAAATTCAGAAATGGAGTTAAAGCCCAGGCTCTGAGTCTGCCTACAAGCAAGACTTTGTTTCAGGTAAGGGCAGTTACTTTAAGCTCAAACGAACTACATTGTTCACGAAGCTCACACGTTTCTCATCTTAACTGACAAGTATTGGATGTTAGAGGACCTGTGGTTTGTTTCTGTTTCAGAAGCAGAGTTGGACTAGATATGGTCCGTATGTGTAGGAATCACCGTTCTTTTGTTCTGAGCACACTCACGTTTCCTGCATTCTTAGAGACTCTAGAAATCTAGAACGTGCTTCTTGCTCTAAAGCAGAATGTGATCCATGGATGAGAACTCTGCTGTGTGTTTCCCTTCAGAAATGGAGTTAAATCCCAGGTTCTGTGTCTTCCTAAAACCAAGACTTCGTTTCAGGTAAGGGCCGTCACTCTTCAGCTCAAAGGAACTACATTGTTCATGAAGCTCACACGTTTCTCATCTTAACTGACAAGCATTGGATGTTAGAAGATCAATACTTTGTATTAGTTTCAGAAGCAGAGTTGGACTAGATATAGTCCATATGTGTAGGGAACACCGCTCTTTGGTTCTCATCACACTCACGTTTCCTGCTGTCTTAGAGACTCTGGAAAGCAAGACCATGCTTCTTGTTCTAAAACAGAGTGTGATCAATGGATGAGACTTCTGTTGTGTGTTTCACTTCAGAAATGGAGTTAAATCTCAGGCTCTGAGTCTTCCTACAAACAAGACTTCGTTTCAGATGAGGGCAGTTTCATTACAGCTCAAACGAACTACATCGTTCACAAAGCTCACACTTTTCTCTCCTTAACTGACAAGAATTGGATGTTAGAGGACCTGTGGTTTGTTTTAGTTTCAGAAGCAGATTTGGACTAGATATGGTCCGTATGTGTAGGAAACACCGTTCTTTTGTTCTGAGCACACTCACCTTTCCGGCTGTAATAGAGAATGTAGAAAACAAGAGCGTGCTTCTTGCTCTAAAACAGAGTGTGATCCATGGATGAGAACTATGCTGTGTGTTTCCCTTCAGAAATGGAGTTAAATCCCAGGCTCTGTGTCTTCCTAAAATCAAGACTTCGTTTCAGTTAAGGGCAGTCACTTTTCACCTCAAAGGAACTACATCGTTCACGAAGCTCACATGTTTCTCATCTTAAATGACAATCATAGGATGTTAGAAGACCTGTGCTTTGTATGAATTTCAGAAGAAGATTTGGACTAGATATGGTCCCCAGCTGTAGGAAACTCCGTTCTTTTGTTCTGAGCACACTCACCTTTCCTGCTGTAATAGAGAATCTAGAAAAAAAGAGCGTGCTTCTTGCTCTAAAGCAGAGTGTGATCCATGGATGAGAACTATGCTGTTTCTTTCCTTCAGAAATGGAGTTAAATCGCAGGCTCTGTATCTTCCTAAAATCATGATTTTGTTTCAGGTAAGGGCAGTCACTTTTCACCTCAAAGGAACTACATCTTTCACGAAGCTCACACGTTTCTCATCTTAAATGACAAGCATTGGATGTTAGAGGACCTGTGCTTTGTGTCAATTTCAGAAGCAGAGTTGGACTAGATGTGGTCTGTATGTGCAGGAAACACCGTTCTTTTGTTCTGAGCCCACTCATCATTCCTGCTGTATTATAGATTCTAGAAAGCAAGAGCATGCTTCTTGCTCTAAAGCAGAGTGTGATCCATGGATGAGAACTATGCTGTTTGTTTCCTTCAGAAATGCAGTTAAATCCCAGGCTCTGTATCTTCCTAAAATCAAGACTTCGTTTCAGATAAAGGCAGTCACTTTTCACTTCAAAGGAACTACATCATTCACGAAGCTCACACATTTCTCATCTTAACTGACAAGCATTGGATGTTAGAGGACCTGTGCTTTGTGTCAATTTCAGAAGCAGAGTTGGACTAGATGTGGTCCGTATGTGCAGGAAACACCGTTCTTTTGTTCTCAAGCCCACTCATCATTCCTGCTGTATTATAGATGCTAGAAAGCAAGAGCGTGCTTCTTGCTCTAAAGCAGAGTGTGATCCATGGATGAGAACTATGCTGTTTGTTTCCTTCAGAAATGGAGTTAAATCCCAGGCTCTGTATCTTCATAAAATCAAGACTTCGTTTCAGATAAAGGCAGTCACTTTTCACCTCAAAGGAACTAATTCGTTCACGAAGCTCACACATTTCTCATCTTAAATGACAAGCATTGGATGTTAGAGGACCAATGCTTTGTATCAGTTTCAGAAGCAGAGTTGGACTAGATATGGTCCGTATGTGTAGGAAACACCGTTCTTTTGTTCTGAGCACACTCACCTTTCCGGCTGTAATAGAGAATCTAGAAAACAAGAGCGTGCTTCTTGCTCTAAAGCAGAGTGTGATCCACAGATGAGAGCTGTGTTGTGTTTTTGCCTTCAGAAATGGAGTTAAATCCCAGGCTCTGTGTCTTCCTACAATCAAGATTTTGTTTCAGGTATGGACAGTCACTTTTCAGCTCCAAAGAATTACATCGTTCAGGAAGCTCACACGTTTCTCATCTTAACTGACAAGCATTGGATGTTAGAGGACCTGTGCTTTGTGTCAATTTCAGAAGCAGAGTTGGACTACATGTGGTCTGTATGTGCAGGAAACACCATTCTTTTGTTCTGAACCCACTCATCATTCCTGCTGTATTATAGATTCTAGAAAGCAAGAGCGTGCTTCTTGCTCTAAAGCAGAGTGTGATCCATGGATGAGAACTATGCTGTTTGTTTCCTTCAGAAAGTAGTTAAATCCCAGGCTCTGTATCTTCCTAAAATCAAGACTTCGTTTCAGACAAAGGCAGTCACTTTTCACCTCAAAGGAACTACATCATTCACGAAGCTCACACATTTCTCATCTTAAATGACAAGCATTGGATGTTAGAGGACCAATGCTTTGTATCAGTTTCAGAAGCAGAGTTGGACTAGATATGGTCCGTAGGTGTAGGAAACACCGTTCTTTTGTTCTCATCACACTCACGTTTCCTGCTCTCTTAGAGACTCTGGAAAGCAAGAGCGTGCTTCTGGCTCTAAAGCAGAGTGTGACAAATGGATGAGAACTCGGCTGTGTGTTTCACTTCAGATATGGAGATAAATCCCAGGCTCTGAGTCTTCCTACAATCAAGACTTCGTTTCGGGTAAGGGCAGTTTATTTACAGCTCAAACGAAATACATCGTTCATGAAGCTCATAGAATTCTCATCAAAACTGACAAGCATTGGATGTTAGAGGACCTGTGCTTTGTATCAGTTTCAGAAGCAGATTTGGACTAGATATGGTCCATATATGTAGGAAACACCGTTCTTTTGTTCTCAGCACACTCACGTTTCCTGCATTCTTAGAGACTCTAGAAATCTAGAACGTGCTTCTTCCTCTAAAGCAGAATGTGATCCATGGATGAGAACTCTGCTGTGTGTTTCCCTTCAGAAATGGAGTTAAATCCCAGGTTCTGTGTCTTCCTAAAACCAAGACTTCATTTCAGGTAAGGGCCGTCACTCTTCACCTCAAAGGAACTACATTGTTCACGAAGCTCACACGTTTCTCATCTTAACTGACAAGCATTGGATGTTAGAAGATCAATACTTTGTATCAGTTTCAGAAGCAGAGTTGGACTAGATATAGTCCATATGTGTAGGGAACACCGCTCTTTGGTTCTCATCACACTCACGTTTCCTGCTGTCTTAGAGACTCTGGATAGCAAGACCATGCTTCTTGTTCTAAAACAGAGTGTGATCAATGGATGAGACTTCTGTTGTGTGTTTCACTTCAGAAATGGAGTTAAATCTCAGGCTCTGAGTCTTCCTACAAACAAGACTTCGTTTCAGATGAGGGCAGTTACATTACAGCTCAAAAGAACTACATCGTTCACAAAGCTCACCCTTTTCTCTTCTTAACTGACAAGCATTGGATGTTAGAGGACCTGTGGTTTGTTTTAGTTTCAGAAGCAGATTTGGACTAGATATGGTCCGTATGTGTAGGAAACACCGTTCTTTTTTTCTGAGCACACTCACCTTTCCGGCTGTAATAGAGAATCTAGAAAACAAGAGCGTGCTTCTTGCTCTAAAGCAGAGTGTGATCCATGGATGAGAACTATGCTGTTTGTTTCCCTTCAGAAATGGAGTGAAATCCCAGGCTCTGTGTCTTCCTAAAATCAAGACTTCGTTTCAGATAAGGGCAGTCACTTTTCACCTCAAAGGAACTACATCGTTCACGAAGCTCACACGTTTCTCATCTTAAATGACAAGCATAGGATGTTAGAGGACCTGTGCTTTGTATCAATTTCAGAAGCAGAGTTGGACTAGATACGGTCCGTATTTGTAGGAAACACCGTTCTTTTGTTCTGAGCACACTAATCTTTCCTGCTGTAATAGAGAATCTAGAAAAAAAGAGCATGCTTCTTGCTCTAAAGCAGAGTGTGATCCATGGATGAGAACTATGCTGTTTGTTTCCTTCAGAAATGGAGTTAAATCCCAGGCTCTGTATCTTCCTAAAATCAAGACTTCGTTTCAGATAAAGGCAGTCACTTTTCACCTCAAAGGAACTACATCGTTCACGAAGCTCACACATTTCTCATCTTAAATGACAAGCATTGGATGTTTGAGGACCAATGCTTTGTATCAGTTTCAGAAGCAGAGTTGGACTAGATATGGTCCGTATGTGTAGGAAACACTGTTCTTTTGTTCTCATCACCCTCACATTTCCTGCTGTCTTAGAGACTCTGGAAAGCAAGAGTGTGCTTCTTGCTCTAAAGCAGAGTGTGATCAATGGATGAGAACTCTGTTGTGTGTTTCACTTCAGAAATGGAGTTAAATCCCAGGCTCTGAGTCTTCCTACATCAAGACTTCGTTTCATGTAAGGGCAGTTACTTTAGAGCTCAAACGAACTACATCGTTAACAAAGCTCACACGTTTCTCATCTTAATTGAAAAGCATTGGATGTGAGAGGACCTGTGGTTTGTTTCAGTTTCAGAAGCAGAATTGGGCTAGATATGGTCCGTATGTGTAGGAAACACCTTTCCTTTGTTCAGAGCACACTCAAGTTTCCTGCTGTATTAGAGACTCTAGAAAGCAAGAGCATTCTTCTTGTTCTAAAGCAGAGCGAGATCCCTGGATGAGAACTATGCTGTGTGTTTCCCTTCAGAAATGGAGTTAAATCCCAGGCTCTGTGTCTTCCTACAAGCACTACTTCGTTTCAGGTAAGGGCAGTCACTTTTCAGCTCTAACAAAGTACATCGTTCATGAAGCTCACACGTTTCTCATCTTAACTGAGAAGCATTGGATGTTAGAGGACCAGTGCTTTGTATCAGTTTCAGAAGCAGAGTTGGACTAGATATGGTCCGTATATGTAGGAAACACCGTTCCTTTGTTCTCAGCACACTCAATTTTCCTGCTGTCTTAGAGACTCTAAAAAGCTAGAGCGTGATCCTTGCTCTAAAGCAGAGTGTGATCAATGGATGAGAACTCTGTTGTGTGTATAAATTCAGAAATGGAGTTATAGCCCAGGCTCTGAGTCTTCCTACAAGCAAGACTTTGTTTCAGGTAAGGGCAGTTACTTTAAGCTCAAACGAACTACATTGTTCATGAAGCTCACACGTTTCTCATCTTAAATGACAAGCATTGGATATTAGAGGACCTGTGCTTTGTGTCAATTTCAGAAGCAGAGTTGGACTACATGTGGTCTGTATGTGCAGGAAACACCATTCTTTTGTTCTGAACCCACTCATCATTCCTGCTGTATTATAGATTCTAGAAAGCAAGAGCGTGCTTCTTGCTCTAAAGCAGAGTGTGATCCATGGATGAGAACTATGCTGTTTGTTTCCTTCAGAAAGTAGTTAAATCCCAGGCTCTGTATCTTCCTAAAATCAAGACTCCGTTTCAGACAAAGGCAGTCACTTTTCACCTCAAAGGAACTACATCATTCACGAAGCTCACACATTTCTCATCTTAAATGACAAGCATTGGATGTTAGAGGACCAATGCTTTGTATCAGTTTCAGAAGCAGAGTTGGACTAGATATGGTCCGTATATGTAGGAAACACCGTTCTTTTGTTCTCATCACACTCACGTTTCCTGCTCTCTTAGAGACTCTGGAAAGCAAGAGCGTGCTTCTGGCTCTAAAGCAGAGTGTGACAAATGGATGAGAACTCGGCTGTGTGTTTCACTTCAGATATGGAGATAAATCCCAGGCTCTGAGTCTTCCTACAATCAAGACTTCGTTTCAGGTAAGGGCAGTTTCTTAACAGCTCAAACGAAATACATCGTTCATGAAGCTCATAGAATTCTCATCAAAACTGACAAGCATTGGATGTTAGAGGACCTGTGCTTTGTATCAGTTTCAGAAGCAGATTTGGACTAGATATGGTCCATATATGTAGGAAACACCGTTCTTTTGTTCTCAGCACACTCACGTTTCCTGCATTCTTAGAGACTCTAGAAATCTAGAACGTGCTTCTTGCTCTAAAGCAGAATGTGATCCATGGATGAGAACTCTGCTGTGTGTTTCCCTTCAGAAATGGAGTTAAATCCCAGGTTCTGTGTCTTCCTAAAACCAAGACTTCGTTTCAGGTAAGGGCCGTCACTCTTCACCTCAAAGGAACTACATTGTTCACGAAGCTCACACGTTTCTCATCTTAACTGACAAGCATTGGATGTTAGAAGATCAATACTTTGTATCAGTTTCAGAAGCAGAGTTGGACTAGATATAGTCCATATGTGTAGGGAACCCCGCTCTTTGGTTCTCATCACACTCACGTTTCCTGCTGTCTTAGAGACTCTGGAAAGCAAGACCATGCTTCTTGTTCTAAAACAGAGTGTGATCAATGGATGAGACTTCTGTTGTGTGTTTCACTTCAGAAATGGAGTTAAATCTCAGGCTCTGAGTCTTCCTACAAACAAGACTTCGTTTCAGATGAGGGCAGTTACATTACAGCTCAAACGAACTACATCGTTCACAACGCTCACACTTTTCTCTCCTTAACTGACAAGCATTGGATGTTAGAGGACCTGTGGTTTGTTTTAGTTTCAGAAGCAGATTTGGACTAGATATGGTCCGTATGTGTAGGAAACACCGTTCTTTTGTTCTGAGCACACTCACCTTTCCGGCTGTAATAGAGAATCTAGAAAACAAGAGCGTGCTTCTTGCTCTAAAGCAGAGTGTGATCGATGGATGAGAAATATGCTGTGTGTTTCCCTTCAGAAATGGAGTTAAATCCCAGGCTCTGTGTCTTCCTAAAATCAAGACTTCGTTTCAGTTAAGGGCAGTCACTTTTCACCTCAAAGGAACAACATCGTTCACGAAGCTCACATGTTTCTCATCTTAAATGACAATCATAGGATGTTAGAAGACCTGTGCTTTGTATCAATTTCAGAAGAAGATTTGGACTAGATATGGTCCCCAGCTGTAGGAAACTCCGTTCTTTTGTTCTGAGCACACTCACCTTTCCTGCTGTAATAGAGAATCTAGAAAAAAAGAGCGTGCTTCTTGCTCTAAAGCAGAGTGTGATCCATGGATGAGAACTATGCTGTTTCTTTCCTTCAGAAATGGAGTTAAATTCCATGCTCTGTATCTTCCTAAAATCAAGATTTCGTTTCAGGTAAGGGCAGTCACTTTTCACCTCAAAGGAACTACATCTTTCACGAAGCTCACACGTTTCTCATCTTAAATGACACGCATTGGATGTTAGAGGACCTGTGCTTTGTGTCAATTTCAGAAGCAGAGTTGGACTAGATGTGGTCTGTATGTGCAGGAAACACCGTTCTTTTGTTCTGAGCCCACTCATCATTCCTGCTGTATTATAGATTCTAGAAAGCAAGAGCATGCTTCTTGCTCTAAAGCAGAGTGTGATCCATGGATGAGAACTATGCTGTTTGTTTCCTTCAGAAATGGAGTTAAATCCCAGGCTCTGTATCTTCCTAAAATCAAGACTTCCTTTCAGATAAAGGCAGTCACTTTTCACCTCAAAGGAACTACATCATTCACGAAGCTCACACATTTCTCATCTTAACTGACAAGCATTGGATGTTAGAGGACCTGTGCTTTGTGTCAATTTCAGAAGCAGAGTTCGACTAGATGTGGTCTGTATGTGCAGGAAACACCGTTCTTTTGTTCTGAGCACACTCACCTTTCCTGCTGTAATAGAGAATCTAGAAAACAAGAGCGTGTTCTTGGTCTAAAGCAGAGTGTGATCCACACATGAGAATTGTGTTGTGTGTTTGCCTTCAGAAATGGAGTTAAATCCCAGGCTCTGTGTCTTCCTACAATCAAGATTTTGTTTCAGGTATGGGCAGTCACTTTTCAGCTCCAATGAATTACATCGTTCAGGAAGCTCACACGTTTCTCATCTTAAATGACAAGCATTGGATGTTAGAGGACCAGTGCTTTGTATCAGTTTCAGAAGCAGAGTTGGACTAGATATGGTCCGTATATGTAGGAAACACCGTTCCTTTGTTCTCAGCACACTCAATTTTCCTGCTGTCTTAGAGACTCTAAAAAGCTAGAGCGTGATCCTTCCTCTAAAGCAGAGTGTGATCAATGGATGAGAACTCTGTTGTGTGTATAAATTCAGAAATGGAGTTAAAGCCCAGGCTCTGAGTCTGCCTACAAGCAAGACTTTGTTTCAGGTAAGGGCAGTTACTTTAAGCTCAAACGAACTACATTGTTCACGAAGCTCACACGTTTCTCATCTTAACTGACAAGTATTGGATGTTAGAGGACCTGTGGTTTGTTTCTGTTTCAGAAGCAGAGTTGGACTAGATATGGTCCGTATGTGTAGGAATCACCGTTCTTTTGTTCTGAGCACACTCACGTTTCCTGCATTCTTAGAGACTCTAGAAATCTAGAACGTGCTTCTTGCTCTAAAGCAGAATGTGATCCATGGATGAGAACTCTGCTGTGTGTTTCCCTTCAGAAATGGAGTTAAATCCCAGGTTCTGTGTCTTCCTAAAACCAAGACTTCGTTTCAGGTAAGGGCCGTCACTCTTCAGCTCAAAGGAACTACATTGTTCATGAAGCTCACACGTTTCTCATCTTAACTGACAAGCATTGGATGTTAGAAGATCAATACTTTGTATTAATTTCAGAAGCAGAGTTGGACTAGATATAGTCCATATGTGTAGGGAACACCGCTCTTTGGTTCTCATCACACTCACGTTTCCTGCTGTCTTAGAGACTCTGGAAAGCAAGACCATGCTTCTTGTTCTAAAACAGAGTGTGATCAATGGATGAGACTTCTGTTGTGTGTTTCACTTCAGAAATGGAGTTAAATCTCAGGCTCTGAGTCTTCCTACAAACAAGACTTCGTTTCAGATGAGGGCAGTTTCATTACAGCTCAAACGAACTACATCGTTCACAAAGCTCACACTTTTCTCTCCTTAACTGACAAGAATTGGATGTTAGAGGACCTGTGGTTTGTTTTAGTTTCAGAAGCAGATTTGGACTAGATATGGTCCGTATGTGTAGGAAACACCGTTCTTTTGTTCTGAGCACACTCACCTTTCCGGCTGTAATAGAGAATGTAGAAAACAAGAGCGTGCTTCTTGCTCTAAAACAGAGTGTGATCCATGGATGAGAACTATGCTGTGTGTTTCCCTTCAGAAATGGAGTTAAATCCCAGGCTCTGTGTCTTCCTAAAATCAAGACTTCGTTTCAGTTAAGGGCAGTCACTTTTCACCTCAAAGGAACTACATCGTTCACGAAGCTCACATGTTTCTCATCTTAAATGACAATCATAGGATGTTAGAAGACCTGTGCTTTGTATGAATTTCAGAAGAAGATTTGGACTAGATATGGTCCCCAGCTGTAGGAAACTCCGTTCTTTTGTTCTGAGCACACTCACCTTTCCTGCTGTAATAGAGAATCTAGAAAAAAAGAGCGTGCTTCTTGCTCTAAAGCAGAGTGTGATCCATGGATGAGAACTATGCTGTTTCTTTCCTTCAGAAATGGAGTTAAATCGCAGGCTCTGTATCTTCCTAAAATCATGATTTTGTTTCAGGTAAGGGCAGTCACTTTTCACCTCAAAGGAACTACATCTTTCACGAAGCTCACACGTTTCTCATCTTAAATGACAAGCATTGGATGTTAGAGGACCTGTGCTTTGTGTCAATTTCAGAAGCAGAGTTGGACTAGATGTGGTCTGTATGTGCAGGAAACACCGTTCTTTTGTTCTGAGCCCACTCATCATTCCTGCTGTATTATAGATTCTAGAAAGCAAGAGCATGCTTCTTGCTCTAAAGCAGAGTGTGATCCATGGATGAGAACTATGCTGTTTGTTTCCTTCAGAAATGCAGTTAAATCCCAGGCTCTGTATCTTCCTAAAATCAAGACTTCGTTTCAGATAAAGGCAGTCACTTTTCACTTCAAAGGAACTACATCATTCACGAAGCTCACACATTTCTCATCTTAACTGACAAGCATTGGATGTTAGAGGACCTGTGCTTTGTGTCAATTTCAGAAGCAGAGTTGGACTAGATGTGGTCCGTATGTGCAGGAAACACCGTTCTTTTGTTCTCAAGCCCACTCATCATTCCTGCTGTATTATAGATGCTAGAAAGCAAGAGCGTGCTTCTTGCTCTAAAGCAGAGTGTGATCCATGGATGAGAACTATGCTGTTTGTTTCCTTCAGAAATGGAGTTAAATCCCAGGCTCTGTATCTTCATAAAATCAAGACTTCGTTTCAGATAAAGGCAGTCACTTTTCACCTCAAAGGAACTAATTCGTTCACGAAGCTCACACATTTCTCATCTTAAATGACAAGCATTGGATGTTAGAGGACCAATGCTTTGTATCAGTTTCAGAAGCAGAGTTGGACTAGATATGGTCCGTATGTGTAGGAAACACCGTTCTTTTGTTCTGAGCACACTCACCTTTCCGGCTGTAATAGAGAATCTAGAAAACAAGAGCGTGCTTCTTGCTCTAAAGCAGAGTGTGATCCACAGATGAGAGCTGTGTTGTGTTTTTGCCTTCAGAAATGGAGTTAAATCCCAGGCTCTGTGTCTTCCTACAATCAAGATTTTGTTTCAGGTATGGACAGTCACTTTTCAGCTCCAAAGAATTACATCGTTCAGGAAGCTCACACGTTTCTCATCTTAACTGACAAGCATTGGATGTTAGAGGACCTGTGCTTTGTGTCAATTTCAGAAGCAGAGTTGGACTACATGTGGTCTGTATGTGCAGGAAACACCATTCTTTTGTTCTGAACCCACTCATCATTCCTGCTGTATTATAGATTCTAGAAAGCAAGAGCGTGCTTCTTGCTCTAAAGCAGAGTGTGATCCATGGATGAGAACTATGCTGTTTGTTTCCTTCAGAAAGTAGTTAAATCCCAGGCTCTGTATCTTCCTAAAATCAAGACTTCGTTTCAGACAAAGGCAGTCACTTTTCACCTCAAAGGAACTACATCATTCACGAAGCTCACACATTTCTCATCTTAAATGACAAGCATTGGATGTTAGAGGACCAATGCTTTGTATCAGTTTCAGAAGCAGAGTTGGACTAGATATGGTCCGTAGGTGTAGGAAACACCGTTCTTTTGTTCTCATCACACTCACGTTTCCTGCTCTCTTAGAGACTCTGGAAAGCAAGAGCGTGCTTCTGGCTCTAAAGCAGAGTGTGACAAATGGATGAGAACTCGGCTGTGTGTTTCACTTCAGATATGGAGATAAATCCCAGGCTCTGAGTCTTCCTACAATCAAGACTTCGTTTCGGGTAAGGGCAGTTTATTTACAGCTCAAACGAAATACATCGTTCATGAAGCTCATAGAATTCTCATCAAAACTGACAAGCATTGGATGTTAGAGGACCTGTGCTTTGTATCAGTTTCAGAAGCAGATTTGGACTAGATATGGTCCATATATGTAGGAAACACCGTTCTTTTGTTCTCAGCACACTCACGTTTCCTGCATTCTTAGAGACTCTAGAAATCTAGAACGTGCTTCTTCCTCTAAAGCAGAATGTGATCCATGGATGAGAACTCTGCTGTGTGTTTCCCTTCAGAAATGGAGTTAAATCCCAGGTTCTGTGTCTTCCTAAAACCAAGACTTCATTTCAGGTAAGGGCCGTCACTCTTCACCTCAAAGGAACTACATTGTTCACGAAGCTCACACGTTTCTCATCTTAACTGACAAGCATTGGATGTTAGAAGATCAATACTTTGTATCAGTTTCAGAAGCAGAGTTGGACTAGATATAGTCCATATGTGTAGGGAACACCGCTCTTTGGTTCTCATCACACTCACGTTTCCTGCTGTCTTAGAGACTCTGGATAGCAAGACCATGCTTCTTGTTCTAAAACAGAGTGTGATCAATGGATGAGACTTCTGTTGTGTGTTTCACTTCAGAAATGGAGTTAAATCTCAGGCTCTGAGTCTTCCTACAAACAAGACTTCGTTTCAGATGAGGGCAGTTACATTACAGCTCAAAAGAACTACATCGTTCACAAAGCTCACCCTTTTCTCTTCTTAACTGACAAGCATTGGATGTTAGAGGACCTGTGGTTTGTTTTAGTTTCAGAAGCAGATTTGGACTAGATATGGTCCGTATGTGTAGGAAACACCGTTCTTTTTTTCTGAGCACACTCACCTTTCCGGCTGTAATAGAGAATCTAGAAAACAAGAGCGTGCTTCTTGCTCTAAAGCAGAGTGTGATCCATGGATGAGAACTATGCTGTTTGTTTCCCTTCAGAAATGGAGTGAAATCCCAGGCTCTGTGTCTTCCTAAAATCAAGACTTCGTTTCAGATAAGGGCAGTCACTTTTCACCTCAAAGGAACTACATCGTTCACGAAGCTCACACGTTTCTCATCTTAAATGACAAGCATAGGATGTTAGAGGACCTGTGCTTTGTATCAATTTCAGAAGCAGAGTTGGACTAGATACGGTCCGTATTTGTAGGAAACACCGTTCTTTTGTTCTGAGCACACTAATCTTTCCTGCTGTAATAGAGAATCTAGAAAAAAAGAGCATGCTTCTTGCTCTAAAGCAGAGTGTGATCCATGGATGAGAACTATGCTGTTTGTTTCCTTCAGAAATGGAGTTAAATCCCAGGCTCTGTATCTTCCTAAAATCAAGACTTCGTTTCAGATAAAGGCAGTCACTTTTCACCTCAAAGGAACTACATCGTTCACGAAGCTCACACATTTCTCATCTTAAATGACAAGCATTGGATGTTTGAGGACCAATGCTTTGTATCAGTTTCAGAAGCAGAGTTGGACTAGATATGGTCCGTATGTGTAGGAAACACTGTTCTTTTGTTCTCATCACCCTCACATTTCCTGCTGTCTTAGAGACTCTGGAAAGCAAGAGTGTGCTTCTTGCTCTAAAGCAGAGTGTGATCAATGGATGAGAACTCTGTTGTGTGTTTCACTTCAGAAATGGAGTTAAATCCCAGGCTCTGAGTCTTCCTACATCAAGACTTCGTTTCATGTAAGGGCAGTTACTTTAGAGCTCAAACGAACTACATCGTTAACAAAGCTCACACGTTTCTCATCTTAATTGAAAAGCATTGGATGTGAGAGGACCTGTGGTTTGTTTCAGTTTCAGAAGCAGAATTGGGCTAGATATGGTCCGTATGTGTAGGAAACACCTTTCCTTTGTTCAGAGCACACTCAAGTTTCCTGCTGTATTAGAGACTCTAGAAAGCAAGAGCATTCTTCTTGTTCTAAAGCAGAGCGAGATCCCTGGATGAGAACTATGCTGTGTGTTTCCCTTCAGAAATGGAGTTAAATCCCAGGCTCTGTGTCTTCCTACAAGCACTACTTCGTTTCAGGTAAGGGCAGTCACTTTTCAGCTCTAACAAAGTACATCGTTCATGAAGCTCACACGTTTCTCATCTTAACAGAGAAGCATTGGTTGTTAGAGGGACTTTGCTTTGTATTAATTTCAAGTAGAGTTGAATTAGATATTGTCTGTAAGTATTGCAAACACCATTCTTTTCTTCTGAGCACACCCACGTTTCCTGCAATATTAGAGACTCTAGAAAGCAAGAGCGTGCTTCTTGCTCTAAAACAGAGTATGATCAATGGATGAGACTTCTGTTGTGTGTTTCACTCAGAAATGGTGTTAAATCCCAGGCTCTGAGTCTTCCTACAAGCAAGACTTCGTTTCAGGTAAGGGCAGTTACATTACAGCTAATGAACTACATCGATCACGAAGCACACAGGTTTATCATCTTAACTGAAAAGAATTGGATGTTAGAGGTCCAGTGCATTGTATCATTTTCAGAAGCAGAGTTAGACTAGATATGGTCCGTATGTGTAGGAAACAACGTTCTTTTGTTCTGAGCACACTCACGTTTCCTGCTGTATTAGAGAATCTAGAAAACAAGAGAGTGCTTGTTGCTCTAAAGCAGAGTGTGATCCATGGTTGAGAAATATGCTGTGTGTTTCCCTTCAGAAATGGAGTTAAATCCCAGGCTCTGTGTCTTCCTACAATCAAGATTTTGTTTCAGTTAAGGGCAGTCACTTTTCAGCTCAAATGAACTACATTGTTCAGGAAGCTCACACGTTTCTCATCTTAACTGACAAGCATTGGATGTTAGAGGACCAGTGCTTTGTATCAGTTTCAGAAGCAGAGTTGGACTAGATATGGTCCGTATATGTAGGAAACACCGTTCCTTTGTTCTCAGCACACTCAATTTTCCTGCTGTCTTAGAGACTCTAAAAAGCTAGAGCGTGATCCTTGCTCTAAAGCAGAGTGTGATCAATGGATGAGAACTCTGTTGTGTGTATAAATTCAGAAATGGAGTTAAAGCCCAGGCTCTGAGTCTTCCTACAAGCAAGACTTTGTTTCAGGTAAGGGCAGTTACTTTAAGCTCAAACGAACTACATTGTTCATGAAGCTCACATGTTTCTCATCTTAAATGACAAGCATTGGATGTTAGAGGACCTGTGGTTTGTTTCTGTTTCAGAAGCAGAGTTGGACTAGATATCGTGCGTATGTGTAGGAATCACCATTCTTTTGTTCTGAGTACACTCACATTTCCTGCTGTCTTAGAGGTTCTGGAAAGCAAGAGCGTGCTTCTTGCTCTAAAGTAGAGTATGATCAATGGATGAGAACTCGGCTGTGTTTCACTTCAGAAATGGAGATAAATCCCAGGCTCTGAGTCTTCCTACAATCAAGACTTCATTTCAGGTAAGGGCAGTTTCTTTACAGCTCAAATGAACTTCATCGTTCATGAAGCTCATACGATTCTCATCTAAACTGACAAGCATTGGATGTTAGAGGACCTGTGGTTTGTTTCCGTTTCAGAAGCAGAGTTGGACTAGATTTGGTCCGTATGTGCAGGAAACACCGTTCTTTAGTTATGAGCACACTCACCTTTCCGGCTGTAATAGAGAATCTAGAAAACAAGAGCGTGCTTCTTGCTCTAAAGCAGAGTGTGATCCATGGATGAGAACTATGCTGTTTGTTTCCTTCAGAAATGGAGTTAAATGCCAGGCTCTGTATCTTCCTAAAATCAAGACTTCGTTTCACATAAAGGCAGTCACTTTTCACCTCAAAGGAACACATCGTTCACGAAGCTCACACATTTCTCATCTTAAATGACAAGCATTGGATGTTAGAGGACCAATGCTTTGTATCAGTTTCAGAAGCAGATTTGGACTAGATATGGTCCGTATGTGTAGGAAACACCGTTCTTTTGTTCTGAGCACACTCACCTTTCCGGCTCTAATAGAGAATCTAGAAAACAAGAGCGTGCTTCTTGCTCTAAAGCAGAGTGTGATCCACAGATGAGAACTGTGTTGTGTGTTTGCCTTCAGAAATGGAGTTAAATCCCAGGCTCTGTGTCTTCCTACAATCAAGATTTTGTTTCGGGTATGGGCAGTCACTTTTCAGCTCCAATGAATTACATCGTTCAGGAAGCTCACACGTTTCTCATCTTAACTGACAAGCATTGGATGTTAGAGGACCAGTGCTTTGTATCAGTTTCAGAAGCAGAGTTGGACTAGATATGGTCCGTATATGTAGGAAACACCGTTCCTTTGTTCTCAGCACACTCAATTTTCCTGCTGTCTTAGAGACTCTAAAAAGCTAGAGCGTGATCCTTGCTCTAAAGCAGAGTGTGATCCATGGATGAGAACTCTGTTGTGTGTATAAATTCAGAAATGGAGTTAAAGCCCAGGCTCTGAGTCTGCCTACAAGCAAGACTTTGTTTCAGGTAAGGGCAGTTACTTTAAGCTCAAACGAACTACATTGTTCACGAAGCTCACACGTTTCTCATCTTAACTGACAAGTATTGGATGTTAGAGGACCTGTGGTTTGTTTCTGTTTCAGAAGCAGAGTTGGACTAGATATGGTCCGTATGTGTAGGAATCACCGTACTTTTGTTCTGAGCACACTCACATTTCCTGCTGTATTAGAGACTCTGGAAAGCAAGAGCGTGCTTCTTGCTCTAAAGCAGAGTTTGATCCATGGATGAGAACTCTGCTGTGTCTTTCCCTTCAGAAATGGAGTTAAATCCCATGCTATGAGTCTTCTTACAAACGAGACTTCGTTTCAGGTAATGGCAGTAACTTTACAGCTCAAATGAACTACATCGTGCACGAAGCTCACACATTTCTCATCTTAACTGACAAGCATCAGATATTAGAGGACCAGTGCTTTGTATCAGTTTCAGAAGCAGAGTTGGACTAGATATGGTCCGTATGTGTAGGAAACACCGTTCTTTTGTTCTCATCACACTTACATTTCCTGCTTTCTTAGAGATACTGGAAAGCAAGAGCGTGCTTCTTGCTCTAAAGCAGAGTGTGATCCATGGATGAAAACTATTCTGTATGTTTCCCTTCAGAAATGGAGTTAAATCCCTGGCTCTGTGTCTTCCTAAAATCAAGACTTCGTTTCAGGTAAGGGCAGTTACTTTTCACCTAAAAGGAACTACATCGTTCACAAAGCTCACACGTTTCTCATATTAAATGACAATCATTGGATGTTAGAGGACCTGTGCTTTGTGTCAATTTCAGAAGCAGAGTTGGACTAGATATGGTCCGTAGGTGCAGGAAACACCGTTCTTTTGTTCTGAGCACACTCAACTTTCCTGCTGTATTAGAGAATCTAGAAAGGAAGAGCGTCCTCCTTGCTCTAAAGCAGAGTGTGATCCATGGATGAGAACTATGCTGTTTGTTTCCCTTCAGAAATGGAGTTAAATCCCAGGCTCTGTGTCTTCCTAAAATCAAGACTTCGTTTCAGACAAAGGCAGTCACTTTTCACCTCAAAGGAACTACATCATTCACGAAGCTCACACATTTCTCATCTTAAATGACAAGCATTGGATGTTAGAGGACCAATGCTTTTTATCAGTTTCAGAAGCAGAGTTGGACTAGATATGGTCCGTATGTGTAGGAAACACCGTTCTTTTGTTCTCATCACACTCACGTTTCCTGATCTCTTAGAGACTCTGGGAAGCAAGAGCGTGCTTCTGGCTCTAAAGCAGAGTGTGACAAATGGATGAGAACTCGGCTGTGTGTTTCACTTCAGAAATGGAGATAAATCCCAGGCTCTGAGTCCTCCTACAATCAAGACTTCGTTTCAGGTAAGGGCAGTTTCTTTACAGCTCAAACGAAATACATCGTTCATGAAGCAAATACAATTCTCATCAAAACTGACAAGCATTGGATGTTAGAGGACCTGTGCTTTGTATCAGTTTCAGAAGCAGATTTGGACTAGATATGGTCCATATATGTAGGAATCACCGTTCTTTTGTTCTCAGCACACTCACGCTTCCTGCATTCTTAGAGACTCTAGAAATCTAGAACGTGCTTCTTGCTCTAAAGCAGAATGTGATCCATGGATGAGAACTCTGCTGCGTGTTTCCCTTCAGAAAAGGAGTTAAATCCCAGGTTCTGTGTCTTCCTAAAACCAAGACTTCGTTTCAGGTAAGGGCCGTCACTCTTCACCTCAAAGGAACTACATTGTTCACGAAGCTCACACGTTTCTCATCTTAACTGACAAGCATTGGATGTTAGAAGATCAATACTTTGTATCAGTTTCAGAAGCAGAGTTGGACTAGATATAGTCCATATGTGTAGGGAACACCGCTCTTTGTTTCTCATCACACTCACGTTTCCTGCTGTCTTAGAGACTCTGGAAAGCAAGACCATGCTTCTTGTTCTAAAACAGAGTGTGATCAATGGATGAGACCTCTGTTGTGTGTTTCACTTCAGAAATGGAGTTAAATCCCAGGCTCTGTATCTTCCTAAAATCAAGACTTCGTTTCAGATAAAGGCAGTCACTTTTCAACTCAAAGGAACTACATATTTCACGAAGCTCACACGTTTCTCATCTTAAATGACAAGCATTGGATATTAGAGGACCTGTGCTTTGTGTCAATTTCAGAAGCAGGGTTGGACTAGATGTGGTCTGTATGTGCAGGAAACACCGTTCTTTTGTTCTGAGCCCACTCATCATTCCTGCTCTATTATAGATTCTAGAAAGCAAGAGCGTGCTTCTTGCTCTAAAGCAGAGTGTGATCCATGGATGAGAACTATCCTGTTTGTTTCCTTCAGAAATGGAGTTAAATCCCAGGCTCTGTATCTTCCTAAAATCAAGACTTCGTTTCAGATAAAGGCAGTCACTTTTCACCTCAAAGGAACTACATCGTTCACGAAGCTCACACATTTCTCATCTTAAATGACAAGCATTGGATGTTAGAGGACCAATGCTTTGTATCAGTTTCAGAAGCAGAGTTGGACTAGATATGGTCTGTATGTGTAGGAAACACCGTTCTTTTGTTCTCATCACACTCACATTTCCTGCTGTCTTAGAGACTCTGGAAAGCAAGAGCGTGCTTCTGGCTCTAAAGCAGAGTGTGATCAATGGATGAGAACTCTGTTGTGTGTTTCACTTCAGAAATGGAGATAAATCCCAGGCTCTGAGTCTTCCTACAATCAAGACTTCGTTTCAGGTAAGGGCAGTTTCTTTACAGCTCAAACGAAATACATCGTTCATGAAGCTCATACAATTCTCATCAAAACTGACAAGCATGGAATGTTAGAGGTCCTGTGGTTTGTTTTAGTTTCAGAAGCAGATTTGGACTAGATATGGTCCGTATGTGTAGGAAACACTGTTCTTTTCTTCTGAGCACACTCACCTTTCCGGCTGTAATAGAGAATCTAGAAAACAAGAGCGTGCTTCTTGCTCTAAAGCAGAGTGTGATCCATGGATGAGAACTATGCTGTGTGTTTCCCTTCAGAAATGGAGTTAAATCCCAGGCTCTGTGTCTTCCTAAAATCAAGACTTCGTTTCAGTTAAGGGCAGTCACTTTTCACCTCAAAGTAACTACTTCGTTCACGAAGCTCACATGTTTCTCATCTTAAATGACAATCATAGGATGTTAGAAGACCTGTGCTTTGTATCAATTTCAGAAGAAGATTTGGACTAGATATGGTCCCCAGGTGTAGGAAACTCCGTTCTTTTGTTCTGAGCACACTCACCTTTCCTGCTGTAATAGAGAATCTAGAAAAAAAGAGCGTGCTTCTTGCTCTAAAGCAGAGTGTGATCCATGGATGAGAACTATGCTGTTTCTTTCCTTCAGAAATGGAGTTAAATCGCAGGCTCTGTATCTTCCTAAAATCATGATTTCTTTTCAGGTAAGGGCAGTCACTTTTCAGCTCAAATGAAATACATCTTTCACGAAGCTCACACGTTTCTCATCTTAAATGACAAGCATTGGATGTTAGAGGACCAATGCTTTGTATCAGTTTCAGAAGCAGAGTTGGACTAGATATGGTCCGTATGTGTAGGAAACACCGTTCTTTTGTTCTCATCACACTCACATTTCCTGCTGTCTTAGAGACTCTGGAAAGCAAGAGTGTGCTTCTTGCTCTAAAGCAGAGTGTGATCAATGGATGAGACCTCTGTTGTGTGTTTCACTTCAGAAATGGAGTTAAATCCCAGGCTCTGAGTCTTCCTACAAACAAGACTTCGTTTCATGTAAGGGCAGTTACTTTAGAGCTCAAACGAACTACATTGTTAACAAAGCTCACACGTTTCTCATCTTAATTGAAAAGCATTGGATGTTAGAGGACCTGTGGTTTGTTTCAGTTTCAGAAGCAGAATTGGGCTAGATATGGTCGGTATGTGCAGGAAACACCTTTCCTTTGTTCAGAGCACACTCAATTTCCTGCTGTATTAGAGACTCTAGAAAGCAAGAGCATTCCTCTTGTTCTAAAGCAGAGCGAGATCCCTGATTGAGAACTATGCTGTGTGTTTCCCTTCAGAAATGGAGTTAAATCCCAGGCTCTGTGTCTTCCTACAAGTACTACTTCGTTTCAGGTAAGGGCAGTCACTTTTCAGCTCTAACAAAGTACATCGTTCATGAAGCTCACACGTTTCTCATCTTAACAGTGAAGCATTGGTTGTTAGAGGGCCTTTGCTTTGTATTAATTTCAAGTTGAGTTGAATTAGATATTGTCTGTAAGTATTGCAAACACCATTCTTTTCTTCTGAGCACACCCACGTTTCCTGCAGTATTAGAGACTCTAGAAAGTAAGAGCGTGCTTCTTGCTCTAAAGCAGAGTGTGATCCATGGTTGAGAAATATGCTGTGTGTTTCCCTTCAGAAATGGAGTTAAATCCCAGGCTCTGTGTCTTCCTACAATCAAATTTTTGTTTCAGGTAAGGGCAGTCACTTTTCAGCTCAAATGAAATACATCGTTCAGGAAGCTCACACGTTTCTCATCTTAACTGACAAGCATTGGATGTTAGAGGACCAGTGCTTTGTATCAGTTTCAGAAGCAGAGTTGGACAAGATATGGTCCGTATGTGTAGGAAACACCGTTCTTTTGTTCTCATCACACTCACATTTCCTGCTGTCTTAGAGACTCTGGAAAGCAAGAGCGTGCTTCTGGCTCTAAAGCAGAGTGTGATCAATGGATGAGAACTCTGTTGTGTGTTTAAATTCAGAAATGGAGTTAAAGCCCAGGCTCTGAGTCTTCCTACAAGGAAGACTTTGTTTCAGGTAAGGGCAGTTTCTTTAAGCTCAAACGAACTACATTGTTCACGAAGCTCACACGTTTCTCATCTTAACTGACAAGTATTGGATGTTAGAGGATCTGTGTTTTGTTTCTGTTTCAGAAGCAGAGTTGGACTAGATATCGTGCGTATGTGTAGGAATCACCGTTCTTTTGTTCTGAGCACACTCACATTTCCTGCTGTCTTAGAGGTTCTGGAAAGCAAGAGCGTGCTTCTTTCTCTAAAGTAGAGTGTGATCAATGGATGAGAACTCGGCTGTGTGTTTCACTTCAGAAATGGAGATAAATCCCAGGCTCTGAGTCTTCCTACAATCAAGACTTAATTTCAGGTAAGGGCAGTTTCTTTACAGCTCAAATGAACTACATCGTTCATGAAGCTCATACGATTCTCATCTAAAGTGACAAGCATTGGATGTTAGAGGACCTGTGGTTTGTTTCCGTTCTAGAAGCAGAGTTGGACTAGATTTGGTCCGTATGTGCTGGAAACACCGTTCTTTAGTTCTGAGCACACTCACCTTTCCTGCTGTAATAGAGAATCTAGAAAACAAGAGCGTGCTTCTTGCTCTAAAGCAGAGTGTGATCCATGGATGAGAACTATGCTGTTTGTTTCCTTCAGAAATGGAGTTAAATCCCAGGCTCTGTATCTTCCTAAAATCAAGACTTCGTTTCAGATAAAGGCAGTCACTTTTCACCTCAAAGGAACTACATCGTTCACGAAGCTCACACGTTTCTCATCTTAAATGACAATCATTGGATATTAGAGGACCTGTGCTTTGTGTCAATTTCAGAAGTAGAGTTGGACTAGATATGGTCCGTAGGTGCAGGAAACACCGTTCTTTTGTTCTGAGCACACTCACCTTTCCTGCTGTATTAGAGAATCTAGAAAGGAAGAGCGTGCTTCTTGCTCTAAAGCAGAGTGTGATCCATGGATGAGAACTATGCTGTTTGTTTCCCTTCAGAAATGGAGTTAAATCCCCGGCTCTGTGTCTTCCTAAAATCAAGACTTCGTTTCAGGTAAGGGCAGTCACTTTTCACCTCAAAGGAACTACATCGTTCACGAAGCTCACACGTTTCTCATCTTAAATGACAAGCATAGGATGTTAGAGGACCTGTGCTTTGTATCAATTTCAGAAGCAGAGTTGGACTAGATATGGTCCGTATGTGTAGGAAACACCGTTCTTTTGTTCTGAGCACACTCACCTTTCATGCTGTAATAGAGAATCTAGAAAAAAAGAGCGTGCTTCTTGCTCTAAAGCAGAGTGTGATCCATGGATGAGAACTATGCTGTGTGTTTCCCTTCAGAAATGGAGTTAAATCCTATGCTCTGTGTCTTCCTAAAATCAAGACTTCTTTTCAGGTAAGGTCAGTCACTTTTTACCTCAAAGGAACTACATCTTTCACGAAGCTCACACGTTTCTCATCTTAAATGACAAGCATTGGATGTTAGAGGACCTGTGCTTTGTGTCAATTTCAGAAGCAGAGTTGTACTAGATGTGGTCTGTATGTGCAGGAAACACCGTTCTTTTGTTCTGAGCCCACTCATCATTCCTGCTTTATTATAGATTCTAGAAAGCAAGAGCGTGCTTCTTGCTCTAAAGCAGAGTGTGATCCATGGATGAGAACTATGCTGTTTGTTTCCTTCAGAAATTGAGTTAAATCCCAGGCTCTGTATCTTCCTAAAATCAAGACTTCGTTTCAGATAAAGGCAGTCACTTTTCACCTCAAAGGAACTACATCGTTCACGAAGCTCACACATTTCTCATCTTAAATGACAAGCATTTGATGTTTGAGGACCAATGCTTTTTATCAGTTTCAGAAGCAGAGTTGGACTAGATATGGTCCGTATGTTTAGGAAACACCGTTCTTTTGTTCTCATCACCCTCACATTTCCTGCTGTCTTAGAGACTCTGGAAAGCAAGAGTGTGCTTCTTGCTCTAAAGCAGAGTGTGATCAATGGATGAGAAATCTGTTGTGTGTTTCACTTCAGAAATGGAGTTAAATCCCAGGCTCTGAGTCTTCCTACAAGCACTACTTCGCTTCAGGTAAGGGCAGTCACTTTTCAGCTAAAAAGAACTACATCGTTCACGAAGCCAACACGTTTTTCATCTTAACTGACAAGCATCGGATGTTAGAGGAGCAGTGCTTTGTATCAGTTTTTCAAGCAGAGTTGGTCTAGATATGGTCTGTATGTGCAGGAAACACCGTTCTTTAGTTCTGAGCACACTCAAGTTTCCTGCTGTAATAGAGAATCTAGAAAACAAGAGCGTGCTTCTTGCTCTAAAGCAGAGTGTGATCCATGGATGAGAACTATGCTGTTTGTTTCCTTCAGAAATGGAGTTAAATCCCAGGCTCTGTATCTTCCTAAAATCAAGACTTCGTTTCAGATAAAGGCAGTCACTTTTCACCTCAAAGGAACTACATCGTTCACGAAGCTCACACATTTCTCATCTTACCTGACAAGCATTGGATGTTAGAGGACCAATGCTTTGTATCAGTTTCAGAAGCAGAGTTGGACTAGATATGGTCCGTATGTGTAGGAAACACCGTTCTTTTGTTCTCATCACACTCACATTTCCTGCTGTCTTAGAGACTCTGGAAAGCAAGAGTGTGCTTCTTGCTCTAAAGCAGAGTGTGATCAATGGATGAGAACTCTGTTGTGTGTTTCCCTTCAGAAATGGAGATAAATCCCAGGCTCTGAGTCTTCCTACAATCAAGACTTCGTTTCAGGTAAGGGCAGTTTCTTTACAGCTCAAACGAAACACATCGTTCATGAAGCTCATACAATTCTCATCAAAACTGACAAGCATTGGATTTTAGAGGACCTGTGCTTTGTATCAGTTTCAGAAGCAGATTTGGACTAGATATGGTCTGTATGTGTAAGAAACACCGTACTTTTGTTCTCAGCACACTCACGTTTCCTGCATTCTTAGAGACTTTAGAAATCTAGAACATGCTTCTTGCTCTAAAGCAGAATGTGATCCATGGATGAGAACTCTGCTGTGTGGTTCCCTTCAGAAATGGAGTTAAATCCCAGGTTCTGTGTCTTCCAAAAACCAAGACTTCGTTTCAGGTAAGGGCAGTCACTCTTCAGCTCAAAGGAACTACATTGTTCACGAAGCTCACACGTTTCTCATCTTAACTGACAAGCATTGGATGTTAGAAGATCAATACTTTGTATCAGTTTCTGAAGCAGAGTTGGACTAGATATAGTCCATATGTGTAGGGAACACCGCTCTTTGGTTCTCATCACACTCACGTTTCCTGCTGTCTTAGAGACTCTGGAAAGCAAGACCATGCTTCTTGTTCTAAAACAGAGTGTGATCAATGGATGAGACCTCTGTTTTGTGTTTCACTTCAGAAATGGAGTTAAATCCCAGGCTCTGAGTCTTCCTACAAACAAGACTTCATTTCAGATAAGGGCAGTTACATTAAGCTCAAACGAACTACATCGTTCACAAAGCTCACACTTTTCTCTTCTTAACTGACAAGCATTGGATGTTAGAGGACCTGTGCTTTGTGTCAATTTCAGAAGTAGAGTTGGACTAGATATGGTTCGTAGGTGCAGGAAACACCGTTCTTTTGTTCTGAGCACACTCACCTTTCCGGCTGTATTAGAGAATCTAGAAAGGAAGAGCGTGCTTCTTGCTCTAAAGCAGAGTGTGATCTATGGATGAGAACTATGCTGTTTGTTTCCCTTCAGAAATGGAGTTAAAGCCCAGGCTCTGTGTCTTCCTAAAATCAAGACTTCGTTTCAGGTAAGGGCAGTAACTTTTCACCTCAAAGGAACTACATCGTTCACGAAGCTCACACGTTTCTCATCTTAAATGACAAGCATAGGATGTTAGAGGACCTGTGCTTTGTGTCAATTTCAGAAGCAGAGTTGGACTAGATGTGGTCTGTATGTGCAGGAAACACCGTTCTTTTGTTCTGAGCCCACTCATCATTCCTGCTTTATTATAGATTGTAGAAAGCAAGAGCGTGCTTCTTGCTCTAAAGCAGAGTGTCATCCATGGATGAGAACTATGCTGTTTGTTTCCTTCAGAAATGGAGTTAAATCCCAGGCTCTGTATCTTCCTAAAATCAAGACTTCGTTTCAGATAAAGGCAGTCACTTTTCACCTCAAAGGAACTACATCGTTCACGAAGCTCACACATTTCTCATCTTACCTGACAAGCATTGGATGTTAGAGGACCAATGCTTTGTATCAGTTTCAGAAGCAGAGTTGGACTAGATATGGTCCGTATGTGTAGGAAACACCGTTCTTTTGTTCTCATCACACTCACATTTCCTGCTGTCTTAGAGACTCTGGAAAGCAAGAGTGTGCTTCTTGCTCTAAAGCAGAGTGTGATCAATGGATGAGAACTCTGTTGTGTGTTTCCCTTCAGAAATGGAGATAAATCCCAGGCTCTGAGTCTTCCTACAATCAAGACTTCGTTTCAGGTAAGGGCAGTTTCTTTACAGCTCAAACGAAACACATCGTTCATGAAGCTCATACAATTCTCATCAAAACTGACAAGCATTGGATTTTAGAGGACCTGTGCTTTGTATCAGTTTCAGAAGCAGATTTGGACTAGATATGGTCTGTATGTGTAAGAAACACCGTACTTTTGTTCTCAGCACACTCACGTTTCCTGCATTCTTAGAGACTTTAGAAATCTAGAACATGCTTCTTGCTCTAAAGCAGAATGTGATCCATGGATGAGAACTCTGCTGTGTGGTTCCCTTCAGAAATGGAGTTAAATCCCAGGTTCTGTGTCTTCCAAAAACCAAGACTTCGTTTCAGGTAAGGGCAGTCCCTCTTCAGCTCAAAGGAACTACATTGTTCACGAAGCTCACACGTTTCTCATCTTAACTGACAAGCATTGGATGTTAGAAGATCAATACTTTGTATCAGTTTCTGAAGCAGAGTTGGACTAGATATAGTCCATATGTGTAGGGAACACCGCTCTTTGGTTCTCATCACACTCACGTTTCCTGCTGTCTTAGAGACTCTGGAAAGCAAGACCATGCTTCTTGTTCTAAAACAGAGTGTGATCAATGGATGAGACCTCTGTTTTGTGTTTCACTTCAGAAATGGAGTTAAATCCCAGGCTCTGAGTCTTCCTACAAACAAGACTTCATTTCAGATAAGGGCAGTTACATTAAGCTCAAACGAACTACATCGATCACAAAGCTCACACTTTTCTCTTCTTAACTGACAAGCATTGGATGTTAGAGGACCTGTGCTTTGTGTCAATTTCAGAAGTAGAGTTGGACTAGATATGGTTCGTAGGTGCAGGAAACACCGTTCTTTTGTTCTGAGCACACTCACCTTTCCGGCTGTATTAGAGAATCTAGAAAGGAAGAGCGTGCTTCTTGCTCTAAAGCAGAGTGTGATCTATGGATGAGAACTATGCTGTTTGTTTCCCTTCAGAAATGGAGTTAAAGCCCAGGCTCTGTGTCTTCCTAAAATCAAGACTTCGTTTCAGGTAAGGGCAGTAACTTTTCACCTCAAAGGAACTACATCGTTCACGAAGCTCACACGTTTCTCATCTTAAATGACAAGCATAGGATGTTAGAGGACCTGTGCTTTGTGTCAATTTCAGAAGCAGAGTTGTACTAGATGTGGTCTGTATGTGCAGGAAACACCGTTCTTTTGTTCTGAGCCCACTCATCATTCCTGCTTTATTATAGATTGTAGAAAGCAAGAGCGTGCTTCTTGCTCTAAAGCAGAGTGTCATCCATGGATGAGAACTATGCTGTTTGTTTCCTTCAGAAATTGAGTTAAATCCCAGGCTCTGTATCTTCCTAAAATCAAGACTTCGTTTCAGATAAAGGCAGTCACTTTTCACCTCAAAGGAACTACATCGTTCACGAATCTCACACATTTCTCATCTTAAATGACAAGCATTGGATGTTTGAGGACTAATGCTTTGTATCATTTTCAGAAGCAGAGTTGGACTAGATAAGGTCCGTATGTGTAGGAAACACCGTTCTTTTGTTCTCATCACCCTCACATTTCCTGCTGTCTTAGAGACTCTGGAAAGCAAGAGTGTGCTTCTTGCTCTAAAGCAGAGTGTGATCAATGGATGAGAACTCTGTTGTGTGTTTCACTTCAGAAATGGAGTTAAATCCCAGGCTCTGAGTCTTCCTACAAACAAGACTTCGTTTCATGTAAGGGCAGTTTCTTTAGAGCTCAAACGAACTACATCGTTAACAAAGCTCACACGTTTCTCATCTTAATTGAAAAGCATTGGATGTGAGAGGACCTGTGGTTTGTTTCAGTTTCAGAAGCAGAATTGGGCTAGATATGGTCCGTATGTGTAGGAAACACCTTTCCTTTGTTCAGAGCACACTCAAGTTTCCTGCTGTATTAGAGACTCTAGAAAGCAAGAGCATTCTTCTTGTTCTAAAGCAGAGCGAGATCCCTGGATGAGAACTATGCTGTGTGTTTCCCTTCTGAAATGGAGTTAAATCCCAGGCTCTGTGTCTTCCTACAAGCACTACTTCGTTTCAGGTAAGGGCAGTCACTTTTCAGCTCTAACAAAGTACATCGTTCATGAAGCTCACACGTTTCTCATCTTAACTGACAAGCATTGGATGTTAGAGGACCAGTGCTTTGTATCAGTTTCAGAAGCAGAGTTGGACTAGATATGGTCTGTATGTGTAGGAAACTCCGTTCTTTTGTTCTGAGCACACTCACCTTTCATGCTGTAATAGAGAATCTAGAAAAAAAGTGCGTGCTTCTTGCTCTAAAGCAGAGTGTGATCCATGGATGAGAACTATGCTGTGTGTTTCCCTTCAGAAATGGAGTTAAATCCTATGCTCTGTGTCTTCCTAAAATCAAGACTTCTTTTCAGGTAAGGGCAGTCACTTTTTACCTCAAAGGAACTACATCTTTCACGAAGCTCACACGTTTCTCATCTTAAATGACAAGCATTGGATGTTAGAGGACCTGTGCTTTGTGTCAATTTCAGAAGCAGTGTTGTACTAGATGTGGTCTGTATGTGCAGGAAACACCGTTCTTTTGTTCTGAGCCCACTCATCATTCCTGCTTTATTATAGATTCTAGAAAGCAAGAGCGTGCTTCTTGCTCTAAAGCAGAGTGTGATCCATGGATGAGAACTATGCTGTTTGTTTCCTTCAGAAATTGAGTTAAATCCCAGGCTCTGTATCTTCCTAAAATCAAGACTTCGTTTCAGATAAAGGCACTCACTTTTCACCTCAAAGGAACTACATCGTTCACGAAGCTCACACATTTCTCATCTTAAATGACAAGCATTGGATGTTAGAGGACCAATGCTTTGTATCAGTTTCAGAAGCAGAGTTGGACTAGATATGGTCTGTATGTGTAGGAAACTCCGTTCTTTTGTTCTCAGCACACTCACGTTTCCTGCATTCTTAGAGACTTTAGAAATCTAGAACGTGCTTCTTGCTCTAAAGCAGAATGTGATCCATGGATGAGAACTCTGCTGTGTGTTTCCCTTCAGAAATGGAGTTAAATCCCAGGTTCTGTGTCTTCCAAAAACCAAGACTTCGTTTCAGGTAAGGGCAGTCACTCTTCAGCTCAAAGGAACTACATTGTTCACGAAGCTCACACATTTCTCATCTTAACTGACAAGCATTGGATGTTAGAAGATCAATACTTTGTATCAGTTTCTGAAGCAGAGTTGGACTAGATATAGTCCATATGTGTAGGGAACACCGCTCTTTGGTTCTCATCACACTCACGTTTCCTGCTGTCTTAGAGACTCTGGAAAGCAAGACCATGCTTCTTGTTCTAAAACAGAGTGTGATCAATGGATGAGACCTCTGTTGTGTGTTTCACTTCAGAAATGGAGTTAAATCCCAGGCTCTGAGTCTTCCACAAACAAGACTTCGTTTCAGATAAGGGCAGTTACATTACAGCTCAAACGAACTACATGGTTCACAAAGCTCACACTTTTCTCTTCTTAACTGACAAGCATTGGATGTTAGAGGACCTGTGGTTTGTTTTAGTTTCAGAAGCAGATTTGGACTAGATATGGTCTGTATGAGTATGAAACACCGTTCTTTTGTTCTGAGCACACTCACCTTTCCGGCTGTAATAGAGAATCTAGAAAACAAGAGTGTGCTTCTTGCTCTAAAGCAGAGTGTGATCCATGGATGAGAACTATGCTGTGTGTTTCCCTTCAGAAATGGAGTTAAATCCTATGCTCTGTGTCTTCCTAAAATCAAGAATTCTTTCAGGTAATGGCAGTCACTTTTCACCTCAAAGGAACTACATCGTTCACGAAGCTCACACGTTTCTCATCTTAAATGACGATCATTGGATGTTAGAGGACCTGTGCTTTGTGTCAATTTCAGAAGTAGAGTTGGACTAGATATGGTCCGTAGGTGCAGGAAACACCGTTCTTTTGTTCTGAGCACACTCACCTTTCCTGCTGTATTAGAGAATCTAGAAAGGAAAAGCGTGCTTCTTGCTCTAAAGCAGAGTGTGATCCATGGATGAGAACTATGCTGTTTCTTTCCCTTCAGAAATGGAGTTAAATCCCAGGCTCTGTGTCTTCCTAAAATCAAGACTTCGTTTCAGGTAAGGGCAGTCACTTTTCACCTCAAAGGAACTACATCGTTCACGAAGCTCACACGTTTCTCATCTTAAATGACAAGCATAGGATGTTAGAGGACCTGTGCTTTGTATCAATTTCAGAAGCAGAGTTGGACTAGATATGGTCCGTATGTGTAGGAAACACCGTTCTTTTGTTCTGAGCACACTCACCTTTCATGCTGTAATAGAGAATCTAGGAAAAAAGTGCGTGCTTCTTGCTCTAAAGCAGAGTGTGATCCATGGATGAGAACTATGCTGTGTGATTCCCTTCAGAAATGGAGTTAAATCCTATGCTCTGTGTCTTCCTAAAATCAAGACTTCTTTTCAGGTAAGGGCAGTCACTTTTTACCTCAAAGGAACTACATCTTTCACGAAGCTCACACGTTTCTCATCTTAAATGACAGGCATTGGATGTTAGAGGACCTGTGCTTTGTGTCAATTTCAGAAGCAGAGTTGTACTAGATGTGGTCTGTATGTGCAGGAAACACCGTTCTTTTGTTCTGAGCCCACTCATCATTCCTGCTTTATTATAGATTCTAGAAAGCAAGAGCGTGCTTCTTGCTCTAAAGCAGAGTGTGATCCATGGATGAGAACTATGCTGTTTGTTTCCTTCAGAAATTGAGTTAAATCCCAGGCTCTGTATCTTCCTAAAATCAAGACTTCGTTTCAGATAAAGGCAGTCACTTTTTACCTCAAAGGAACTACATCGTTCACGAAGCTCACACATTTCTCATCTTAAATGACAAGCATTGGATGTTTGAGGACCAATGCTTTGTATCAGTTTCAGAAGCAGAGTTGGACTAGATATGGTCCGTATGTGTAGGAAACACTGTTCTTTTGTTCTCATCACCCTCACATTTCCTGCTGTCTTAGAGACTCTGGAAAGCAAGAGTGTGCTTCTTGCTCTAAAGCAGAGTGTGATCAATGGATGAGAACTCTGTTGTGTGCTTAAATTCAGAAATGGAGTTAAAGCCCAGGCTCTGAGTCTTCCTACAAGCAAGACTTTGATTCAGGTAAGGGCAGTTACTTTAATCTCAAAGGAACTACATTGTTCACGAAGCTCACACGTTTCTCATCTTAACTGACAAGCATTGGATGTTAGAAGATCAATACTTTGTATCAGTTTCTGAAGCAGAGTTGGACTAGATATAGTCCATATGTGTAGGGAACACCGCTCTTTGGTTCTCATCACACTCACGTTTCCTGCTGTCTTAGAGACTCTGGAACGCAAGACCATGCTTCTTGTTCTAAAACAGAGTGTGATCAATGGATGAGACCTCTGTTGTGTGTTTCACTTCAGAAATGGAGTTAAATGCCAGGCTCTGAGTCTTCCTACAAACAAGACTTCGTTTCAGATAAGGGCAGTTACATTACAGCTCAAACGAACTACATCGTTCACAAAGCTCACACTTTTCTCTTCTTAACTGACAAGCATTGGATGTTAGAGGACCTGTGGTTTGCTTTAGTTTCAGAAGCAGATTTGGACTAGATATGGTCCGTATGTGTATGAAACACCGTTCTTTTGTTCTGAGCACACTCACCTTTCCGGCTGTAATAGAGAATCTAGAAAACAAGAGTGTGCTTCTTGCTCTAAAGCAGAGTGTGATCCATGGATGAAAACTGTGCTGTGTGTTTCCCTTCAGAAATGGAGTTAAATCCTATGCTCTGTGTCTTCCTAAAATCAAGAATTCTTTCAGGTAAGGGCAGTCACTTTTTACCTCAAAGGAACTACATCTTTCACGAAGCTCACACGTTTCTCATCTTAAATGACAAGCATTGGATGTTAGAGGACCTGTGCTTTGTGTCAATTTCAGAAGCAGAGTTGTACTAGATGTGGTCTGTATGTGCAGGAAACACCGTTCTTTTGTTCTGAGCCCACTCATCATTCCTGCTTTATTATAGATTCTAGAAAGCAAGAGCGTGCTTCTTGCTCTAAAGCAGAGTGTGATCCATGGATGAGAACTATGCTGTTTGTTTCCTTCAGAAATGGAGTTAAATCCCAGGCTCTGTGTCTTCCTACAATCAAGACTTCGTTTCAGGTAAGGGCAGTCACTTTTCAGCTAAAAAGAACTACATCGTTCACGAAGCTCATATGATTCTCATCTAAACTGACAAGCATTGGATGTTAGAGGGCCTGTGGTTTGTTTCCATTTCAGAAGCAGAGTTGGACTAGATATGGTCCGTATGTGCAGGAAACACCGTTGTTTAGTTCTGAGCACACTCAAGTTTCCTTCTGTATTAGAGACTCTAGAAAGCAAGAGCGTGCTTCTTGCTCTAAACCAGAGTGTGATCCATGGATGAGAACTATTCTATGTGTTTCCATTCAGAAATGGAGTTAAATTCCATGCTCCGAGTCTTTCTACCAGAAAGACTTCCTTTCAGGTAAGGGCAGTCACTTTTCAGCTAAAAAGAACTACATCGTTCACGAAGCCAACACGTTTTTCATCTTAACTGACAAGTATGGGATGATAGAGGAGCAGTGCTTTGTATCAGTTTTTCAAGCAGAGTTGGTCTAGATATGGTCTGTATGTGCAGGAAACACCTTTCTTTAGTTCTGAGCACACTCACCTTTCCGGCTGTAATACAGAATCTAGAAAACAAGAGCGTGCTTCTTGCTCTAAAGCAGTGTGTGATCCATGGATGAGAACTATGCTGTTTGTTTCCTTCAGAAATGGAGTTAAATCCCAGGCTCTGTATCTTCCTAAAATCAAGACTTCGTTTCAGATAAAGGCAGTCACTTTTCACCTCAAAAGAACTACATCGTTCACGAAGCTCACACATTTCTCATCTTAACTGACAAGCATTGGATGTTAGAGGACCAATGCTTTGTATCAGTTTCAGAAGCAGAGTTGGACTAGATATGGTCCGTATGTGTAGGAAACACCGTTCTTTTGTTCTCATCACACTCACATTTCCTGCTGTCTTAGAGACTCTGGAAAGCAAGAGTGTGCTTCTTGCTCTAAAGCAGAGTGTGATCAATGGATGAGAACTCTGTTGTGTGTTTCCCTTCAGAAATGGAGATAAATCCCAGGCTCTGAGTCTTCCTACAATCAAGACTTCGTTTCAGGTAAGGGCAGTTTCTTTACAGCTCAAACGAAACACATCGTTCATGAAGCTCATACAATTCTCATCAAAACTGACAAGCATTGGATTTTAGAGGACCTGTGCTTTGTATCAGTTTCAGAAGCAGATTTGGACTAGATATGGTCTGTATGTGTAGGAAACACCGTACTTTTGTTCTCAGCACACTCACGTTTCCTGCATTCTTAGAGACTTTAGAAATCTAGAACGTGCTTCTTGCTCTAAAGCAGAATGTGATCCATGGATGAGAACTCTGCTGTGTGTTTCCCTTCAGAAATGGAGTTAAATCCCAGGTTCTGTGTCTTCCAAAAACCAAGACTTCGTTTCAGGTAAGGGCAGTCACTCTTCAGCTCAAAGGAACTACATTGTTCACGAAGCTCACACGTTTCTCATCTTAACTGACAAGCATTGGATGTTAGAAGATCAATACTTTGTATCAGTTTCTGAAGCAGAGTTGGACTAGATATAGTCCATATGTGTAGGGAACACCGCTCTTTGGTTCTCATCACACTCACGTTTCCTGCTGTCTTAGAGACTCTGGAAAGCAAGACCATGCTTCTTGTTCTAAAACAGAGTGTGATCAATGGATGAGACCTCTGTTGTGTGTTTCACTTCAGAAATGGAGTTAAATCCCAGGCTCTGAGTCTTCCTACAAACAAGATTTCGTTTCAGATAAGGGCAGTTACATTACAGCTCAAACGAACTACATCGTTCACAAAGCTCACACTTTTCTCTTCTTAACTGACAAGCATTGGATGTTAGAGGACCTGTGGTTTGTTTTAGTTTCAGAAGCAGATTTGGACTAGATATGGTCCGTATGTGTATGAAACACCGTTCTTTTGTTCTGAGCACACTCACCTTTCCGGCTGTAATAGAGAATCTAGAAAACAAGAGTGTGCTTCTTGCTCTAAAGCAGAGTGTGATCCATGGATGAGAACTATGCTGTGTGTTTCCCTTCAGAAATGGAGTTAAATCCTATGCTCTGTGTCTTCCTAAAATCAATAATTCTTTCAGGTAAGGGCAGTCACTTTATACCTCAAAGGAACTACATCTTTCACGAAGCTCACACGTTTCTCATCTTAAATGACAAGCATTGGATGTTAGAGGACCTGTGCTTTGTGTCAATTTCAGAAGCAGAGTTGTACTAGATGTGGTCTGTATGTGCAGGAAACACCGTTCTTTTGTTCTGAGCCCACTCATCATTCCTGCTTTATTATAGATTCTAGAAAGCAAGAGCGTGCTTCTTGCTCTAAAGCAGAGTGTGATCCATGGATGAGAACTATGCTGTTTGTTTCCTTCAGAAATGGAGTTAAATCCCAGGCTCTGTGTCTTCCTACAATCAAGACTTCGTTTCAGGTAAGGGCAGTCACTTTTCAGCTAAAAAGAACTACATCGTTCACGAAGCTCATATGATTCTCATCTAAACTGACAAGCATTGGATGTTAGAGGGCCTGTGGTTTGTTTCCATTTCAGAAGCAGAGTTGGACTAGATATGGTCCGTATGTGCAGGAAACACCGTTGTTTAGTTCTGAGCACACTCAAGTTTCCTTCTGTATTAGAGACTCTAGAAAGCAAGAGCGTGCTTCTTGCTCTAAACCAGAGTGTGATCCATGGATGAGAACTATTCAATGTGTTTCCATTCAGAAATGGAGTTAAATTCCATTCTCCGAGTCTTTCTACCAGAAAGACTTCCTTTCAGGTAAGGGCGTCACTTTTCAGCTAAAAAGAACTACATCGTTCACGAAGCCAACACGTTTTTCATCTTAACTGACAAGTATGGGATGATAGAGGAGCAGTGCTTTGTATCAGTTTTTCAAGCAGAGTTGGTCTAGATATGGTCTGTATGTGCAGGAAACACCTTTCTTTAGTTCTGAGCGCACTCACCTTTCAGGCTGTAATAGAGAATCTAGAAAACAAGAGCGTGCTTCTTGCTCTAAAGCAGTGTGTGATCCATGGATGAGAACTATGCTGTTTGTTTCCTTCAGAAATGGAGTTAAATCCCAGGCTCTGTATCTTCCTAAAATCAAGACTTCGTTTCAGATAAAGGCAGTCACTTTTCACCTCAAAGGAACTACATCGTTCACGAAGCTCACACATTTCTCATCTTAACTGACAAGCATTGGATGTTAGAGGACCAATGCTTTGTATCAGTTTCAGAAGCAGAGTTGGACTAGATATGGTCCGTATGTGTAGGAAACACCGTTCTTTTGTTCTCATCACACTCACATTTCCTGCTGTCTTAGAGACTCTGGAAAGCAAGAGTGTGCTTCTTGCTCTAAAGCAGAGTGTGATCAATGGATGAGAACTCTGTTGTGTGTTTCCCTTCAGAAATGGAGATAAATCCCAGGCTCTGAGTCTTCCTACAATCAAGACTTCGTTTCAGGTAAGGGCAGTTTCTTACAGCTCAAACGAAACACATCGTTCATGAAGCTCATACAATTCTCATCAAAACTGACAAGCATTGGATTTTAGAGGACCTGTGCTTTGTATCAGTTTCAGAAGCAGATTTGGACTAGATATGGTCTGTATGTGTAGGAAACACCGTACTTTTGTTCTCAGCACACTCACGTTTCCTGCATTCTTAGAGACTTTAGAAATCTAGAACGTGCTTCTTGCTCTAAAGCAGAATGTGATCCATGGATGAGAACTCTGCTGTGTGTTTCCCTTCAGAAATGGAGTTAAATCCCAGGTTCTGTGTCTTCCAAAAACCAAGACTTCGTTTCAGGTAAGGGCAGTCACTCTTCAGCTCAAAGGAACTACATTGTTCACGAAGCTCACACGTTTCTCATCTTAACTGACAAGCATTGGATGTTAGAAGATCAATACTTTGTATCAGTTTCTGAAGCAGAGTTGGACTAGATATAGTCCATATGTGTAGGGAACACCGCTCTTTGGTTCTCATCACACTCACGTTTCCTGCTGTCTTAGAGACTCTGGAACGCAAGACCATGCTTCTTGTTCTAAAACAGAGTGTGATCAATGGATGAGACCTCTGTTGTGTGTTTCACTTCAGAAATGGAGTTAAATCCCAGGCTCTGAGTCTTCCTACAAACAAGACTTCGTTTCAGATAAGGGCAGTTACATTACAGCTCAAACGAACTACATCGTTCACAAAGCTCACACTTTTCTCTTCTTAACTGACAAGCATTGGATGTTAGAGGACCTGTGGTTTGTTTTAGTTTCAGAAGCAGATTTGGACTAGATATGGTCCGTATGTGTATGAAACACCGTTCTTTTGTTCTGAGCACACTCACCTTTCCGGCTGTAATAGAGAATCTAGAAAACAAGAGTGTGCTTCTGGCTCTAAAGCAGAGTGTGATCCATGGATGAGAACTATGCTGTGTGTTTCCCTTCAGAAATGGAGTTAAATCCTATGCTCTGTGTCTTCCTAAAATCAAGAATTCTTTCAGGTAAGGGCAGTCACTTTTTACCTCAAAGGAACTACATCTTTCACGAAGCTCACACGTTTCTCATCTTAAATGACAAGCATTGGATGTTAGAGGACCTGTGCTTTGTGTCAATTTCAGAAGCAGAGTTGTACTAGATGTGGTCTGTATGTGCAGGAAACACCGTTCTTTTGTTCTGAGCCCACTCATCATTCCTGCTTTATTATAGATTCTAGAAAGCAAGAGCGTGCTTCTTGCTCTAAAGCAGAGTGTGATCCATGGATGAGAACTATGCTGTTTGTTTCCTTCAGAAATGGAGTTAAATCCCAGGCTCTGTGTCTTCCTACAATCAAGACTTCGTTTCAGGTAAGGGCAGTCACTTTTCAGCTAAAAAGAACTACATCGTTCACGAAGCTCATATGATTCTCATCTAAACTGACAAGCATTGGATGTTAGAGGGCCTGTGGTTTGTTTCCATTTCAGAAGCAGAGTTGGACTAGATATGGTCCGTATGTGCAGGAAACACCGTTGTTTAGTTCTGAGCACACTCAAGTTTCCTTCTGTATTAGAGACTCTAGAAAGCAAGAGCGTGCTTCTTGTTCTAAACCAGAGTGTGATCCATGGATGAGAACTATTCTATGTGTTTCCATTCAGAAATGGAGTTAAATTCCATGCTCCGAGTCTTTCTACCAGAAAGACTTCCTTTCAGGTAAGGGCAGTCACTTTTCAGCTAAAAAGAACTACATCGTTCACGAAGCCAACACGTTTTTCATCTTAACTGACAAGTATCGGATGATAGAGGAGCAGTGCTTTGTATCAGTTTTTCAAGCAGAGTTGGTCTAGATATGGTCTGTATGTGCAGGAAACACCTTTCTTTAGTTCTGAGCACACTCACCTTTCCGGCTGTAATAGAGAATCTAGAAAACAAGAGCGTGCTTCTTGCTCTAAAGCAGTGTGTGATCCATGGATGAGAACTATGCTGTTTGTTTCCTTCAGAAATGGAGTTAAATCCCAGGCTCTGTATCTTCCTAAAATCAAGACTTCGTTTCAGATAAAGGCAGTCACTTTTCACCTCAAAGGAACTACATCGTTCACGAAGCTCACACATTTCTCATCTTACCTGACAAGCATTGGATGTTAGAGGACCAATGCTTTGTATCAGTTTCAGAAGCAGAGTTGGACTAGATATGGTCCGTATGTGTAGGAAACACCGTTCTTTTGTTCTCATCACACTCACATTTCCTGCTGTCTTAGAGACTCTGGAAAGCAAGAGTGTGCTTCTTGCTCTAAAGCAGAGTGTGATCAATGGATGAGAACTCTGTTGTGTGTTTCCCTTCAGAAATGGAGATAAATCCCAGGCTCTGAGTCTTCCTACAATCAAGACTTCGTTTCAGGTAAGGGCAGTTTCTTTACAGCTCAAACGAAACACATCATTCATGAAGCTCATACAATTCTCATCAAAACTGACAAGCATTGGATTTTAGAGGACCTGTGCTTTGTATCAGTTTCAGAAGCAGATTTGGACTAGATATGGTCTGTATGTGTAGGAAACACCGTACTTTTGTTCTCAGCACACTCACGTTTCCTGCATTCTTAGAGACTTTAGAAATCTAGAACGTGCTTCTTGCTCTAAAGCAGAATGTGATCCATGGATGAGAACTCTGCTGTGTGTTTCCCTTCAGAAATGGAGTTAAATCCCAGGTTCTGTGTCTTCCAAAAACCAAGACTTCGTTTCAGGTAAGGGCAGTCACTCTTCAGCTCAAAGGAACTACATTGTTCACGAAGCTCACACGTTTCTCATCTTAACTGACAAGCATTGGATGTTAGAAGATCAATACTTTGTATCAGTTTCTGAAGCAGAGTTGGACTAGATATAGTCCATATGTGTAGGGAACACCGCTCTTTGGTTCTCATCACACTCACGTTTCCTGCTGTCTTAGAGACTCTGGAACGCAAGACCATGCTTCTTGTTCTAAAACAGAGTGTGATCAATGGATGAGACCTCTGTTGTGTGTTTCATTTCAGAAATGGAGTTAAATCCCAGGCTCTGAGTCTTCCTACAAACAAGACTTCGTTTCAGATAAGGGCAGTTACATTACAGCTCAAACGAACTACATCGTTCACAAAGCTCACACTTTTCTCTTCTTAACTGACAAGCATTGGATGTTAGAGGACCTGTGGTTTGTTTTAGTTTCAGAAGCAGATTTGGACTAGATATGGTCCGTATGTGTATGAAACACCGTTCTTTTGTTCTGAGCACACTCACCTTTCCGGCTGTAATAGAGAATCTAGAAAACAAGAGTGTGCTTCTTGCTCTAAAGCAGAGTGTGATCCATGGATGAGAACTATGCTGTGTGTTTCCCTTCAGAAATGGAGTTAAATCCTATGCTCTGTGTCTTCCTAAAATCAAGAATTCTTTCAGGTAAGGGCAGTCACTTTTTACCTCAAAGGAACTACATCTTTCACGAAGCTCACACGTTTCTCATCTTAAATGACAAGCATTGGATGTTAGAGGACCTGTGCTTTGTGTCAATTTCAGAAGCAGAGTTGTACTAGATGTGGTCTGTATGTGCAGGAAACACCGTTCTTTTGTTCTGAGCCCACTCATCATTCCTGCTTTATTATAGATTCTAGAAAGCAAGAGCGTGCTTCTTGCTCTAAAGCAGAGTGTGATCCATGGATGAGAACTATGCTGTTTGTTTCCTTCAGAAATGGATTTAAATCCCAGGCTCTGTGTCTTCCTACAATCAAGACTTCATTTCAGGTAAGGGCAGTCACTTTTCAGCTAAAAAGAACTACATCGTTCACGAAGCTCATATGATTCTCATCTAAACTGACAAGCATTGGATTTAGAGGGCCTGTGGTTTGTTTCCATTTCAGAAGCAGAGTTGGACTAGATATGGTCCGTATGTGCAGGAAACACCGTTGTTTAGTTCTGAGCACACTCAAGTTTCCTTCTGTATTAGAGACTCTAGAAAGCAAGAGCGTGCTTCTTGCTCTAAACCAGAGTGTGATCCATGGATGAGAACTATTCTATGTGTTTCCATTCAGAAATGGAGTTAAATTCCATGCTCCGAGTCTTTCTACCAGAAAGACTTCCTTTCAGGTAAGGGCAGTCACTTTTCAGCTAAAAAGAACTACATCGTTCACGAAGCCAACACGTTTTTCATCTTAACTGACAAGTATCGGATGATAGAGGAGCAGTGCTTTGTATCAGTTTTTCAAGCAGAGTTGGTCTAGATATGGTCTGTATGTGCAGGAAACACCTTTCTTTAGTTCTGAGCACACTCACCTTTCCGGCTGTAATAGAGAATCTAGAAAACAAGAGCGTGCTTCTTGCTCTAAAGCAGTGTGTGATCCATGGATGAGAACTATGCTGTTTGTTTCCTTCAGAAATGGAGTTAAATCCCAGGCTCTGTATCTTCCTAAAATCAAGACTTCGTTTCAGATAAAGGCAGTCACTTTTCACCTCAAAGGAACTACATCGTTCACGAAGCTCACACATTTCTCATCTTAACTGACAAGCATTGGATGTTAGAGGACCAATGCTTTGTATCAGTTTCAGAAGCAGAGTTGGACTAGATATGGTCCGTATGTGTAGGAAACACCGTTCTTTTGTTCTCATCACACTCACATTTCCTGCTGTCTTAGAGACTCTGGAAAGCAAGAGTGTGCTTCTTGCTCTAAAGCAGAGTGTGATCAATGGATGAGAACTCTGTTGTGTGTTTCCCTTCAGAAATGGAGATAAATCCCAGGCTCTGAGTCTTCCTACAATCAAGACTTCGTTTCAGGTAAGGGCAGTTTCTTTACAGCTCAAACGAAACACATCGTTCATGAAGCTCATACAATTCTCATCAAAACTGACAAGCATTGGATTTTAGAGGACCTGTGCTTTGTATCAGTTTCAGAAGCAGATTTGGACTAGATATGGTCTGTATGTGTAGGAAACACCGTACTTTTGTTCTCAGCACACTCACGTTTCCTGCATTCTTAGAGACGTTAGAAATCTAGAACGTGCTTCTTGCTCTAAAGCAGAATGTGATCCATGGATGAGAACTCTGCTGTGTGTTTCCCTTCAGAAATGGAGTTAAATCCCAGGTTCTGTGTCTTCCAAAAACCAAGACTTCGTTTCAGGTAAGGGCAGTCACTCTTCAGCTCAAAGGAACTACATTGTTCACGAAGCTCACACGTTTCTCATCTTAACTGACAAGCATTGGATGTTAGAAGATCAATACTTTGTATCAGTTTCTGAAGCAGAGTTGGACTAGATATAGTCCATATGTGTAGGGAACACCGCTCTTTGGTTCTCATCACACTCACGTTTCCTGCTGTCTTAGAGACTCTGGAAAGCAAGACCATGCTTCTTGTTCTAAAACAGAGTGTGATCAATGGATGAGACCTCTGTTGTGTGTTTCACTTCAGAAATGGAGTTAAATCCCAGGCTCTGAGTCTTCCTACAAACAAGACTTCGTTTCAGATAAGGGCAGTTACATTACAGCTCAAACGAACTACATCGTTCACAAAGCTCACACTTTTCTCTTCTTAACTGACAAGCATTGGATGTTAGAGGACCTGTGGTTTGTTTTAGTTTCAGAAGCAGATTTGGACTAGATATGGTCCGTATGTGTATGAAACACCGTTCTTTTGTTCTGAGCACACTCACCTTTCCGGCTGTAATAGAGAATCTAGAAAACAAGAGTGTGCTTCTGGCTCTAAAGCAGAGTGTGATCCATGGATGAGAACTATGCTGTGTGTTTCCCTTCAGAAATGGAGTTAAATCCTATGCTCTGTGTCTTCCTAAAATCAAGAATTCTTTCAGGTAAGGGCAGTCACTTTTTACCTCAAAGGAACTACATCTTTCACGAAGCTCACACGTTTCTCATCTTAAATGACAAGCATTGGATGTTAGAGGACCTGTGCTTTGTGTCAATTTCAGAAGCAGAGTTGTACTAGATGTGGTCTGTATGTGCAGGAAACACCGTTCTTTTGTTCTGAGCCCACTCATCATTCCTGCTTTATTATAGATTCTAGAAAGCAAGAGCGTGCTTCTTGCTCTAAAGCAGAGTGTGATCCATGGATGAGAACTATGCTGTTTGTTTCCTTCAGAAATGGAGTTAAATCCCAGGCTCTGTGTCTTCCTACAATCAAGACTTCGTTTCAGGTAAGGGCAGTCACTTTTCAGCTAAAAAGAACTACATCGTTCACGAAGCTCATATGATTCTCATCTAAACTGACAAGCATTGGATGTTAGAGGAACTGTGGTTTGTTTCCATTTCAGAAGCAGAGTTGGACTAGATATGGTCCGTATGTGCAGGAAACACCGTTGTTTAGTTCTGAGCACACTCAAGTTTCCTTCTGTATTAGAGACTCTAGAAAGCAAGAGCGTGCTTCTTGCTCTAAAAAAGAGTGTGATCCATGGATGAGAACTATTCTATGTGTTTCCATTCAGAAATGGAGTTAAATTCCATGCTCCGAGTCTTTCTACCAGAAAGACTTCCTTTCAGGTAAGGGCAGTCACTTTTCAGCTAAAAAGAACTACATCGTTCACGAAGCCAACACGTTTTTCATCTTAACTGACAAGTATCGGATGATAGAGGAGCAGTGCTTTGTATCAGTTTTTCAAGCAGAGTTGGTCTAGATATGGTCTGTATGTGCAGGAAACACCTTTCTTTAGTTCTGAGCACACTCACCTTTCCGGCTGTAATAGAGAATCTAGAAAACAAGAGCGTGCTTCTTGCTCTAAAGCAGTTTGTGATCAATGGATGAGAACTATGCTGTTTGTTTCCTTCAGAAATGGAGTTAAATCCCAGGCTCTGTATCTTCCTAAAATCAAGACTTCGTTTCAGATAAAGGCAGTCACTTTTCACCTCAAAGGAACTACATCGTTCACGAAGCTCACACATTTCTCATCTTAACTGACAAGCATTGGATGTTAGAGGACCAATGCTTTGTATCAGTTTCAGAAGCAGAGTTGGACTAGATATGGTCCGTATGTGTAGGAAACACCGTTCTTTTGTTCTCATCACACTCACATTTCCTGCTGTCTTAGAGACTCTGGAAAGCAAGAGTGTGCTTCTTGCTCTAAAGCAGAGTGTGATCAATGGATGAGAACTCTGTTGTGTGTTTCCCTTCAGAAATGGAGATAAATCCCAGGCTCTGAGTCTTCCTACAATCAAGACTTCGTTTCAGGTAAGGGCAGTTTCTTTACAGCTCAAACGAAACACATCGTTCATGAAGCTCATACAATTCTCATCAAAACTGACAAGCATTGGATTTTAGAGGACCTGTGCTTTGTATCAGTTTCAGAAGCAGATTTGGACTAGATATGGTCTGTATGTGTAGGAAACACCGTACTTTTGTTCTCAGCGCACTCACGTTTCCTGCATTCTTAGAGACTTTAGAAATCTAGAACGTGCTTCTTGCTCTAAAGCAGAATGTGATCCATGGATGAGAACTCTGCTGTGTGTTTCCCTTCAGAAATGGAGTTAAATCCCAGGTTCTGTGTCTTCCAAAAACCAAGACTTCGTTTCAGGTAAGGGCAGTCACTCTTCAGCTCAAAGGAACTACATTGTTCACGAAGCTCACACGTTTCTCATCTTAACTGACAAGCATTGGATGTTAGAAGATCAATACTTTGTATCAGTTTCTGAAGCAGAGTTGGACTAGATATAGTCCATATGTGTAGGGAACACCGCTCTTTGGTTCTCATCACACTCACGTTTCCTGCTGTGTTAGAGACTCTGGAAAGCAAGACCATGCTTCTTGTTCTAAAACAGAGTGTGATCAATGGATGAGACCTCTGTTGTGTGTTTCACTTCAGAAATGGAGTTAAATCCCAGGCTCTGAGTCTTCCTACAAACAAGACTTCGTTTCAGATAAGGGCAGTTACATTACAGCTCAAACGAACTACATCGTTCACAAAGCTCACACTTTTCTCTTCTTAACTGACAAGCATTGGATGTTAGAGGACCTGTGGTTTGTTTTAGTTTCAGAAGCAGATTTGGACTAGATATGGTCCGTATGTGTATGAAACACCGTTCTTTTGTTCTGAGCACACTCACCTTTCCGGCTGAAATAGAGAATCTAGAAAACAAGAGTGTGCTTCTTGCTCTAAAGCAGAGTGTGATCCATGGATGAGAACTATGCTGTGTGTTTCCTTTCAGAAATGGAGTTAAATCCCAGGCTCTGTGTCTTCCTAAAACCAAGACTTCGTTTCAGGAAATGGCAGTCACTTTTCACCTCAAAGGAACTACATCGTTCATGAAGCTCACACGTTTCTCATCTTAAATGACAATCATTGGATGTTAGAGGACCTGTGCTTTGTGTCAATTTCAGAAGTAGAGTTGGACTAGATATGGTCCGTATGTGCAGGAAACACCGTTCTTTTGTTCTGAGCACACTCACCTTTCCTGCTGTATTAGAGAATCTAGAAAGGAAGAGCGTGCTTCTTGCTCTAAAGCAGAGTCTGATCCTTGGATGAGAACTATGCTGTTTGTTTCCCTTCAGAAATGGAGTTAAATCCAAGGCTCTGTGTCTTCCTAAAATCAAGACTTCGTTTCAGGTAAGGGCAGTCACTTTTCACCTCAAAGGAACTACATCGTTCACGAAGCTCACACGTTTCTCATCTTAAATGACAAGCATAGGATGTTAGAGGACCTGTTCTTTGTATCAATTTCAGAAGCAGAGTTGGACTAGATATGGTCCGTATGTGTAGGAAACACCGTTCTTTTGTTCTCATCACCCTCACATTTCCTGCTGTCTTAGAGACTCTGGAAAGCAAGAGTGTGCTTCTTGCTCTAAAGCACAGTGTGATCAATGGATGAGAACTCTGTTGTGTGTTTCACTTCAGAAATGGAGTTAAATCCCATGCTCTGAGTCTTCCTACAAACAAGACTTTGTTTCATGTAAGGGCAGTTACTTTAGAGCTCAAAAGAACTACATCGTTAACAAAGCTCACACGTTTCTTATCTTAATTGAAAAGCATTGGATGTGAGAGGGCCTGTGGTTTGTTTCAGTTTCAGAAGCAGAATTGGGCTAGATATGGTCCGTATGTGTAGGAAACACCTTTCCTTTGTTCAGAGCACACTCAAGTTTCCTGCTGTATTAGAGACTCTAGAAAGCAAGAGCATTCTTCTTGTTCTAAAGCAGAGCGAGATCCCTGGATGAGAACTATGCTGTGTGTTTCCCTTCAGAAATGGAGTTAAATCCCAGGCTCTGTGTCTTCCTACAAGCACTACTTCCTTTCAGGTAAGGGCAGTCACTTTACAGCTCTAACAAAGTACATCGTTCATGAAGCACACACGTTTCTCATCTTAACTGACAAGCATTGGATGTTAGAGGACCAGTGCTTTGTATCAGTTTCAGAAGCAGAGTTGGACTAGATATGGTCCGCATATGTAGGAAACACTGTTCCTTTGTTCTCAGCACACTCAATTTTCCTGTTGTCTTAGAGACTCTAAAAAGCTAGAGCGTGATCCTTGCTCTAAAGCAGAGTGTGATGAATGGATGAGAACTCTGTTGTGTGTTTAAATTCAGAAATGGAGTTAAAGCCCAGGCTCTGAGTCTTCCTACAAGCAAGACTTTGATTCAGGTAAGGGCAGTTAGTTTAAGCTCAAACGAACTACATTGTTCACGAAGCTCACACGTTTCTCATCTTAACTGACAAGTATTGGATGTTAGAGGACCTGTGGTTTGTTTCTGTTTCAGAAGCAGAGTTGGACTAGATATGGTCCGTATGTGTATGAAACACCGTTCTTTTGTTCTGAGCACACTCACCTTTCCGGCTGTAATAGAGAATCTAGAAAACAAGAGTGTGCTTCTTGCTCTAAAGCAGAGTGTGATCCATGGAAGAGAACTATGCTGTGTCTTTCCCTTCAGAAATGGAGTTAAATCCTATGCTCTGTGTCTTCCTAAAATCAAGAAATCTTTCAGGTAAGGGCAGTCACTTTTTACCTCAAAGGAACTACATCTTTCACGAAGCTCACACGTTTCTCATCTTAAATGACAAGCATTGGATGTTAGAGGACCTGTGCTTTGTGTCAATTTCAGAAGCAGAGTTGTACTAGATGTGGTCTGTATGTGCAGGAAACACCGTTCTTTTGTTCTGAGCCCACTCATCATTCCTGCTTTATTATAGATTCTAGAAAGCAAGAGCGTGCTTCTTGCTCTAAAGCAGAGTGTGATCCATGGTTGAGAAATATGCTGTTTGTTTCCTTCAGAAATGGAGTTAAATCCCAGGCTCTGTGTCTTCCTACAATCAAGACTTCGTTTCAGGTAAGGGCAGTCACTTTTCAGCTAAAAAGAACTACATCGTTCACGAAGCTCATACGATTCTCATCTAAACTGACAAGCATTGGATGTTAGAGGACCTGTGGTTTGTTTCCATTTCAGAAGCAGAGTTGGACTAGATATGGTCCGTATGTGCAGGAAACACCGTTGTTTAGTTCTGAGCACACTCAAGTTTCCTTCTGTATTAGAGACTCTAGAAAGCAAGAGCGTGCTTCTTGCTCTAAACCAGAGTGTGATCCATGGATGAGAACTATTCTATGTGTTTCCATTCAGAAATGGAGTTAAATTCCATGCTCCGAGTCTTTCTACCAGAAAGACTTCCTTTCAGGTAAGGGCAGTCACTTTTCAGCTAAAAAGAACTACATCGTTCATGAAGCCAACACGTTTTTCATCTTAACTGACAGGCATCGGATGTTAGAGGAGCAGTGCTTTGTATCAGTTTTTCAAGCAGAGTTGGTCTAGATATGGTCTGTATGTGCAGGAAACACCGTTCTTTAGTTCTGAGCACACTCACCTTTCCGGCTGTAATAGAGAATCTAGAAAACAAGAGCGTGCTTCTTGCTCTAAAGCAGTGTGAGATCCATGGATGAGAGCTATGCTGTTTGTTTCCTTCAGAAATGGAGTTAAATCCCAGGCTCTGTATCTTCCTAAAATCAAGACTTCGTTTCAGATAAAGGCAGTCACTTTTCACCTCAAAGGAACTACATCGTTCACGAAGCTCACACATTTCTCATCTTAACTGACAAGCATTGGATGTTAGAGGACCAATGCTTTGTATCAGTTTCAGAAGCAGAGTTGGACTAGATATGGTCCGTATGTGTAGGAAACACCGTTCTTTTGTTCTCATCACACTCACATTTCCTGCTGTCTTAGAGACTCTAGAAAGCAAGAGTGTGCTTCTTGCTCTAAAGCAGAGTGTGATCAATGGATGAGAACTCTGTTGTGTGTTTCCCTTCAGAAATGGAGATAAATCCCAGGCTCTGAGTCTTCCTACAATCAAGACTTCGTTTCAGGTAAGGGCAGTTTCTTTACATCTCAAACGAAACACATCGTCCATGAAGCTCATACAATTCTCATCAAAACTGACAAGCATTGGATTTTAGAGGACCTGTGCTTTGTATCAGTTTCAGAAGCAGATTTGGACTAGATATGGTCTGTATGTTTAGGAAACACCGTACTTTTGTTCTCAGCACACTCACGTTTCCTGCATTCTTAGAGACTTTAGAAATCTAGAACGTGCTTCTTGCTCTAAAGCAGAATGTGATCCATGGATGAGAACTCTGCTGTGTGTTTCCCTTCAGAAATGGAGTTAAATCCCAGGTTCTGTGTCTTCCAAAAACCAAGACTTCGTTTCAGGTAAGGGCAGTCACTCTTCAGCTCAAAGGAACTACATTGTTCACGAAGCTCACACGTTTCTCATCTTAACTGACAAGCATTGGATGTTAGAAGATCAATACTTTGTATCAGTTTCTGAAGCAGAGTTGGACTAGATATGGTCCGTATGTGTATGAAACACCGTTCTTTTGTTCTGAGCACACTCACCTTTCCGGCTGTAATAGAGAATCTAGAAAACAAGAGTGTGCTTCATGCTCTAAAGCAGAGTGAGATCCATGGATGAGAACTATGCTGTGTGTTTCCCTTCAGAAATGGAGTTAAATCCCAGGCTATGTGTCTTCCTAAAATCAAGACTTCGTTTCAGGTCATGGCAGTCACTTTTCACCTCAAAGGAACTACATCGTTCACGAAGCTCACACGTTTCTCATCTTAAATGACAATCATTGGATGTTAGAGGACCTGTGCTTTGTGTCAATTTCAGAAGTAGAGTTGGACTAGATATGGTCCGTAGGTGCAGGAAACACCGTTCTTTTGTTCTGAGCACACTCACCTTTCCGGCTGTAATAGAGAATCTAGAAAGGAAGAGCGTGCTTCTTGCTCTAAAGCAGAGTGTGATCCATGGATGAGAACTATGCTGTTTGTTTCCCTTCAGAAATGGAGTTAAATCCCAGGCTCTGTGTCTTCCTAAAATCAAGACTTCGTTTCAGGTAAGGGCAGTCACTTTTCACCTCAAAGGAACTACATCGTTCACGAAGCTCACACGTTTCTCATCTTAAATGACAAGCATAGGATGTTAGAGGACCTGTGCTTTGTATCAATTTCAGAAGCAGAGTTGGACTAGATATGGTCCGTATGTGTAGGAAACACCGTTCTTTTGTTCTCATCACCCTCACATTTCTTGCTGTCTTAGAGACTCTGGAAAGCAAGAGTGTGCTTCTTGCTCTAAAGCAGAGTGTGATCAATGGATGAGAACTCTGTTGTGTGTTTCACTTCAGAAATGGAGTTAAATCCCAGGCTCTGAGTCTTCCTACCAACAAGACTTCGTTTCATGTAAGGGCAGTTACTTTAGAGCTCAAACGAACTACATCGTTAACAAAGCTCACACGTTTCTCATCTTAATTGAAAAGCATTGGATGTGAGAGGGCCTGTGGTTTGTTTCAGTTTCAGAAGCAGAATTGGGCTAGATATGGTCCGTATGTGTAGGAAACACCTTTCCTTTGTTCAGAGCACACTCAAGTTTCCTGCTGTATTAGAGACTCTAGAAAGCAAGAGCATTCTTCTTGTTCTAAAGCAGAGCGAGATCCCTGGATGAGAACTATGCTGTGTGTTTCCCTTCAGAAATGGAGTTAAATCCCAGGCTCTGTGTCTTCCTACAAGCACTACTTCGTTTCAGGTAAGGGCAGTCACTTTTCAGCTCTAACAAAGTACATCGTTCATGGAGCTCACACGTTTCTCATCTTAACTGACAAGCATTGGATGTTAGAGGACCAGTGCTTTGTATCAGTTTCAGAAGCAGAGTTGGACTAGATATGGTCCGCATATGTAGGAAACACTGTTCCTTTGTTCTCAGCACACTCAATTTTCCTGTTGTCTTAGAGACTCTAAAAAGCTAGAGCGTGATCCTTGCTCTAAAGCAGAGTGTGATGAATGGATGAGAACTCTGTTGTGTGTTTAAATTCAGAAATGGAGTTAAAGCCCAGGCTCTGAGTCTTCCTACAAGCAAGACTTTGATTCAGGTAAGGGCAGTTAGTTTAAGCTCAAACGAACTACATTGTTCACGAAGCTCACACGTTTCTCATCTTAACTGACAAGTATTGGATGTTAGAGGACCTGTGGTTTGTTTCTGTTTCAGAAGCAGAGTTGGACTAGATATGGTCCGTATGTGTATGAAACACCGTTCTTTTGTTCTGAGCACACTCACCTTTCCGGCTGTAATAGAGAATCTAGAAAACAAGAGTGTGCTTCTTGCTCTAAAGCAGAGTGTGATCCATGGAAGAGAACTATGCTGTGTCTTTCCCTTCAGAAATGGAGTTAAATCCTATGCTCTGTGTCTTCCTAAAATCAAGAAATCTTTCAGGTAAGGGCAGTCACTTTTTACCTCAAAGGAACTACATCTTTCACGAAGCTCACACGTTTCTCATCTTAAATGACAAGCATTGGATGTTAGAGGACCTGTGCTTTGTGTCAATTTCAGAAGCAGAGTTGTACTAGATGTGGTCTGTATGTGCAGGAAACACCGTTCTTTTGTTCTGAGCCCACTCATCATTCCTGCTTTATTATAGATTCTAGAAAGCAAGAGCGTGCTTCTTGCTCTAAAGCAGAGTGTGATCCATGGTTGAGAAATATGCTGTTTGTTTCCTTCAGAAATGGAGTTAAATCCCAGGCTCTGTGTCTTCCTACAATCAAGACTTCGTTTCAGGTAAGGGCAGTCACTTTTCAGCTAAAAAGAACTACATCGTTCACGAAGCTCATACGATTCTCATCTAAACTGACAAGCATTGGATGTTAGAGGACCTGTGGTTTGTTTCCATTTCAGAAGCAGAGTTGGACTAGATATGGTCCGTATGTGCAGGAAACACCGTTGTTTAGTTCTGAGCACACTCAAGTTTCCTTCTGTATTAGAGACTCTAGAAAGCAAGAGCGTGCTTCTTGCTCTAAACCAGAGTGTGATCCATGGATGAGAACTATTCTATGTGTTTCCATTCAGAAATGGAGTTAAATTCCATGCTCCGAGTCTTTCTACCAGAAAGACTTCCTTTCAGGTAAGGGCAGTCACTTTTCAGCTAAAAAGAACTACATCGTTCATGAAGCCAACACGTTTTTCATCTTAACTGACAGGCATCGGATGTTAGAGGAGCAGTGCTTTGTATCAGTTTTTCAAGCAGAGTTGGTCTAGATATGGTCTGTATGTGCAGGAAACACCGTTCTTTAGTTCTGAGCACACTCACCTTTCCGGCTGTAATAGAGAATCTAGAAAACAAGAGCGTGCTTCTTGCTCTAAAGCAGTGTGTGATCCATGGATGAGAGCTATGCTGTTTGTTTCCTTCAGAAATGGAGTTAAATCCCAGGCTCTGTATCTTCCTAAAATCAAGACTTCGTTTCAGATAAAGGCAGTCACTTTTCACCTCAAAGGAACTACATCGTTCACGAAGCTCACACATTTCTCATCTTAACTGACAAGCATTGGATGTTAGAGGACCAATGCTTTGTATCAGTTTCAGAAGCAGAGTTGGACTAGATATGGTCCGTATGTGTAGGAAACACCGTTCTTTTGTTCTCATCACACTCACATTTCCTGCTGTCTTAGAGACTCTAGAAAGCAAGAGTGTGCTTCTTGCTCTAAAGCAGAGTGTGATCAATGGATGAGAACTCTGTTGTGTGTTTCCCTTCAGAAATGGAGATAAATCCCAGGCTCTGAGTCTTCCTACAATCAAGACTTCGTTTCAGGTAAGGGCAGTTTCTTTACAGCTCAAACGAAACACATCGTCCATGAAGCTCATACAATTCTCATCAAAACTGACAAGCATTGGATTTTAGAGGACCTGTGCTTTGTATCAGTTTCAGAAGCAGATTTGGACTAGATATGGTCTGTATGTTTAGGAAACACCGTACTTTTGTTCTCAGCACACTCACGTTTCCTGCATTCTTAGAGACTTTAGAAATCTAGAACGTGCTTCTTGCTCTAAAGCAGAATGTGATCCATGGATGAGAACTCTGCTGTGTGTTTCCCTTCAGAAATGGAGTTAAATCCCAGGTTCTGTGTCTTCCAAAAACCAAGACTTCGTTTCAGGTAAGGGCAGTCACTCTTCAGCTCAAAGGAACTACATTGTTCACGAAGCTCACACGTTTCTCATCTTAACTGACAAGCATTGGATGTTAGAAGATCAATACTTTGTATCAGTTTCTGAAGCAGAGTTGGACTAGATATGGTCCGTATGTGTATGAAACACCGTTCTTTTGTTCTGAGCACACTCACCTTTCCGGCTGTAATAGAGAATCTAGAAAACAAGAGTGTGCTTCTTGCTCTAAAGCAGAGTGTGATCCATGGATGAGAACTATGCTGTGTGTTTCCCTTCAGAAATGGAGTTAAATCCCAGGCTATGTGTCTTCCTAAAATCAAGACTTCGTTTCAGGTCATGGCAGTCACTTTTCACCTCAAAGGAACTACATCGTTCACGAAGCTCACACGTTTCTCATCTTAAATGACAATCATTGGATGTTAGAGGACCTGTGCTTTGTGTCAATTTCAGAAGTAGATTTGGACTAGATATGGTCCGTAGGTGCAGGAAACACCGTTCTTTTGTTCTGAGCACACTCACCTTTCCGGCTGTAATAGAGAATCTAGAAAGGAAGAGCGTGCTTCTTGCTCTAAAGCAGAGTGTGATCCATGGATGAGAACTATGCTGTTTGTTTCCCTTCAGAAATGGAGTTAAATCCCAGGCTCTGTGTCTTCCTAAAATCAAGACTTCGTTTCAGGTAAGGGCAGTCACTTTTCACCTCAAAGGAACTACATCGTTCACGAAGCTCACACGTTTCTCATCTTAAATGACAAGCATAGGATGTTAGAGGACCTGTGCTTTGTATCAATTTCAGAAGCAGAGTTGGACTAGATATGGTCCGTATGTGTAGGAAACACCGTTCTTTTGTTCTCATCACCCTCACATTTCTTGCTGTCTTAGAGACTCTGGAAAGCAAGAGTGTGCTTCTTGCTCTAAAGCAGAGTGTGATCAATGGATGAGAACTCTGTTGTGTGTTTCACTTCAGAAATGGAGTTAAATCCCAGGCTCTGAGTCTTCCTACCAACAAGACTTCGTTTCATGTAAGGGCAGTTACTTTAGAGCTCAAACGAACTACATCGTTAACAAAGCTCACACGTTTCTCATCTTAATTGAAAAGCATTGGATGTGAGAGGGCCTGTGGTTTGTTTCAGTTTCAGAAGCAGAATTGGGCTAGATATGGTCCGTATGTGTAGGAAACACCTTTCCTTTGTTCAGAGCACACTCAAGTTTCCTGCTGTATTAGAGACTCTAGAAAGCAAGAGCATTCTTCTTGTTCTAAAGCAGAGCGAGATCCCTGGATGAGAACTATGCTGTGTGTTTCCCTTCAGAAATGGAGTTAAATCCCAGGCTCTGTGTCTTCCTACAAGCACTACTTCGTTTCAGGTAAGGGCAGTCACTTTTCAGCTCTAACAAAGTACATCGTTCATGGAGCTCACACGTTTCTCATCTTAACTGACAAGCATTGGATGTTAGAGGACCAGTGCTTTGTATCAGTTTCAGAAGCAGAGTTGGACTAGATATGGTCCGCATATGTAGGAAACACTGTTCCTTTGTTCTCAGCACACTCAATTTTCCTGTTGTCTTAGAGACTCTAAAAAGCTAGAGCGTGATCCTTGCTCTAAAGCAGAGTGTGATGAATGGATGAGAACTCTGTTGTGTGTTTAAATTCAGAAATGGAGTTAAAGCCCAGGCTCTGAGTCTTCCTACAAGCAAGACTTTGATTCAGGTAAGGGCAGTTAGTTTAAGCTCAAACGAACTACATTGTTCACGAAGCTCACACGTTTCTCATCTTAACTGACAAGTATTGGATGTTAGAGGACCTGTGGTTTGTTTCTGTTTCAGAAGCAGAGTTGGACTAGATATGGTCCGTATGTGTATGAAACACCGTTCTTTTGTTCTGAGCACACTCACCTTTCCGGCTGTAATAGAGAATCTAGAAAACAAGAGTGTGCTTCTTGCTCTAAAGCAGAGTGTGATCCATGGAAGAGAACTATGCTGTGTCTTTCCCTTCAGAAATGGAGTTAAATCCTATGCTCTGTGTCTTCCTAAAATCAAGAAATCTTTCAGGTAAGGGCAGTCACTTTTTACCTCAAAGGAACTACATCTTTCACGAAGCTCACACGTTTCTCATCTTAAATGACAAGCATTGGATGTTAGAGGACCTGTGCTTTGTGTCAATTTCAGAAGCAGAGTTGTACTAGATGTGGTCTGTATGTGCAGGAAACACCGTTCTTTTGTTCTGAGCCCACTCATCATTCCTGCTTTATTATAGATTCTAGAAAGCAAGAGCGTGCTTCTTGCTCTAAAGCAGAGTGTGATCCATGGTTGAGAAATATGCTGTTTGTTTCCTTCAGAAATGGAGTTAAATCCCAGGCTCTGTGTCTTCCTACAATCAAGACTTCGTTTCAGGTAAGGGCAGTCACTTTTCAGCTAAAAAGAACTACATCGTTCACGAAGCTCATACAATTCTCATCAAAACTGACAAGCATTGGATTTTAGAGGACCTGTGCTTTGTATCAGTTTCAGAAGCAGATTTGGACTAGATATGGTCTGTATGTTTAGGAAACACCGTACTTTTGTTCTCAGCACACTCACGTTTCCTGCATTCTTAGAGACTTTAGAAATCTAGAACGTGCTTCTTGCTCTAAAGCAGAATGTGATCCATGGATGAGAACTCTGCTGTGTGTTTCCCTTCAGAAATGGAGTTAAATCCCAGGTTCTGTGTCTTCCAAAAACCAAGACTTCGTTTCAGGTAAGGGCAGTCACTCTTCAGCTCAAAGGAACTACATTGTTCACGAAGCTCACACGTTTCTCATCTTAACTGACAAGCATTGGATGTTAGAAGATCAATACTTTGTATCAGTTTCTGAAGCAGAGTTGGACTAGATATGGTCCGTATGTGTATGAAACACCGTTCTTTTGTTCTGAGCACACTCACCTTTCCGGCTGTAATAGAGAATCTAGAAAACAAGAGTGTGCTTCTTGCTCTAAAGCAGAGTGTGATCCATGGATGAGAACTATGCTGTGTGTTTCCCTTCAGAAATGGAGTTAAATCCCAGGCTATGTGTCTTCCTAAAATCAAGACTTCGTTTCAGGTCATGGCAGTCACTTTTCACCTCAAAGGAACTACATCGTTCACGAAGCTCACACGTTTCTCATCTTAAATGACAATCATTGGATGTTAGAGGACCTGTGCTTTGTGTCAATTTCAGAAGTAGATTTGGACTAGATATGGTCCGTAGGTGCAGGAAACACCGTTCTTTTGTTCTGAGCACACTCACCTTTCCGGCTGTAATAGAGAATCTAGAAAGGAAGAGCGTGCTTCTTGCTCTAAAGCAGAGTGTGATCCATGGATGAGAACTATGCTGTTTGTTTCCCTTCAGAAATGGAGTTAAATCCCAGGCTCTGTGTCTTCCTAAAATCAAGACTTCGTTTCAGGTAAGGGCAGTCACTTTTCACCTCAAAGGAACTACATCGTTCACGAAGCTCACACGTTTCTCATCTTAAATGACAAGCATAGGATGTTAGAGGACCTGTGCTTTGTATCAATTTCAGAAGCAGAGTTGGACTAGATATGGTCCGTATGTGTAGGAAACACCGTTCTTTTGTTCTCATCACCCTCACATTTCTTGCTGTCTTAGAGACTCTGGAAAGCAAGAGTGTGCTTCTTGCTCTAAAGCAGAGTGTGATCAATGGATGAGAACTCTGTTGTGTGTTTCACTTCAGAAATGGAGTTAAATCCCAGGCTCTGAGTCTTCCTACCAACAAGACTTCGTTTCATGTAAGGGCAGTTACTTTAGAGCTCAAACGAACTACATCGTTAACAAAGCTCACACGTTTCTCATCTTAATTGAAAAGCATTGGATGTGAGAGGGCCTGTGGTTTGTTTCAGTTTCAGAAGCAGAATTGGGCTAGATATGGTCCGTATGTGTAGGAAACACCTTTCCTTTGTTCAGAGCACACTCAAGTTTCCTGCTGTATTAGAGACTCTAGAAAGCAAGAGCATTCTTCTTGTTCTAAAGCAGAGCGAGATCCCTGGATGAGAACTATGCTGTGTGTTTCCCTTCAGAAATGGAGTTAAATCCCAGGCTCTGTGTCTTCCTACAAGCACTACTTCGTTTCAGGTAAGGGCAGTCACTTTTCAGCTCTAACAAAGTACATCGTTCATGGAGCTCACACGTTTCTCATCTTAACTGACAAGCATTGGATGTTAGAGGACCAGTGCTTTGTATCAGTTTCAGAAGCAGAGTTGGACTAGATATGGTCCGCATATGTAGGAAACACTGTTCCTTTGTTCTCAGCACACTCAATTTTCCTGTTGTCTTAGAGACTCTAAAAAGCTAGAGCGTGATCCTTGCTCTAAAGCAGAGTGTGATGAATGGATGAGAACTCTGTTGTGTGTTTAAATTCAGAAATGGAGTTAAAGCCCAGGCTCTGAGTCTTCCTACAAGCAAGACTTTGATTCAGGTAAGGGCAGTTAGTTTAAGCTCAAACGAACTACATTGTTCACGAAGCTCACACGTTTCTCATCTTAACTGACAAGTATTGGATGTTAGAGGACCTGTGGTTTGTTTCTGTTTCAGAAGCAGAGTTGGACTAGATATGGTCCGTATGTGTATGAAACACCGTTCTTTTGTTCTGAGCACACTCACCTTTCCGGCTGTAATAGAGAATCTAGAAAACAAGAGTGTGCTTCTTGCTCTAAAGCAGAGTGTGATCCATGGAAGAGAACTATGCTGTGTCTTTCCCTTCAGAAATGGAGTTAAATCCTATGCTCTGTGTCTTCCTAAAATCAAGAAATCTTTCAGGTAAGGGCAGTCACTTTTTACCTCAAAGGAACTACATCTTTCACGAAGCTCACACGTTTCTCATCTTAAATGACAAGCATTGGATGTTAGAGGACCTGTGCTTTGTGTCAATTTCAGAAGCAGAGTTGTACTAGATGTGGTCTGTATGTGCAGGAAACACCGTTCTTTTGTTCTGAGCCCACTCATCATTCCTGCTTTATTATAGATTCTAGAAAGCAAGAGCGTGCTTCTTGCTCTAAAGCAGAGTGTGATCCATGGTTGAGAAATATGCTGTTTGTTTCCTTCAGAAATGGAGTTAAATCCCAGGCTCTGTGTCTTCCTACAATCAAGACTTCGTTTCAGGTAAGGGCAGTCACTTTTCAGCTAAAAAGAACTACATCGTTCACGAAGCTCATACGATTCTCATCTAAACTGACAAGCATTGGATGTTAGAGGACCTGTGGTTTGTTTCCATTTCAGAAGCAGAGTTGGACTAGATATGGTCCGTATGTGCAGGAAACACCGTTGTTTAGTTCTGAGCACACTCAAGTTTCCTTCTGTATTAGAGACTCTAGAAAGCAAGAGCGTGCTTCTTGCTCTAAACCAGAGTGTGATCCATGGATGAGAACTATTCTATGTGTTTCCATTCAGAAATGGAGTTAAATTCCATGCTCCGAGTCTTTCTACCAGAAAGACTTCCTTTCAGGTAAGGGCAGTCACTTTTCAGCTAAAAAGAACTACATCGTTCATGAAGCCAACACGTTTTTCATCTTAACTGACAGGCATCGGATGTTAGAGGAGCAGTGCTTTGTATCAGTTTTTCAAGCAGAGTTGGTCTAGATATGGTCTGTATGTGCAGGAAACACCGTTCTTTAGTTCTGAGCACACTCACCTTTCCGGCTGTAATAGAGAATCTAGAAAACAAGAGCGTGCTTCTTGCTCTAAAGCAGTGTGTGATCCATGGATGAGAGCTATGCTGTTTGTTTCCTTCAGAAATGGAGTTAAATCCCAGGCTCTGTATCTTCCTAAAATCAAGACTTCGTTTCAGATAAAGGCAGTCACTTTTCACCTCAAAGGAACTACATCGTTCACGAAGCTCACACATTTCTCATCTTAACTGACAAGCATTGGATGTTAGAGGACCAATGCTTTGTATCAGTTTCAGAAGCAGAGTTGGACTAGATATGGTCCGTATGTGTAGGAAACACCGTTCTTTTGTTCTCATCACACTCACATTTCCTGCTGTCTTAGAGACTCTAGAAAGCAAGAGTGTGCTTCTTGCTCTAAAGCAGAGTGTGATCAATGGATGAGAACTCTGTTGTGTGTTTCCCTTCAGAAATGGAGATAAATCCCAGGCTCTGAGTCTTCCTACAATCAAGACTTCGTTTCAGGTAAGGGCAGTTTCTTTACAGCTCAAACGAAACACATCGTCCATGAAGCTCATACAATTCTCATCAAAACTGACAAGCATTGGATTTTAGAGGACCTGTGCTTTGTATCAGTTTCAGAAGCAGATTTGGACTAGATATGGTCTGTATGTTTAGGAAACACCGTACTTTTGTTCTCAGCACACTCACGTTTCCTGCATTCTTAGAGACTTTAGAAATCTAGAACGTGCTTCTTGCTCTAAAGCAGAATGTGATCCATGGATGAGAACTCTGCTGTGTGTTTCCCTTCAGAAATGGAGTTAAATCCCAGGTTCTGTGTCTTCCAAAAACCAAGACTTCGTTTCAGGTAAGGGCAGTCACTCTTCAGCTCAAAGGAACTACATTGTTCACGAAGCTCACACGTTTCTCATCTTAACTGACAAGCATTGGATGTTAGAAGATCAATACTTTGTATCAGTTTCTGAAGCAGAGTTGGACTAGATATGGTCCGTATGTGTATGAAACACCGTTCTTTTGTTCTGAGCACACTCACCTTTCCGGCTGTAATAGAGAATCTAGAAAACAAGAGTGTGCTTCTTGCTCTAAAGCAGAGTGTGATCCATGGATGAGAACTATGCTGTGTGTTTCCCTTCAGAAATGGAGTTAAATCCCAGGCTATGTGTCTTCCTAAAATCAAGACTTCGTTTCAGGTCATGGCAGTCACTTTTCACCTCAAAGGAACTACATCGTTCACGAAGCTCACACGTTTCTCATCTTAAATGACAATCATTGGATGTTAGAGGACCTGTGCTTTGTGTCAATTTCAGAAGTAGATTTGGACTAGATATGGTCCGTAGGTGCAGGAAACACCGTTCTTTTGTTCTGAGCACACTCACCTTTCCGGCTGTAATAGAGAATCTAGAAAGGAAGAGCGTGCTTCTTGCTCTAAAGCAGAGTGTGATCCATGGATGAGAACTATGCTGTTTGTTTCCCTTCAGAAATGGAGTTAAATCCCAGGCTCTGTGTCTTCCTAAAATCAAGACTTCGTTTCAGGTAAGGGCAGTCACTTTTCACCTCAAAGGAACTACATCGTTCACGAAGCTCACACGTTTCTCATCTTAAATGACAAGCATAGGATGTTAGAGGACCTGTGCTTTGTATCAATTTCAGAAGCAGAGTTGGACTAGATATGGTCCGTATGTGTAGGAAACACCGTTCTTTTGTTCTCATCACCCTCACATTTCTTGCTGTCTTAGAGACTCTGGAAAGCAAGAGTGTGCTTCTTGCTCTAAAGCACAGTGTGATCAATGGATGAGAACTCTGTTGTGTGTTTCACTTCAGAAATGGAGTTAAATCCCAGGCTCTGAGTCTTCCTACCAACAAGACTTCGTTTCATGTAAGGGCAGTTACTTTAGAGCTCAAACGAACTACATCGTTAACAAAGCTCACACGTTTCTCATCTTAATTGAAAAGCATTGGATGTGAGAGGGCCTGTGGTTTGTTTCAGTTTCAGAAGCAGAATTGGGCTAGATATGGTCCGTATGTGTAGGAAACACCTTTCCTTTGTTCAGAGCACACTCAAGTTTCCTGCTGTATTAGAGACTCTAGAAAGCAAGAGCATTCTTCTTGTTCTAAAGCAGAGCGAGATCCCTGGATGAGAACTATGCTGTGTGTTTCCCTTCAGAAATGGAGTTAAATCCCAGGCTCTGTGTCTTCCTACAAGCACTACTTCGTTTCAGGTAAGGGCAGTCACTTTTCAGCTCTAACAAAGTACATCGTTCATGAAGCTCACACGTTTCTCATCTTAACTGACAAGCATTGGATGTTAGAGGACCAGTGCTTTGTATCAGTTTCAGAAGCAGAGTTGGACTAGATATGGTCCGCATATGTAGGAAACACTGTTCCTTTGTTCTCAGCACACTCAATTTTCCTGTTGTCTTAGAGACTCTAAAAAGCTAGAGCGTGATCCTTGCTCTAAAGCAGAGTGTGATGAATGGATGAGAACTCTGTTGTGTGTTTAAATTCAGAAATGGAGTTAAAGCCCAGGCTCTGAGTCTTCCTACAAGCAAGACTTTGATTCAGGTAAGGGCAGTTACTTTAAGCTCAAACGAACTACATTGTTCACGAAGCTCACACGTTTCTCATCTTAACTGACAAGTATTGGATGTTAGAGGACCTGTGGTTTGTTTCTGTTTCAGAAGCAGAGTTGGACTAGATATGGTCCGTATGTGTAGGAAACACCGTTCTTTTGTTCTCATCACACTCACATTTCCTGCTGTCTTAGAGATTCTGGAAAGCAAGAGCGTGCTTCTTGCTCTAAAGTAGAGTGTGATCAATGGATGAGAACTCGGCTGTGTGTTTCACTTCAGAAATGGAGATAAATCCCAGGCTCTGTGTCTTCCTACAATCAAGACTTCGTTTCAGGTAAGGGCAGTCACTTTTCAGCTAAAAAGAACTACATCGTTCACGAAGCTCATACGATTCTCATCTAAACTGACAAGCATTGGATGTTAGAGGACCTGTGGTTTGTTTCCATTTCAGAAGCAGAGTTGGACTAGATATGGTCCGTATGTGCAGGAAACACCGTTCTTTAGTTCTGAGCACACTCAAGTTTCCTTCTGTATTAGAGACTCTAGAAAGCAAGAGCGTGCTTCTTGCTCTAAACCAGAGTTTGATCCATGGATGAGAACTATTCTATGTGTTTCCATTCAGAAATGGAGTTAAATTCCATGCTCCGAGTCTTTCTACCAGAAAGACTTCCTTTCAGGTAAGGGCTGTCACTTTTCAGCTAAAAAGAACTACATCGTTCACGAAGCCAACACGTTTTTCATCTTAACTGACAAGCATCGGATGTTAGAGGAGCAGTGCTTTGTATCAGTTTTTCAAGCAGAGTTGGTCTAGATATGGTCTGTATGTGCAGGAAACACCGTTCTTTAGTTCAGAGCACACTCACCTTTCCGGCTGTAATAGAGAATCTAGAAAACAAGAGCGTGCTTCTTGCTCTAAAGCAGAGTGTGATCCATGAATGAGAACTATGCTGTTTGTTTCCTTCAGAAATGGAGTTAAATCCCAGGCTCTGTATCTTCCTAAAATCAAGACTTCGTTTCAGATAAAGGCAGTCACTTTTCACCTCAAAGGAACTACATCGTTCACGAAGCTCACACATTTCTCATCTTAAATGACAAGCATTGGATGTTAGAGGACCAATGCTTTGTATCAGTTTCAGAAGCAGAGTTGGACTAGATATGGTCTGTATGTGTAGGAAACTCCGTTCTTTTGTTCTCAGCACACTCACGTTTCCTGCATTCTTAGAGACTTTAGAAATCTAGAACGTGCTTCTTGCTCTAAAGCAGAATGTGATCCATGGATGAGAACTCTGCTGTGTGTTTCCCTTCAGAAATGGAGTTAAATCCCAGGTTCTGTGTCTTCCAAAAACCAAGACTTCGTTTCAGGTAAGGGCAGTCACTCTTCAGCTCAAAGGAACTACATTGTTCACGAAGCTCACACGTTTCTCATCTTAACTGACAAGCATTGGATGTTAGAAGATCAATACTTTGTATCAGTTTTTGAAGCAGAGTTGGACTAGATATAGTCCATATGTGTAAGGAACACCGCTCTTTGGTTCTCATCACACTCACGTTTCCTGCTGTCTTAGAGACTCTGGAAAGCAAGACCAAGCTTCTTGTTCTAAAACAGAGTGTGATCAATGGATGAGACCTCTGTTGTGTGTTTCACTTCAGAAATGGAGTTAAATCCCAGGCTCTGAATCTTCCTACAAACAAGACTTCGTTTCAGATAAGGGCAGTTACATTACAGCTCAAACGAACTACATCGTTCACAAAGCTCACACTTTTCTCTTCTTAACTGACAAGCATTGGATGTTAGAGGACCTGTGGTTTGTTTTAGTTTCAGAAGCAGATTTGGACTAGATATGGTCCGTATGTGTATGAAACACCGTTCTTTTGTTCTGAGCACACTCACCTTTCATGCTGTAATAGAGAATCTAGAAAACAAGAGTGAGCTTCTTGCTCTAAAGCAGAGTGTGATCCATGGATGAGAACTATGCTGTGTGTTTCCCTTCAGAAATGGAGTTAAATCCTATGCTCTGTGTCTTCCTTAATTCAAGACTTCTTTTCAGGTAAGGGCAGTCACTTTTTACCTCAAAGGAACTACATCTTTCACGAAGCTCACACGTTTCTCATCTTAAATGACAAGCATTGGATGTTAGAGGACCTGTGCTTTGTGTCAATTTCAGAAGCAGAGTTGTACTAGATGTGGTCTGTATGTGCAGGAAACACCGTTCTTTTGTTCTGAGCCCACTCATCATTCCTGCTTTATTATAGATTCTAGAAAGCAAGAGCGTGCTTCTTGCTCTAAAGCAGAGTGTGATCCATGGATGAGAACTATGCTGTTTGTTTCCTTCAGAAATTGAGTTAAATCCCAGGCTCTGTATCTTCCTAAAATCAAGACTTCGTTTCAGATAAAGGCAGTCACTTTTCACCTCAAAGGAACTACATCGTTCACGAAGTTCACACATTTCTCATCTTAAATGACAAGCACTGGATGTTTGAGGACCAATGCTTTGTATCAGTTTCAGAAGCAGAGTTGGACTAGATATGGTCCGTATGTGTAGGAAACACCGTTCTTTTGTTCTCATCACCCTCACATTTCCTGCTGTCTTAGAGACTCTGGAAAGCAAGAGTGTGCTTTTTGCTCTAAAGCAGAGTGTGATCAATGGATGAGAACTCTGTTGTGTGTTTCACTTCAGAAATGGAGTTAAATCCCAGGCTCTGAGTCTTCCTACAAACAAGACTTCGTTTCATGTAAGGGCAGTTACTTTAGAGCTTAAACGAACTACATTGTTAACAAAGCTCACACGTTTCTCATCTTAATTGAAAAGCATTGGATGTGAGAGGACCTGTGGTTTGTTTCAGTTTCAAAAGCAGAATTGGGCTAGATATGGTCCGTATGTGTAGGAAACACCTTTCCTTTGTTCAGAGCACACTCAAGTTTCCTGCTGTATTAGAGACTCTAGAAAGCAAGAGCATTCTTCTTGTTCTAAAGCAGAGCGAGATCCCTGGATGAGAACTATGCTGTGTGTTTCCCTTCAGAAATGGAGTTAAACCCAGGCTCTGTGTCTTCCTACAAGCACTACTTCGTTTCAGGTAAGGGCAGTCACTTTTCAGCTCTAACAAAGTACATCGTTCATGAAGCTCACACGTTTCTCATCTTAACTGACAAGCATTGGATGTTAGAGGACCAGTGCTTTGTATCAGTTTCAGAAGCAGAGTTGGACTAGATATGGTCCGCATATGTAGGAAACACTGTTCCTTTGTTCTCAGCACACTCAATTTTCCTGTTGTCTTAGAGACTCTAAAAAGCTAGAGCGTGATCCTTGCTCTAAAGCAGAGTGTGATGAATGGATGAGAACTCTGTTGTGTGTTTAAATTCAGAAATGGAGTTAAAGCCCAGGCTCTGAGTCTTCCTACAAGCAAGACTTTGATTCAGGTAAGGGCATTTACTTTAATCTCAAAGGAACTACATTGTTCACGAAGCTCACACGTTTCTCATTTTAACTGACAAGTATTGGATGTTAGAGGACCTGTGGTTTGTTTCTGTTTCAGAAGCAGAGTTGGACTAGATATGGTCCGTATGTGTAGGAAACACCGTTCTTTTGTTCTCATCACACTCACATTTCCTGCTGTCTTAGAGATTCTGGAAAGCAAGAGCGTGCTTCTTGCTCTAAAGTAGAGTGTGATCAATGGATGAGAACTCGGCTGTGTGTTTCACTTCAGAAATGGAGATAAATCCCAGGCTCTGTGTCTTCCTACAATCAAGACTTCGTTTCAGGTAAGGGCAGTCACTTTTCAGCTAAGAAGAACTACATCGTTCACGAAGCTCATACGATTCTCATCTAAACTGACAAGCATTGGATGTTAGAGGACCTGTGGTTTGTTCCATTTCAGAAGCAGAGTTGGACTAGATATGGTCCGTATGTGCAGGAAACACCGTTCTTTAATTCTGAGCACACTCAAGTTTCCTTCTGTATTAGAGACTCTAGAAAGCAAGAGCGTGCTTCTTGCTCTAAACCAGAGTGTGATCCATGTATGAGAACTATTCTATGTGTTTCCATTCAGAAATGGAGTTAAATTCCATGCTCCGAGTCTTTCTACCAGAAAGACTTCCTGTCAGGTAAGGGCATTCACTTTTCAGCTAAAAAGAACTACATCGTTCACGAAGCCAACACGTTTTTCATCTTAACTGACAAGCATCGGATGTTAGAGGAGCAGTGCTTTGTATCAGTTTTTCAAGCAGAGTTGGTCTAGATATGGTCTGTATGTGCAGGAAACACCGTTCTTTAGTTCTGAGCACACTCACCTTTCCGGCTGTATTAGAGAATCTAGAAAACAAGAGCGTGCTTCTTGCTCTAAAGCAGAGTGTGATCCATGGATGAGAACTATGCTTTTTTTTCCTTCAGAAATGGAGTTAAATCCCAGGCTCTGTATCTTCCTAAAATCAAAACTTCGTTTCAGATAAAGGCAGTCACTTTTCACCTCAAAGGAACTACATCGTTCACGAAGCTCACACATTTCTCATCTTAAATGACAAGCATTGGATGTTAGAGGACCAATGCTTTGTATCAGTTTCTGAAGCAGAGTTGGACTAGATATGGTCTGTATGTGTAGGAAACTCCGTTCTTTTGTTCTCAGCACACTCACGTTTCCTGCATTCTTAGAGACTTTAGAAATCTAGAACGTGCTTCTTGCTCTAAAGCAGAATGTGATCCATGGATGAGAACTCTGCTGTGTGTTTCCCTTCAGAAATGGAGTTAAATCCCAGGTTCTGTGTCTTCCAAAAACCAAGACTTCGTTTCAGGTAAGGGCAGTCACTCTTCAGCTCAAAGGAACTACATTGTTCATGAAGCTCACACGTTTCTCATCTTAACTGACAAGCATTGGATGTTAGAAGATCAATACTTTGTATCAGTTTCTGAAGCAGAGTTGGACTAGATATAGTCCATATGTGTAGGGAACACCGCTCTTTGGTTCTCATCACACTCACGTTTCCTGCTGTCTTAGAGACTCTGGAAAGCAAGACCATGCTTCTTGTTCTAAAACAGAGTGTGATCAATGGATGAGACCTCTGTTGTGTGTTTCACTTCAGAAATGGAGTTAAATCCCAGGCTCTGAGTCTTCCTACAAACAAGACTTCGTTTCAGATAAGGGCAGTTACATTACAGCTCAAACGAACTACATCGTTCACAAAGCTCACACTTTTCTCTTCTTAACTGACAAGCATTGGATGTTAGAGGACCTGTAGTTTGTTTTAGTTTCAGAAGCAGATTTGGACTAGATATGGTCCGTATGTGTATGAAACACCGTTCTTTTGTTCTGAGCACACTCACCTTTCCGGCTGTAATAGAGAATCTAGAAAACAAGAGTGTGCTTCTTGCTCTAAAGCAGAGTGTGATCCATGGATGAGAACTATGCTGTGTGTTTCCTTTCAGAAATGGAGTTAAATCCCAGGCTCTGTGTCTTCCTAAAATCAAGACTTCGTTTCAGGTAATGGCAGTCACTTTTCACCTCAAAGGAACTACATCGTTCACGAAGCTCACACGTTTCTCATCTTAAATGACAATCATTGGATGTTAGAGGACCTGTGCTTTGTGTCAATTTCAGAAGTAGAGTTGGACTAGATATGGTCCGTAGGTGCAGGAAACACCGTACTTTTGTTCTGAGCACACTCACCTTTCCTGCTGTATTAGAGAATCTAGAAAGGAAGAGCGTGCTTCTTGCTCTAAAGCAGAGTGTGATCCATGGATGAGAACTATGCTGTTTGTTTCCGTTCAGAAATGGAGTTAAATCCTATGCTCTGTGTCTTCCTAAAATCAAGACTTCGTTTCAGGTAAGGGCAGTCACTTTTCACCTCAAAGGAACTACATCTTTCACGAAGCTCACACGATTCTCATCTTAAATGACAAGCATTGGATGTTAGAGGACCTGTGCTTTGTGTCAATTTCAGAAGCAGAGTTGTACTAGATGTGGTCTGTATGTGCAGGAAACACCGTTCTTTTGTTCTGAGCCCACTCATCATTCCTGCTTTATTATAGATTCTAGAAAGCAAGAGCGTGCTTCTTGCTCTAAAGCAGAGTGTGATCCATGGATGAGAACTATGCTGTTTGTTTCCTTCAGAAATTGAGTTAAATCCCAGGCTCTGTATCTTCCTAAAATCAAGACTTCGTTTCAGATAAAGGCAGTCACTTTTCACCTCAAAGGAACTACATCGTTCACGAAGCTCAAACATTTGTCATCTTAAATGACAAGCATTGGATGTTTGAGGACCAATGCTTTGTATCAGTTTCAGAAGCAGAGTTGGACTAGATATGGTCCGTATGTGTAGGAAACACCGTTCTTTTGTTCTCATCACCCTCACATTTCCTGCTGTCTTAGAGACTCTGGAAAGCAAGAGTGTGCTTCTTGCTCTAAAGCAGAGTGTGATCAATGGATGAGAACTCTGTTGTGTGTTTCACTTCAGAAATGGAGTTAAATCCCAGGCTCTGAGTCTTCCTACAAACAAGACTTCGTTTCATGTAAGGGCAGTTACTTTAGAGCTCAAACGAACTACATCGTTAACAAAGCTCACACGTTTCTCATCTTAATTGAAAAGCATTGGATGTTAGAGGACCTGTGGTTTGTTTCAGTTTCAGAAGCAGAATTGGGCTAGATATGGTCCGTATGTGTAGGAAACACCTTTCCTTTGTTCAGAGCACACTCATGTTTCCTGCTGTATTAGAGACTCTAGAAAGCAAGAGCATTCTTCTTGTTCTAAAGCAGAGCGAGATCCCTGGATGAGAACTATGCTGTGTGTTTCCCTTCAGAAATGGAGTTAAATCCCAGGCTCTGTGTCTTCCTACAAGCACTACTTCGTTTCAGGTAAGGGCAGTCACTTTTCAGCTCTAACAAAGTACATCGTTCATGAAGCTCACACGTTTCTCATCTTAACTGACAAGCCTTGGATGTTAGAGGACCAGTGCTTTGTATCAGTTTCAGAAGCAGAGTTGGACTAGATATGGTCCGCATATGTAGGAAACACCGTTCCTTTGTTCTCAGCACACTCAATTTTCCTGTTGTCTTAGAGACTCTAAAAAGCTAGAGCGTGATCCTTGCTCTAAAGCAGAGTGTGATGAATGGATGAGAACTCTGTTGTGTGTTTAAATTCAGAAATGGAGTTAAAGCCCAGGCTCTGAGTCTTCCTACAAGCAAGACTTTGATTCAGGTAAGGGCAGTTACTTTAAGCTCAAACGAACTACATTGTTCACGAAGCTCACACGTTTCTCATCTTAACTGACAAGTATTGGATGTTAGAGGACCTGTGGTTTGTTTCTGTTTCAGAAGCAGAGTTGGACTAGATATGGTCCGTATGTGTAGGAAACACCGTTCTTTTGTTCTCATCACACTCACATTTCCTGCTGTCTTAGAGATTCTGGAAAGCAAGAGCGTGCTTCTTGCTCTAAAGTAGAGTGTGATCAATGGATGAGAACTCGGCTGTGTGTTTCACTTCAGAAATGGAGATAAATCCCAGGCTCTGTGTCTTCCTACAATCAAGACTTCGTTTCAGGTAAGGGCAGTCACTTTTCAGCTAAAAAGAACTACATCGTTCACGAAGCTCATACGATTCTCATCTAAACTGACAAGCATTGGATGTTAGAGGACCTGTGGTTTGTTTCCATTTCAGAAGCAGAGTTGGACTAGATATGGTCCGTATGTGCAGGAAACACCGTTCTTTAGTTCTGAGCACACTCAAGTTTCCTTCTGTATTAGAGACTCTAGAAAGCAAGAGCGTGCTTCTTGCTCTAAACCAGAGTGTGATCCATGGATGAGAACTATTCTATGTGTTTCCATTCAGAAATGGAGTTAAATTCCATGCTCCGAGTCTTTCTACCAGAAAGACTTCCTTTCAGGTAAGGGCAGTCACTTTTCAGCTAAAAAGAACTACATCGTTCACGAAGCCAACACGTTTTTCATCTTAACTGACAAGCATCGGATGTTAGAGGAGCAGTGCTTTGTATCAGTTTTTCAAGCAGAGTTGGTCTAGATATGGTCTGTATGTGCAGGAAACACCGTTCTTTTGTTCTCAGCACACTCACATTTCCTGCTGTCTTAGAGACTCTGGAAAGCAAGAGTGTGCTTCTTGCTCTAAAGCAGAGTGTGATCAATGGATGAGAACTCTGTTGTGTGTTTCCCTTCAGAAATGGAGATAAATCCCAGGCTCTGAGTCTTCCTACAATCAAGACTTCGTTTCAGGTAAGGGCAGTTTCTTTACAGCTCAAACGAAACACATCGTTCATGAAGCTCATACAATTCTCATCAAAACTGACAAGCATTGGATTTTAGAGGACATGTGCTTTGTATCAGTTTCAGAAGCAGATTTGGACTAGATATGGTCTGTATGTGTAGGAAACACCGTACTTTTGTTCTCTGCACACTCACGTTTCCTGCATTCTTAGAGACTTTAGCAATCTAGAACGTGCTTCTTGCTCTAAAGCAGAATGTGATCCATGGATGAGAACTCTGCTGTGTGTTTCCCTTCAGAAATGGAGTTAAATCCCAAGTTCTGTGTCTTCCAAAAACCAAGACTTCGTTTCAGGTAAGGGCAGTCACTCTTCAGCTCAAAGGAACTACATTGTTCACGAAGCTCACACGTTTCTCATCTTAACTGACAAGCATTGGATGTTAGAAGATCAATACTTTGTATCAGTTTCTGAAGCAGAGTTGGACTAGATATAGTCCATATGTGTAGGGAACACCGCTCTTTGGTTCTCATCACACTCACGTTTCCTGCTGTCTTAGAGACTCTGGAAAGCAAGACCATGCTTCTTGTTCTAAAACAGAGTGTGATCAATGGATGAGACCTCTGTTGTGTGTTTCACTTCAGAAATGGAGTTAAATCCCAGGCTCTGAGTCTTCCTACAAACAAGACTTCGTTTCAGATAAGGGCAGTTACATTACAGCTCAAACGAACTACATCGTTCACAAAGCTCACACTTTTCTCTTCTTAACTGACAAGCATTGGATGTTAGAGGACCTGTGGTTTGTTTTAGTTTCAGAAGCAGATTTGGACTAGATATGGTCCGTATGTGTATGAAACACCGTTCTTTTGTTCTGAGCACACTCACCTTTCCGGCTGTAATAGAGAATCTAGAAAACAAGAGTGTGCTTCTTGCTCTAAAGCAGAGTGTGATCCATGGATGAGAACTATGCTGTGTGTTTCCTTTCAGAAATGGAGTTAAATCCCAGGCTCTGTGTCTTCCTAAAATCAAGACTTCGTTTCAGGTAATGGCAGTCACTTTTCACCTCAAAGGAACTACATCGTTCACGAAGCTCACACGTTTCTCATCTTAAATGACAATCATTGGATGTTAGAGGACCTGTGCTTTGTGTCAATTTCAGAAGTAGAGTTGGACTAGATATGGTCCGTAGGTGCAGGAAACACCGTTCTTTTGTTCTGAGCACACTCACCTTTCCTGCTGTATTAGAGAATCTAGAAAGGAAGAGCGTGCTTCTTGCTCTAAAGCAGAGTGTGATCCATGGATGAGAACTATGCTGTTTGTTTCCTTCAGAAATGGAGTTAAATCCCAGGCTCTGTATCTTCCTAAAATCAAGACTTCGTTTCAGATAAAGGCAGTCACTTTTCACCTCAAAGGAACTACATCGTTCACGAAGCTCACACATTTCTCATCTTAACTGACAAGCATTGGATGTTAGAGGACCAATGCTTTGTATCAGTTTCAGAAGCAGAGTTGGACTAGATATGTTCCGTATGTGTAGGAAACACCGTTCTTTTGTTCTCATCACACTCACATTTCCTGCTGTCTTAGAGACTCTGGAAAGCAAGAGTGTGCTTCTTGCTCTAAAGCAGAGTGTGATCAATGGATGAGAACTCTGTTGTGTGTTTCCCTTCAGAAATGGAGATAAATCCCAGGCTCTGAGTCTTCCTACAATCAAGACTTCGTTTCAGGTAAGGGCAGTTTCTTTACAGCTCAAACGAAACACATCGTTCATGAAGCTCATACAATTCTCATCAAAACTGACAAGCATTGGATTTTAGAGGACCTGTGCTTTCTATCAGTTTCAGAAGCAGATTTGGACTAGATATGGTCTGTATGTGTAGGAAACACCGTACTTTTGTTCTCTGCACACTCACGTTTCCTGCATTCTTAGAGACTTTAGAAATCTAGAACGTGCTTCTTGCTCTAAAGCAGAATGTGATCCATGGATGAGAACTCTGCTGTGTGTTTCCCTTCAGAAATGGAGTTAAATCCCAGGTTCTGTGTCTTCCAAAAACCAAGACTTCGTTTCAGGTAAGGGCAGTCACTCTTCAGCTCAAAGGAACTACATTGTTCACGAAGCTCACACGTTTCTCATCTTAACTGACAAGCATTGGATGTTAGAAGATCAATACTTTGTATCAGTTTCTGAAGCAGAGTTGGACTAGATATAGTCCATATGTGTAGGGAACACCGCTCTTTGGTTCTCATCACACTCACGTTTCCTGCTGTCTTAGAGACTCTGGAAAGCAAGACCATGCTTCTTGTTCTAAAACAGAGTGTGATCAATGGATGAGACCTCTGTTGTGTGTTTCACTTCAGAAATGGAGTTAAATCCCAGGCTCTGAGTCTTCCTACAAACAAGACTTCGTTTCAGATAAGGGCAGTTACATTACAGCTCAAACGAACTACATCGTTCACAAAGCTCACACTTTTCTCTTCTTAACTGACAAGCATTGGATGTTAGAGGACCTGTGGTTTGTTTTAGTTTCAGAAGCAGATTTGGACTAGATATGGTCCGTATGTGTATGAAACACCGTTCTTTTGTTCTGAGCACACTCACCTTTCCGGCTGTAAAGGAGAATCTAGAAAACAAGAGTGTGCTTCTTGCTCTAAAGCAGAGTGTGATCCATGGATGAGAACTATGCTGTGTGTTTCCTTTCAGAAATGGAGTTAAATCCCAGGCTCTGTGTCTTCCTAAAATCAAGACTTCGTTTCAGGTAATGGCAGTCACTTTTCACCTCAAAGGAACTACATCGTTCACGAAGCTCACACGTTTCTCATCTTAAATGACAAGCATAGGATGTTAGAGGACCTGTGCTTTGTATCAATTTCAGAAGCAGAGTTGGACTAGATATGGTCCGTATGTGTAGGAAACACCGTTCTTTTGTTCTGAGCACACTCACCTTTCATGCTGTAATAGAGAATCTAGAAAAAAAGAGCGTGCTTCTTGCTCTAAAGCAGAGTGTGATCCATGGATGAGAACTATGCTGTGTGTTTCCCTTCAGAAATGGAGTTAAATCCTATGCTCTGTGTCTTCCTAAAATCAAGACTTCTTTTCAGGTAAGGGCAGTCACTTTTCACCTCAAAGGAACTACATCGTTCACGAAGCTCAAACATTTCTCATCTTAAATGACAATCATTGGATGTTAGAGGACCTGTGCTTTGTGTCAATTTCAGAAGTAGATTTGGACTAGATATGGTCCGTAGGTGCAGGAAACACCGTTCTTTTGTTCTGAGCACACTCACCTTTCCGGCTGTAATAGAGAATCTAGAAAGGAAGAGCGTGCTTCTTGCTCTAAAGCAGAGTGTGATCCATGGATGAGAACTATGCTGTTTGTTTCCCTTCAGAAATGGAGTTAAATCCCAGGCTCTGTGTCTTCCTAAAATCAAGACTTCGTTTCAGGTAAGGGCAGTCACTTTTCACCTCAAAGGAACTACATCGTTCACGAAGCTCACACGTTTCTCATCTTAAATGACAAGCATAGGATGTTAGAGGACCTGTGCTTTGTATCAATTTCAGAAGCAGAGTTGGACTAGATATGGTCCGTATGTGTAGGAAACACCGTTCTTTTGTTCTCATCACCCTCACATTTCTTGCTGTCTTAGAGACTCTGGAAAGCAAGAGTGTGCTTCTTGCTCTAAAGCACAGTGTGATCAATGGATGAGAACTCTGTTGTGTGTTTCACTTCAGAAATGGAGTTAAATCCCAGGCTCTGAGTCTTCCTACCAACAAGACTTCGTTTCATGTAAGGGCAGTTACTTTAGAGCTCAAACGAACTACATCGTTAACAAAGCTCACACGTTTCTCATCTTAATTGAAAAGCATTGGATGTGAGAGGGCCTGTGGTTTGTTTCAGTTTCAGAAGCAGAATTGGGCTAGATATGGTCCGTATGTGTAGGAAACACCTTTCCTTTGTTCAGAGCACACTCAAGTTTCCTGCTGTATTAGAGACTCTAGAAAGCAAGAGCATTCTTCTTGTTCTAAAGCAGAGCGAGATCCCTGGATGAGAACTATGCTGTGTGTTTCCCTTCAGAAATGGAGTTAAATCCCAGGCTCTGTGTCTTCCTACAAGCACTACTTCGTTTCAGGTAAGGGCAGTCACTTTTCAGCTCTAACAAAGTACATCGTTCATGAAGCTCACACGTTTCTCATCTTAACTGACAAGCCTTGGATGTTAGAGGACCAGTGCTTTGTATCAGTTTCAGAAGCAGAGTTGGACTAGATATGGTCCGCATATGTAGGAAACACCGTTCCTTTGTTCTCAGCACACTCAATTTTCCTGTTGTCTTAGAGACTCTAAAAAGCTAGAGCGTGATCCTTGCTCTAAAGCAGAGTGTGATGAATGGATGAGAACTCTGTTGTGTGTTTAAATTCAGAAATGGAGTTAAAGCCCAGGCTCTGAGTCTTCCTACAAGCAAGACTTTGATTCAGGTAAGGGCAGTTACTTTAAGCTCAAACGAACTACATTGTTCACGAAGCTCACACGTTTCTCATCTTAACTGACAAGTATTGGATGTTAGAGGACCTGTGGTTTGTTTCTGTTTCAGAAGCAGAGTTGGACTAGATATGGTCCGTATGTGTAGGAAACACCGTTCTTTTGTTCTCATCACACTCACATTTCCTGCTGTCTTAGAGATTCTGGAAAGCAAGAGCGTGCTTCTTGCTCTAAAGTAGAGTGTGATCAATGGATGAGAACTCGGCTGTGTGTTTCACTTCAGAAATGGAGATAAATCCCAGGCTCTGTGTCTTCCTACAATCAAGACTTCGTTTCAGGTAAGGGCAGTCACTTTTCAGCTAAAAAGAACTACATCGTTCACGAAGCTCATACGATTCTCATCTAAACTGACAAGCATTGGATGTTAGAGGACCTGTGGTTTGTTTCCATTTCAGAAGCAGAGTTGGACTAGATATGGTCCGTATGTGCAGGAAACACCGTTCTTTAGTTCTGAGCACACTCAAGTTTCCTTCTGTATTAGAGACTCTAGAAAGCAAGAGCGTGCTTCTTGCTCTAAACCAGAGTGTGATCCATGGATGAGAACTATTCTATGTGTTTCCATTCAGAAATGGAGTTAAATTCCATGCTCCGAGTCTTTCTACCAGAAAGACTTCCTTTCAGGTAAGGGCAGTCACTTTTCAGCTAAAAAGAACTACATCGTTCACGAAGCCAACACGTTTTTCATCTTAACTGACAAGCATCGGATGTTAGAGGAGCAGTGCTTTGTATCAGTTTTTCAAGCAGAGTTGGTCTAGATATGGTCTGTATGTGCAGGAAACACCGTTCTTTTGTTCTCAGCACACTCACATTTCCTGCTGTCTTAGAGACTCTGGAAAGCAAGAGTGTGCTTCTTGCTCTAAAGCAGAGTGTGATCAATGGATGAGAACTCTGTTGTGTGTTTCCCTTCAGAAATGGAGATAAATCCCAGGCTCTGAGTCTTCCTACAATCAAGACTTCGTTTCAGGTAAGGGCAGTTTCTTTACAGCTCAAACGAAACACATCGTTCATGAAGCTCATACAATTCTCATCAAAACTGACAAGCATTGGATTTTAGAGGACATGTGCTTTGTATCAGTTTCAGAAGCAGATTTGGACTAGATATGGTCTGTATGTGTAGGAAACACCGTACTTTTGTTCTCTGCACACTCACGTTTCCTGCATTCTTAGAGACTTTAGCAATCTAGAACGTGCTTCTTGCTCTAAAGCAGAATGTGATCCATGGATGAGAACTCTGCTGTGTGTTTCCCTTCAGAAATGGAGTTAAATCCCAAGTTCTGTGTCTTCCAAAAACCAAGACTTCGTTTCAGGTAAGGGCAGTCACTCTTCAGCTCAAAGGAACTACATTGTTCACGAAGCTCACACGTTTCTCATCTTAACTGACAAGCATTGGATGTTAGAAGATCAATACTTTGTATCAGTTTCTGAAGCAGAGTTGGACTAGATATAGTCCATATGTGTAGGGAACACCGCTCTTTGGTTCTCATCACACTCACGTTTCCTGCTGTCTTAGAGACTCTGGAAAGCAAGACCATGCTTCTTGTTCTAAAACAGAGTGTGATCAATGGATGAGACCTCTGTTGTGTGTTTCACTTCAGAAATGGAGTTAAATCCCAGGCTCTGAGTCTTCCTACAAACAAGACTTCGTTTCAGATAAGGGCAGTTACATTACAGCTCAAACGAACTACATCGTTCACAAAGCTCACACTTTTCTCTTCTTAACTGACAAGCATTGGATGTTAGAGGACCTGTGGTTTGTTTTAGTTTCAGAAGCAGATTTGGACTAGATATGGTCCGTATGTGTATGAAACACCGTTCTTTTGTTCTGAGCACACTCACCTTTCCGGCTGTAATAGAGAATCTAGAAAACAAGAGTGTGCTTCTTGCTCTAAAGCAGAGTGTGATCCATGGATGAGAACTATGCTGTGTGTTTCCTTTCAGAAATGGAGTTAAATCCCAGGCTCTGTGTCTTCCTAAAATCAAGACTTCGTTTCAGGTAATGGCAGTCACTTTTCACCTCAAAGGAACTACATCGTTCACGAAGCTCACACGTTTCTCATCTTAAATGACAATCATTGGATGTTAGAGGACCTGTGCTTTGTGTCAATTTCAGAAGTAGAGTTGGACTAGATATGGTCCGTAGGTGCAGGAAACACCGTTCTTTTGTTCTGAGCACACTCACCTTTCCTGCTGTATTAGAGAATCTAGAAAGGAAGAGCGTGCTTCTTGCTCTAAAGCAGAGTGTGATCCATGGATGAGAACTATGCTGTTTGTTTCCTTCAGAAATGGAGTTAAATCCCAGGCTCTGTATCTTCCTAAAATCAAGACTTCGTTTCAGATAAAGGCAGTCACTTTTCACCTCAAAGGAACTACATCGTTCACGAAGCTCACACATTTCTCATCTTAACTGACAAGCATTGGATGTTAGAGGACCAATGCTTTGTATCAGTTTCAGAAGCAGAGTTGGACTAGATATGTTCCGTATGTGTAGGAAACACCGTTCTTTTGTTCTCATCACACTCACATTTCCTGCTGTCTTAGAGACTCTGGAAAGCAAGAGTGTGCTTCTTGCTCTAAAGCAGAGTGTGATCAATGGATGAGAACTCTGTTGTGTGTTTCCCTTCAGAAATGGAGATAAATCCCAGGCTCTGAGTCTTCCTACAATCAAGACTTCGTTTCAGGTAAGGGCAGTTTCTTTACAGCTCAAACGAAACACATCGTTCATGAAGCTCATACAATTCTCATCAAAACTGACAAGCATTGGATTTTAGAGGACCTGTGCTTTCTATCAGTTTCAGAAGCAGATTTGGACTAGATATGGTCTGTATGTGTAGGAAACACCGTACTTTTGTTCTCTGCACACTCACGTTTCCTGCATTCTTAGAGACTTTAGAAATCTAGAACGTGCTTCTTGCTCTAAAGCAGAATGTGATCCATGGATGAGAACTCTGCTGTGTGTTTCCCTTCAGAAATGGAGTTAAATCCCAGGTTCTGTGTCTTCCAAAAACCAAGACTTCGTTTCAGGTAAGGGCAGTCACTCTTCAGCTCAAAGGAACTACATTGTTCACGAAGCTCACACGTTTCTCATCTTAACTGACAAGCATTGGATGTTAGAAGATCAATACTTTGTATCAGTTTCTGAAGCAGAGTTGGACTAGATATAGTCCATATGTGTAGGGAACACCGCTCTTTGGTTCTCATCACACTCACGTTTCCTGCTGTCTTAGAGACTCTGGAAAGCAAGACCATGCTTCTTGTTCTAAAACAGAGTGTGATCAATGGATGAGACCTCTGTTGTGTGTTTCACTTCAGAAATGGAGTTAAATCCCAGGCTCTGAGTCTTCCTACAAACAAGACTTCGTTTCAGATAAGGGCAGTTACATTACAGCTCAAACGAACTACATCGTTCACAAAGCTCACACTTTTCTCTTCTTAACTGACAAGCATTGGATGTTAGAGGACCTGTGGTTTGTTTTAGTTTCAGAAGCAGATTTGGACTAGATATGGTCCGTATGTGTATGAAACACCGTTCTTTTGTTCTGAGCACACTCACCTTTCCGGCTGTAAAGGAGAATCTAGAAAACAAGAGTGTGCTTCTTGCTCTAAAGCAGAGTGTGATCCATGGATGAGAACTATGCTGTGTGTTTCCTTTCAGAAATGGAGTTAAATCCCAGGCTCTGTGTCTTCCTAAAATCAAGACTTCGTTTCAGGTAATGGCAGTCACTTTTCACCTCAAAGGAACTACATCGTTCACGAAGCTCACACGTTTCTCATCTTAAATGACAAGCATAGGATGTTAGAGGACCTGTGCTTTGTATCAATTTCAGAAGCAGAGTTGGACTAGATATGGTCCGTATGTGTAGGAAACACCGTTCTTTTGTTCTGAGCACACTCACCTTTCATGCTGTAATAGAGAATCTAGAAAAAAAGAGCGTGCTTCTTGCTCTAAAGCAGAGTGTGATCCATGGATGAGAACTATGCTGTGTGTTTCCCTTCAGAAATGGAGTTAAATCCTATGCTCTGTGTCTTCCTAAAATCAAGACTTCTTTTCAGGTAAGGGCAGTCACTTTTCACCTCAAAGGAACTACATCGTTCACGAAGCTCAAACATTTCTCATCTTAAATGACAATCATTGGATGTTAGAGGACCTGTGCTTTGTGTCAATTTCAGAAGTAGATTTGGACTAGATATGGTCCGTAGGTGCAGGAAACACCGTTCTTTTGTTCTGAGCACACTCACCTTTCCGGCTGTAATAGAGAATCTAGAAAGGAAGAGCGTGCTTCTTGCTCTAAAGCAGAGTGTGATCCATGGATGAGAACTATGCTGTTTGTTTCCCTTCAGAAATGGAGTTAAATCCCAGGCTCTGTGTCTTCCTAAAATCAAGACTTCGTTTCAGGTAAGGGCAGTCACTTTTCACCTCAAAGGAACTACATCGTTCACGAAGCTCACACGTTTCTCATCTTAAATGACAAGCATAGGATGTTAGAGGACCTGTGCTTTGTATCAATTTCAGAAGCAGAGTTGGACTAGATATGGTCCGTATGTGTAGGAAACACCGTTCTTTTGTTCTCATCACCCTCACATTTCTTGCTGTCTTAGAGACTCTGGAAAGCAAGAGTGTGCTTCTTGCTCTAAAGCACAGTGTGATCAATGGATGAGAACTCTGTTGTGTGTTTCACTTCAGAAATGGAGTTAAATCCCAGGCTCTGAGTCTTCCTACCAACAAGACTTCGTTTCATGTAAGGGCAGTTACTTTAGAGCTCAAACGAACTACATCGTTAACAAAGCTCACACGTTTCTCATCTTAATTGAAAAGCATTGGATGTGAGAGGGCCTGTGGTTTGTTTCAGTTTCAGAAGCAGAATTGGGCTAGATATGGTCCGTATGTGTAGGAAACACCTTTCCTTTGTTCAGAGCACACTCAAGTTTCCTGCTGTATTAGAGACTCTAGAAAGCAAGAGCATTCTTCTTGTTCTAAAGCAGAGCGAGATCCCTGGATGAGAACTATGCTGTGTGTTTCCCTTCAGAAATGGAGTTAAATCCCAGGCTCTGTGTCTTCCTACAAGCACTACTTCGTTTCAGGTAAGGGCAGTCACTTTTCAGCTCTAACAAAGTACATCGTTCATGAAGCTCACACGTTTCTCATCTTAACTGACAAGCATTGGATGTTAGAGGACCAGTGCTTTGTATCAGTTTCAGAAGCAGAGTTGGACTAGATATGGTCCGCATATGTAGGAAACACTGTTCCTTTGTTCTCAGCACACTCAATTTTCCTGTTGTCTTAGAGACTCTAAAAAGCTAGAGCGTGATCCTTGCTCTAAAGCAGAGTGTGATGAATGGATGAGAACTCTGTTGTGTGTTTAAATTCAGAAATGGAGTTAAAGCCCAGGCTCTGAGTCTTCCTACAAGCAAGACTTTGATTCAGGTAAGGGCAGTTACTTTAAGCTCAAACGAACTACATTGTTCACGAAGCTCACACGTTTCTCATCTTAACTGACAAGTATTGGATGTTAGAGGACCTGTGGTTTGTTTCTGTTTCAGAAGCAGAGTTGGACTAGATATGGTCCGTATGTGTAGGAAACACCGTTCTTTTGTTCTCATCACACTCACATTTCCTGCTGTCTTAGAGATTCTGGAAAGCAAGAGCGTGCTTCTTGCTCTAAAGTAGAGTGTGATCAATGGATGAGAACTCGGCTGTGTGTTTCACTTCAGAAATGGAGATAAATCCCAGGCTCTGTGTCTTCCTACAATCAAGACTTCGTTTCAGGTAAGGGCAGTCACTTTTCAGCTAAAAAGAACTACATCGTTCACGAAGCTCATACGATTCTCATCTAAACTGACAAGCATTGGATGTTAGAGGACCTGTGGTTTGTTTCCATTTCAGAAGCAGAGTTGGACTAGATATGGTCCGTATGTGCAGGAAACACCGTTCTTTAGTTCTGAGCACACTCAAGTTTCCTTCTGTATTAGAGACTCTAGAAAGCAAGAGCGTGCTTCTTGCTCTAAACCAGAGTTTGATCCATGGATGAGAACTATTCTATGTGTTTCCATTCAGAAATGGAGTTAAATTCCATGCTCCGAGTCTTTCTACCAGAAAGACTTCCTTTCAGGTAAGGGCTGTCACTTTTCAGCTAAAAAGAACTACATCGTTCACGAAGCCAACACGTTTTTCATCTTAACTGACAAGCATCGGATGTTAGAGGAGCAGTGCTTTGTATCAGTTTTTCAAGCAGAGTTGGTCTAGATATGGTCTGTATGTGCAGGAAACACCGTTCTTTAGTTCAGAGCACACTCACCTTTCCGGCTGTAATAGAGAATCTAGAAAACAAGAGCGTGCTTCTTGCTCTAAAGCAGAGTGTGATCCATGAATGAGAACTATGCTGTTTGTTTCCTTCAGAAATGGAGTTAAATCCCAGGCTCTGTATCTTCCTAAAATCAAGACTTCGTTTCAGATAAAGGCAGTCACTTTTCACCTCAAAGGAACTACATCGTTCACGAAGCTCACACATTTCTCATCTTAAATGACAAGCATTGGATGTTAGAGGACCAATGCTTTGTATCAGTTTCAGAAGCAGAGTTGGACTAGATATGGTCTGTATGTGTAGGAAACTCCGTTCTTTTGTTCTCAGCACACTCACGTTTCCTGCATTCTTAGAGACTTTAGAAATCTAGAACGTGCTTCTTGCTCTAAAGCAGAATGTGATCCATGGATGAGAACTCTGCTGTGTGTTTCCCTTCAGAAATGGAGTTAAATCCCAGGTTCTGTGTCTTCCAAAAACCAAGACTTCGTTTCAGGTAAGGGCAGTCACTCTTCAGCTCAAAGGAACTACATTGTTCACGAAGCTCACACGTTTCTCATCTTAACTGACAAGCATTGGATGTTAGAAGATCAATACTTTGTATCAGTTTTTGAAGCAGAGTTGGACTAGATATAGTCCATATGTGTAAGGAACACCGCTCTTTGGTTCTCATCACACTCACGTTTCCTGCTGTCTTAGAGACTCTGGAAAGCAAGACCAAGCTTCTTGTTCTAAAACAGAGTGTGATCAATGGATGAGACCTCTGTTGTGTGTTTCACTTCAGAAATGGAGTTAAATCCCAGGCTCTGAATCTTCCTACAAACAAGACTTCGTTTCAGATAAGGGCAGTTACATTACAGCTCAAACGAACTACATCGTTCACAAAGCTCACACTTTTCTCTTCTTAACTGACAAGCATTGGATGTTAGAGGACCTGTGGTTTGTTTTAGTTTCAGAAGCAGATTTGGACTAGATATGGTCCGTATGTGTATGAAACACCGTTCTTTTGTTCTGAGCACACTCACCTTTCATGCTGTAATAGAGAATCTAGAAAACAAGAGTGAGCTTCTTGCTCTAAAGCAGAGTGTGATCCATGGATGAGAACTATGCTGTGTGTTTCCCTTCAGAAATGGAGTTAAATCCTATGCTCTGTGTCTTCCTTAATTCAAGACTTCTTTTCAGGTAAGGGCAGTCACTTTTTACCTCAAAGGAACTACATCTTTCACGAAGCTCACACGTTTCTCATCTTAAATGACAAGCATTGGATGTTAGAGGACCTGTGCTTTGTGTCAATTTCAGAAGCAGAGTTGTACTAGATGTGGTCTGTATGTGCAGGAAACACCGTTCTTTTGTTCTGAGCCCACTCATCATTCCTGCTTTATTATAGATTCTAGAAAGCAAGAGCGTGCTTCTTGCTCTAAAGCAGAGTGTGATCCATGGATGAGAACTATGCTGTTTGTTTCCTTCAGAAATTGAGTTAAATCCCAGGCTCTGTATCTTCCTAAAATCAAGACTTCGTTTCAGATAAAGGCAGTCACTTTTCACCTCAAAGGAACTACATCGTTCACGAAGTTCACACATTTCTCATCTTAAATGACAAGCACTGGATGTTTGAGGACCAATGCTTTGTATCAGTTTCAGAAGCAGAGTTGGACTAGATATGGTCCGTATGTGTAGGAAACACCGTTCTTTTGTTCTCATCACCCTCACATTTCCTGCTGTCTTAGAGACTCTGGAAAGCAAGAGTGTGCTTTTTGCTCTAAAGCAGAGTGTGATCAATGGATGAGAACTCTGTTGTGTGTTTCACTTCAGAAATGGAGTTAAATCCCAGGCTCTGAGTCTTCCTACAAACAAGACTTCGTTTCATGTAAGGGCAGTTACTTTAGAGCTTAAACGAACTACATTGTTAACAAAGCTCACACGTTTCTCATCTTAATTGAAAAGCATTGGATGTGAGAGGACCTGTGGTTTGTTTCAGTTTCAAAAGCAGAATTGGGCTAGATATGGTCCGTATGTGTAGGAAACACCTTTCCTTTGTTCAGAGCACACTCAAGTTTCCTGCTGTATTAGAGACTCTAGAAAGCAAGAGCATTCTTCTTGTTCTAAAGCAGAGCGAGATCCCTGGATGAGAACTATGCTGTGTGTTTCCCTTCAGAAATGGAGTTAAACCCAGGCTCTGTGTCTTCCTACAAGCACTACTTCGTTTCAGGTAAGGGCAGTCACTTTTCAGCTCTAACAAAGTACATCGTTCATGAAGCTCACACGTTTCTCATCTTAACTGACAAGCATTGGATGTTAGAGGACCAGTGCTTTGTATCAGTTTCAGAAGCAGAGTTGGACTAGATATGGTCCGCATATGTAGGAAACACTGTTCCTTTGTTCTCAGCACACTCAATTTTCCTGTTGTCTTAGAGACTCTAAAAAGCTAGAGCGTGATCCTTGCTCTAAAGCAGAGTGTGATGAATGGATGAGAACTCTGTTGTGTGTTTAAATTCAGAAATGGAGTTAAAGCCCAGGCTCTGAGTCTTCCTACAAGCAAGACTTTGATTCAGGTAAGGGCATTTACTTTAATCTCAAAGGAACTACATTGTTCACGAAGCTCACACGTTTCTCATTTTAACTGACAAGTATTGGATGTTAGAGGACCTGTGGTTTGTTTCTGTTTCAGAAGCAGAGTTGGACTAGATATGGTCCGTATGTGTAGGAAACACCGTTCTTTTGTTCTCATCACACTCACATTTCCTGCTGTCTTAGAGATTCTGGAAAGCAAGAGCGTGCTTCTTGCTCTAAAGTAGAGTGTGATCAATGGATGAGAACTCGGCTGTGTGTTTCACTTCAGAAATGGAGATAAATCCCAGGCTCTGTGTCTTCCTACAATCAAGACTTCGTTTCAGGTAAGGGCAGTCACTTTTCAGCTAAGAAGAACTACATCGTTCACGAAGCTCATACGATTCTCATCTAAACTGACAAGCATTGGATGTTAGAGGACCTGTGGTTTGTTCCATTTCAGAAGCAGAGTTGGACTAGATATGGTCCGTATGTGCAGGAAACACCGTTCTTTAATTCTGAGCACACTCAAGTTTCCTTCTGTATTAGAGACTCTAGAAAGCAAGAGCGTGCTTCTTGCTCTAAACCAGAGTGTGATCCATGTATGAGAACTATTCTATGTGTTTCCATTCAGAAATGGAGTTAAATTCCATGCTCCGAGTCTTTCTACCAGAAAGACTTCCTGTCAGGTAAGGGCATTCACTTTTCAGCTAAAAAGAACTACATCGTTCACGAAGCCAACACGTTTTTCATCTTAACTGACAAGCATCGGATGTTAGAGGAGCAGTGCTTTGTATCAGTTTTTCAAGCAGAGTTGGTCTAGATATGGTCTGTATGTGCAGGAAACACCGTTCTTTAGTTCTGAGCACACTCACCTTTCCGGCTGTATTAGAGAATCTAGAAAACAAGAGCGTGCTTCTTGCTCTAAAGCAGAGTGTGATCCATGGATGAGAACTATGCTTTTTTTTCCTTCAGAAATGGAGTTAAATCCCAGGCTCTGTATCTTCCTAAAATCAAAACTTCGTTTCAGATAAAGGCAGTCACTTTTCACCTCAAAGGAACTACATCGTTCACGAAGCTCACACATTTCTCATCTTAAATGACAAGCATTGGATGTTAGAGGACCAATGCTTTGTATCAGTTTCTGAAGCAGAGTTGGACTAGATATGGTCTGTATGTGTAGGAAACTCCGTTCTTTTGTTCTCAGCACACTCACGTTTCCTGCATTCTTAGAGACTTTAGAAATCTAGAACGTGCTTCTTGCTCTAAAGCAGAATGTGATCCATGGATGAGAACTCTGCTGTGTGTTTCCCTTCAGAAATGGAGTTAAATCCCAGGTTCTGTGTCTTCCAAAAACCAAGACTTCGTTTCAGGTAAGGGCAGTCACTCTTCAGCTCAAAGGAACTACATTGTTCATGAAGCTCACACGTTTCTCATCTTAACTGACAAGCATTGGATGTTAGAAGATCAATACTTTGTATCAGTTTCTGAAGCAGAGTTGGACTAGATATAGTCCATATGTGTAGGGAACACCGCTCTTTGGTTCTCATCACACTCACGTTTCCTGCTGTCTTAGAGACTCTGGAAAGCAAGTCCATGCTTCTTGTTCTAAAACAGAGTGTGATCAATGGATGAGACCTCTGTTGTGTGTTTCACTTCAGAAATGGAGTTAAATCCCAGGCTCTGAGTCTTCCTACAAACAAGACTTCGTTTCAGATAAGGGCAGTTACATTACAGCTCAAACGAACTACATCGTTCACAAAGCTCACACTTTTCTCTTCTTAACTGACAAGCATTGGATGTTAGAGGACCTGTAGTTTGTTTTAGTTTCAGAAGCAGATTTGGACTAGATATGGTCCGTATGTGTATGAAACACCGTTCTTTTGTTCTGAGCACACTCACCTTTCCGGCTGTAATAGAGAATCTAGAAAACAAGAGTGTGCTTCTTGCTCTAAAGCAGAGTGTGATCCATGGATGAGAACTATGCTGTGTGTTTCCTTTCAGAAATGGAGTTAAATCCCAGGCTCTGTGTCTTCCTAAAATCAAGACTTCGTTTCAGGTAATGGCAGTCACTTTTCACCTCAAAGGAACTACATCGTTCACGAAGCTCACACGTTTCTCATCTTAAATGACAATCATTGGATGTTAGAGGACCTGTGCTTTGTGTCAATTTCAGAAGTAGAGTTGGACTAGATATGGTCCGTAGGTGCAGGAAACACCGTTCTTTTGTTCTGAGCACACTCACCTTTCCTGCTGTATTAGAGAATCTAGAAAGGAAGAGCGTGCTTCTTGCTCTAAAGCAGAGTGTGATCCATGGATGAGAACTATGCTGTTTGTTTCCGTTCAGAAATGGAGTTAAATCCTATGCTCTGTGTCTTCCTAAAATCAAGACTTCGTTTCAGGTAAGGGCAGTCACTTTTCACCTCAAAGGAACTACATCTTTCACGAAGCTCACACGATTCTCATCTTAAATGACAAGCATTGGATGTTAGAGGACCTGTGCTTTGTGTCAATTTCAGAAGCAGAGTTGTACTAGATGTGGTCTGTATGTGCAGGAAACACCGTTCTTTTGTTCTGAGCCCACTCATCATTCCTGCTTTATTATAGATTCTAGAAAGCAAGAGCGTGCTTCTTGCTCTAAAGCAGAGTGTGATCCATGGATGAGAACTATGCTGTTTGTTTCCTTCAGAAATTGAGTTAAATCCCAGGCTCTGTATCTTCCTAAAATCAAGACTTCGTTTCAGATAAAGGCAGTCACTTTTCACCTCAAAGGAACTACATCGTTCACGAAGCTCAAACATTTGTCATCTTAAATGACAAGCATTGGATGTTTGAGGACCAATGCTTTGTATCAGTTTCAGAAGCAGAGTTGGACTAGATATGGTCCGTATGTGTAGGAAACACCGTTCTTTTGTTCTCATCACCCTCACATTTCTTGCTGTCTTAGAGACTCTGGAAAGCAAGAGTGTGCTTCTTGCTCTATAGCAGAGTGTGATCAATGGATGAGAACTCTGTTGTGTGTTTCACTTCAGAAATGGAGTTAAATCCCAGGCTCTGAGTCTTCCTACAAACAAGACTTCGTTTCATGTAAGGGCAGTTACTTTAGAGCTCAAACGAACTACATCGTTAACAAAGCTCACACGTTTCTCATCTTAATTGAAAAGCATTGGATGTTAGAGGACCTGTGGTTTGTTTCAGTTTCAGAAGCAGAATTGGGCTAGATATGGTCCGTATGTGTAGGAAACACCTTTCCTTTGTTCAGAGCACACTCATGTTTCCTGCTGTATTAGAGACTCTAGAAAGCAAGAGCATTCTTCTTGTTCTAAAGCAGAGCGAGATCCCTGGATGAGAACTATGCTGTGTGTTTCCCTTCAGAAATGGAGTTAAATCCCAGGCTCTGTGTCTTCCTACAAGCACTACTTCGTTTCAGGTAAGGGCAGTCACTTTTCAGCTCTAACAAAGTACATCGTTCATGAAGCTCACACGTTTCTCATCTTAACTGACAAGCCTTGGATGTTAGAGGACCAGTGCTTTGTATCAGTTTCAGAAGCAGAGTTGGACTAGATATGGTCCGCATATGTAGGAAACACCGTTCCTTTGTTCTCAGCACACTCAATTTTCCTGTTGTCTTAGAGACTCTAAAAAGCTAGAGCGTGATCCTTGCTCTAAAGCAGAGTGTGATGAATGGATGAGAACTCTGTTGTGTGTTTAAATTCAGAAATGGAGTTAAAGCCCAGGCTCTGAGTCTTCCTACAAGCAAGACTTTGATTCAGGTAAGGGCAGTTACTTTAAGCTCAAACGAACTACATTGTTCACGAAGCTCACACGTTTCTCATCTTAACTGACAAGTATTGGATGTTAGAGGACCTGTGGTTTGTTTCTGTTTCAGAAGCAGAGTTGGACTAGATATGGTCCGTATGTGTAGGAAACACCGTTCTTTTGTTCTCATCACACTCACATTTCCTGCTGTCTTAGAGATTCTGGAAAGCAAGAGCGTGCTTCTTGCTCTAAAGTAGAGTGTGATCAATGGATGAGAACTCGGCTGTGTGTTTCACTTCAGAAATGGAGATAAATCCCAGGCTCTGTGTCTTCCTACAATCAAGACTTCGTTTCAGGTAAGGGCAGTCACTTTTCAGCTAAAAAGAACTACATCGTTCACGAAGCTCATACGATTCTCATCTAAACTGACAAGCATTGGATGTTAGAGGACCTGTGGTTTGTTTCCATTTCAGAAGCAGAGTTGGACTAGATATGGTCCGTATGTGCAGGAAACACCGTTCTTTAGTTCTGAGCACACTCAAGTTTCCTTCTGTATTAGAGACTCTAGAAAGCAAGAGCGTGCTTCTTGCTCTAAACCAGAGTGTGATCCATGGATGAGAACTATTCTATGTGTTTCCATTCAGAAATGGAGTTAAATTCCATGCTCCGAGTCTTTCTACCAGAAAGACTTCCTTTCAGGTAAGGGCAGTCACTTTTCAGCTAAAAAGAACTACATCGTTCACGAAGCCAACACGTTTTTCATCTTAACTGACAAGCATCGGATGTTAGAGGAGCAGTGCTTTGTATCAGTTTTTCAAGCAGAGTTGGTCTAGATATGGTCTGTATGTGCAGGAAACACCGTTCTTTTGTTCTCAGCACACTCACATTTCCTGCTGTCTTAGAGACTCTGGAAAGCAAGAGTGTGCTTCTTGCTCTAAAGCAGAGTGTGATCAATGGATGAGAACTCTGTTGTGTGTTTCCCTTCAGAAATGGAGATAAATCCCAGGCTCTGAGTCTTCCTACAATCAAGACTTCGTTTCAGGTAAGGGCAGTTTCTTTACAGCTCAAACGAAACACATCGTTCATGAAGCTCATACAATTCTCATCAAAACTGACAAGCATTGGATTTTAGAGGACATGTGCTTTGTATCAGTTTCAGAAGCAGATTTGGACTAGATATGGTCTGTATGTGTAGGAAACACCGTACTTTTGTTCTCTGCACACTCACGTTTCCTGCATTCTTAGAGACTTTAGCAATCTAGAACGTGCTTCTTGCTCTAAAGCAGAATGTGATCCATGGATGAGAACTCTGCTGTGTGTTTCCCTTCAGAAATGGAGTTAAATCCCAAGTTCTGTGTCTTCCAAAAACCAAGACTTCGTTTCAGGTAAGGGCAGTCACTCTTCAGCTCAAAGGAACTACATTGTTCACGAAGCTCACACGTTTCTCATCTTAACTGACAAGCATTGGATGTTAGAAGATCAATACTTTGTATCAGTTTCTGAAGCAGAGTTGGACTAGATATAGTCCATATGTGTAGGGAACACCGCTCTTTGGTTCTCATCACACTCACGTTTCCTGCTGTCTTAGAGACTCTGGAAAGCAAGACCATGCTTCTTGTTCTAAAACAGAGTGTGATCAATGGATGAGACCTCTGTTGTGTGTTTCACTTCAGAAATGGAGTTAAATCCCAGGCTCTGAGTCTTCCTACAAACAAGACTTCGTTTCAGATAAGGGCAGTTACATTACAGCTCAAACGAACTACATCGTTCACAAAGCTCACACTTTTCTCTTCTTAACTGACAAGCATTGGATGTTAGAGGACCTGTGGTTTGTTTTAGTTTCAGAAGCAGATTTGGACTAGATATGGTCCGTATGTGTATGAAACACCGTTCTTTTGTTCTGAGCACACTCACCTTTCCGGCTGTAATAGAGAATCTAGAAAACAAGAGTGTGCTTCTTGCTCTAAAGCAGAGTGTGATCCATGGATGAGAACTATGCTGTGTGTTTCCTTTCAGAAATGGAGTTAAATCCCAGGCTCTGTGTCTTCCTAAAATCAAGACTTCGTTTCAGGTAATGGCAGTCACTTTTCACCTCAAAGGAACTACATCGTTCACGAAGCTCACACGTTTCTCATCTTAAATGACAATCATTGGATGTTAGAGGACCTGTGCTTTGTGTCAATTTCAGAAGTAGAGTTGGACTAGATATGGTCCGTAGGTGCAGGAAACACCGTTCTTTTGTTCTGAGCACACTCACCTTTCCTGCTGTATTAGAGAATCTAGAAAGGAAGAGCGTGCTTCTTGCTCTAAAGCAGAGTGTGATCCATGGATGAGAACTATGCTGTTTGTTTCCTTCAGAAATGGAGTTAAATCCCAGGCTCTGTATCTTCCTAAAATCAAGACTTCGTTTCAGATAAAGGCAGTCACTTTTCACCTCAAAGGAACTACATCGTTCACGAAGCTCACACATTTCTCATCTTAACTGACAAGCATTGGATGTTAGAGGACCAATGCTTTGTATCAGTTTCAGAAGCAGAGTTGGACTAGATATGTTCCGTATGTGTAGGAAACACCGTTCTTTTGTTCTCATCACACTCACATTTCCTGCTGTCTTAGAGACTCTGGAAAGCAAGAGTGTGCTTCTTGCTCTAAAGCAGAGTGTGATCAATGGATGAGAACTCTGTTGTGTGTTTCCCTTCAGAAATGGAGATAAATCCCAGGCTCTGAGTCTTCCTACAATCAAGACTTCGTTTCAGGTAAGGGCAGTTTCTTTACAGCTCAAACGAAACACATCGTTCATGAAGCTCATACAATTCTCATCAAAACTGACAAGCATTGGATTTTAGAGGACCTGTGCTTTCTATCAGTTTCAGAAGCAGATTTGGACTAGATATGGTCTGTATGTGTAGGAAACACCGTACTTTTGTTCTCTGCACACTCACGTTTCCTGCATTCTTAGAGACTTTAGAAATCTAGAACGTGCTTCTTGCTCTAAAGCAGAATGTGATCCATGGATGAGAACTCTGCTGTGTGTTTCCCTTCAGAAATGGAGTTAAATCCCAGGTTCTGTGTCTTCCAAAAACCAAGACTTCGTTTCAGGTAAGGGCAGTCACTCTTCAGCTCAAAGGAACTACATTGTTCACGAAGCTCACACGTTTCTCATCTTAACTGACAAGCATTGGATGTTAGAAGATCAATACTTTGTATCAGTTTCTGAAGCAGAGTTGGACTAGATATAGTCCATATGTGTAGGGAACACCGCTCTTTGGTTCTCATCACACTCACGTTTCCTGCTGTCTTAGAGACTCTGGAAAGCAAGACCATGCTTCTTGTTCTAAAACAGAGTGTGATCAATGGATGAGACCTCTGTTGTGTGTTTCACTTCAGAAATGGAGTTAAATCCCAGGCTCTGAGTCTTCCTACAAACAAGACTTCGTTTCAGATAAGGGCAGTTACATTACAGCTCAAACGAACTACATCGTTCACAAAGCTCACACTTTTCTCTTCTTAACTGACAAGCATTGGATGTTAGAGGACCTGTGGTTTGTTTTAGTTTCAGAAGCAGATTTGGACTAGATATGGTCCGTATGTGTATGAAACACCGTTCTTTTGTTCTGAGCACACTCACCTTTCCGGCTGTAAAGGAGAATCTAGAAAACAAGAGTGTGCTTCTTGCTCTAAAGCAGAGTGTGATCCATGGATGAGAACTATGCTGTGTGTTTCCTTTCAGAAATGGAGTTAAATCCCAGGCTCTGTGTCTTCCTAAAATCAAGACTTCGTTTCAGGTAATGGCAGTCACTTTTCACCTCAAAGGAACTACATCGTTCACGAAGCTCACACGTTTCTCATCTTAAATGACAAGCATAGGATGTTAGAGGACCTGTGCTTTGTATCAATTTCAGAAGCAGAGTTGGACTAGATATGGTCCGTATGTGTAGGAAACACCGTTCTTTTGTTCTGAGCACACTCACCTTTCATGCTGTAATAGAGAATCTAGAAAAAAAGAGCGTGCTTCTTGCTCTAAAGCAGAGTGTGATCCATGGATGAGAACTATGCTGTGTGTTTCCCTTCAGAAATGGAGTTAAATCCTATGCTCTGTGTCTTCCTAAAATCAAGACTTCTTTTCAGGTAAGGGCAGTCACTTTTCACCTCAAAGGAACTACATCGTTCACGAAGCTCAAACATTTCTCATCTTAAATGACAAGCATTGGATGTTAGAGGACCAATGCTTTGTATCAGTTTCAGAAGCAGAGTTGGACTACATATGGTCCGTATGTGTAGGAAACACCGTTCTTTTGTTCTCATCACACTCACATTTCCTGCTGTCTTAGAGAATCTGGAAAGCAAGAGTGTGCTTCTTGCTCTAAAGCAGAGTGTGATCAATGGATGAGAACTCTGTTGTGTGTTTCACTTCAGAAATGGAGTTAAATCCCAGGCTCTGAGTCTTCCTACAAACAAGACTTCGTTTCATGTAAGGGCAGTTACTTTAGAGCTCAAACGAACTACATCGTAAACAAAGCTCACACGTTTCTCATCTTAATTGAAAAGCATTGGATGTTAGAGGACCTGTGGTTTGTTTCAGTTTCAGAAGCAGAATTGGGCTAGATATGGTCCGTATGTGTAGGAAACACCTTTCCTTTGTTCAGAGCACACTCAAGTTTCCTGCTGTATTAGAGACTCTAGAAAGCAAGAGCATTCTTCTTGTTCTAAAGCAGAGCGAGATCCCTGGATGAGAACTATGCTGTGTGTTTCCCTTCAGAAATGGAGTTAAATCCCAGGCTCTGTGTCTTCCTACAAGCACTACTTCGTTTCAGGTAAGGGCAGTCACTTTTCAGCTCTAACAAAGTACATCGTTCATGAAGCTCACACGTTTCTCATCTTAACTGACAAGCATGGATGTTAGAGGACCAGTGCTTTGTATCAGTTTCAGAAGCAGAGTTGGACTAGATATGGTCCGCATATGTAGGAAACACTGTTCCTTTGTTCTCAGCACACTCAATTTTCCTGTTGTCTTAGAGACTCTAAAAAGCTAGAGCGTGATCCTTGCTCTAAAGCAGAGTGTGATCAATGGATGAGAACTCTGTTGTGTGTTTAAATTCAGAAATGGAGTTAAAGCCCAGGCTCTGAGTCTTCCTACAAGCAAGACTTTGATTCAGGTAAGGGCAGTTACTTTAAGCTCAAACGAACTACATTGTTCACGAAGCTCACACGTTTCTCATCTTAACTGACAAGTATTGGATGTTAGAGGACCTGTGGTTTGTTTCTGTTTCAGAAGCAGAGTTGGACTAGATATGGTCCGTATGTGTAGGAAACACCGTTCTTTTGTTCTCATCACACTCACATTTCCTGCTGTCTTAGAGATTCTGGAAAGCAAGAGCGTGCTTCTTGCTCTAAAGTAGAGTGTGATCAATGGATGAGAACTCGGCTGTGTGTTTCACTTCAGAAATGGAGATAAATCCCAGGCTCTGTGTCTTCCTACAATCAAGACTTCGTTTCAGGTAAGGGCAGTCACTTTTCAGCTAAAAAGAACTACATCGTTCACGGAGCTCATACGATTCTAATCTAAACTGACAAGCATTGGATGTTAGAGGACCTGTGGTTTGTTTCCATTTCAGAAGCAGAGTTGGACTAGATATGGTCCGTATGTGCAGGAAACACCGTTCTTTAGTTCTGAGCACACTCAAGTTTCCTTCTGTATTAGAGACTCTAGAAAGCAAGAGCGTGCTTCTTGCTCTAAACCAGAGTGTGATCCATGGATGAGAACTATTCTATGTGTTTCCATTCAGAAATGGAGTTAAATTCCATGCTCCGAGTCTTTCTACCAGAAAGACTTCCTTTCAGGTAAGGGCAGTCACTTTTCAGCTAAAAAGAACTACATCGTTCACGAAGCCAACACGTTTTTCATCTTAACTGACAAGCATCGGATGTTAGAGGAGCAGTGCTTTGTATCAGTTTTTCAAGCAGAGTTGGTCTAGATATGGTCTGTATGTGCAGGAAACACCGTTCTTTAGTTCTGAGCACACTCACCTTTCCGGCTGTAATAGAGAATCTAGAAAACAAGAGCGTGCTTCTTGCTCTAAAGCAGAGTGTGATCCATGGATGAGAACTATGCTGTTTGTTTCCCTTCAGAAATGGAGTTAAATCCCAGGTTCTGTGTCTTCCAAAAACCAAGACTTCGTTTCAGGTAAGGGCAGTCACTCTTCAGCTCAAAGGAACTACATTGTTCATTAAGCTCACACGTTTCTCATCTTAACTGACAAGCATTGGATGTTAGAAGATCAATACTTTGTATCAGTTTCTGAAGCAGAGTTGGACTAGATATAGTCCATATGTGTAGGGAACACCGCTCTTTGGTTCTCATCACACTCACGTTTCCTGCTGTCTTAGAGACTCTGGAAAGCAAGACCATGCTTCTTGTTCTAAAACAGAGTGTGATCAATGGATGAGACCTCTGTTGTGTGTTTCACTTCAGAAATGGAGTTAAATCCCAGGCTCTGAGTCTTCCTACAAACAAGACTTCGTTTCAGATAAGGGCAGTTACATTACAGCTCAAACGAACTACATCGTTCACAAAGCTCACACTTTTCTCTTCTTAACTGACAAGCATTGGATGTTAGAGGACCTGTGGTTTGTTTTAGTTTCAGAAGCAGATTTGGACTAGATATGGTCCGTATGTGTATGAAACACCGTTCTTTTGTTCTGAGCACACTCACCTTTCCGGCTGTAATAGAGAATCTAGAAAACAAGAGTGTGCTTCTTGCTCTAAAGCAGAGTGTGATCCATGGATGAGAACTATGCTGTGTGTTTCCTTTCAGAAATGGAGTTAAATCCCAGGCTCTGTGTCTTCCTAAAATCAAGACTTCGTTTCAGGTAATGGCAGTCACTTTTCACCTCAAAGGAACTACATCGTTCACGAAGCTCACACGTTTCTCATCTTAAATGACAATCATTGGATGTTAGAGGACCTGTGCTTTGGGTCAATTTCAGAAGTAGAGTTGGACTAGATATGGTCCGTAGGTGCTGGAAACACCGTTCTTTTGTTCTGAGCATACTCACCTTTCCTGCTGTATTAGAGAATCTAGAAAGGAAGAGCGTGCTTCTTGCTCTAAAGCAGAGTGTGATCCATGGATGAGAACTATGCTGTTTGTTTCCTTCAGAAATGGAGTTAAATACCAGGCTCTGTATCTTCCTAAAATCAAGATTTCGTTTCAGATAAAGGCAGTCACTTTTCACCTCAAAGGAACTACATCGTTCACGAAGCTCACACATTTCTCATCTTAACTGACAAGCATTGGATGTTAGAGGACCAATGCTTTGTATCAGTTTCAGAAGCAGAGTTGGACTAGATATGTTCCGTATGTGTAGGAAACACCGTTCTTTTGTTCTCATCACACTCACATTTCCTGCTGTCTTAGAGACTCTGGAAAGCAAGAGTGTGCTTCTTGCTCTAAAGCAGAGTGTGATCAATGGATGAGAACTCTGTTGTGTGTTTCCCTTCAGAAATGGAGATAAATCCCAGGCTCTGAGTCTTCCTACAATCAAGACTTCGTTTCAGGTAAGGGCAGTTTCTTTACAGCTCAAACGAAACACATCGTTCATGAAGCTCATACAATTCTCATCAAAACTGACAAGCATTGGATTTTAGAGGACCTGTGCTTTGTATCAGTTTCAGAATCAGATTTGGACTAGATATGGTCTGTATGTGTAGGAAACACCGTACTTTTGTTCTCTGCACACTCACGTTTCCTGCATTCTTAGAGACTTTAGAAATCTAGAACGTGCTTCTTGCTCTAAAGCAGAATGTGATCCATGGATGAGAACTCTGCTGTGTGTTTCCCTTCAGAAATGGAGTTAAATCCCAGGTTCTGTGTCTTCCAAAAACCAAGACTTCGTTTCAGGTAAGGGCAGTCACTCTTCAGCTCAAAGGAACTACATTGTTCACGAAGCTCACACGTTTCTCATCTTAACTGACAAGCATTGGATGTTAGAAGATCAATACTTTGTATCAGTTTCTGAAGCAGAGTTGGACTAGATATAGTCCATATGTGTAGGGAACACCGCTCTTTGGTTCTCATCACACTCACGTTTCCTGCTGTCTTAGAGACTCTGGAAAGCAAGACCATGCTTCTTGTTCTAAAACAGAGTGTGATCAATGGATGAGACCTCTGTTGTGTGTTTCACTTCAGAAATGGAGTTAAATCCCAGGCTCTGAGTCTTCCTACAAACAAGACTTCGTTTCAGATAAGGGCAGTTACATTACAGCTCAAACGAACTACATCGTTCACAAAGCTCACACTTTTCTCTTCTTAACTGACAAGCATTGGATGTTAGAGGACCTGTGGTTTGTTTTAGTTTCAGAAGCAGATTTGGACTAGATATGGTCCGTATGTGTATGAAACACCGTTCTTTTGTTCTGAGCACACTCACCTTTCCGGCTGTAAAGGAGAATCTAGAAAACAAGAGTGTGCTTCTTGCTCTAAAGCAGAGTGTGATCCATGGATGAGAACTATGCTGTGTGTTTCCTTTCAGAAATGGAGTTAAATCCCAGGCTCTGTGTCTTCCTAAAATCAAGACTTCGTTTCAGGTAATGGCAGTCACTTTTCACCTCAAAGGAACTACATCGTTCACGAAGCTCACACGTTTCTCATCTTAAATGACAAGCATAGGATGTTAGAGGACCTGTGTTTTGTATCAATTTCAGAAGCAGAGTTGGACTAGATATGGTCCGTATGTGTAGGAAACACCGTTCTTTTGTTCTGAGCACACTCACCTTTCATGCTGTAATAGAGAATCTAGAAAAAAAGAGCGTGCTTCTTGCTCTAAAGCAGAGTGTGATCCATGGATGAGAACTATGCTGTGTGTTTCCCTTCAGAAATGGAGTTAAATCCTATGCTCTGTGTCTTCCTAAAATCAAGACTTCTTTTCAGGTAAGGGCAGTCACTTTTTACATCAAAGGAACTACATCTTTCACGAAGCTCACACGTTTCTCATCTTAAATGACAAGCATTGGATGTTAGAGGACCTGTGCTTTGTGTCAATTTCAGAAGCAGAGTTGTACTAGATGTGGTCTGTATGTGCAGGAAACACCGTTCTTTAGTTCTGAGCACACTCACCTTTCCGGCTCTAATAGAGAATCTAGAAAACAAGAGCGTGCTTCTTGCTCTAAAGCAGAGTGTGATCCATGGATGAGAACTATGCTGTTTGTTTCCTTCAGAAATGGAGTTAAATCCCAGGCTCTGTATCTTCCTAAAATCAAGACTTCATTTCGGATAAAGGCAGTCACTTTTCAACTCAAAGGAACTACATCGTTCACGAAGCTCAAACATTTCTCATCTTAAATGACAAGCATTGGATGTTAGAGGACCAATGCTTTGTATCAGTTTCAGAAGCAGAGTTGGACTAGATATGGTCCGTATGTGTAGGAAACACCGTTCTTTTGTTCTCATCACACTCACATTTCCTGCTGTCTTAGAGACTCTGGAAAGCAAGAGTGTGCTTCTTGCTCTAAAGCAGAGTGTGATCAATGGATGAGAACTCTGTTGTGTGTTTCACTTCAGAAATGGAGTTAAATCCCAGGCTCTGAGTCTTCCTACAAACAAGACTTCGTTTCATGTAAGGGCAGTTACTTTAGAGCTCAAACGAACTACATCGTTAACAAAGCTCACACGTTTCTCATCTTAATTGAAAAGCATTGGATGTTAGAGGACCTGTGGTTTGTTTCAGTTTCAGAAGCAGAATTGGGCTAGATATGGTCCGTATGTGTAGGAAACACCTTTCCTTTGTTCAGAGCACACTCAAGTTTCCTGCTGTATTAGAGACTCTAGAAAGCAAGAGCATTCTTCTTGTTCTAAAGCAGAGCGAGATCCCTGGATGAGAACTATGCTGTGTGTTTCCCTTCAGAAATGGAGTTAAATCCCAGGCTCTGTGACTTCCTACAAGCACTACTTCGTTTCAGGTAAGGGCAGTCACTTTTCAGCTCTAACAAAGTACATCGTTCATGAAGCTCACACGTTTCTCATCTTAACTGACAAGCATTGGATGTTAGAGGACCAGTGCTTTGTATCAGTTTCAGAAGCAGAGTTGGACTAGATATGGTCCGCATATGTAGGAAACACTGTTCCTTTGTTCTCAGCACACTCAATTTTCCTGTTGTCTTAGAGACTCTAAAAAGCTAGAGCGTGATCCTTGCTCTAAAGCAGAGTGTGATGAATGGATGAGAACTCTGTTGTGTGTTTAAATTCAGAAATGGAGTTAAAGCCCAGGCTCTGAGTCTTCCTACAAGCAAGACTTTGATTCAGGTAAGGGCAGTTACTTTAAGCTCAAACGAACTACATTGTTCATGAAGCTCACACGTTTCTCATCTTAACTGACAAGTATTGGATGTTAGAGGACCTGTGGTTTGTTTCTGTTTCAGAAGCAGAGTTGGACTAGATATGGTCCGTATGTGTAGGAAACTCCGTTCTTTTGTTCTCATCACACTCACATTTCCTGCTGTCTTAGAGATTCTGGAAAGCAAGAGCGTGCTTCTTGCTCTAAAGTAGAGTGTGATCAATGGATGAGAACTCGGCTGTGTGTTTCACTTCAGAAATGGAGATAAATCCCAGGCTCTGTGTCTTCCTACAATCAAGACTTCGTTTCAGGTAAGGGCAGTCACTTTTCAGCTAAAAAGAACTACATCGTTCACGAAGCTCATACGATTCTCATCTAAACTGACAAGCATTGGATGTTAGAGGACCTGTGGTTTGTTTCCATTTCAGAAGCAGAGTTGGACTAGATATGGTCCGTATGTGCAGGAAACACCGTTCTTTAGTTCTGAGCACACTCAAGTTTCCTTCTGTATTAGAGACTCTGGAAAGCAAGAGCGTGCTTCTTGCTCTAAACCAGAGTGTGATCCATGGATGAGAACTATTCTATGTGTTTCCATTCAGAAATGGAGTTAAATTCCATGCTCCGAGTCTTTCTACCAGAAAGACTTCCTTTCAGGTAAGGGCAGTCACTTTTCAGCTAAAAAGAACTACATCGTTCACGAAGCCAACACGTTTTTCATCTTAACTGACAAGCATCGGATGTTAGAGGAGCAGTGCTTTGTATCAGTTTTTCAAGCAGAGTTGGTCTAGATATGGTCTGTATGTGCAGGAAACACCGTTCTTTAGTTCTGAGCACACTCACCTTTCCGGCTGTAATAGAGAATCTAGAAAACAAGAGCGTGCTTCTTGCTCTAAAGCAGAGTGTGATCCATGGATGAGAACTAAGCTGTTTGTTTCCTTCAGAAATGGAGTTAAATCCCAGGCTCTGTATCTTCCTAAAATCAAGACTTCGTTTCAGATAAAGGCAGTCACTTATCAACTCAAAGGAACTACATCGTTCACACATTTCTCATCTTAACTGACAAGCATTGGATGTTAGAGGACCAATGCTTTGTATCAGTTTCAGAAGCAGAGTTGGACTAGATATGGTCCGTATGTGTAGGAAACACCGTTCTATTGTTCTCATCACACTCACATTTCCTGCTGTCTTAGAGACTCTGGAAAGCAAGAGTGTGCTTCTTGCTCTAAAGCAGAGTGTGATCAATGGATGAGAACTCTGTTGTGTGTTTCCCTTCAGAAATGGAGATAAATCCCAGGCTCTGAGTCTTCCTACAATCAAGACTTCGTTTCAGGTAAGGGCAGTTTCTTTACAGCTCAAACGAAACACATCGTTCATGAAGCTCATACAATTCTCATCAAAACTGACAAGCATTGGATTTTAGAGGACCTGTGCTTTGTATCAGTTTCAGAATCAGATTTGGACTAGATATGGTCTGTATGTGTAGGAAACACCGTACTTTTGTTCTCTGCACACTCACGTTTCCTGCATTCTTAGAGACTTTGGCAATCTAGAACGTGCTTCTTGCTCTAAAGCAGAATGTGATCCATGGATGAGAACTCTGCTGTGTGTTTCCCTTCAGAAATGGAGTTAAATCCCAGGTTCTGTGTCTTCCAAAAACCAAGACTTCGTTTCAGGTAAGGGCAGTCACTCTTCAGCTCAAAGGAACTACATTGTTCACGAAGCTCACACGTTTCTCATCTTAACTGACAAGCATTGGATGTTAGAAGATCAATACTTTGTATCAGTTTCTGAAGCAGAGTTGGACTAGATATAGTCCATATGTGTAGGGAACACCGCTCTTTGGTTCTCATCACACTCACGTTTCCTGCTGTCTTAGAGACTCTGGAAAGCAAGACCATGCTTCTTGTTCTAAAACAGAGTGTGATCCATGGATGAGAACTATTCTATGTGTTTCCATTCAGAAATGGAGTTAAATTCCATGCTCCGAGTCTTTCTACCAGAAAGACTTCCTTTCAGGTAAGGGCATTCACTTTTCAGCTAAAAAGAACTGCATCGTTCACGAAGCCAACACGATTTTCATCTTAACTGACAAGCATCGGATGTTAGAGGAGCAGTGCTTTGTATCAGTTTTTCAAGCAGAGTTGGTCTAGATAAGGTCTGTATGTGCAGGAAACACCGTTCTTTAGTTCTGAGCACACATACCTTTCCGGCTGTAATAGAGAATCTAGAAAACAAGAGCGTGCTTCTTGCTCTAAAGCAGAGTGTGATCAATGGATGAGAACTCTGTTGTGTGTTTCCCTTCAGAAATGGAGATAAATCCCAGGCTCTGAGTCTTCCTACAATCAAGACTTCGTTTCAGGTAAGGGCAGTTTCTTTACAGCTCAAACGAAACACATCGTTCATGATGCTCATACAATTCTCTACAAAACTGACAAGCATTGGATGTTAGAGGACCTGTGCTTTGTGTCAATTTCAGAAGTAGAGTTGGACTAGATATGGTCCGTATGTGTAGGAAACACCGTTCGTTTGTTCTGAGCACACTCACCTTTCATGCTGTAATAGAGAATCTAGAAAAAAAGAGCGTGCTTCTTGCTCTAAAGCAGAGTGTGATCCATGGATGAGAACTATGCTGTGTGTTTCCCTTCAGAAATGGAGTTAAATCCTATGCTCTGTGTCTTCCTAAAATCAAGACTTCTTTTCAGGTAAGGGCAGTCACTTTTTACCTCAAAGGAACTACATCTTTCACGAAGCTCACACGTTTCTCATCTTAAATGACAAGAATTGGATGTTAGAGGACCTGTGCTTTGTGTTAATTTCAGAAGCAGAGTTGTTCTAGATGTGGTCTGTATGTGCAGGAAACACCGTTCTTTTTTCTGAGCCCACTCATCATTCCTGCTTTATTATAGATTCTAGAAAGCAAGAGCGTGCTTCTTGCTCTAAAGCAGAGTGTGATCTATGGATGAGTACTATGCTGTTTGTTTCCTTCAGAAATGGAGTTAAATACCATGCTCTGTATCTTCCTAAAATCAAGACTTCGTTTCAGATAAAGGCAGTCACTTTTCACCTCAAAGGAACTACATCGTTCACGAAGCTCACACATTTCTCATCTTAAATGACAAGCATTGGATGTTTGAGGACCAATGCTTTGTATCAGTTTCAGAAGCAGAGATGGACTAGATATGGTCCGTATGTGTAGGAAACACCGTTCTTTTGTTCTCATCACCCTCACATTTCCTGCTGTCTTAGAGACTCTGGAAAGCAAGAGTGTGCTTCTTGCTCTAAAGCAGAGTGTGATCAATGGATGAGAACTCTGTTGTGTGTTTCACTTCAGAAATGGAGTTAAATCCCAGGCTCTGAGTCTTCCTACAAACAAGACTTCGTTTCAGGTAAGGGCAGTCACTTTTCAGCTAAAAAGAACTACATCGTTCACGAAGCTCATACGATTCTCATCTAAACTGACAAGCATTGGATGTTAGAGGACCTGTGGTTTGTTTCCATTTCAGAAGCAGAGTTGGACTAGATATGGTCCGTATGTGCAGGAAACACCGTTCTTTAGTTCTGAGCACACTCAAGTTTCCTTCTGTATTAGAGACTCTAGAAAGCAAGAGCGTGCTTCTTGCTCTAAACCAGAGTGTGATCCATGGATGAGAAATATTCTATGTGTTTCCATTCAGAAATGGAGTTAAATTCCATGCTCCGAGTCTTTCTACCACAAAGACTTCCTTTCAGGTAAGGGCAGTCACTTTTCAGCTAAAAAGAGCTACATCGTTCACGAAGCCAACACGTTTTTCATCTTAACTGACAAGCATCGGATGTTAGAGGAGCAGTGCTTTGTATCAGTTTTTCAAGCAGAGTTGGTCTAGATATGGTCTGTATGTGCAGGAAACACCGTTCTTTAGTTCTGAGCACACTCACCTTTCCGGCTGTAATAGAGAATCTAGAAAACAAGAGCGTGCTTCTTGCTCTAAAGCAGAGTGTGATCCATGGATGAGAACTATGCTGTTTGTTTCCTTCAGAAATGGAGTTAAATCCCAGGCTCTGTATCTTCCTACAATCAAGACTTCGTTTCAGATAAAGGCAGTCACTTTTCACCTCAAAGGAACTACATCGTTCACGAAGCTCACACATTTCTCATCTTAACTGACAAGCATTGGATGTTAGAGGACCAATGCTTTGTATCATTTTCAGAAGCAGAGTTGGACTAGATATGGTCCGTATGTGTAGGAAACACCGTTCTTTTGTTCTCATCACACTCACATTTCCTGCTGTCTTAGAGACTCTGGAAAGCAAGAGTGTGCTTCTTGCTCTAAAGCAGAGTGTGATCAATGGATGAGGACTCTGTTGTGTGTTTCCCTTCAGAAATGGAGATAAATCCCAGGCTCTGAGTCTTCCTACAATCAAGACTTCGTTTCAGGTAAGGGCAGTTTCTTTACAGCTCAAACGAAACACATCATTCATGAAGCTCATACAATTCTCATCAAAACTGACAAGCATTGGATTTTAGAGGACCTGTGCTTTGTATCAGTTTCAGAAGCAGATTTGGACTAGATATGGTCTGTATGTGTAGGAAACACCGTACTTTTGTTCTCTGCACACTCACGTTTCCTGCATTCTTAGAGACTTTAGAAATCTAGAACGTGCTTCTTGCTCTAAAGCAGAATGTGATCCATGGATGAGAACTCTGCTGTGTGTTTCCCTTCAGAAATGGAGTTAAATCCCAGGTTCTGTGTCTTCCAAAAACCAAGACTTCGTTTCAGGTAAGGGCAGTCACTCTTCAGCTCAAAGGAACTACATTGTTCACGAAGCTCACACGTTTGTCATCTTAACTGACAAGAATTGGATGTTAGAAGATCAATACTTTGTATCAGATTCTGAAGCAGAGTTGGACTAGATATAGTCCATATGTGTAGGGAACACCGCTCTTTGGTTCTCATCACACTCACGTTTCCTGCTGTCTTAGAGACTCTGGAAAGCAAGACCATGCTTCTTGTTCTAAAACAGAGTGTGATCAATGGATGAGACCTCTGTTGTGTGTTTCACTTCAGAAATGGAGTTAAATCCCAGGCTCTGAGTCTTCCTACAAACAAGACTTCGTTTCAGATAAGGGCAGTTACATTACAGCTCAAACGAACTACATCGTTCACAAAGCTCACACTTTTCTCTTCTTAACTGACAAGCATTGGATGTTAGAGGACCTGTGGTTTGTTTTAGTTTCAGAAGCAGATTTGGACTAGATATGGTCCGTATGTGTATGAAACACCGTTCTTTTGTTCTGAGCACACTCACCTTTCCGGCTGTAATAGAGAATCTAGAAAGCAAGAGTGTGCTTCTTGCTCTAAAGCAGAGTGTGATCCATGGATGAGAACTATGCTGTGTGTATCCTTTCAGAAATGGAGTTAAATCCCAGGCTCTGTGTCTTCCTAAAATCAAGACTTCGTTTCAGGTAATGGCAGTCACTTTTCACCTCAAAGGAACTACATCGTTCACGAAGCTCACACGTTTCTCATCTTAAATGACAATCATTGGATGTTAGAGGACCTGTGCTTTGTGTCAATTTCAGAAGTAGAGTTGGACTAGATATGGTCCGTAGGTGCAGGAAACACCGTTCTTTTGTTCTGAGCACACTCACCTTTCCTGCTCTATTAGAGAATCTAGAAAGGAAGAGCGTGCTTCTTGCTCTAAAGCAGAGTGTGATCCATGGATGAGAACTATGCTGTTTGTTTCCCTTCAGAAATGGAGTTAAATCCCAGGCACTGTGTCTTCCTAAAATCAAGACTTCGTTTCAGGTAAGGGCAGTCACTTTTCACCTCAAAGGAACTACATCGTTCACGAAGCTCACACGTTTCTCATCTTAAATGACAAGCATAGGATGTTAGAGGACCTGTGCTTTGTATCAATTTCAGAAGCAGAGTTGGACTAGATATGGTCCGTATGTGTAGGAAACACCGTTCTTTTGTTCTGAGCACACTCACCTTTCATGCTGTAATAGAGAATCTAGAAAAAAAGAGCGTGCTTCTTGCTCTAAAGCAGAGTGTGATCCATGGATGAGAACTATGCTGTGTGTTTCCCTTCAGAAATGGAGTTAAATCCTATGCTCTGTGTCTTCCTAAAATCAAGACTTCTTTTCAGGTAAGGGCAGTCACTTTTTACCTCAAAGGAACTACATCGTTCACGAAGCTCACACGTTTCTCATCTTAAATGACAAGCATTGGATGTTAGAGGACCTGTGCTTTGTGTCAATTTCAGAAGCAGAGTTGTAGTAGATGTGGTCTGTATGTGCAGGAAACACCGTTCTTTTGTTCTGAGCCCACTCATCATTCCTGCTTTATTATAGATTCTAGAAAGCAAGAGCGTGCTTCTTGCTCTAAAGCAGAGTGTGATCCATGGATGAGAACTATGCTGTTTGTTTCCTTCAGAAATTGAGTTAAATCCCAGGCTCTGTATCTTCCTAAAATCAAGACTTCGTTTCAGATAAAGGCAGTCACTTTTCACCTCAAAGGAACTACATCGTTCACGAAGCTCACACATTTCTCATCTTAAATGACAAGCATTGGATGTTTGAGGACCAATGCTTTGTATCAGTTTCAGAAGCAGAGTTGGACTAGATATGGTCCGTATGTGTAGGAAACACCTTTCCTTTGTTCAGAGCACACTCAAGTTTCCTGCTGTATTAGAGACTCTAGAAAGCAAGAGCATTCTTCTTGTTCTAAAGCAGAGCGAGATCCCTGGATGAGAACTATGCTGTGTGTTTCCCTTCAGAATTGGAGTTAAATCCCAGGCTCTGTGTCTTCCTACAAGCACTACTTCGTTTCAGGTAAGGGCAGTCACTTTTCAGCTCTAACAAAGTACATCGTACATGAAGCTCACACGTTTCTCATCTGAACTGACAAGCATTGGATGTAAGAGGACATGTGGTTTGTTTCCATTTCAGAAGCAGAGTTGGACTAGATATGGTCCGTATGTGCAGGAAACACCGTTCTTTAGTTCTGAGCACACTCAAGTTTCCTTCTGTATTAGAGACTCTAGAAAGCAAGAGCGTGCTTCTTGCTCTAAACCGGAGTGTGATCCATGGATGAGAAATATTCTATGTGTTTCCATTCAGAAATGGAGTTAAATTCCATGCTCCGAGTCTTTCTACCAGAAAGACTTCCTTTCAGGTAAGGGCAGTCACTTTTCAGCTAAAAAGAGCTACATCGTTCACGAAGCCAACACGTTTCTCATCTTAACTGACAAGCATCGGATGTTAGAGGAGCAGTGCTTTGTATCAGTTTTTCAAGCAGAGTTGGTCTAGATATGGTCTGTATGTGCAGGAAACACCGTTCTTTTGTTCTGAGCCCACTCATCATTCCTGCTTTATTATAGATTCTAGAAAGCAAGAGCGTGCTTCTTGCTCTAAAGCAGAGTGTGATCCATGGATGAGAACTATGCTGTTTGTTTCCTTCAGAAATGGAGTTAAATCCCAGGCTCTGTATCTTCCTAAAATCAAGACTTCGTTTCAGATAAAGGCAGTCACTTTTCACCTCAAAGGAACTACATCGTTCACGAAGCTCACACATTTCTCATCTTAACTGACAAGCATTGGATGTTAGAGGACCAATGCTTTGTATCATTTTCAGAAGCAGAGTTGGACTAGATATGGTCCGTATGTGTAGGAAACACCGTTCTTTTGTTCTCATCACACTCACATTTCCTGCTGTCTTAGAGACTCTGGAAAGCAAGAGTGTGCTTCTTGCTCTAAAGCAGAGTGTGATCAATGGATGAGAACTCTGTTGTGTGTTTCCCTTCAGAAATGGAGATAAATCCCAGGCTCTGAGTCTTCCTACAATCAAGACTTCGTTTCAGGTAAGGGCAATTTCTTTATAGCTCAAACGAAACACATCATTCATGAAGCTCATACAATTCTCATCAAAACTGACAAGCATTGGATTTTAGAGGACCTGTGCTTTGTATCAGTTTCAGAAGCAGATTTGGACTAGATATGGTCTGTATGTGTAGGAAACACCGTACTTTTGTTCTCTGCACACTCACGTTTCCTGCATTCTTAGAGACTTTAGAAATCTAGAACGTGCTTCTTGCTCTAAAGCAGAATGTGATCCATGGATGAGAACTCTGCTGTGTGTTTTCCTTCAGAAATGGAGTTAAATCCCAGGTTCTGTGTCTTCCAAAAACCAAGACTTCGTTTCAGGTAAGGGCAGTCACTCTTCAGCTCAAAGGAACTACATTGTTCACGAAGCTCACACGTTTGTCATCTTAACTGACAAGCATTGGATGTTAGAAGATCAATACTTTGTATCAGTTTCTGAAGCAGAGTTGGACTAGATATAGTCCATATGTGTAGGGAACACCGCTCTTTGGTTCTCATCACACTCACGTTTCCTGCTGTCTTAGAGACTCTGGAAAGCAAGACCATGCTTCTTGTTCTAAAACAGAGTGTGATCAATGGATGAGACCTCTGTTGTGTGTTTCACTTCAGAAATGGAGTTAAATCCCAGGCTCTGAGTCTTCCTACAAACAAGACTTCGTTTCAGATAAGGGCAGTTACATTACAGCTCAAACGAACTACATCGTTCACAAAGCTCACACTTTTCTCTTCTATACTGACAAGCATTGGATGTTAGAGGACCTGTGGTTTGTTTTAGTTTCAGAAGCAGATTTGGACTAGATATGGTCCGTATGTGTATGAAACACCGTTCTTTTGTTCTGAGCACACTCACCTTTCCGGCTGTAATAGAGAATCTAGAAAACAAGAGTGTGCTTCTTGCTCTAAAGCAGAGTGTGATCCATGCATGAGAACTATGCTGTGTGTTTCCTTTCAGAAATGGAGTTAAATCCCAGGCTCTGTGTCTTCCTAAAATCAAGACTTCGTTTCAGGTAATGGCAGTCACTTTTCACCTCAAAGGAACTACATCGTTCACGAAGCTCACACGTTTCTCATCTTAAATGACAATCATTGGATGTTAGAGGACCTGTGCTTTGTGTCAATTTCAGAAGTAGAGTTGGACCTGATATGGTCCGTAGGTGCAGGAAACACCGTTCTTTTGTTCTGAGCACACTCACCTTTCCTGCTGTATTAGAGAATCTAGAAAGGAAGAGCGTGCTTCTTGCTCTAAAGCAGAGTGTGATCCATGGATGAGAACTATGCTGTTTGTTTCCGTTCAGAAATGGAGTTAAATCCCAGGCTCTGTGTCTTCCTAAAATCAAGACTTCGTTTCAGGTAAGGGCAGTCACTTTTCACCTCAAAGGAACTACATCGTTCACGAAGCTCACACGTTTCTCATCTTAAATGACAAGCATAGGATGTTAGAGGACCTGTGCTTTGTATCAATTTCAGAAGCAGAGTTGGACTAGATATGGTCCGTATGTGTAGGAAACACCGTTCTTTTGTTCTGAGCACACTCACCTTTCCGGCTGTAATAGAGAATCTAGAAAACAAGAGTGTGCTTCTTGCTCTAAAGCAGAGTGTGATCCATGCATGAGAACTAGGCTGTGTGTTTCCTTTCAGAAATTGAGTTAAATCCCAGGCTCTGTGTCTTCCTAAAATCAAGACTTCGTTTCAGGTAATGGCAGTCACTTTTCACCTCAAAGGAACTACATCGTTCACGAAGCTCACACGTTTCTCATCTTAAATGACAATCATTGGATGTTAGAGGACCTGTGCTTTGTGTCAATTACAGAAGTAGAGTTGGACTAGATATGGTCCGTAGGTGCAGGAAACACCGTTCTTTTGTTCTGAGCACACTCACCTTTCCTGCTGTATTAGAGAATCTAGAAAGGAAGAGCTTGCTTCTTGCTCTAAAGCAGAGTGTGATCCATGGATGAGAACTATGCTGTTTGTTTCCGTTCAGAAATGGAGTTAAATCCCAGGCTCTGTGTCTTCCTAAAATCAAGACTTCGTTTCAGGTAAGGGCAGTCACTTTTCACCTCAAAGGAACTACATCGTTCACGAAGCTCACACGTTTCTCATCTTAAATGACAAGCATAGGATGTTAGAGGACCTGTGCTTTGTATCAATTTCAGAAGCAGAGTTGGACTAGATATGGTCCGTATGTGTAGGAAACACCGTTCTTTTGTTCTGAGCACACTCACCTTTCATGCTGTAATAGAGAATCTAGAAAAAAAGAGCGTGCTTCTTGCTCTAAAGCAGAGTGTGATCCATGGATGAGAACTATGCTGTGTGTTTCCCTTCAGAAATGGAGTTAAATCCTATGCTCTGTGTCTTCCTAAAATCAAGACTTCTTTTCAGGTAAGGGCAGTCACTTTTCACCTCAAAGGAACTACATCGTTCACGAATCTCACACGTTTCTCATCTTAAATGACAGGCATTGGATGTTAGAGGACCTGTGCTTTGTGTCAATTTCAGAAGCAGAGTTGTAGTAGATGTGGTCTGTATGTGCAGGAAACACCGTTCTTTTGTTCTGAGCCCACTCATCATTCCTGCTTTATTATAGATTCTAGAAAGCAAGAGCGTGCTTCTTGCTCTAAAGCAGAGTGTGATCCATGGATGAGAACTATGCTGTTTGTTTCCTTCAGAAATTGAGTTAAATCCCATGCTCTGTATCTTCCTAAAATCAAGACTTCGTTTCAGATAAAGGCAGTCACTTTTCACCTCAAAGGAACTACATCGTTCACGAAGCTCACACATTTCTCATCTTAAATGACAAGCATTGGATGTTTGAGGACCAATGCTTTGTATCAGTTTCAGAAGCAGAGTTGGACTAGATATGGTCCGTATGTGTAGGAAACACCTTTCCTTTGTTCAGAGCACACTCAAGTTTCCTGCTGTATTAGAGACTCTAGAAAGCAAGAGCATTCTTCTTGTTCTAAAGCAGAGCGAGATCCCTGGATGAGAACTATGCTGTGTGTTTCCCTTCAGAAATGGAGTTAAATCCCAGGCTCTGTGTCTTCCTACAAGCACTACTTCGTTTCAGGTAAGGGCAGTCACTTTTCAGCTCTAACAAAGTACATCGTTCATGAAGCTCACACGTTTCTCATCTGAACTGACAAGCATTGGATGTTAGAGGACATGTGGTTTGTTTCCATTTCAGAAGCAGAGTTGGACTAGATATGGTCCGTATGTGCAGGAAACACCGTTCTTTAGTTCTGAGCACACTCAAGTTTCCTTCTGTATTAGAGACTCTAGAAAGCAAGAGCGTGCTTCTTGCTCTAAACCGGAGTGTGATCCATGGATGAGAAATATTCTATGTGTTTCCATTCAGAAATGGAGTTAAATTCCATGCTCTGAGTCTTTCTACCAGAAAGACTTCCTTTCAGGTAAGGGCAGTCACTTTTCAGCTAAAAAGAACTACATCGTTCACGAAGCCAACATGTTTTTCATCTTAACTGACAAGCATCGGATGTTAGAAGAGCAGTGCTTTGTGTCAGTTTTTCAAGCAGAGTTGGTCTAGATATGGTCTGTATGTGCAGGAAACACCGTTCTTTAGTTCTGAGCACACTCACCTTTCCGGCTGTAATAGAGAATCTAGAGAACAAGAGCGTGCTTCTTGCTCTAAAGCAGAGTGTGATCCATGGATGAGAACTATGCTGTTTGTTTCCTTCAGAAATGGAGTTAAATCCCAGGCTCTGTATCTTCCTCAAATCAAGACTTCTTTTCAGATAAAGGCAGTCACTTTTCACCTCAAAGGAACTACATCGTTCACGAAGCTCACACATTTCTCATCTTAACTGACAAGCATTGGATGTTAGAGGACCAATGCTTTGTGACAGTTTCAGAAGCAGATTTGGACTAGATATGGTCTGTATGTGTAGGAAACACCGTACTTTTGTTCTCAGCACACTCACGTTTCCTGCATTCTTAGAGACTTTAGAAATCTAGAACGTGCTTCTTGCTCTAAAGCAGAATGTGATCCATGGATGAGAACTCTGCTGTGTGTTTCCCTTCAGAAATGGAGTTAAATCCCAGGTTCTGTGTCTTCCAAAAACCAAGACTTCGTTTCAGGTAAGGGCAGTCACTCTTCAGCTCAAAGGAACTACATTGTTCACGAAGCTCACACGTTTCTCATCTTAACTGACAAGCATTGGATGTTAGAAGATCAATACTTTGTATCAGTTTCTGAAGCAGAGTTGGACTAGATATAGTCCATATGTGTAGGGAACACCGCTCTTTGGTTCTCATCACACTCACGTTTCCTGCTGTCTTAGAGACTCTGGAAAGCAAGACCATGCTTCTTGTTCTAAAACAGAGTGTGATCAATGGATGAGACCTCTGTTGTGTGTTTCACTTCAGAAATGGAGTTAAATCCCAGGCTCTGAGTCTTCCTACAAACAAGACTTCGTTTCAGATAAGGGCAGTTACATTACAGCTCAAACGAACTACATCGTTCACAAAGCTCACACTTTTCTCTTCTATACTTACAAGCATTGGATGTTAGAGGACCTGTGGTTTGTTTTAGTTTCAGAAGCAGATTTGGACTAGATATGGTCCGTATGTGTATGAAACACCGTTCTTTTGTTCTGAGCACACTCACCTTTCCGGCTGTAATAGAGAATCTAGAAAACAAGAGTGTGCTTCTTGCTCTAAAGCAGAGTGTGATCCATGCATGAGAACTATGCTGTGTGTTTCCTTTCAGAAATGGAGTTAAATCCCAGGCTCTGTGTCTTCCTAAAATCAAGACTTCGTTTCAGGTAATGGCAGTCACTTTTCACCTCAAAGGAACTACATCGTTCACGAAGCTCACACGTTTCTCATCTTAAATGACAATCATTGGATGTTAGAGGACCTGTGCTTTGTGTCAATTTCAGAAGTAGAGTTGGACCTGATATGGTCCGTAGGTGCAGGAAACACCGTTCTTTTGTTCTGAGCACACTCACCTTTCCTGCTGTATTAGAGAATCTAGAAAGGAAGAGCGTGCTTCTTGCTCTAAAGCAGAGTGTGATCCATGGATGAGAACTATGCTGTTTGTTTCCGTTCAGAAATGGAGTTAAATCCCAGGCTCTGTGTCTTCCTAAAATCAAGACTTCGTTTCAGGTAAGGGCAGTCACTTTTCACCTCAAAGGAACTACATCGTTCACGAAGCTCACACGTTTCTCATCTTAAATGACAAGCATAGGATGTTAGAGGACCTGTGCTTTGTATCAATTTCAGAAGCAGAGTTGGACTAGATATGGTCCGTATGTGTAGGAAACACCGTTCTTTTGTTCTGAGCACACTCACCTTTCCGGCTGTAATAGAGAATCTAGAAAACAAGAGTGTGCTTCTTGCTCTAAAGCAGAGTGTGATCCATGCATGAGAACTATGCTGTGTGTTTCCTTTCAGAAATGGAGTTAAATCCCAGGCTCTGTGTCTTCCTAAAATCAAGACTTCGTTTCAGGTAATGGCAGTCACTTTTCACCTCAAAGGAACTACATCGTTCACGAAGCTCACACGTTTCTCTTCTTAAATGACAATCATTGGATGTTAGAGGACCTGTGCTTTGTGTCAATTTCAGAAGTAGAGTTGGACTAGATATGGTCCGTAGGTGCAGGAAACACCGTTCTTTTGTTCTGAGCACACTCACCTTTCCTGCTGTATTAGAGAATCTAGAAAGCAAGAGCGTGCTTCTTGCTCTAAAGCAGAGTGTGATCCATGGATGAGAACTATGCTGTTTGTTTCCTTCAGAAATTGAGTTAAATCCCAGGCTCTGTATCTTCCTAAAATCAAGACTTCGTTTCAGATAAAGGCAGTCACTTTTCACCTCAAAGGAACTACATCGTTCACGAAGCTCACACATTTCTCATCTTAAATGACAAGCATTGGATGTTTGAGGACCAATGCTTTGTATCAATTTCAGAAGCAGAGTTGGACTAGATATGGTCCGTATGTGTAGGAAACACTGTCCTTTTGTTCTCATCACCCTCACATTTCCTGCTGTCTTAGAGACTCTGGAAAGCAAGAGTGTGCTTCTTGCTCTAAAGCAGAGTGTGATCAATGGATGAGAACTCTTTTGTGTGTTTCACTTCAGAAATGGAGTTAAATCCCAGGCTCTGAGTCTTCCTACAAACAAGACTTCGTTTCATGTAAGGGCAGTTACTTTAGAGCTCAAACGAACTACATCGTTAATAAAGCTCACACGTTTCTCATCTTAATTGAAAAGCATTGGATGTTAGAGGACCTGTGGTTTGTTTCAGTTTCAGAAGCAGAATTGGGCTAGATATGGTCCGTATGTGTAGGAAACACCTTTCCTTTGTTCAGAGCACACTCAAGTTTCCTGCTGTATTAGAGACTCTAGAAAGCAAGAGCATTCCTCTTGTTCTAAAGCAGAGCGAGATCCCTGGATGAGAACTATGCTGTGTGTTTCCCTTCAGAAATGGAGTTAAATCCCAGGCTCTGTGTCTTCCTACAAGCACTACTTCGTTTCAGGTAAGGGCAGTCACTTTTCAGCTCTAACAATGTACATCGTTCATGAAGCTCACACGTTTCTCATCTTAACTGACAAGCATTGGTTGTTAGAGGACCAGTGCTTTGTATCAGTTTCAGAAGCAGAGTTGGACTAGATATGGTCCGCATATGTAGGAAACACCGTTCCTTTGTTCTCAGCACACTCAATTTTCCTGTTGTCTTAGAGACTCTAAAAAGCTAGAGCGTGATCCTTGCTCTAAAGCAGAGTGTGATGAATGGATGAGAACTCTGTTGTGTGTTTAAATTCAGAAATGGAGTTAAAGCCCAGGCTCTGAGTCTTCCTACAAGCAAGACTTTGATTCAGGTAAGGGCAGTTACTTTAAGCTCAAACGAACTACATCGTTCACGAAGCTCACACGTTTCTCATATTAACTGACAAGTATTGGATGTTAGAGGACCTGTGGTTTGTTTCTGTTTCAGAAGCAGAGTTGGACTAGATATGGTCCGTATGTGCAGGAAACACCGTTCTTTAGTTCTGAGCACACTCAAGTTTCCTTCTGTATTAGAGACTCTAGAAAGCAAGAGCGTGCTGCTTGCTCTAAACCAGAGTGTGATCCATGGATGAGAACTATTCTATGTGTTTCCATTCAGAAATGGAGTTAAATTCCATGCTCCGAGTCTTTCTAACAGAAAGACTTCCTTTCAGGTAAGGGCAGTCACTTTTCAGCTAAAAAGAACTACATCGTTCACGAAGCCAACACGTTTTTCATCTTAACTGACAAGCATCGGATGTTAGAGGAGCAGTGCTTTGTATCAGTTTTTCAAGCAGAGTTGGTCTAGATATGGTCTGTATGTGCAGGAAACACCGTTCTTTAGTTCTGAGCACACTCACCTTTCCGGCTGTAATAGAGAATCTAGAGAACAAGAGCGTGCTGCTTGCTCTAAAGCAGAGTGTGATCAATGGATGAGAACTCTGTTGTGTGTTTCACTTCAGAAATGGAGATAAATCCCAGGCTCTGAGTCTTCCTACAATCAAGACTTCGTTTCAGGTAAGGGCAGTTTCTTTACAGCTCAAACGAAACACATCGTTCATGAAGCTCATACAATTCTCATCAAAACTGACAAGCATTGGATTTTAGAGGACCTGTGCTTTGTATCAGTTTCAGAAGCAGATTTGGACTAGATATGGTCTGTATGTGTAGGAAACACCGTTCTTTTGTTCTCAGCACACTCATGTTTCCTGCATTCTTAGAGACTTTAGAAATCTAGAATGTGCTTCTTGCTCTAAAGCAGAATGTGATCCATGGATGAGAACTCTGCTGTGTGTTTCCCTTCAGAAATGGAGTTAAATCCCAGGTTCTGTGTCTTCCATAAACCAAGACTTCGTTTCAGGTAAGGGCAGTCACTCTTCAGCTCAAAGGAACTACATTGTTCACGAAGCTCACACGTTTCTCATCTTAACTGACAGGCATTGGATGTTAGAAGATCAATACTTTGTATCAGTTTCTGAAGCAGAGTTGGACTAGATATAGTCCATATGTGTAGGGAACACCGCTCTTTGGTTCTCATCACACTCACGTTTCCTGCTGTCTTAGAGACTCTGGAAAGCAAGACCATGCTTCTTGTTCTAAAACAGAGTGTGATCAATGGATGAGACCTTTGTTGTGTGTTTCACTTCAGAAATGGAGTTAAATCCCAGGCTCTGAGTCTTCCTACAAACAAGACTTCGTTTCAGATAAGGGCAGTTACATTACAGCTGAAATGAACTACATCGTTCACAAAGCTCACACTTTTCTCTTCTTAACTGACAAGCATTGGATGTTAGAGGACCTGTGCTTTGTGTCAATTTCAGAAGCAGAGTTGGACTAGATATGGTCCGTAGGTGCAGGAAACACCGTTCTTTTGTTCTGAGCACACTCACCTTTCCGGCTGTAATAGAGAATCTAGAAAACAAGAGCATGCTTCTTGCTCTAAAGCAGAGTGTGATCCATGGATGAGAACTATGCTGTTTGTTTCCCTTCAGAAATGGAGTTAAATCCCAGGCTCTGTGTCTTCCTAAAATCAAGACTTCGTTTCAGGTAAGGGCAGTCACTTTTCACCTCAAAGGAACTACATCGTTCACGAAGCTCACACGTTTCTCATCTTAAATGACAAGCATAGGATGTTTGAGGACCAATGCTTTGTATCAGTTTCAGAAGAAGAGTTGGACTAGATATGGTCCGTATGTGTAGGAAACACCGTTCTTTTGTTCTGAGCACACTCAACTTTCATGCTGTAATAGAGAATCTAGAAAAAAAGAGCGTGCTTCTTGCTCTAAAGCAGAGTGTTATCCATGGATGAGAACTATGCTGTGTGTTTCCCTTCAGAAATGGAGTTAAATCCTATGCTCTGTGTCTTCCTAAAATCAAGACTTCTTTTCAGGTAAGGGCAGTTTCTTTACAGCTCAAATGAAACACATCGTTTATGAAGCTCATACAATTCTCATCAAAACTGACAAGCATTGGATGTTAGAGGACCTGTGGTTTGTTTCAGTTTCAGAAGCAGAATTGGACTAGATATGGTCCGTATGTGTAGGAAACACCTTTCCTTTGTTCAGAGCACACTCAAGTTTCCTGTTGTATTAGAGACTCTAGAAAGCAAGAGCATTCTTCTTGTTCTAAAGCAGAGCGAGATCCCTGGATGAGAACTATGCTGTGTGTTTCCCTTCAGAAATGGAGTTAAATCCCAGGCTCTGTGTCTTCCTAAAAGCACTACTTCGTTTCAGGCAAGGGCAGTCACTTTTCAGCCCTAACAAAGTACATCGTTCATGAAGCTCACACGTTTCTCATCTTAACTGACAAGCATTGGATGTTAGAGGACCAGTGCTTTGTATGAGTTTCAGAAGCAGAGTTGGACTAGATATGGTCCGTATATGTAGGAAACACCGTTCCTTTGTTCTCAGCACACTCAATTTTCCTGCTGTCTTAGAGACTCTAAAAAGCTAGAGCGTGATCCTTGCTCTAAAGCAGAGTGTGATCAATGGATGAGAACTCTGTTGTGTGTTTAAATTCAGAAATGGAGTTAAAGCCCAGGCTCTGAGTCTTCCTACAAGCAAGACTTTGTTTCAGGTAAGGGCAGTTACTTTAAGCTCAAATGAACTACATCGTTCACGAAGCTCACACATTTCTCATCTTAACTGACAAGCATTGGATGTTAGAGGACCAATGCTTTGTATCAGTTTCAGAAGCAGAGTTGGACTAGATATGGTCCGTATGTGTAGGAAACACCGTTCTTTTGTTCTCATCACACTCACATTTCCTGCTGTCTTAGAGATTCTGGAAAGCAAGAGCGTGCTTCTTCCTCTAAAGTAGAGTGTGATCAATGGATGAGAACTCGGCTGTGTGTTTCACTTCAGAAATGGAGATAAATCCCAGGCTCTGAGTCTTCCTACAATCAAGACTTCGTTTCAGGTAAGGGCAGTCACTTTTCAGCTAAAAAGAACTACATCGTTCACGAAGCTCATACGATTCTCATCTAAACTGACAAGCACTGAATGTTAGAGGACCTGTGGTTTGTTTCCATTTCAGAAGCAGAGTTGGACTAGATATGGTCCGTATGTGCAGGAAACACCGTTCTTTAGTTCTGAGCACACTCATGTTTCCTTCTGTATTAGAGACTCTAGAAAGCAAGAGCGTGCTTCTTGCTCTAAACCAGAGTTTGATCCATGGATGAGAACTATTCTATGTGTTTCCATTCAGAAATGGAGTTAAATTCCATGCTCCGAGTCTTTCTACCAGAAAGACTTCCTTTCAGGTAAGGGCAGTCACTTTTCAGCTAAAAAGAACTACATCGTTCACGAAGCCAACACGTTTTTCATCTTAACTGACAAGCATCGGATGTTAGAGGAGCAGTGCTTTGTATCAGTTTTTCAAGCAGAGTTGGTCTAGATATGGTCTGTATGTGCAGGAAACACCGTTCTTTAGTTCTGAGCACACTCACCTTTCCGGCTGTAATAGAGAATCAAGAGAACAAGAGCGTGCTTCTTGCTCTAAAGCAGAGTGTGATCCATGGATGAGAACTATGCTGTTTGTTTCCTTCAGAAATGGAGTTAAATCCCAGGCTCTGTATCTTCCTAAAATCAAGACTTCGTTTCAGATAAAGGCAGTCACTTTTCACCTCAAAGGAACTACATCGTTCACGAAGCTCACACATTTCTCATCTTAACTGACAAGCATTGGATGTTAGAGGACCAATGCTTTGTATCAGTTTCAGAAGCAGAGTTGGACTAGATATGGTCCGTATGTGTAGGAAACACCGTTCTTTTGTTCTCATCACACTCACATTTCCTGCTGTCTTAGAGACTCTGGAAAGCAAGAGTGTGCTTCTTGCTCTAAAGCAGAGTGTGATCAATGGATGAGAACTCTGTTGTGTGATTCACTTCAGAAATGGAGATAAATCCCAGGCTCTGAGTCTTCCTACAATCAAGACTTCGTTTCAGGTAAGGGCAGTTTCTTTACAGCTCAAACGAAACACATCGTTCATGAAGCTCATACAATTCTCATCAAAACTGACAAGCATTGGATTTTAGAGGACCTGTGCTTTGTATCAGTTTCAGAAGCAGATTTGGACTAGATATGGTCTGTATGTGTAGGAAACACCGTTCTTTTGTTCTCAGCACACTCATGTTTCCTGCATTCTTAGAGACTTTAGAAATCTAGAACGTGCTTCTTGCTCTAAAGCAGAATGTGATCCATGGATGAGAACTCTGCTGTGTGTTTCCCTTCAGAAATGGAGTTAAATCCCAGGTTCTGTGTCTTCCAAAAACCAAGACTTCGTTTCAGGTAAGGGCAGTCACTCTTCAGCTCAAAGGAACTACATTGTTCACGAAGCTCACACGTTTCTCATCTTAACTGACAAGCATTGGATGTTAGAAGATCAATACTTTGTATCAGTTTCTGAAGCAGAGTTGGACTAGATATAGTCCATATATGTAGGGAACACCGCTCTTTGGTTCTCATCACACTCACGTTTCCTGCTGCCTTAGAGACTCTGGAAAGCAAGACCATGCTTCTTGTTCTAAAACAGAGTGTGATCAATGGATGAGACCTCTGTTGTGTGTTTCACTTCAGAAATGGAGTTAAATCCCAGGCTCTGAGTCTTCCTACAAACAAGACTTCGTTTCAGATAAGGGCAGTTACATTACAGCTCAAATGAACTACATCGTTCACAAAGCTCACACTTTTCTCTTCTTAACTGACAAGCATTGGATGTTAGAGGACCTGTGGTTTGTTTTAGTTTCAGAAGCAGATTTGGACTAGATATGGTCCGTATGTGTATGAAACACCGTTCTTTTGTTCTGAGCACACTCACCTTTCCGGCTGTAATAGAGAATCTAGAAAACAAGAGTGTGCTTCTTGCTCTAAAGCAGAGTGTGATCCATGGATGAGAACTATGCTGTGTGTTTCCTTTCAGAAATGGAGTTAAATCCCAGGCTCTGTGTCTTCCTAAAATCAAGACATCGTTTCAGGTAAGGGCAGTCACTTTTCACCTCAAAGGAACTACATCGTTCACGAAGCTCACACGTTTCTCATCTTAAATGACAATCATTGGATGTTAGAGGACCTGTGCTTTGTGTCAATTTCAGAAGTAGAGTTGGACTAGATATGGTCCGTAGGTGAAGGAAACACTGTTCTTTAGTTCTGAGCACACTCACCTTTCCGGCTGTAATAGAGAATCTAGAAAACAAGAGCGTGCTTCTTGCTCTAAAGCAGAGTGTGATCCATGGATGAGAACTATGCTGTTTGTTTCCTTCAGAAATGGAGTTAAATCCCAGGCTCTGTATCTTCCTAAAATCAAGACTTCGTTTCAGATAAAGGCAGTCACTTTTCACCTCAAAGGAACTACATCGTTCATGAAGCTCACACATTTCTCATCTTAACTGACAAGCATTGGATGTTAGAGGACCAATGCTTTGTATCAGTTTCAGAAGCAGAGTTGGACGAGATATGGTCCGTATGTGTAGGAAACACCGTTCTTTTGTTCTCATCACACTCACATTTCCTGCTGTCTTAGAGACTCTGGAAAGCAAGAGTGTGCTTCTTGCTCTAAAGCAGAATGTGATCAATGGATGAGATCTCTGTTGTGTGTTTCACTTCAGAAATGGAGATAAATCCCAGGCTCTGAGTCTTCCTACAATCAAGACTTCGTTTCAGGTAAGGGCAGTTTCTTTACAGCTCAAACGAAACACATCGTTCATGAAGCTCATACAATTCTCATCAAAACTGACAAGCATTGGATGTTAGAGGACCTGTGGTTTGTTTCAGTTTCAGAAGCAGAATTGGGCTAGATATGGTCCGTATGTGTAGGAAACACCTTTCCTTTGTTCAGAGCACACTCAAGTTTCCTGCTGTATTAGAGACTCTAGAAAGCAAGAGCATTCTTCTTGTTCTAAAGCAGAGCGAGATCCCTGGATGAGAACTATGCTGTGTGTTTCCCTTCAGAAATGGAGTTAAATCCCAGGCTCTGTGTCTTCCTACAAGCACTACTTCGTTTCAGGCAAGGGCAGTCACTTTTCAGCTCTAACAAAATACATCGTTCATGAAGCTCACACGTTTCTCATCTTAACTGACAAGCATTGGATGTTAGAGGACCAGTGCTTTGTATCAGTTTCAGAAGCAGAGTTGGACTAGATATGGTCCGTATATGTAGGAAACACCGTTCCTTTGTTCTCAGCACACTCAATTTTCCTGCTGTCTTAGAGACTCTAAAAAGCTAGAGTGTGATCCTTGCTCTAAAGCAGAGTGTGATCAATGGATGAGAACTCTGTTGTGTGTTTATATTCAGAAATGGAGTTAAAGCCCAGACTCTGAGTCTTCCTACAAGCAAGACTTTGTTTCAGGTAAGGGCAATTACTTTAAGCTAAAACGAACTACATCGTTCACAAAGCTCACACATTTCTCATCTTAACTGACAAGCATTGGATGTTAGAGGACCAATGCTTTGTATCAGTTTCAGAAGCAGAGTTGGACTAGATATGGTCCGTATGTGTAGAAAACACCGTTCTTTTGTTCTCATCACACTCACATTTCCTGCTGTCTTAGAGATTCTGGAAAGCAATGCGTGCTTCTTGCTCTAAAGTAGAGTGTGATCAATGGATGAGAACTCGGCTGTGTGTTTCACTTCAGAAATGGAGATAAATCCCATGCTCTGAGTCTTCCTACACTCAAGACTTCGTTTCAGGTAAGGGCAGTCACTTTTCAGCTAAAAAGAACTACATCGTTCACGAAGCTCATACGATTCTCATCTAAACTGACAAGCATTGGATGTTAGAGGACCTGTGGTTTGTTTCCATTTCAGAAGCAGAGTTGGACTAGATATGGTCCGTATGTGCAGGAAACACCGTTCTTTAGTTCTGAGCACACTCATGTTTCCTTCTGTATTAGAGACTCTAGAAAGCAAGAGTGTGCTTCTTGCTCTAAACCAGAGTTTGATCCATGGATGAGAACTATTCTATGTGTTTCCATTCAGAAATGGAGATAAATTCCATGCTCCGAGTCTTTCTACCAGAAAGACTTCCTTTCAGGTAAGGGCAGTCACTTTTCAGCTAAAAAGAACTACATCGTTCACGAAGCCAACACGTTTTTCATCTTAACTGACAAGCATCGGATGTTAGAGGAGCAGTGCTTTGTATCAGTTTTTCAAGCAGAGTTGGTCTAGATATGGTCTGTATGTGCAGGAAACACCGTTCTTTAGTTCTGAGCACACTCACCTTTCCGGCTGTAATAGAGAATCTAGAAAACAAGAGCGTGCTTCTTGCTCTAAATCAGAGTGTTATCCATGGATGAGAACTATGCTGTGTGTTTCCCTTCAGAAATGGAGTTATATCCTATGCTCTGTGTCTTCCTAAAATCAAGACTTCTTTTCAGGTAAGGGCAGTCACTTTTCACCTCAAAGGAACTACATCGTTCATGAAGCTCACACGTTTCTCATCTTAAATGACAGGCATTGGATGTTAGAGGACCTGTGCTTTGTGTCAATTTCAGAAGCAGAGTTGTAGTAGATGTGGTCTGTATGTGCAGGAAACACCGTTCTTTTGTTCTGAGCCCACTCATCATTCCTGCTTTATTATAGATTCTAGAAAGCAAGAGCGTGCTTCTTGCTCTAAAGCAGAGTGTGATCCATGGATGAGAACTATGCTGTTTGTTTCCTTCAGAAATTGAGTTAAATCCCAGGCTCTGTATCTTCCTAAAATCAAGACTTCGTTTCAGATAAAGGCAGTCACTTTTCACCTCAAAGGAACTACATCGTTCACGAAGCTCACACATTTCTCATCTTAAATGACAAGCATTGGATGTTTGAGGACCAATGCTTTGTATCAGTTTCAGAAGCAGAGTTGGACTAGATATGGTCCGTATGTGTAGGAAACACCTTTCCTTTGTTCAGAGCACACTCAAGTTTCCTGCTGTATTAGAGACTCTAGAAAGCAAGAGCATTCTTCTTGTTCTAAAGCAGAGCGAGATCCCTGGATGAGAACTATGCTGTGTGTTTCCCTTCAGAAATGGAGTTAAATCCCAGGCTCTGTGTCTTCCTACAAGCACTACTTCGTTTCAGGTAAGGGCAGTCACTTTTCAGCTCTAACAAAGTACATCGTTCATGAAGCTCACACGTTTCTCATCTGAACTGACAAGCATTGGATGTTAGAGGACATGTGGTTTGTTTCCATTTCAGAAGCAGAGTTGGACTAGATATGGTCCGTATGTGCAGGAAACACCGTTCTTTAGTTCTGAGCACACTCAAGTTTCCTTCTGTATTAGAGACTCTAGAAAGCAAGAGCGTGCTTCTTGCTCTAAACCAGAGTGTGATCCATGGATGAGAACTATTCTATGTGTTTCCATTCAGAAATGGAGTTAAATTCCATGCTCCGAGTCTTTCTACCAGAAAGACTTCCTTTCAGGTAAGGGCAGTCACTTTTCAGCTAAAAAGAACTACATCGTTCACGAAGCCAACACGTTTTTCATCTTAACTGACAAGCATCGGATGTTAGAGGAGCAGTGCTTTGTATCAGTTTTTCAAGCAGAGTTGGTCTAGATATGGTCTGTATGTGCAGGAAACACCGTTCTTTAGTTCTGAGCACACTCATCTTTCCGGCTGTAATAGAGAATCTAGAGAACAAGAGCGTGCTTCTTGCTCTAAAGCAGAGTGTGATCCATGGATGAGAACTATGCTGTTTGTTTCCTTCAGAAATTGAGTTAAATCCCAGGCTCTGTATCTTCCTAAAATCAAGACTTCTTTTCAGATAAAGGCAGTCACTTTTCACCTCAAAGGAACTACATCGTTCACGAAGCTCACACATTTCTCATCTTAACTGACAAGCATTGGATGTTAGAGGACCAATGCTTTGTGTCAGTTTCAGAAGCAGATTTGGACTAGATATGGTCTGTATGTGTAGGAAACACCGTACTTTTGTTCTCAGCACACTCACGTTTCCTGCATTCTTAGAGACTTTAGAAATCTAGAACGTGCTTCTTGCTCTAAAGCAGAATGTGATCCATGGATGAGAACTCTGCTGTGTGTTTCCCTTCAGAAATGGAGTTAAATCCCAGGTTCTGTGTCTTCCAAAAACCAAGACTTCGTTTCAGGTAAGGGCAGTCACTCTTCAGCTCAAAGGAACTACATTGTTCACGAAGCTCACACGTTTCTCATCTTAACTGACAAGCATTGGATGTTAGAAGATCAATACTTTGTATCAGTTTCTGAAGCAGAGTTGGACTAGATATAGTCCATATGTGTAGGGAACACCGCTCTTTGGTTCTCATCACACTCACGTTTCCTGCTGTCTTAGAGACTCTGGAAAGCAAGACCATGCTTCTTGTTCTAAAACAGAGTGTGATCAATGGATGAGACCTCTGTTGTGTGTTTCACTTCAGAAATGGAGTTAAATCCCAGGCTCTGAGTCTTCCTACAAACAAGACTTCGTTTCAGATAAGGGCAGTTACATTACAGCTCAAACGAACTACATCGTTCACAAAGCTCACACTTTTCTCTTCTATACTGACAAGCATTGGATGTTAGAGGACCTGTGGTTTGTTTTAGTTTCAGAAGCAGATTTGGACTAGATATGGTCCGTATATGTATGAAACACCGTTCTTTTGTTCTGAGCACACTCACCTTTCCGGCTGTAATAGAGAATCTAGAAAACAAGAGTGTGCTTCTTGCTCTAAAGCAGAGTGTGATCCATGCATGAGAACTATGCTGTGTGTTTCCTTTCAGAAATGGAGTTAAATCCCAGGCTCTGTGTCTTCCTAAAATCAAGACTTCGTTTCAGGTAATGGCAGTCACTTTTCACCTCAAAGGAACTACATCGTTCACGAAGCTCACACGTTTCTCATCTTAAATGACAATCATTGGATGTTAGAGGACCTGTGCTTTGTGTCAATTTCAGAAGTAGAGTTGGACCTGATATGGTCCGTAGGTGCAGGAAACACCGTTCTTTTGTTCTGAGCACACTCACCTTTCCTGCTGTATTAGAGAATCTAGAAAGGAAGAGCGTGCTTCTTGCTCTAAAGCAGAGTGTGATCCATGGATGAGAACTATGCTATTTGTTTCCGTTCATAAATGGAGTTAAATCCCAGGCTCTGTGTCTTCCTAAAATCAAGACTTCGTTTCAGGTAAGGGCAGTCACTTTTCACCTCAAAGGAACTACATCGTTCACGAAGCTCACACGTTTCTCATCTTAAATGACAAGCATAGGATGTTAGAGGACCTGTGCTTTGTATCAATTTCAGAAGCAGAGTTGGACTAGATATGGTCCGTATGTGTAGGAAACACCGTTCTTTTGTTCTGAGCACACTCACCTTTCCGGCTGTAATAGAGAATCTAGAAAACAAGAGTGTGCTTCTTGCTCTAAAGCAGAGTGTGATCCATGCATGAGAACTATGCTGTGTGTTTCCTTTCAGAAATGGAGTTAAATCCCAGGCTCTGTGTCTTCCTAAAATCAAGACTTCGTTTCAGGTAATGGCAGTCACTTTTCACCTCAAAGGAACTACATCGTTCACGAAGCTCACACGTTTCTCTTCTTAAATGACAATCATTGGATGTTAGAGGACCTGTGCTTTGTGTCAATTTCAGAAGTAGAGTTGGACTAGATATGGTCCGTAGGTGCAGGAAACACCGTTCTTTTGTTCTGAGCACACTCACCTTTCCTGCTGTATTAGAGAATCTAGAAAGCAAGAGCATGCTTCTTGCTCTAAAGCAGAGTGTGATCCATGGATGAGAACTATGCTGTTTGTTTCCTTCAGAAATTGAGTTAAATCCCAGGCTCTGTATCTTCCTAAAATCAAGACTTCGTTTCAGATAAAGGCAGTCACTTTTCACCTCAAAGGAACTACATCGTTCACGAAGCTCACACATTTCTCATCTTAAATGACAAGCATTGGATGTTTGAGGACCAATGCTTTGTATCAATTTCAGAAGCAGAGTTGGACTAGATATGGTCCGTATGTGTAGGAAACACTGTCCTTTTGTTCTCATCACCCTCACATTTCCTGCTGTCTTAGAGACTCTGGAAAGCAAGAGTGTGCTTCTTGCTCTAAAGCAGAGTGTGATCAATGGATGAGAACTCTTTTGTGTGTTTCACTTCAGAAATGGAGTTAAATCCCAGGCTCTGAGTCTTCCTACAAACAAGACTTCGTTTCATGTAAGGGCAGTTACTTTAGAGCTCAAACGAACTACATCGTTAACAAAGCTCACACGTTTCTCATCTTAATTGAAAAGCATTGGATGTTAGAGGACCTGTGGTTTGTTTCAGTTTCAGAAGCAGAATTGGGCTAGATATGGTCCGTATGTGTAGGAAACACCTTTCCTTTGTTCAGAGCACACTCAAGTTTCCTGCTGTATTAGAGACTCTAGAAAGCAAGAGCATTCCTCTTGTTCTAAAGCAGAGCGAGATCCCTGGATGAGAACTATGCTGTGTGTTTCCCTTCAGAAATGGAGTTAAATCCCAGGCTCTGTGTCTTCCTACAAGCACTACTTCGTTTCAGGTAAGGGCAGTCACTTTTCAGCTCTAACAAAGTACATCGTTCATGAAGCTCACACGTTTCTCATCTTAACTGACAAGCATTGGTTGTTAGAGGACCAGTGCTTTGTATCAGTTTCAGAAGCAGAGTTGGACTAGATATGGTCCGTATATGTAGGAAACACCGTTCCTTTGTTCTCAGCACACTCAATTTTCCTGCTGTCTTAGAGACTCTAAAAAGCTAGAGCGTGATCCTTGCTCTAAAGCAGAGTGTGATCAATGGATGAGAACTCTGTTGTGTGTTTAAATTCAGAAATGGAGTTAAAGCCCAGGCTCTGAGTCTTCCTACAAGCAAGACTTTGTTTCAGGTAAGGGCAGTTACTTTAAGCTAAAACGAACTACATCGTTCACAAAGCTCACACATTTCTCATCTTAACTGACAAGCATTGGATGTTAGAGGACCAATGCTTTGTATCAGTTTCAGAAGCAGAGTTGGACTAGATATGGTCCGTATGTGTAGGAAACACCGTCCTTTTGTTCTCATCACACTCACATTTCCTGCTGTCTTAGAGATTCTGGAAAGCAAGAGCGTGCTTCTTGCTCTAAAGTAGAGTGTGATCAATGGATGAGAACTCGGCTGTGTGTTTCACTTCAGAAATGGAGATAAATCCCAGGCTCTGAGTCTTCCTACACTCAAGACTTCGTTTCAGGTAAGGGCAGTCACTTTTCAGCTAAAAAGAACTACATCGTTCACGAAGCTCATACGATTCTCATCTAAACTGACAAGCATTGGATGTTAGAGGACCTGTGGTTTGTTTCCATTTCAGAAGCAGAGTTGGACTAGATATGGTCCGTATGTGCAGGAAACACCGTTCTTTAGTTCTGAGCACACTCATGTTTCCTTCTGTATTAGAGACTCTAGAAAGCAAGAGTGTGCTTCTTGCTCTAAACCAGAGTTTGATCCATGGATGAGAACTATTCTATGTGTTTCCATTCAGAAATGGAGTTAAATTCCATGCTCCGAGTCTTTCTACCAGAAAGACTTCCTTTCAGGTAAGGGCAGTCACTTTTCTGCTAAAAAGAACTACATCGTTCACGAAGCCAACACGTTTTTCATCTTAACTGACAAGCATCGGATGTTAGAGGAGCAGTGCTTTGTATCAGTTTTTCAAGCAGAGTTGGTCTAGATATGGTCTGTATGTGCAGGAAACACCGTTCTTTAGTTCTGAGCACACTCACCTTTCCGGCTGTAATAGAGAATCTAGAGAACAAGAGCGTGCTTCTTGCTCTAAAGCAGAGTGTGATCCATGGATGAGAACTATGCTGTGTGTTTCCCTTCAGAAATGGAGTTAAATCCTATGCTCTGTGTCTTCCTAAAATCAAGACTTCTTTTCAGGTAAGGGCAGTCACTTTTCACCTCAAAGGAACTACATCGTTCACGAAGCTCACACGTTTCTCATCTTAAATGACAGGCATTGGATGTTAGAGGACCTGTGCTTTGTGTCAATTTCAGAAGCAGAGTTGTAGTAGATGTGGTCTGTATGTGCAGGAAACACCGTTCTTTTGTTCTGAGCCCACTCATCATTCCTGCTTTATTATAGATTCTAGAAAGCAAGAGCGTGCTTCTTGCTCTAAAGCAGAGTGTGATCCATGGATGAGAACTATGCTGTTTGTTTCCTTCAGAAATTGAGTTAAATCCCAGGCTCTGTATCTTCCTAAAATCAAGACTTCGTTTCAGATAAAGGCAGTCACTTTTCACCTCAAAGGAACTACATCGTTCACGAAGCTCACACATTTCTCATCTTAAATGACAAGCATTGGATGTTTGAGGACCAATGCTTTGTATCAGTTTCAGAAGCAGAGTTGTACTAGATATGGTCCGTATGTGTAGGAAACACCTTTCCTTTGTTCAGAGCACACTCAAGTTTCCTGCTGTATTAGAGACTCTAGAAAGCAAGAGCATTCTTCTTGTTCTAAAGCAGAGCGAGATCCCTGGATGAGAACTATGCTGTGTGTTTCCCTTCAGAAATGGAGTTAAATCCCAGGCCCTGTGTCTTCCTACAAGCACTACTTCGTTTCAGGTAAGGGCAGTCACTTTTCAGCTCTAACAAAGTACATCGTTCATGAAGCTCACACGTTTCTCATCTGAACTGACAAGCATTGGATGTTAGAGGACATGTGGTTTGTTTCCATTTCAGAAGCAGAGTTGGACTAGATATGGTCCGTATGTGCAGGAAACACCGTTCTTTAGTTCTGAGCACACTCAAGTTTCCTTCTGTATTAGAGACTCTAGAAAGCAAGAGCGTGCTGCTTGCTCTAAACCAGAGTGTGATCCATGGATGAGAAATATTCTATGTGTTTCCATTCAGAAATGGAGTTAAATTCCATGCTCCGAGTCTTTCTACCAGAAAGACTTCCTTTCAGGTAAGGGCAGTCACTTTTCAGCTAAAAAGAACTACATCGTTCACGAAGCCAACACGTTATTCATCTTAACTGACAAGCATCGGATGTTAGAGGAGCAGTGCTTTGTATCAGTTTTTCAAGCAGAGTTGGTCTAGATATGGTCTGTATGTGCAGGAAACACCGTTCTTTAGTTCTGAGCACACTCATCTTTCCGGCTGTAATAGAGAATCTAGAGAACAAGAGCGTGCTTCTTGCTCTAAAGCAGAGTGTGATCCATGGATGAGAACTATGCTGTTTGTTTCCTTCAGAAATTGAGTTAAATCCCAGGCTCTGTATCTTCCTAAAATCAAGACTTCTTTTCAGATAAAGGCAGTCACTTTTCACCTCAAAGGAACTACATCGTTCACGAAGCTCACACATTTCTCATCTTAACTGACAAGCATTGGATGTTAGAGGACCAATGCTTTGTGTCAGTTTCAGAAGCAGATTTGGACTAGATATGGTCTGTATGTGTAGGAAACACCGTACTTTTGTTCTCAGCACACTCACGTTTCCTGCATTCTTAGAGACTTTAGAAATCTAGAACGTGCTTCTTGCTCTAAAGCAGAATGTGATCCATGGATGAGAACTCTGCTGTGTGTTTCCCTTCAGAAATGGAGTTAAATCCCAGGTTCTGTGTCTTCCAAAAACCAAGACTTCGTTTCAGGTAAGGGCAGTCACTCTTCAGCTCAAAGGAACTACATTGTTCACGAAGCTCACACGTTTCTCATCTTAACTGACAAGCATTGGATGTTAGAAGATCAATACTTTGTATCAGTTTCTGAAGCAGAGTTGGACTAGATATAGTCCATATGTGTAGGGAACACCGCTCTTTGGTTCTCATCACACTCACGTTTCCTGCTGTCTTAGAGACTCTGGAAAGCAAGACCATGCTTCTTGTTCTAAAACAGAGTGTGATCAATGGATGAGACCTCTGTTGTGTGTTTCACTTCAGAAATGGAGTTAAATCCCAGGCTCTGACTCTTCCTACAAACAAGACTTCGTTTCAGATAAGGGCAGTTACATTACAGCTCAAACGAACTACATCGTTCACAAAGCTCACACTTTTCTCTTCTATACTGACAAGCATTGGATGTTAGAGGACCTGTGGTTTGTTTTAGTTTCAGAAGCAGATTTGGACTAGATATGGTCCGTATGTGTATGAAACACCGTTCTTTTGTTCTGAGCACACTCACCTTTCCGGCTGTAATAGAGAATCTAGAAAACAAGAGTGTGCTTCTTGCTCTAAAGCAGAGTGTGATCCATGTATGAGAACTATGCTGTGTGTTTCCTTTCAGAAATGGAGTTAAATCCCAGGCTCTGTGTCTTCCTAAAATCAAGACTTCGTTTCAGGTAATGGCAGTCACTTTTCACCTCAAAGGAACTACATCGTTCACGAAGCTCACACGTTTCTCATCTTAAATGACAATCATTGGATGTTAGAGGACCTGTGCTTTGTGTCAATTTCAGAAGTAGAGTTGGACCTGATATGGTCCGTAGGTGCAGGAAACACCGTTCTTTTGTTCTGAGCACACTCACCTTTCCTGCTGTATTAGAGAATCTAGAAAGGAAGAGCGTGCTTCTTGCTCTAAAGCAGAGTGTGATCCATGGATGAGAACTATGCTGTTTGTTTCCGTTCAGAAATGGAGTTAAATCCCAGGCTCTGTGTCTTCCTAAAATCAAGACTTCGTTTCAGGTAAGGGCAGTCACTTTTCACCTCAAAGGAACTACATCGTTCACGAAGCTCACACGTTTCTCATCTTAAATGACAAGCATAGGATGTTAGAGGACATGTGCTTTGTATCAATTTCAGAAGCAGAGTTGGACTAGATATGGTCCGTATGTGTGGGAAACACCGTTCTTTTGTTCTGAGCACACTCACCTTTCCGGCTGTAATAGAGAATCTAGAAAACAAGAGTGTGCTTCTTGCTCTAAAGCAGAGTGTGATCCATGCATGAGAACTATGCTGTGTGTTTCCTTTCAGAAATGGAGTTAAATCCCAGGCTCTGTGTCTTCCTAAAATCAAGACTTCGTTTCAGGTAATGGCAGTCACTTTTCACCTCAAAGGAACTACATCGTTCACGAAGCTCACACGTTTCTCTTCTTAAATGACAATCATTGGATGTTAGAGGACCTGTGCTTTGTGTCAATTTCAGAAGTAGAGTTGGACTAGATATGGTCCGTAGGTGCAGGAAACACCGTTCTTTTGTTCTGAGCACACTCACCTTTCCTGCTGTATTAGAGAATCTAGAAAGCAAGAGCATGCTTCTTGCTCTAAAGCAGAGTGTGATCCATGGATGAGAACTATGCTGTTTGTTTCCTTCAGAAATTGAGTTAAATCCCAGGCTCTGTATCTTCCTAAAATCAAGACTTCGTTTCAGATAAAGGCAGTCACTTTTCACCTCAAAGGAACTACATCGTTCACGAAGCTCACACATTTCTCATCTTAAATGACAAGCATTGGATGTTTGAGGACCAATGCTTTGTATCAATTTCAGAAGCAGAGTTGGACTAGATATGGTCCGTATGTGTAGGAAACACTGTCCTTTTGTTCTCATCACCCTCACATTTCCTGCTGTCTTAGAGACTCTGGAAAGCAAGAGTGTGCTTCTTGCTCTAAAGCAGAGTGTGATCAATGGATGAGAACTCTTTTGTGTGTTTCACTTCAGAAATGGAGTTAAATCCCAGGCTCTGAGTCTTCCTACAAACAAGACTTCGTTTCATGTAAGGGCAGTTACTATAGAGCTCAAACGAACTACATCGTTAACAAAGCTCACACGTTTCTCATCTTAATTGAAAAGCATTGGATGTTAGAGGACCTGTGGTTTGTTTCAGTTTCAGAAGCAGAATTGGGCTAGATATGGTCCGTATGTGTAGGAAACACCTTTCCTTTGTTCAGAGCACACTCAAGTTTCCTGCTGTATTAGAGACTCTAGAAAGCAAGAGCATTCCTCTTGTTCTAAAGCAGAGCGAGATCCCTGGATGAGAACTATGCTGTGTGTTTCCCTTCAGAAATGGAGTTAAATCCCAAGCTCTGTGTCTTCCTACAAGCACTACTTCGTTTCAGGTAAGGGCAGTCACTTTTCAGCTCTAACAAAGTACATCGTTCATGAAGCTCACACGTTTCTCATCTTAACTGACAAGCATTGGTTGTTAGAGGACCAGTGCTTTGTATCAGTTTCAGAAGCAGAGTTGGACTAGATATGGTCCGCATATGTAGGAAACACCGTTCCTTTGTTCTCAGCACACTCAATTTTCCTGTTGTCTTAGAGACTCTAAAAAGCTAGAGCGTGATCCTTGCTCTAAAGCAGAGTGTGATGAATGGATGAGAACTCTGTTGTGTGTTTAAATTCAGAAATGGAGTTAAAGCCCAGGCTCTGAGTCTTCCTACAAGCAAGACTTTGATTCAGGTAAGGGCAGTTACTTTAAGCTCAAACGAACTACATCGTTCACGAAGCTCACACGTTTCTCATATTAACTGACAAGTATTGGATGTTAGAGGACCTGTGGTTTGTTTCTGTTTCAGAAGCAGAGTTGGACTAGATATGGTCTGTATGAGTAGGAAACACCGTTCTTTTGTTTTCATCACACTCACATTTCCTGCTGTCTTAGAGATTCTGGAAAGCAAGAGCGTGCTTCTTGCTCGAAAGTAGAGTGTGATCAATGGATGAGAACTCGGCTGTGTGTTTCACTTCAGAAATGGAGAGAAATCCCAGGCTCTGTGTCTTCCTACAATCAAGACTTCGTTTCAGGTAAGGGCAGTCACTTTTCAGCTAAAAAGAACTACATCGTTCACGAAGCTCATACGATTCTCATCTAAACTGACAAGCATTGGATGTTAGAGGACCTGTGGTTTGTTTCCATTTCAGAAGCAGAGTTGGACTAGATATGGTCCGTATGTGCAGGAAACACCGTTCTTTAGTTCTGAGCACACTCAAGTTTCCTTCTGTATTAGAGACTCTAGAAAGCAAGAGCGTGCTGCTTGCTCTAAACCAGAGTGTGATCCATGGATGAGAACTATTCTATGTGTTTCCATTCAGAAATGGAGTTAAATTCCATGCTCCGAGTCTTTCTAACAGAAAGACTTCCTTTCAGGTAAGGGCAGTCACTTTTCAGCTAAAAAGAACTACATCGTTCACGAAGCCAACACGTTTTTCATCTTAACTGACAAGCATCGGATGTTAGAGGAGCAGTGCTTTGTATCAGTTTTTCAAGCAGAGTTGGTCTAGATATGGTCTGTATGTGCAGGAAACACCGTTCTTTAGTTCTGAGCACACTCACCTTTCCGGCTGTAATAGAGAATCTAGAGAACAAGAGCGTGCTTCTTGCTCTAAAGCAGAGTGTGATCAATGGATGAGAACTCTGTTGTGTGTTTCACGTCAGAAATGGAGATAAATCCCAGGCTCTGAGTCTTCCTACAATCAAGACTTCGTTTCAGGTAAGGGCAGTTTCTTTACAGCTCAAAGGAAACACATCGTTCATGAAGCTCATACAATTCTCATCAAAACTGACAAGCATTGGATTTTAGAGGACCTGTGCTTTGTATCAGTTTCAGAAGCAGATTTGGACTAGATATGGTCTGTATGTGTAGGAAACACCGTTCTTTTGTTCTCAGCACACTCATGTTTCCTGCATTCTTAGAGACTTTAGAATTCTAGAATGTGCTTCTTGCTCTAAAGCAGAATGTGATCCATGGATGAGAACTCTGCTGTGTGTTTCCCTTCAGAAATGGAGTTAAATCCCAGGTTCTGTGTCTTCCAAAAACCAAGACTTCGTTTCAGGTAAGGGCAGTCACTCTTCAGCTCAAAGGAACTACATTGTTCACGAAGCTCACACGTTTCTCATCTTGACTGACAGGCATTGGATGTTAGAAGATCAATACTTTGTATCAGTTTCTGAAGCAGAGTAGGACTAGATATAGTCCATATGTGTAGGGAACACCGCTCTTTGGTTCTCATCACACTCACGTTTCCTGCTGTCTTAGAGACTCTGGAAAGCAAGACCATGCTTCTTGTTCTAAAACAGAGTGTGATCAATGGATGAGACCTTTGTTGTGTGTTTCACTTCAGAAATGGAGTTAAATCCCAGGCTCTGAGTCTTCCTACAAACAAGACTTCATTTCAGATAAGGGCAGTTACATTACAGCTCAAATGAACTACATCGTTCACAAAGCTCACACTTTTCTCTTCTTAACTGACAAGCATTGGATGTTAGAGGACCTGTGCTTTGTGTCAATTTCAGAAGCAGAGTTGGACTAGATATGGTCCGTAGGTGCAGGAAACACCGTTCTTTTGTTCTGAGCACACTCACATTTCCGGCTGTAATAGAGAATCTAGAAAACAAGAGCGTGCTTCTTGCTCTAAAGCAGAGTGTGATCCATGGATGAGAACTATGCTGTTTGTTTCCCTTCAGAAATGGAGTTAAATCCAAGGCTCTGTGTCTTCCTAAAATCAAGACTTCGTTTCAGGTAAGGGCAGTCACTTTTTACCTCAAAGGAACTACATCGTTCACGAAGCTCACACGTTTCTCATCTTAAATGACAAGCATAGGATGTTTGAGGACCAATGCTTTGTATCAGTTTCAGAAGAAGAGTTGGACTAGATATGGTCCGTATGTGTAGGAAACACCGTTCTTTTGTTCTGAGCACACTCAACTTTCATGCTGTAATAGAGAATCTAGAAAAAAAGAGCGTGCTTCTTGCTCTAAAGCAGAGTGTTATCCATGGATGAGAACTATGCTGTGTGTTTCCCTTCAGAAATGGAGTTAAATCCTATGCTCTGTGTCTTCCTAAAATCAAGACTTCTTTTCAGGTAAGGGCAGTTTCTTTACAGCTCAAATGAAACACATCGTTCATGAAGCTCATACAATTCTCATCAAAACTGACAAGCATTGGATGTTAGAGGACCTGTGGTTTCTTTCAGTTTCAGAAGCAGAATTGGACTAGATATGGTCCGTATGTGTAGGAAACACCTTTCCTTTGTTCAGAGCACACTCAAGTTTCCTGCTGTATTAGAGACTCTAGAAAGCAAGAGCATTCTTCTTGTTCTAAAGCAGAGCGAGATCCCTGGATGAGAACTATGCTGTGTGTTTCCCTTCAGAAATGGAGTTAAATCCCAGGCTCTGTGTCTTCCTAAAAGCACTACTTCGTTTCAGGCAAGGGCAGTCACTTTTCAGCCCTAACAAAGTACATCGTTCATGAAGCTCACACGTTTCTCATCTTAACTGACAAGCATTGGATGTTAGAGGACCAGTGCTTTGTATGAGTTTCAGAAGCAGAGTTGGACTAGATATGGTCCGTATATGTAGGAAACACCGTTCCTTTGTTCTCAGCACACTCAATTTTCCTGCTGTCTTAGAGACTCTAAAAAGCTAGAGCGTGATCCTTGCTCTAAAGCAGAGTGTGATCAATGGATGAGAACTCTGTTGTGTGTTTAAATTCAGAAATGGAGTTAAAGCCCAGGCTCTGAGTCTTCCTACAAGCAAGACTTTGTTTCAGGTAAGGGCAGTTACTTTAAGCTCAAATGAACTACATCGTTCACGAAGCTCACACATTTCTCATCTTAACTGACAAGCATTGGATGTTAGAGGACCAATGCTTTGTATCAGTTTCAGAAGCAGAGTTGGACTAGATATGGTCCGTATGTGTAGGAAACACCGTTCTTTTGTTCTCATCACACTCACATTTCCTGCTGTCTTAGAGATTCTGGAAAGCAAGAGCGTGCTTCTTGCTCTAAAGTAGAGTGTGATCAATGGATGAGAACTCGGCTGTGTGTTTCACTTCAGAAATGGAGATAAATCCCAGGCTCTGAGTCTTCCTACAATCAAGACTTCGTTTCAGGTAAGGGCAGTCACTTTTCAGCTAAAAAGAACTACATCGTTCACGAAGCTCATACGATTCTCATCTAAACTGACAAGCACTGAATGTTAGAGGACCTGTGGTTTGTTTCCATTTCAGAAGCAGAGTTGGACTAGATATGGTCCGTATGTGCAGGAAACACCGTTCTTTAGTTCTGAGCACACTCATGTTTCCTTCTGTATTAGAGACTCTAGAAAGCAAGAGCGTGCTTCTTGCTCTAAACCAGAGTTTGATCCATGGATGAGAACTATTCTATGTGTTTCCATTCAGAAATGGAGTTAAATTCCATGCTCCGAGTCTTTCTACCAGAAAGACTTCCTTTCAGGTAAGGGCAGTCACTTTTCAGCTAAAAAGAACTACATCGTTCACGAAGCCAACACGTTTTTCATCTTAACTGACAAGCATCGGATGTTAGAGGACCAGTGCTTTGTATCAGTTTTTCAAGCAGAGTTGGTCTAGATATGGTCTGTATGTGCAGGAAACACCGTTCTTTAGTTCTGAGCACACTCACCTTTCTGACTGTAATAGAGAATCAAGAGAACAAGAGCGTGCTTCTTGCTCTAAAGCAGAGTGTGATCCATGGATGAGAACTATGCTGTTTGTTTCCTTCAGAAATGGAGTTAAATCCCAGGCTCTGTATCTTCCTAAAATCAAGACTTCGTTTCAGATAAAGGCAGTCACTTTTCACCTCAAAGGAACTACATCGTTCACGAAGCTCACACATTTCTCATCTTAACTGACAAGCATTGGATGTTAGAGGACCAATGCTTTGTATCAGTTTCAGAAGCAGAGTTGGACTAGATATGGTCCGTATGTGTAGGAAACACCGTTCTTTTGTTCTCATCACACTCACATTTCCTGCTGTCTTAGAGACTCTGGAAAGCAAGAGTGTGCTTCTTGCTCTAAAGCAGAGTGTGATCAATGGATGAGAACTCTGTTGTGTGATTCACTTCAGAAATGGAGATAAATCCCAGGCTCTGAGTCTTCCTACAATCAAGACTTCGTTTCAGGTAAGGGCAGTTTCTTTACAGCTCAAACGAAACACATCGTTCATGAAGCTCATACAATTCTCATCAAAACTGACAAGCATTGGATTTTAGAGGACCTGTGCTTTGTATCAGTTTCAGAAGCAGATTTGGACTAGATATGGTCTGTATGTGTAGGAAACACCGTTCTTTTGTTCTCAGCACACTCATGTTTCCTGCATTCTTAGAGACTTTAGAAATCTAGAACGTGCTTCTTGCTCTAAAGCAGAATGTGATCCATGGATGAGAACTCTGCTGTGTGTTTCCCTTCAGAAATGGAGTTAAATCCCAGGTTCTGTGTCTTCCAAAAACCAAGACTTCGTTTCAGGTAAGGGCAGTCACTCTTCAGCTCAAAGGAACTACATTGTTCACGAAGCTCACACGTTTCTCATCTTAACTGACAAGCATTGGATGTTAGAAGATCAATACTTTGTATCAGTTTCTGAAGCAGAGTTGGACTAGATATAGTCCATATATGTAGGGAACACCGCTCTTTGGTTCTCATCACACTCACGTTTCCTGCTGCCTTAGAGACTCTGGAAAGCAAGACCATGCTTCTTGTTCTAAAACAGAGTGTGATCAATGGATGAGACCTCTGTTGTGTGTTTCACTTCAGAAATTGAGTTAAATCCCAGGCTCTGAGTCTTCCTACAAACAAGACTTCGTTTCAGATAAGGGCAGTTACATTACAGCTCAAATGAACTACATCGTTCACAAAGCTCACACTTTTCTCTTCTTAACTGACAAGCATTGGATGTTAGAGGACCTGTGGTTTGTTTTAGTTTCAGAAGCAGATTTGGACTAGATATGGTCCGTATGTGTATGAAACACCGTTCTTTTGTTCTGAGCACACTCACCTTTCCGGCTGTAATAGAGAATCTAGAAAACAAGAGTGTGCTTCTTGCTCTAAAGCAGAGTGTGATCCATGGATGAGAACTATGCTGTGTGTTTCCTTTCAGAAATGGAGTTAAATCCCAGGCTCTGTGTCTTCCTAAAATCAAGACTTCGTTTCAGGTAAGGGCAGTCACTTTTCACCTCAAAGGAACTACATCGTTCACGAAGCTCACACGTTTCTCATCTTAAATGACAATCATTGGATGTTAGAGGACCTGTGCTTTGTGTCAATTTCAGAAGTAGAGTTGGACTAGATATGGTCCGTAGGTGAAGGAAACACTGTTCTTTAGTTCTGAGCACACTCACCTTTCCGGCTGTAATAGAGAATCTAGAAAACAAGAGCGTGCTTCTTGCTCTAAAGCAGAGTGTGATCCATGGATGAGAACTATGCTGTTTGTTTCCTTCAGAAATGGAGTTAAATCCCAGGCTCTGTATCTTCCTAAAATCAAGACTTCGTTTCAGATAAAGGCAGTCACTTTTCACCTCAAAGGAACTACATCGTTCATGAAGCTCACACATTTCTCATCTTAACTGACAAGCATTGGATGTTAGAGGACCAATGCTTTGTATCAGTTTCAGAAGCAGAGTTGGACTAGATATGGTCCGTATGTGTAGGAAACACCGTTCTTTTGTTCTCATCACACTCACATTTCCTGCTGTCTTAGAGACTCTGGAAAGCAAGAGTGTGCTTCTTGCTCTAAAGCAGAATGTGATCAATGGATGAGATCTCTGTTGTGTGTTTCACTTCAGAAATGGAGATAAATCCCAGGCTCTGAGTCTTCCTACAATCAAGACTTCGTTTCAGGTAAGGGCAGTTTCTTTACAGCTCAAACGAAACACATCGTTCATGAAGCTCATACAATTCTCATCAAAACTGACAAGCATTGGATGTTAGAGGACCTGTGGTTTGTTTCAGTTTCAGAAGCAGAATTGGGCTAGATATGGTCCGTATGTGTAGGAAACACCTTTCCTTTGTTCAGAGCACACTCAAGTTTCCTGCTGTATTAGAGACTCTAGAAAGCAAGAGCATTCTTCTTGTTCTAAAGCAGAGCGAGATCCCTGGATGAGAACTATGCTGTGTGTTTCCCTTCAGAAATGGAGTTAAATCCCAGGCTCTGTGTCTTCCTACAAGCACTACTTCGTTTCAGGCAAGGGCAGTCACTTTTCAGCTCTAACAAAATACATCGTTCATGAAGCTCACACGTTTCTCATCTTAACTGACAAGCATTGGATGTTAGAGGACCAGTGCTTTGTATCAGTTTCAGAAGCAGAGTTGGACTAGATATGGTCCGTATATGTAGGAAACACCGTTCCTTTGTTCTCAGCACACTCAATTTTCCTGCTGTCTTAGAGACTCTAAAAAGCTAGAGCGTGATCCTTGCTCTAAAGCAGAGTGTGATCAATGGATGAGAACTCTGTTGTGTGTTTAAATTCAGAAATGGAGTTAAAGCCCAGGCTCTGAGTCTTCCTACAAGCAAGACTTTGTTTCAGGTAAGGGCAGTTACTTTAAGCTAAAACGAACTACATCGTTCACAAAGCTCACACATTTCTCATCTTAACTGACAAGCATTGGATGTTAGAGGACCAATGCTTTGTATCAGTTTCAGAAGCAGAGTTGGACTAGATATGGTCCGTATGTGTAGGAAACACCGTTCTTTTGTTCTCATCACACTCACATTTCCTGCTGTCTTAGAGATTCTGGAAAGCAAGAGCGTGCTTCTTGCTCTAAAGTAGAGTGTGATCAATGGATGAGAACTCGGCTGTGTGTTTCACTTCAGAAATGGAGATAAATCCCAGGCTCTGAGTCTTCCTACAATCAAGACTTCGTTTCAGGTAAGGGCAGTCACTTTTCAGCTAAAAAGAACTACATCGTTCACGAAGCTCATACGATTCTCATCTAAACTGACAAGCACTGAATGTTAGAGGACCTGTGGTTTGTTTCCATTTCAGAAGCAGAGTTGGACTAGATATGGTCCGTATGTGCAGGAAACACCGTTCTTTAGTTCTGAGCACACTCATGTTTCCTTCTGTATTAGAGACTCTAGAAAGCAAGAGCGTGCTTCTTGCTCTAAACCAGAGTTTGATCCATGGATGAGAACTATTCTATGTGTTTCCATTCAGAAATGGAGTTAAATTCCATGCTCCGAGTCTTTCTACCAGAAAGACTTCCTTTCAGGTAAGGGCAGTCACTTTTCAGCTAAAAAGAACTACATCGTTCACGAAGCCAACACGTTTTTCATCTTAACTGACAAGCATCGGATGTTAGAGGACCAGTGCTTTGTATCAGTTTTTCAAGCAGAGTTGGTCTAGATATGGTCTGTATGTGCAGGAAACACCGTTCTTTAGTTCTGAGCACACTCACCTTTCCGACTGTAATAGAGAATCAAGAGAACAAGAGCGTGCTTCTTGCTCTAAAGCAGAGTGTGATCCATGGATGAGAACTATGCTGTTTGTTTCCTTCAGAAATGGAGTTAAATCCCAGGCTCTGTATCTTCCTAAAATCAAGACTTCGTTTCAGATAAAGGCAGTCACTTTTCACCTCAAAGGAACTACATCGTTCACGAAGCTCACACATTTCTCATCTTAACTGACAAGCATTGGATGTTAGAGGACCAATGCTTTGTATCAGTTTCAGAAGCAGAGTTGGACTAGATATGGTCCGTATGTGTAGGAAACACCGTTCTTTTGTTCTCATCACACTCACATTTCCTGCTGTCTTAGAGACTCTGGAAAGCAAGAGTGTGCTTCTTGCTCTAAAGCAGAGTGTGATCAATGGATGAGAACTCTGTTGTGTGATTCACTTCAGAAATGGAGATAAATCCCAGGCTCTGAGTCTTCCTACAATCAAGACTTCGTTTCAGGTAAGGGCAGTTTCTTTACAGCTCAAACGAAACACATCGTTCATGAAGCTCATACAATTCTCATCAAAACTGACAAGCATTGGATTTTAGAGGACCTGTGCTTTGTATCAGTTTCAGAAGCAGATTTGGACTAGATATGGTCTGTATGTGTAGGAAACACCGTTCTTTTGTTCTCAGCACACTCATGTTTCCTGCATTCTTAGAGACTTTAGAAATCTAGAACGTGCTTCTTGCTCTAAAGCAGAATGTGATCCATGGATGAGAACTCTGCTGTGTGTTTCCCTTCAGAAATGGAGTTAAATCCCAGGTTCTGTGTCTTCCAAAAACCAAGACTTCGTTTCAGGTAAGGGCAGTCACTCTTCAGCTCAAAGGAACTACATTGTTCACGAAGCTCACACGTTTCTCATCTTAACTGACAAGCATTGGATGTTAGAAGATCAATACTTTGTATCAGTTTCTGAAGCAGAGTTGGACTAGATATAGTCCATATATGTAGGGAACACCGCTCTTTGGTTCTCATCACACTCACGTTTCCTGCTGCCTTAGAGACTCTGGAAAGCAAGACCATGCTTCTTGTTCTAAAACAGAGTGTGATCAATGGATGAGACCTCTGTTGTGTGTTTCACTTCAGAAATTGAGTTAAATCCCAGGCTCTGAGTCTTCCTACAAACAAGACTTCGTTTCAGATAAGGGCAGTTACATTACAGCTCAAATGAACTACATCGTTCACAAAGCTCACACTTTTCTCTTCTTAACTGACAAGCATTGGATGTTAGAGGACCTGTGGTTTGTTTTAGTTTCAGAAGCAGATTTGGACTAGATATGGTCCGTATGTGTATGAAACACCGTTCTTTTGTTCTGAGCACACTCACCTTTCCGGCTGTAATAGAGAATCTAGAAAACAAGAGTGTGCTTCTTGCTCTAAAGCAGAGTGTGATCCATGGATGAGAACTATGCTGTGTGTTTCCTTTCAGAAATGGAGTTAAATCCCAGGCTCTGTGTCTTCCTAAAATCAAGACTTCGTTTCAGGTAAGGGCAGTCACTTTTCACCTCAAAGGAACTACATCGTTCACGAAGCTCACACGTTTCTCATCTTAAATGACAATCATTGGATGTTAGAGGACCTGTGCTTTGTGTCAATTTCAGAAGTAGAGTTGGACTAGATATGGTCCGTAGGTGAAGGAAACACTGTTCTTTAGTTCTGAGCACACTCACCTTTCCGGCTGTAATAGAGAATCTAGAAAACAAGAGCGTGCTTCTTGCTCTAAAGCAGAGTGTGATCCATGGATGAGAACTATGCTGTTTGTTTCCTTCAGAAATGGAGTTAAATCCCAGGCTCTGTATCTTCCTAAAATCAAGACTTCGTTTCAGATAAAGGCAGTCACTTTTCACCTCAAAGGAACTACATCGTTCATGAAGCTCACACATTTCTCATCTTAACTGACAAGCATTGGATGTTAGAGGACCAATGCTTTGTATCAGTTTCAGAAGCAGAGTTGGACTAGATATGGTCCGTATGTGTAGGAAACACCGTTCTTTTGTTCTCATCACACTCACATTTCCTGCTGTCTTAGAGACTCTGGAAAGCAAGAGTGTGCTTCTTGCTCTAAAGCAGAATGTGATCAATGGATGAGATCTCTGTTGTGTGTTTCACTTCAGAAATGGAGATAAATCCCAGGCTCTGAGTCTTCCTACAATCAAGACTTCGTTTCAGGTAAGGGCAGTTTCTTTACAGCTCAAACGAAACACATCGTTCATGAAGCTCATACAATTCTCATCAAAACTGACAAGCATTGGATGTTAGAGGACCTGTGGTTTGTTTCAGTTTCAGAAGCAGAATTGGGCTAGATATGGTCCGTATGTGTAGGAAACACCTTTCCTTTGTTCAGAGCACACTCAAGTTTCCTGCTGTATTAGAGACTCTAGAAAGCAAGAGCATTCTTCTTGTTCTAAAGCAGAGCGAGATCCCTGGATGAGAACTATGCTGTGTGTTTCCCTTCAGAAATGGAGTTAAATCCCAGGCTCTGTGTCTTCCTACAAGCACTACTTCGTTTCAGGCAAGGGCAGTCACTTTTCAGCTCTAACAAAATACATCGTTCATGAAGCTCACACGTTTCTCATCTTAACTGACAAGCATTGGATGTTAGAGGACCAGTGCTTTGTATCAGTTTCAGAAGCAGAGTTGGACTAGATATGGTCCGTATATGTAGGAAACACCGTTCCTTTGTTCTCAGCACACTCAATTTTCCTGCTGTCTTAGAGACTCTAAAAAGCTAGAGCGTGATCCTTGCTCTAAAGCAGAGTGTGATCAATGGATGAGAACTCTGTTGTGTGTTTAAATTCAGAAATGGAGTTAAAGCCCAGGCTCTGAGTCTTCCTACAAGCAAGACTTTGTTTCAGGTAAGGGCAGTTACTTTAAGCTAAAACGAACTACATCGTTCACAAAGCTCACACATTTCTCATCTTAACTGACAAGCATTGGATGTTAGAGGACCAATGCTTTGTATCAGTTTCAGAAGCAGAGTTGGACTAGATATGGTCCGTATGTGTAGGAAACACCGTTCTTTTGTTCTCATCACACTCACATTTCCTGCTGTCTTAGAGATTCTGGAAAGCAAGAGCGTGCTTCTTGCTCTAAAGTAGAGTGTGATCAATGGATGAGAACTCGGCTGTGTGTTTCACTTCAGAAATGGAGATAAATCCCAGGCTCTAAGTCTTCCTACAATCAAGACTTCGTTTCAGGTAAGGGCAGTCACTTTTCAGCTAAAAAGAACTACATCGTTCACGAAGCTCATACGATTCTCATCTAAACTGACAAGCATTGGATGTTAGAGGACCTGTGGTTTGTTTCCATTTCAGAAGCAGAGTTGGACTAGATATGGTCCGTATGTGCAGGAAACACCGTTCTTTAGTTCTGAGCACACTCATGTTTCCTTCTGTATTAGAGACTCTAGAAAGCAAGAGTGTGCTTCTTGCTCTAAACCAGAGTTTGATCCATGGATGAGAACTATTCTATGTGTTTCCATTCAGAAATGGAGTTAAATTCCATGCTCCGAGTCTTTCTACCAGAAAGACTTCCTTTCAGGTAAGGGCAGTCGCTTTTCAGCTAAAAAGAACTACATCGTTCACGAAGCCAACACGTTTTTCATCTTAACTGACAAGCATCGGATGTTAGAGGAGCAGTGCTTTGTATCAGTTTTTCAAGCAGAGTTGGTCTAGATATGGTCTGTATGTGCAGGAAACACCGTTCTTTAGTTCTGAGCACACTCACCTTTCCGGCTGTAATAGAGAATCAAGAGAACAAGAGCGTGCTTCTTGCTCTAAAGCAGAGTGTGATCCATGGATGAGAACTATGCTGTTTGTTTCCTTCAGAAATGGAGTTAAATCCCAGGCTCTGTATCTTCCTAAAATCAAGACTTCGTTTCAGATAAAGGCAGTCACTTTTCACCTCAAAGGAACTACATCGTTCACGAAGCTCACACATTTCTCATCTTAACTGACAAGCATTGGATGTTAGAGGACCAATGCTTTGTATCAGTTTCAGAAGCAGAGTTGGACTAGATATGGTCCGTATGTGTAGGAAACACCGTTCTTTTGTTCTCATCACACTCACATTTCCTGCTGTCTTAGAGACTCTGGAAAGCAAGAGTGTGCTTCTTGCTCTAAAGCAGAGTGTGATCAATGGATGAGAACTCTGTTGTGTGATTCACTTCAGAAATGGAGATAAATCCCAGGCTCTGAGTCTTCCTACAATCAAGACTTCGTTTCAGGTAAGGGCAGTTTCTTTACAGCTCAAACGAAACACATCGTTCATGAAGCTCATACAATTCTCATCAAAACTGACAAGCATTGGATTTTAGAGGACCTGTGCTTTGTATCAGTTTCAGAAGCAGATTTGGACTAGATATGGTCTGTATGTGTAGGAAACACCGTTCTTTTGTTCTCAGCACACTCATGTTTCCTGCATTCTTAGAGACTTTAGAAATCTAGAACGTGCTTCTTGCTCTAAAGCAGAATGTGATCCATGGATGAGAACTCTGCTGTGTGTTTCCCTTCAGAAATGGAGTTAAATCCCAGGTTCTGTGTCTTCCAAAAACCAAGACTTCGTTTCAGGTAAGGGCAGTCACTCTTCAGCTCAAAGGAACTACATTGTTCACGAAGCTCACACGTTTCTCATCTTAACTGACAAGCATTGGATGTTAGAAGATCAATACTTTGTATCAGTTTCTGAAGCAGAGTTGGACTAGATATAGTCCATATATGTAGGGAACACCGCTCTTTGGTTCTCATCACACTCACGTTTCCTGCTGTCTTAGAGACTCTGGAAAGCAAGACCATGCTTCTTGTTCTAAAACAGAGTGTGATCAATGGATGAGACCTCTGTTGTGTGTTTCACTTCAGAAATTGAGTTAAATCCCAGGCTCTGAGTCTTCCTACAAACAAGACTTCGTTTCAGATAAGGGCAGTTACATTACAGCTCAAATGAACTACATCGTTCACAAAGCTCACACTTTTCTCTTCTTAACTGACAAGCATTGGATGTTAGAGGACCTGTGGTTTGTTTTAGTTTCAGAAGCAGATTTGAACTAGATATGGTCCGTATGTGTATGAAACACCGTTCTTTTGTTCTGAGCACACTCACCTTTCCGGCTGTAATAGAGAATCTAGAAAACAAGAGTGTGCTTCTTGCTCTAAAGCAGAGTGTGATCCATGGATGAGAACTATGCTGTGTGTTTCCTTTCAGAAATGGAGTTAAATCCCAGGCTCTGTGTCTTCCTAAAATCAAGACTTCGTTTCAGGTAAGGGCAGTCACTTTTCACCTCAAAGGAACTACATCGTTCACGAAGCTCACACGTTTCTCATCTTAAATGACAATCATTGGATGTTAGAGGACCTGTGCTTTGTGTCAATTTCAGAAGTAGAGTTGGACTAGATATGGTCCGTAGGTGAAGGAAACACTGTTCTTTAGTTCTGAGCACACTCACCTTTCCGGCTGTAATAGAGAATCTAGAAAACAAGAGCGTGCTTCTTGCTCTAAAGCTTAGTGTGATCCATGGATGAGAACTATGCTGTTTGTTTCCTTCAGAAATGGAGTTAAATCCCAGGCTCTGTATCTTCCTAAAATCAAGACTTCGTTTCAGATAAAGGCAGTCACTTTTCACCTCAAAGGAACTACATCGTTCATGAAGCTCACACATTTCTCATCTTAACTGACAAGCATTGGATGTTAGAGGACCAATGCTTTGTATCAGTTTCAGAAGCAGAGTTGGACTAGATATGGTCCGTATGTGTAGGAAACACCGTTCTTTTGTTCTCATCACACTCACATTTCCTGCTGTCTTAGAGACTCTGGAAAGCAAGAGTGTGCTTCTTGCTCTAAAGCAGAATGTGATCAATGGATGAGATCTCTGTTGTGTGTTTCACTTCAGAAATGGAGATAAATCCCAGGCTCTGAGTCTTCCTACAATCAAGACTTCGTTTCAGTTAAGGGCAGTTTCTTTACAGCTCAAATGAAACACATCGTTCATGAAGCTCATACAATTCTCATCAAAACTGACAAGCATTGGATGTTAGAGGACCTGTGGTTTGTTTCAGTTTCAGAAGCAGAATTGGGCTAGATATGGTCCGTATGTGTAGGAAACACCTTTCCTTTGTTCAGAGCACACTCAAGTTTCCTGCTGTATTAGAGACTCTAGAAAGCAAGAGCATTCTTCTTGTTCTAAAGCAGAGCGAGATCCCTGGATGAGAACTATGCTGTGTGTTTCCCTTCAGAAATGGAGTTAAATCCCAGGCTCTGTGTCTTCCTACAAGCACTACTTCGTTTCAGGCAAGGGCAGTCACTTTTCAGCTCTAACAAAATACATCGTTCATGAAGCTCACACGTTTCTCATCTTAACTGACAAGCATTGGATGTTAGAGGACCAGTGCTTTGTATCAGTTTCAGAAGCAGAGTTGGACTAGATATGGTCCGTATATGTAGGAAACACCGTTCCTTTGTTCTCAGCACACTCAATTTTCCTGCTGTCTTAGAGACTCTAAAAAGCTAGAGCGTGATCCTTGCTCTAAAGCAGAGTGTGATCAATGGATGAGAACTCTGTTGTGTGTTTAAATTCAGAAATGGAGTTAAAGCCCAGGCTCTGAGTCTTCCTACAAGCAAGACTTTGTTTCAGGTAAGGGCAGTTACTTTAAGCTAAAACGAACTACATCGTTCACAAAGCTCACACATTTCTCATCTTAACTGACAAGCATTGGATGTTAGAGGACCAATGCTTTGTATCAGTTTCAGAAGCAGAGTTGGACTAGATATGGTCCGTATGTGTAGGAAACACCGTTCTTTTGTTCTCATCACACTCACATTTCCTGCTGTCTTAGAGATTCTGGAAAGCAAGAGCGTGCTTCTTGCTCTAAAGTAGAGTGTGATCAATGGATGAGAACTCGGCTGTGTGTTTCACTTCAGAAATGGAGATAAATCCCAGGCTCTGAGTCTTCCTACAATCAAGACTTCGTTTCAGGTAAGGGCAGTCACTTTTCAGCTAAAAAGAACTACATCGTTCACGAAGCTCATACGATTCTCATCTAAACTGACAAGCATTGGATGTTAGAGGACCTGTGGTTTGTTTCCATTTCAGAAGCAGAGTTGGACTAGATATGGTCCGTATGTGCAGGAAACACCGTTCTTTAGTTCTGAGCACACTCATGTTTCCTTCTGTATTAGAGACTCTAGAAAGCAAGAGTGTGCTTCTTGCTCTAAACCAGAGTTTGATCCATGGATGAGAACTATTCTATGTGTTTCCATTCAGAAATGGAGTTAAATTCCATGCTCCGAGTCTTTCTACCAGAAAGACTTCCTTTCAGGTAAGGGCAGTCGCTTTTCAGCTAAAAAGAACTACATCGTTCACGAAGCCAACACGTTTTTCATCTTAACTGACAAGCATCGGATATTAGAGGAGCAGTGCTTTGTATCAGTTTTTCAAGCAGAGTTGGTCTAGATATGGTCTGTATGTGCAGGAAACACCGTTCTTTAGTTCTGAGCACACTCACCTTTCCGGCTGTAATAGAGAATCAAGAGAACAAGAGCGTTCTTCTTGCTCTAAAGCAGAGTGTGATCCATGGATGAGAACTATGCTGTTTGTTTCCTTCAGAAATGGAGTTAAATCCCAGGCTCTGTATTTTCCTAAAATCAAGACTTCGTTTCAGATAAAGGCAGTCACTTTTCACCTCAAAGGAACTACATCGTTCACGAAGCTCACACATTTCTCATCTTAACTGACAAGCATTGGATGTTAGAGGACCAATGCTTTGTATCAGTTTCAGAAGCAGAGTTGGACTAGATATGGTCCGTATGTGTAGGAAACACCGTTCTTTTGTTCTCATCACACTCACATTTCCTGCTGTCTTAGAGACTCTGGAAAGCAAGAGTGTGCTTCTTGCTCTAAAGCAGAGTGTGATCAATGGATGAGAACTCTGTTGTGTGATTCACTTCAGAAATGGAGATAAATCCCAGGCTCTGAGTCTTCCTACAACCAAGACTTCGTTTCAGGTAAGGGCAGTTTCTTTACAGCTCAAACGAAACACATCGTTCATGAAGCTCATACAATTCTCATCAAAACTGACAAGCATTGGATTTTAGAGGACCTGTGCTTTGTATCAGTTTCAGAAGCAGATTTGGACTAGATATGGTCTGTATGTGTAGGAAACACCGTTCTTTTGTTCTCAGCACACTCATGTTTCCTGCATTCTTAGAGACTTTAGAAATCTAGAACGTGCTTCTTGCTCTAAAGCAGAATGTGATCCATGGATGAGAACTCTGCTGTGTGTTTCCCTTCAGAAATGGAGTTAAATCCCAGGTTCTGTGTCTTCCAAAAACCAAGACTTCGTTTCAGGTAAGGGCAGTCACTCTTCAGCTCAAAGGAACTACATTGTTCACGAAGCTCACACGTTTCTCATCTTAACTGACAAGCATTGGATGTTAGAAGATCAATACTTTGTATCAGTTTCTGAAGCAGAGTTGGACTAGATATAGTCCATATATGTAGGGAACACCGCTCTTTGGTTCTCATCACACTCACGTTTCCTGCTGTCTTAGAGACTCTGGAAAGCAAGACCATGCTTCTTGTTCTAAAACAGAGTGTGATCAATGGATGAGACCTCTGTTGTGTGTTTCACTTCAGAAATTGAGTTAAATCCCAGGCTCTGAGTCTTCCTACAAACAAGACTTCGTTTCAGATAAGGGCAGTTACATTACAGCTCAAATGAACTACATCGTTCACAAAGCTCACACTTTTCTCTTCTTAACTGACAAGCATTGGATGTTAGAGGACCTGTGGTTTGTTTTAGTTTCAGAAGCAGATTTGGACTAGATATGGTCCGTATGTGTATGAAACACCGTTCTTTTGTTCTGAGCACACTCACCTTTCTGGCTGTAATAGAGAATCTAGAAAACAAGAGTGTGCTTCTTGCTCTAAAGCAGAGTGTGATCCATGGATGAGAACTATGCTGTGTGTTTCCTTTCAGAAATGGAGTTAAATCCCAGGCTCTGTGTCTTCCTAAAATCAAGACTTCGTTTCAGGTAAGGGCAGTCACTTTTCACCTCAAAGGAACTACATCGTTCACGAAGCTCACACGTTTCTCATCTTAAATGACAATCATTGGATGTTAGAGGACCTGTGCTTTGTGTCAATTTCAGAAGTAGAGTTGGACTAGATATGGTCCGTAGGTGAAGGAAACACTGTTCTTTAGTTCTGAGCACACTCACCTTTCCGGCTGTAATAGAGAATCTAGAAAACAAGAGCGTGCTTCTTGCTCTAAAGCAGAGTGTGATCCATGGATGAGAACTATGCTGTTTGTTTCCTTCAGAAATGGAGTTAAATCCCAGGCTCTGTATCTTCCTAAAATCAAGACTTCGTTTCAGATAAAGGAAGTCACTTTTCACCTCAAAGGAACTACATCGTTCATGAAGCTCATACAATTCTCATCAAAACTGACAAGCATTGGATGTTAGAGGACCTGTGGTTTGTTTCAGTTTCAGAAGCAGAATTGGGCTAGATATGGTCCGTATGTGTAGGAAACACCTTTCCTTTGTTCAGAGCACACTCAAGTTTCCTGCTGTATTAGAGACTCTAGAAAGCAAGAGCATTCTTCTTGTTCTAAAGCAGAGCGAGATCCCTGGATGAGAACTATGCTGTGTGTTTCCCTTCAGAAATGGAGTTAAATCCCAGGCTCTGTGTCTTCCTACAAGCACTACTTCGTTTCAGGCAAGGGCAGTCACTTTTCAGCTCTAACAAAATACATCGTTCATGAAGCTCACACGTTTCTCATCTTAACTGACAAGCATTGGATGTTAGAGGACCAGTGCTTTGTATCAGTTTCAGAAGCAGAGTTGGTCTAGATATGGTCTGTATGTGCAGGAAACACCGTTCTTTAGTTCTGAGCACACTCACCTTTCCGGCTGTAATAGAGAATCAAGAGAACAAGAGCGTGCTTCTTGCTCTAAAGCAGAGTGTGATCCATGGATGAGAACTATGCTGTTTGTTTCCTTCAGAAATGGAGTTAAATCCCAGGCTCTGTATCTTCCTAAAATCAAGACTTCGTTTCAGATAAAGGCAGTCACTTTTCACCTCAAAGGAACTACATCGTTCACGAAGCTCACACATTTCTCATCTTAACTGACAAGCATTGGATGTTAGAGGACCAATGCTTTGTATCAGTTTCAGAAGCAGAGTTGGACTAGATATGGTCCGTATGTGTAGGAAACACCGTTCTTTTGTTCTCATCACACTCACATTTCCTGCTGTCTTAGAGACTCTGGAAAGCAAGAGTGTGCTTCTTGCTCTAAAGCAGAGTGTGATCAATGGATGAGAACTCTGTTGTGTGATTCACTTCAGAAATGGAGATAAATCCCAGGCTCTGAGTCTTCCTACAATCAAGACTTCGTTTCAGGTAAGGGCAGTTTCTTTACAGCTCAAACGAAACACATCGTTCATGAAGCTCATACAATTCTCATCAAAACTGACAAGCACTGGATTTTAGAGGACCTGTGCTTTGTATCAGTTTCAGAAGCAGATTTGGACTAGATATGGTCTGTATGTGTAGGAAACACCGTTCTTTTGTTCTCAGCACACTCATGTTTCCTGCATTCTTAGAGACTTTAGAAATCTAGAACGTGCTTCTTGCTCTAAAGCAGAATGTGATCCATGGATGAGAACTCTGCTGTGTGTTTCCCTTCAGAAATGGAGTTAAATCCCAGGTTCTGTGTCTTCCAAAAACCAAGACTTCGTTTCAGGTAAGGGCAGTCACTCTTCAGCTCAAAGGAACTACATTGTTCACGAAGCTCACACGTTTCTCATCTTAACTGACAAGCATTGGATGTTAGAAGATCAATACTTTGTATCAGTTTCTGAAGCAGAGTTGGACTAGATATAGTCCATATATGTAGGGAACACCGCTCTTTGGTTCTCATCACACTCACGTTTCCTGCTGTCTTAGAGACTCTGGAAAGCAAGACCATGCTTCTTGTTCTAAAACAGAGTGTGATCAATGGATGAGACCTCTGTTGTGTGTTTCACTTCAGAAATTGAGTTAAATCCCAGGCTCTGAGTCTTCCTACAAACAAGACTTCGTTTCAGATAAGGGCAGTTACATTACAGCTCAAATGAACTACATCGTTCACAAAGCTCACACTTTTCTCTTCTTAACTGACAAGCATTGGATGTTAGAGGACCTGTGGTTTGTTTTAGTTTCAGAAGCAGATTTGGACTAGATATGGTCCGTATGTGTATGAAACACCGTTCTTTTGTTCTGAGCACACTCACCTTTCCTGCTGTATTAGAGAATCTAGAAAACAAGAGTGTGCTTCTTGCTCTAAAGCAGAGTGTGATCCATGGATGAGAACTATGCTGTGTGTTTCCTTTCAGAAATGGAGTTAAATCCCAGGCTCTGTGTCTTCCTAAAATCAAGACTTCGTTTCAGGTAAGGGCAGTCACTTTTCACCTCAAAGGAACTACATCGTTCACGAAGCTCACACGTTTCTCATCTTAAATGACAATCATTGGATGTTAGAGGACCTGTGCTTTGTGTCAATTTCAGAAGTAGAGTTGGACTAGATATGGTCCGTAGGTGAAGGAAACACTGTTCTTTAGTTCTGAGCACACTCACCTTTCCGGCTGTAATAGAGAATCTAGAAAACAAGAGCGTGCTTCTTGCTCTAAAGCAGAGTGTGATCCATGGATGAGAACTATGCTGTTTGTTTCCTTCAGAAATGGAGTTAAATCCCAGGCTCTGTATCTTCCTAAAATCAAGACTTCGTTTCAGATAAAGGAAGTCACTTTTCACCTCAAAGGAACTACATCGTTCATGAAGCTAACACATTTCTCATCTTAACTGACAAGCATTGGATGTTAGAGGACCAATGCTTTGTATCAGTTTCAGAAGCAGAGTTGGACTAGATATGGTCCGTATGTGTAGGAAACACCGTTCTTTTGTTCTCATCACACTCACATTTCCTGCTGTCTTAGAGACTCTGGAAAGCAAGAGTGTGCTTCTTGCTCTAAAGCAGAATGTGATCAATGGATGAGATCTCTGTTGTGTGTTTCACTTCAGAAATGGAGATAAATCCCAGGCTCTGAGTCTTCCTACAATCAAGACTTCGTTTCAGGTAAGGGCAGTTTCTTTACAGCTCAAACGAAACACATCGTTCATGAAGCTCATACAATTCTCATCAAAACTGACAAGCATTGGATGTTAGAGGACCTGTGGTTTGTTTCAGTTTCAGAAGCAGAATTGGGCTAGATATGGTCCGTATGTGTAGGAAACACCTTTCCTTTGTTCAGAGCACACTCAAGTTTCCTGCTGTATTAGAGACTCTAGAAAGCAAGAGCATTCTTCTTGTTCTAAAGCAGAGCGAGATCCCTGGATGAGAACTATGCTGTGTGTTTCCCTTCAGAAATGGAGTTAAATCCCAGGCTCTGTGTCTTCCTACAAGCACTACTTCGTTTCAGGCAAGGGCAGTCACTTTTCAGCTCTAACAAAATACATCGTTCATGAAGCTCACACGTTTCTCATCTTAACTGACAAGCATTGGATGTTAGAGGACCAGTGCTTTGTATCAGTTTCAGAAGCAGAGTTGGTCTAGATATGGTCTGTATGTGCAGGAAACACCGTTCCTTTGTTCTCAGCACACTCAATTTTCCTGCTGTCTTAGAGACTCTAAAAAGCTAGAGCGTGATCCTTGCTCTAAAGCAGAGTGTGATCAATGGATGAGAACTCTGTTGTGTGTTTAAATTCAGAAATGGAGTTAAAGCCCAGGCTCTGAGTCTTCCTACAAGCAAGACTTTGTTTCAGGTAAGGGCAGTTACTTTAAGCTAAAACGAACTACATCGTTCACAAAGCTCACACATTTCTCATCTTAACTGACAAGCATTGGATGTTAGAGGACCAATGCTTTGTATCAGTTTCAGAAGCAGAGTTGGACTAGATATGGTCCGTATGTGTAGGAAACACCGTTCTTTTGTTCTCATCACACTCACATTTCCTGCTGTCTTAGAGATTCTGGAAAGCAAGAGCGTGCTTCTTGCTCTAAAGTAGAGTGTGATCAATGGATGAGAACTCGGCTGTGTGTTTCACTTCAGAAATGGAGATAAATCCCAGGCTCTGAGTCTTCCTACAATCAAGACTTCGTTTCAGGTAAGGGCAGTCACTTTTCAGCTAAAAAGAACTACATCGTTCACGAAGCTCATACGATTCTCATCTAAACTGACAAGCATTGGATGTTAGAGGACCTGTGGTTTGTTTCCATTTCAGAAGCAGAGTTGGACTAGATATGGTCCGTATGTGCAGGAAACACCGTTCTTTAGTTCTGAGCACACTCATGTTTCCTTCTGTATTAGAGACTCTAGAAAGCAAGAGTGTGCTTCTTGCTCTAAACCAGAGTTTGATCCATGGATGAGAACTATTCTATGTGTTTCCATTCAGAAATGGAGTTAAATTCCATGCTCCGAGTCTTTCTACCAGAAAGACTTCCTTTCAGGTAAGGGCAGTCGCTTTTCAGCTAAAAAGAACTACATCGTTCACGAAGCCAACACGTTTTTCATCTTAACTGACAAGCATCGGATATTAGAGGAGCAGTGCTTTGTATCAGTTTTTCAAGCAGAGTTGGTCTAGATATGGTCTGTATGTGCAGGAAACACCGTTCTTTAGTTCTGAGCACACTCACCTTTCCGGCTGTAATAGAGAATCAAGAGAACAAGAGCGTTCTTCTTGCTCTAAAGCAGAGTGTGATCCATGGATGAGAACTATGCTGTTTGTTTCCTTCAGAAATGGAGTTAAATCCCAGGCTCTGTATTTTCCTAAAATCAAGACTTCATTTCAGATAAAGGCAGTCACTTTTCACCTCAAAGGAACTACATCGTTCACGAAGCTCACACATTTCTCATCTTAACTGACAAGCATTGGATGTTAGAGGACCAATGCTTTGTATCAGTTTCAGAAGCAGAGTTGGACTAGATATGGTCTGTATGTGTAGGAAACACCGTTCTTTTGTTCTCATCACACTCACATTTCCTGCTGTCTTAGAGACTCTGGAAAGCAAGAGTGTGCTTCTTGCTCTAAAGCAGAGTGTGATCAATGGATGAGAACTCTGTTGTGTGATTCACTTCAGAAATGGAGATAAATCCCAGGCTCTGAGTCTTCCTACAACCAAGACTTCGTTTCAGGTAAGGGCAGTTTCTTTACAGCTCAAACGAAACACATCGTTCATGAAGCTCATACAATTCTCATCAAAACTGACAAGCATTGGATTTTAGAGGACCTGTGCTTTGTATCAGTTTCAGAAGCAGATTTGGACTAGATATGGTCTGTATGTGTAGGAAACACCGTTCTTTTGTTCTCAGCACACTCATGTTTCCTGCATTCTTAGAGACTTTAGAAATCTAGAACGTGCTTCTTGCTCTAAAGCAGAATGTGATCCATGGATGAGAACTCTGCTGTGTGTTTCCCTTCAGAAATGGAGTTAAATCCCAGGTTCTGTGTCTTCCAAAAACCAAGACTTCGTTTCAGGTAAGGGCAGTCACTCTTCAGCTCAAAGGAACTACATTGTTCACGAAGCTCACACGTTTCTCATCTTAACTGACAAGCATTGGATGTTAGAAGATCAATACTTTGTATCAGTTTCTGAAGCAGAGTTGGACTAGATATAGTCCATATATGTAGGGAACACCGCTCTTTGGTTCTCATCACACTCACGTTTCCTGCTGTCTTAGAGACTCTGGAAAGCAAGACCATGCTTCTTGTTCTAAAACAGAGTGTGATCAATGGATGAGACCTCTGTTGTGTGTTTCACTTCAGAAATTGAGTTAAATCCCAGGCTCTGAGTCTTCCTACAAACAAGACTTCGTTTCAGATAAGGGCAGTTACATTACAGCTCAAATGAACTACATCGTTCACAAAGCTCACACTTTTCTCTTCTTAACTGACAAGCATTGGATGTTAGAGGACCTGTGGTTTGTTTTAGTTTCAGAAGCAGATTTGGACTAGATATGGTCCGTATGTGTATGAAACACCGTTCTTTTGTTCTGAGCACACTCACCTTTCTGGCTGTAATAGAGAATCTAGAAAACAAGAGTGTGCTTCTTGCTCTAAAGCAGAGTGTGATCCATGGATGAGAACTATGCTGTGTGTTTCCTTTCAGAAATGGAGTTAAATCCCAGGCTCTGTGTCTTCCTAAAATCAAGACTTCGTTTCAGGTAAGGGCAGTCACTTTTCACCTCAAAGGAACTACATCGTTCACGAAGCTCACACATTTCTCATCTTAAATGACAATCATTGGATGTTAGAGGACCTGTGCTTTGTGTCAATTTCAGAAGTAGAGTTGGACTAGATATGGTCCGTAGGTGAAGGAAACACTGTTCTTTAGTTCTGAGCACACTCACCTTTCCGGCTGTAATAGAGAATCTAGAAAACAAGAGCGTGCTTCTTGCTCTAAAGCAGAGTGTGATCCATGGATGAGAACTATGCTGTTTGTTTCCTTCAGAAATGGAGTTAAATCCCAGGCTCTGTATCTTCCTAAAATCAAGACTTCGTTTCAGATAAAGGAAGTCACTTTTCACCTCAAAGGAACTACATCGTTCATGAAGCTCACACATTTCTCATCTTAACTGACAAGCATTGGATGTTAGAGGACCAATGCTTTGTATCAGTTTCAGAAGCAGAGTTGGACTAGATATGGTCCGTATGTGTAGGAAACACCGTTCTTTTGTTCTCATCACACTCACATTTCCTGCTGTCTTAGAGACTCTGGAAAGCAAGAGTGTGCTTCTTGCTCTAAAGCAGAATGTGATCAATGGATGAGATCTCTGTTGTGTGTTTCACTTCAGAAATGGAGATAAATCCCAGGCTCTGAGTCTTCCTACAATCAAGACTTCGTTTCAGGTAAGGGCAGTTTCTTTACAGCTCAAACGAAACACATCGTTCATGAAGCTCATACAATTCTCATCAAAACTGACAAGCATTGGATGTTAGAGGACCTGTGGTTTGTTTCAGTTTCAGAAGCAGAATTGGGCTAGATATGGTCCGTATGTGTAGGAAACACCTTTCCTTTGTTCAGAGCACACTCAAGTTTCCTGCTGTATTAGAGACTCTAGAAAGCAAGAGCATTCTTCTTGTTCTAAAGCAGAGCGAGATCCCTGGATGAGAACTATGCTGTGTGTTTCCCTTCAGAAATGGAGTTAAATCCCAGGCTCTGTGTCTTCCTACAAGCACTACTTCGTTTCAGGCAAGGGCAGTCACTTTTCAGCTCTAACAAAATACATCGTTCATGAAGCTCACACGTTTCTCATCTTAACTGACAAGCATTGGATGTTAGAGGACCAGTGCTTTGTATCAGTTTCAGAAGCAGAGTTGGTCTAGATATGGTCTGTATGTGCAGGAAACACCGTTCTTTAGTTCTGAGCACACTCACCTTTCCGGCTGTAATAGAGAATCAAGAGAACAAGAGCGTGCTTCTTGCTCTAAAGCAGAGTGTGATCCATGGATGAGAACTATGCTGTTTGTTTCCTTCAGAAATGGAGTTAAATCCCAGGCTCTGTATCTTCCTAAAATCAAGACTTCGTTTCAGATAAAGGCAGTCACTTTTCACCTCAAAGGAACTACATCGTTCACGAAGCTCACACATTTCTCATCTTAACTGACAAGCATTGGATGTTAGAGGACCAATGCTTTGTATCAGTTTCAGAAGCAGAGTTGGACTAGATATGGTCCGTATGTGTAGGAAACACCGTTCTTTTGTTCTCATCACACTCACATTTCCTGCTGTCTTAGAGACTCTGGAAAGCAAGAGTGTGCTTCTTGCTCTAAAGCAGAGTGTGATCAATGGATGAGAACTCTGTTGTGTGATTCACTTCAGAAATGGAGATAAATCCCAGGCTCTGAGTCTTCCTACAATCAAGACTTCGTTTCAGGTAAGGGCAGTTTCTTTACAGCTCAAACGAAACACATCGTTCATGAAGCTCATACAATTCTCATCAAAACTGACAAGCACTGGATTTTAGAGGACCTGTGCTTTGTATCAGTTTCAGAAGCAGATTTGGACTAGATATGGTCTGTATGTGTAGGAAACACCGTTCTTTTGTTCTCAGCACACTCATGTTTCCTGCATTCTTAGAGACTTTAGAAATCTAGAACGTGCTTCTTGCTCTAAAGCAGAATGTGATCCATGGATGAGAACTCTGCTGTGTGTTTCCCTTCAGAAATGGAGTTAAATCCCAGGTTCTGTGTCTTCCAAAAACCAAGACTTCGTTTCAGGTAAGGGCAGTCACTCTTCAGCTCAAAGGAACTACATTGTTCACGAAGCTCACACGTTTCTCATCTTAACTGACAAGCATTGGATGTTAGAAGATCAATACTTTGTATCAGTTTCTGAAGCAGAGTTGGACTAGATATAGTCCATATATGTAGGGAACACCGCTCTTTGGTTCTCATCACACTCACGTTTCCTGCTGTCTTAGAGACTCTGGAAAGCAAGACCATGCTTCTTGTTCTAAAACAGAGTGTGATCAATGGATGAGACCTCTGTTGTGTGTTTCACTTCAGAAATTGAGTTAAATCCCAGGCTCTGAGTCTTCCTACAAACAAGACTTCGTTTCAGATAAGGGCAGTTACATTACAGCTCAAATGAACTACATCGTTCACAAAGCTCACACTTTTCTCTTCTTAACTGACAAGCATTGGATGTTAGAGGACCTGTGGTTTGTTTTAGTTTCAGAAGCAGATTTGGACTAGATATGGTCCGTATGTGTATGAAACACCGTTCTTTTGTTCTGAGCACACTCACCTTTCCTGCTGTATTAGAGAATCTAGAAAACAAGAGTGTGCTTCTTGCTCTAAAGCAGAGTGTGATCCATGGATGAGAACTATGCTGTGTGTTTCCTTTCAGAAATGGAGTTAAATCCCAGGCTCTGTGTCTTCCTAAAATCAAGACTTCGTTTCAGGTAAGGGCAGTCACTTTTCACCTCAAAGGAACTACATCGTTCACGAAGCTCACACGTTTCTCATCTTAAATGACAATCATTGGATGTTAGAGGACCTGTGCTTTGTGTCAATTTCAGAAGTAGAGTTGGACTAGATATGGTCCGTAGGTGAAGGAAACACTGTTCTTTAGTTCTGAGCACACTCACCTTTCCGGCTGTAATAGAGAATCTAGAAAACAAGAGCGTGCTTCTTGCTCTAAAGCAGAGTGTGATCCATGGATGAGAACTATGCTGTTTGTTTCCTTCAGAAATGGAGTTAAATCCCAGGCTCTGTATCTTCCTAAAATCAAGACTTCGTTTCAGATAAAGGAAGTCACTTTTCACCTCAAAGGAACTACATCGTTCATGAAGCTAACACATTTCTCATCTTAACTGACAAGCATTGGATGTTAGAGGACCAATGCTTTGTATCAGTTTCAGAAGCAGAGTTGGACTAGATATGGTCCGTATGTGTAGGAAACACCGTTCTTTTGTTCTCATCACACTCACATTTCCTGCTGTCTTAGAGACTCTGGAAAGCAAGAGTGTGCTTCTTGCTCTAAAGCAGAATGTGATCAATGGATGAGATCTCTGTTGTGTGTTTCACTTCAGAAATGGAGATAAATCCCAGGCTCTGAGTCTTCCTACAATCAAGACTTCGTTTCAGGTAAGGGCAGTTTCTTTACAGCTCAAACGAAACACATCGTTCATGAAGCTCATACAATTCTCATCAAAACTGACAAGCATTGGATGTTAGAGGACCTGTGGTTTGTTTCAGTTTCAGAAGCAGAATTGGGCTAGATATGGTCCGTATGTGTAGGAAACACCTTTCCTTTGTTCAGAGCACACTCAAGTTTCCTGCTGTATTAGAGACTCTAGAAAGCAAGAGCATTCTTCTTGTTCTAAAGCAGAGCGAGATCCCTGGATGAGAACTATGCTGTGTGTTTCCCTTCAGAAATGGAGTTAAATCCCAGGCTCTGTGTCTTCCTACAAGCACTACTTCGTTTCAGGCAAGGGCAGTCACTTTTCAGCTCTAACAAAATACATCGTTCATGAAGCTCACACGTTTCTCATCTTAACTGACAAGCATTGGATGTTAGAGGACCAGTGCTTTGTATCAGTTTCAGAAGCAGAGTTGGTCTAGATATGGTCTGTATGTGCAGGAAACACCGTTCCTTTGTTCTCAGCACACTCAATTTTCCTGCTGTCTTAGAGACTCTAAAAAGCTAGAGCGTGATCCTTGCTCTAAAGCAGAGTGTGATCAATGGATGAGAACTCTGTTGTGTGTTTAAATTCAGAAATGGAGTTAAAGCCCAGGCTCTGAGTCTTCCTACAAGCAAGACTTTGTTTCAGGTAAGGGCAGTTACTTTAAGCTAAAACGAACTACATCGTTCACAAAGCTCACACATTTCTCATCTTAACTGACAAGCATTGGATGTTAGAGGACCAATGCTTTGTATCAGTTTCAGAAGCAGAGTTGGACTAGATATGGTCCGTATGTGTAGGAAACACCGTTCTTTTGTTCTCATCACACTCACATTTCCTGCTGTCTTAGAGATTCTGGAAAGCAAGAGCGTGCTTCTTGCTCTAAAGTAGAGTGTGATCAATGGATGAGAACTCGGCTGTGTGTTTCACTTCAGAAATGGAGATAAATCCCAGGCTCTGAGTCTTCCTACAATCAAGACTTCGTTTCAGGTAAGGGCAGTCACTTTTCAGCTAAAAAGAACTACATCGTTCACGAAGCTCATACGATTCTCATCTAAACTGACAAGCATTGGATGTTAGAGGACCTGTGGTTTGTTTCCATTTCAGAAGCAGAGTTGGACTAGATATGGTCCGTATGTGCAGGAAACACCGTTCTTTAGTTCTGAGCACACTCATGTTTCCTTCTGTATTAGAGACTCTAGAAAGCAAGAGTGTGCTTCTTGCTCTAAACCAGAGTTTGATCCATGGATGAGAACTATTCTATGTGTTTCCATTCAGAAATGGAGTTAAATTCCATGCTCCGAGTCTTTCTACCAGAAAGACTTCCTTTCAGGTAAGGGCAGTCGCTTTTCAGCTAAAAAGAACTACATCGTTCACGAAGCCAACACGTTTTTCATCTTAACTGACAAGCATCGGATGTTAGAGGACCAGTGCTTTGTATCAGTTTTTCAAGCAGAGTTGGTCTAGATATGGTCTGTATGTGCAGGAAACACCGTTCTTTAGTTCTGAGCACACTCACCTTTCCGGCTGTAATAGAGAATCAAGAGAACAAGAGCGTGCTTCTTGCTCTAAAGCAGAGTGTGATCCATGGATGAGAACTATGCTGTTTGTTTCCTTCAGAAATGGAGTTAAATCCCAGGCTCTGTATCTTCCTAAAATCAAGACTTCGTTTCAGATAAAGGCAGTCACTTTTCACCTCAAAGGAACTACATCGTTCACGAAGCTCACACATTTCTCATCTTAACTGACAAGCATTGGATGTTAGAGGACCAATGCTTTGTATCAGTTTCAGAAGCAGAGTTGGACTAGATATGGTCCGTATGTGTAGGAAACACCGTTCTTTTGTTCTCATCACACTCACATTTCCTGCTGTCTTAGAGACTCTGGAAAGCAAGAGTGTGCTTCTTGCTCTAAAGCAGAGTGTGATCAATGGATGAGAACTCTGTTGTGTGATTCACTTCAGAAATGGAGATAAATCCCAGGCTCTGAGTCTTCCTACAATCAAGACTTCGTTTCAGGTAAGGGCAGTTTCTTTACAGCTCAAACGAAACACATCGTTCATGAAGCTCATACAATTCTCATCAAAACTGACAAGCATTGGATTTTAGAGGACCTGTGCTTTGTATCAGTTTCAGAAGCAGATTTGGACTAGATATGGTCTGTATGTGTAGGAAACACCGTTCTTTTGTTCTCAGCACACTCATGTTTCCTGCATTCTTAGAGACTTTAGAAATCTAGAACGTGCTTCTTGCTCTAAAGCAGAATGTGATCCATGGATGAGAACTCTGCTGTGTGTTTCCCTTCAGAAATGGAGTTAAATCCCAGGTTCTGTGTCTTCCAAAAACCAAGACTTCGTTTCAGGTAAGGGCAGTCACTCTTCAGCTCAAAGGAACTACATTGTTCACGAAGCTCACACGTTTCTCATCTTAACTGACAAGCATTGGATGTTAGAAGATCAATACTTTGTATCAGTTTCTGAAGCAGAGTTGGACTAGATATAGTCCATATATGTAGGGAACACCGCTCTTTGGTTCTCATCACACTCACGTTTCCTGCTGTCTTAGAGACTCTGGAAAGCAAGACCATGCTTCTTGTTCTAAAACAGAGTGTGATCAATGGATGAGACCTCTGTTGTGTGTTTCACTTCAGAAATTGAGTTAAATCCCAGGCTCTGAGTCTTCCTACAAACAAGACTTCGTTTCAGATAAGGGCAGTTACATTACAGCTCAAATGAACTACATCGTTCACAAAGCTCACACTTTTCTCTTCTTAACTGACAAGCATTGGATGTTAGAGGACCTGTGGTTTGTTTTAGTTTCAGAAGCAGATTTGGACTAGATATGGTCCGTATGTGTATGAAACACCGTTCTTTTGTTCTGAGCACACTCACCTTTCCGGCTGTAATAGAGAATCTAGAAAACAAGAGTGTGCTTCTTGCTCTAAAGCAGAGTGTGATCCATGGATGAGAACTATGCTGTGTGTTTCCTTTCAGAAATGGAGTTAAATCCCAGGCTCTGTGTCTTCCTAAAATCAAGACTTCGTTTCAGGTAAGGGCAGTCACTTTTCACCTCAAAGGAACTACATCGTTCACGAAGCTCACACGTTTCTCATCTTAAATGACAGTCATTGGATGTTAGAGTACCTGTGCTTTGTGTCAATTTCAGAAGTAGAGTTGGACTAGATATGGTCCGTAGGTGAAGGAAACACTGTTCTTTAGTTCTGAGCACACTCACCTTTCCGGCTGTAATAGAGAATCTAGAAAACAAGAGCGTGCTTCTTGCTCTAAAGCAGAGTGTGATCCATGGATGAGAACTATGCTGTTTGTTTCCTTCAGAAATGGAGTTAAATACCAGGCTCTGTATCTTCCTAAAATCAAGACTTCGTTTCAGATAAAGGCAGTCACTTTTCACCTCAAAGGAACTACATCATTCACGAAGCTCACACATTTCTCATCTTAACTGACAAGCATTGGATGTTTGAGGACCAATGCTTTGTATCAGTTTCAGAAGCAGAGTTGGACTAGATATGGTCCGTATGTGTAGGAAACACCGTTCTTTTGTTCTCATCACACTCACATTTCCTGCTGTCTCAGAGACTCTGGAAAGCAAGAGTGTGCTTCTTGCTCTAAAGCAGAATGTGATCAATGGATGAGATCTCTGTTGTGTGTTTCACTTCAGAAATGGAGATAAATCCCAGGCTCTGAGTCTTCCTACAATCAAGACTTCGTTTCAGGTAAGGGCAGTTTCTTTACAGCTCAAACGAAACACATCGTTCATGAAGCTCATACAATTCTCATCAAAACTGACAAGCATTGGATGTTAGAGGACCTGTGGTTTGTTTCAGTTTCAGAAGCAGAATTGGGCTAGATATGGTCCGTATGTGTAGGAAACACCTTTCCTTTGTTCAGAGCACACTCAAGTTTCCTGCTGTATTAGAGACTCTAGAAAGCAAGAGCATTCTTCTTGTTCTAAAGCAGAGCGGGATCCCTGGATGAGAACTATGCTGTGTGTTTCCCTTCAGAAATGGAGTTAAATCCCAGGCTCTGTGTCTTCCTACAAGCACTACTTCGTTTCAGGCAAGGGCAGTCACTTTTCAGCTCTAACAAAATACATCGTTCATGAAGCTCACACGTTTCTCATCTTAACTGACAAGCATTGGATGTTAGAGGACCAGTGCTTTGTATCAGTTTCAGAAGCAGAGTTGGACTAGATATGGTCCGTATATGTAGGAAACACCGTTCCTTTGTTCTCAGCACACTCAATTTTCCTGCTGTCTTAGAGACTCTAAAAAGCTAGAGCGTGATCCTTGCTCTAAAGCAGAGTGTGATCAATGGATGAGAACTCTGTTGTGTGTTTAAATTCAGAAATGGAGTTAAAGCCCAGGCTCTGAGTCTTCCTACAAGCAAGACTTTGTTTCAGGTAAGGGCAGTTACTTTAAGCTCAAACGAACTACATCGTTCACGAAGCTCACACATTTCTCATCTTAACTGACAAGCATTGGATGTTAGAGGACCAATGCTTTGTATCAGTTTCAGAAGCAGAGTTGGACTAGATATGGTCCGTATGTGTAGGAAACACCGTTCTTTTGTTCTCATCACACTCACATTTCCTGCTGTCTTAGAGATTCTGGAAAGCAAGAGCGTGCTTCTTGCTCTAAAGTAGAGTGTGATCAATGGATGAGAACTCGGCTGTGTGTTTCACTTCAGAAATGGAGATAAATCCCAGGCTCTGAGTCTTCCTACAATCAAGACTTCGTTTCAGGTAAGGGCAGTCACTTTTCAGCTAAAAAGAACTACATCGTTCACGAAGCTCATACGATTCTCATCTAAACTGACAAGCATTGGATGTTAGAGGACCTGTGGTTTGTTTCCATTTCAGAAGCAGAGTTGGACTAGATATGGTCCGTATGTGCAGGAAACACCGTTCTTTAGTTCTGAGCACACTCATGTTTCCTTCTGTATTAGAGACTCTAGAAAGCAAGAGCGTGCTTCTTGCTCTAAACCAGAGTTTGATCCATGGATGAGAACTATTCTATGTGTTTCCATTCAGAAATGGAGTTAAATTCCATGCTCCGAGTCTTTCTACCAGAAAGACTTCCTTTCAGGTAAGGGCAGTCACTTTTCAGCTAAAAAGAACTACATCGTTCACGAAGCCAACACGTTTTTCATCTTAACTGACAAGCATCGGATGTTAGAGGAGCAGTGCTTTGTATCAGTTTTTCAAGCAGAGTTGGTCTAGATATTGTCTGTATGTGCAGGAAACACCGTTCTTTAGTTCTGAGCACACTCACCTTTCCGGCTGTAATAGAGAATCTAGAGAACAAGAGCGTGCTTCTTGCTCTAAAGCAGAGTGTGATCCATGGATGAGAACTATGCTGTTTGTTTCCTTCAGAAATGGAGTTAAATCCCAGGCTCTGTATCTTCCTAAAATCAAGACTTCGTTTCAGATAAAGGCAGTCACTTTTCACCTCAAAGGAACTACATCGTTCACGAAGCTCACACATTTCTCATCTTAACTGACAAGCATTGGATGTTAGAGAACCAATGCTTTGTATCAGTTTCAGAAGCAGAGTTGGACTAGATATGGTCCGTATGTGTAGGAAACACCGTTCTTTTGTTCTCATCACACTCACATTTCCTGCTGTCTTAGAGACTCTGGAAAGCAAGAGTGTGCTTCTTGCTCTAAAGCAGAGTGTGATCAATGGATGAGAACTCTGTTGTGTGTTTCACTTCAGAAATGGAGATAAATCCCAGGCTCTGAGTCTTCCTACAATCAAGACTTCGTTTCAGGTAAGGGCAGTTTCTTTACAGCTCAAACGAAACACATCGTTCATGAAGCTCATACAATTCTCATCAAAACTGACAAGCATTGGATTTTAGAGGACCTGTGCTTTGTATCAGTTTCAGAAGCAGATTTGGACTAGATATGGTCTGTATGTGTAGGAAACACCGTTCTTTTGTTCTCAGCACACTCATGTTTCCTGCATTCTTAGAGACTTTAGAAATCTAGAACGTGCTTCTTGCTCTAAAGCAGAATGTGATCCATGGATGAGAACTCTGCTGTGTGTTTCCCTTCAGAAATGGAGTTAAATCCCAGGTTCTGTGTCTTCCAAAAACCAAGACTTCGTTTCAGGTAAGGGCAGTCACTCTTCAGCTCAAAGGAACTACATTGTTCACGAAGCTCACACGTTTCTCATCTTAACTGACAAGCATTGGATGTTAGAAGATCAATACTTTGTATCAGTTTCTGAAGCAGAGTTGGACTAGATATAGTCCATATATGTAGGGAACACCGCTCTTTGGTTCTAATCACACTCACGTTTCCTGCTGTCTTAGAGACTCTGGAAAGCAAGACCATGCTTCTTGTTCTAAAACAGAGTGTGATCAATGGATGAGACCTCTGTTGTGTGTTTCACTTCAGAAATTGAGTTAAATCCCAGGCTCTGAGTCTTCCTACAAACAAGACTTCGTTTCAGATAAGGGCAGTTACATTACAGCTCAAATGAACTACATCGTTCACAAAGCTCACACTTTTCTCTTCTTAACTGACAAGCATTGGATGTTAGAGGACCTGTGGTTTGTTTTAGTTTCAGAAGCAGATTTGGACTAGATATGGACCGTATGCGTATGAAACACCGTTCTTTTGTTCTGAGCACACTCACCTTTCTGGCTGTAATAGAGAATCTAGAAAACAAGAGTGTGCTTCTTGCTCTAAAGCAGAGTGTGATCCATGGATGAGAACTATGCTGTGTGTTTCCTTTCAGAAATGGAGTTAAATCCCAGGCTCTGTGTCTTCCTAAAATCAAGACTTCGTTTCAGGTAAGGGCAGTCACTTTTCACCTCAAAGGAACTACATCGTTCACGAAGCTCACACATTTCTCATCTTAAATGACAATCATTGGATGTTAGAGGACCTGTGCTTTGTGTCAATTTCAGAAGTAGAGTTGGACTAGATATGGTCCGTAGGTGAAGGAAACACTGTTCTTTAGTTCTGAGCACACTCACCTTTCCGGCTGTAATAGAGAATCTAGAAAACAAGAGCGTGCTTCTTGCTCTAAAGCAGAGTGTGATCCATGGATGAGAACTATGCTGTTTGTTTCCTTCAGAAATGGAGTTAAATCCCAGGCTCTGTATCTTCCTAAAATCAAGACTTCGTTTCAGATAAAGGCAGTCACTTTTCACCTCAAAGGAACTACATCGTTCACGAAGCTCACACATTTCTCATCTTAACTGACAAGCATTGGATGTTAGAGGACCAATGCTTTGTATCAGTTTCAGAAGCAGAGTTGGACTAGATATGGTCCGTATGTGTAGGAAACACCGTTCTTTTGTTCTCATCACACTCACATTTCCTGCTGTCTTAGAGACTCTGGAAAGCAAGAGTGTGCTTCTTGCTCTAAAGCAGAATGTGATCAATGGATGAGATCTCTGTTGTGTGTTTCACTTCAGAAATGGAGATAAATCCCAGGCTCTGAGTCTTCCTACAATCAAGACTTCGTTTCAGGTAAGGGCAGTTTCTTTACAGCTCAAACGAAACACATCGTTCATGAAGCTCATACAATTCTCATCAAAACTGACAAGCATTGGATGTTAGAGGACTTGTGGTTTGTTTCAGTTTCAGAAGCAGAATTGGGCTAGATATGGTCCGTATGTGTAGGAAACACCTTTCCTTTGTTCAGAGCACACTCAAGTTTCCTGCTGTATTAGAGACTCTAGAAAGCAAGAGCATTCTTCTTGTTCTAAAGCAGAGCGAGATCCCTGGATGAGAACTATGCTGTGTGTTTCCCTTCAGAAATGGAGTTAAATCCCAGGCTCTGTGTCTTCCTACAAGCACTACTTCGTTTCAGGCAAGGGCAGTCACTTTTCAGCTCTAACAAAATACATCGTTCATGAAGCTCACACGTTTCTCATCTTAACTGACAAGCATTGGATGTTAGAGGACCAGTGCTTTGTATCAGTTTCAGAAGCAGAGTTGGACTAGATATGGTCCGTATATGTAGGAAACACCGTTCCTTTGTTCTCAGCACACTCAATTTTCCTGCTGTCTTAGAGACTCTAAAAAGCTAGAGCGTGATCCTTGCTCTAAAGCAGAGTGTGATCAATGGATGAGAACTCTGTTGTGTGTTTAAATTCAGAAATGGAGTTAAAGCCCAGGCTCTGAGTCTTCCTACAAGCAAGACTTTGTTTCAGGTAAGGGCAGTTACTTTAAGCTCAAACGAACTACATCGTTCACGAAGCTCACACATTTCTCATCTTAACTGACAAGCATTGGATGTTAGAGGACCAATGCTTTGTATCAGTTTCAGAAGCAGAGTTGGACTAGATATGGTCCGTATGTGTAGGAAACACCGTTCTTTTGTTCTCATCACACTCACATTTCCTGCTGTCTTAGAGATTCTGGAAAGCAAGAGCGTGCTTCTTGCTCTAAAGTAGAGTGTGATCAATGGATGAGAACTCGGCTGTGTGTTTCACTTCAGAAATGGAGATAAATCCCAGGCTCTGAGTCTTCCTACAATCAAGACTTCGTTTCAGGTAAGGGCAGTCACTTTTCAGCTAAAAAGAACTACATCGTTCACGAAGCTCATACGATTCTCATCTAAACTGACAAGCATTGGATGTTAGAGGACCTGTGGTTTGTTTCCATTTCAGAAGCAGAGTTGGACTAGATATGGTCCGTATGTGCAGGAAACACCGTTCTTTAGTTCTGAGCACACTCATGTTTCCTTCTGTATTAGAGACTCTAGAAAGCAAGAGTGTGCTTCTTGCTCTAAACCAGAGTTTGATCCATGGATGAGAACTATTCTATGTGTTTCCATTCAGAAATGGAGTTAAATTCCATGCTCCGAGTCTTTCTACCAGAAAGACTTCCTTTCAGGTAAGGGCAGTCACTTTTCAGCTAAAAAGAACTACATCGTTCACGAAGCCAACACGTTTTTCATCTTAACTGACAAGCATCGGATGTTAGAGGAGCAGTGCTTTGTATCAGTTTTTCAAGCAGAGTTGGTCTAGATATTGTCTGTATGTGCAGGAAACACCGTTCTTTAGTTCTGAGCACACTCACCTTTCCGGCTGTAATAGAGAATCTAGAGAACAAGAGCGTGCTTCTTGCTCTAAAGCAGAGTGTGATCCATGGATGAGAACTATGCTGTTTGTTTCCTTCAGAAATGGAGTTAAATCCCAGGCTCTGTATCTTCCTAAAATCAAGACTTCGTTTCAGATAAAGGCAGTCACTTTTCACCTCAAAGGAACTACATCGTTCACGAAGCTCACACATTTCTCATCTTAACTGACAAGCATTGGATGTTAGAGAACCAATGCTTTCTATCAGTTTCAGAAGCAGAGTTGGACTAGATATGGTCCGTATGTGTAGGAAACACCGTTCTTTTGTTCTCATCACACTCACATTTCCTGCTGTCTTAGAGACTCTGGAAAGCAAGAGTGTGCTTCTTGCTCTAAAGCAGAGTGTGATCAATGGATGAGAACTCTGTTGTGTGTTTCACTTCAGAAATGGAGATAAATCCCAGGCTCTGAGTCTTCCTACAATCAAGACTTCGTTTCAGGTAAGGGCAGTTTCTTTACAGCTCAAACGAAACACATCGTTCATGAAGCTCATACAATTCTCATCAAAACTGACAAGCATTGGATTTTAGAGGACCTGTGCTTTGTATCAGTTTCAGAAGCAGATTTGGACTAGATATGGTCTGTATGTGTAGGAAACACCGTTCTTTTGTTCTCAGCACACTCATGTTTCCTGCATTCTTAGAGACTTTAGAAATCTAGAACGTGCTTCTTGCTCTAAAGCAGAATGTGATCCATGGATGAGAACTCTGCTGTGTGTTTCCCTTCAGAAATGGAGTTAAATCCCAGGTTCTGTGTCTTCCAAAAACCAAGACTTCGTTTCAGGTAAGGGCAGTCACTCTTCAGCTCAAAGGAACTACATTGTTCACGAAGCTCACACGTTTCTCATCTTAACTGACAAGCATTGGATGTTAGAAGATCAATACTTTGTATCAGTTTCTGAAGCAGAGTTGGACTAGATATAGTCCATATATGTAGGGAACACCGCTCTTTGGTTCTAATCACACTCACGTTTCCTGCTGTCTTAGAGACTCTGGAAAGCAAGACCATGCTTCTTGTTCTAAAACAGAGTGTGATCAATGGATGAGACCTCTGTTGTGTGTTTCACTTCAGAAATTGAGTTAAATCCCAGGCTCTGAGTCTTCCTACAAACAAGACTTCGTTTCAGATAAGGGCAGTTACATTACAGCTCAAATGAACTACATCGTTCACAAAGCTCACACTTTTCTCTTCTTAACTGACAAGCATTGGATGTTAGAGGACCTGTGGTTTGTTTTAGTTTCAGAAGCAGATTTGGACTAGATATGGACCGTATGCGTATGAAACACCGTTCTTTTGTTCTGAGCACACTCACCTTTCTGGCTGTAATAGAGAATCTAGAAAACAAGAGTGTGCTTCTTGCTCTAAAGCAGAGTGTGATCCATGGATGAGAACTATGCTGTGTGTTTCCTTTCAGAAATGGAGTTAAATCCCAGGCTCTGTGTCTTCCTAAAATCAAGACTTCGTTTCAGGTAAGGGCAGTCACTTTTCACCTCAAAGGAACTACATCGTTCACGAAGCTCACACATTTCTCATCTTAAATGACAATCATTGGATGTTAGAGGACCTGTGCTTTGTGTCAATTTCAGAAGTAGAGTTGGACTAGATATGGTCCGTAGGTGAAGGAAACACTGTTCTTTAGTTCTGAGCACACTCACCTTTCCGGCTGTAATAGAGAATCTAGAAAACAAGAGCGTGCTTCTTGCTCTAAAGCAGAGTGTGATCCATGGATGAGAACTATGCTGTTTGTTTCCTTCAGAAATGGAGTTAAATCCCAGGCTCTGTATCTTCCTAAAATCAAGACTTCGTTTCAGATAAAGGCAGTCACTTTTCACCTCAAAGGAACTACATCGTTCACGAAGCTCACACATTTCTCATCTTAACTGACAAGCATTGGATGTTAGAGGACCAATGCTTTGTATCAGTTTCAGAAGCAGAGTTGGACTAGATATGGTCCGTATGTGTAGGAAACACCGTTCTTTTGTTCTCATCACACTCACATTTCCTGCTGTCTTAGAGACTCTGGAAAGCAAGAGTGTGCTTCTTGCTCTAAAGCAGAATGTGATCAATGGATGAGATCTCTGTTGTGTGTTTCACTTCAGAAATGGAGATAAATCCCAGGCTCTGAGTCTTCCTACAATCAAGACTTCGTTTCAGGTAAGGGCAGTTTCTTTACAGCTCAAACGAAACACATCGTTCATGAAGCTCATACAATTCTCATCAAAACTGACAAGCATTGGATGTTAGAGGACTTGTGGTTTGTTTCAGTTTCAGAAGCAGAATTGGGCTAGATATGGTCCGTATGTGTAGGAAACACCTTTCCTTTGTTCAGAGCACACTCAAGTTTCCTGCTGTATTAGAGACTCTAGAAAGCAAGAGCATTCTTCTTGTTCTAAAGCAGAGCGAGATCCCTGGATGAGAACTATGCTGTGTGTTTCCCTTCAGAAATGGAGTTAAATCCCAGGCTCTGTGTCTTCCTACAAGCACTACTTCGTTTCAGGCAAGGGCAGTCACTTTTCAGCTCTAACAAAATACATCGTTCATGAAGCTCACACGTTTCTCATCTTAACTGACAAGCATTGGATGTTAGAGGACCAGTGCTTTGTATCAGTTTCAGAAGCAGAGTTGGACTAGATATGGTCCGTATATGTAGGAAACACCGTTCCTTTGTTCTCAGCACACTCAATTTTCCTGCTGTCTTAGAGACTCTAAAAAGCTAGAGCGTGATCCTTGCTCTAAAGCAGAGTGTGATCAATGGATGAGAACTCTGTTGTGTGTTTAAATTCAGAAATGGAGTTAAAGCCCAGGCTCTGAGTCTTCCTACAAGCAAGACTTTGTTTCAGGTAAGGGCAGTTACTTTAAGCTCAAACGAACTACATCGTTCACGAAGCTCACACATTTCTCATCTTAACTGACAAGCATTGGATGTTAGAGGACCAATGCTTTGTATCAGTTTCAGAAGCAGAGTTGGACTAGATATGGTCCGTATGTGTAGGAAACACCGTTCTTTTGTTCTCATCACACTCACATTTCCTGCTGTCTTAGAGATTCTGGAAAGCAAGAGCGTGCTTCTTGCTCTAAAGTAGAGTGTGATCAATGGATGAGAACTCGGCTGTGTGTTTCACTTCAGAAATGGAGATAAATCCCAGGCTCTGAGTCTTCCTACAATCAAGACTTCGTTTCAGGTAAGGGCAGTCACTTTTCAGCTAAAAAGAACTACATCGTTCACGAAGCTCATACGATTCTCATCTAAACTGACAAGCATTGGATGTTAGAGGACCTGTGGTTTGTTTCCATTTCAGAAGCAGAGTTGGACTAGATATGGTCCGTATGTGCAGGAAACACCGTTCTTTAGTTCTGAGCACACTCATGTTTCCTTCTGTATTAGAGACTCTAGAAAGCAAGAGTGTGCTTCTTGCTCTAAACCAGAGTTTGATCCATGGATGAGAACTATTCTATGTGTTTCCATTCAGAAATGGAGTTAAATTCCATGCTCCGAGTCTTTCTACCAGAAAGACTTCCTTTCAGGTAAGGGCAGTCACTTTTCAGCTAAAAAGAACTACATCGTTCACGAAGCCAACACGTTTTTCATCTTAACTGACAAGCATCGGATGTTAGAGGAGCAGTGCTTTGTATCAGTTTTTCAAGCAGAGTTGGTCTAGATATGGTCTGTATGTGCAGGAAACACCGTTCTTTAGTTCTGAGCACACTCACCTTTCCGGCTGTAATAGAGAATCAAGAGAACAAGAGCGTGCTTCTTGCTCTAAAGCAGAGTGTGATCCATGGATGAGAACTATGCTGTTTGTTTCCTTCAGAAATGGAGTTAAATCCCAGGCTCTGTATCTTCCTAAAATCAAGACTTCGTTTCAGATAAAGGCAGTCACTTTTCACCTCAAAGGAACTACATCGTTCACGAAGCTCACACATTTCTCATCTTAACTGACAAGCATTGGATGTTAGAGGACCAATGCTTTGTATCAGTTTCAGAAGCAGAGTTGGACTAGATATGGTCCGTATGTGTAGGAAACACCGTTCTTTTGTTCTCATCACACTCACATTTCCTGCTGTCTTAGAGACTCTGGAAAGCAAGAGTGTGCTTCTTGCTCTAAAGCAGAGTGTGATCAATGGATGAGAACTCTGTTGTGTGATTCACTTCAGAAATGGAGATAAATCCCAGGCTCTGAGTCTTCCTACAATCAAGACTTCGTTTCAGGTAAGGGCAGTTTCTTTACAGCTCAAACGAAACACATCGTTCATGAAGCTCATACAATTCTCATCAAAACTGACAAGCATTGGATTTTAGAGGACCTGTGCTTTGTATCAGTTTCAGAAGCAGATTTGGACTAGATATGGTCTGTATGTGTAGGAAACACCGTTCTTTTGTTCTCAGCACACTCATGTTTCCTGCATTCTTAGAGACTTTAGAAATCTAGAACGTGCTTCTTGCTCTAAAGCAGAATGTGATCCATGGATGAGAACTCTGCTGTGTGTTTCCCTTCAGAAATGGAGTTAAATCCCAGGTTCTGTGTCTTCCAAAAACCAAGACTTCGTTTCAGGTAAGGGCAGTCACTCTTCAGCTCAAAGGAACTACATTGTTCACGAAGCTCACACGTTTCTCATCTTAACTGACAAGCATTGGATGTTAGAAGATCAATACTTTGTATCAGTTTCTGAAGCAGAGTTGGACTAGATATAGTCCATATATGTAGGGAACACCGCTCTTTGGTTCTCATCACACTCACGTTTCCTGCTGTCTTAGAGACTCTGGAAAGCAAGACCATGCTTCTTGTTCTAAAACAGAGTGTGATCAATGGATGAGACCTTTGTTGTGTGTTTCACTTCAGAAATGGAGATAAATCCCAGGCTCTGAGTCTTCCTACAAACAAGACTTCGTTTCAGATAAGGGCAGTTACATTACAGCTCAAATGAACTACATCGTTCACAAAGCTCACACTTTTCTCTTCTTAACTGACAAGCATTGGATGTTAGAGGACCTGTGGTTTGTTTTAGTTTCAGAAGCAGATTTGGACTAGATATGGTCCGTATGTGTATGAAACACCGTTCTTTTGTTCTGAGCACACTCACCTTTCTGGCTGTAATAGAGAATCTAGAAAACAAGAGTGTGCTTCTTGCTCTAAAGCAGAGTGTGATCCATGGATGAGAACTATGCTGTGTGTTTCCTTTCAGAAATGGAGTTAAATCCCAGGCTCTGTGTCTTCCTAAAATCAAGACTTCGTTTCAGGTAAGGGCAGTCACTTTTCACCTCAAAGGAACTACATCGTTCACGAAGCTCACACGTTTCTCATCTTAAATGACAATCATTGGATGTTAGAGGACCTGTGCTTTGTGTCAATTTCAGAAGTAGAGTTGGACTAGATATGGTCCGTAGGTGAAGGAAACACTGTTCTTTAGTTCTGAGCACACTCACCTTTCCGGCTGTAATAGAGAATCTAGAAAACAAGAGCGTGCTTCTTGCTCTAAAGCAGAGTGTGATCCATGGATGAGAACTATGCTGTTTGTTTCCTTCAGAAATGGAGTTAAATCCCAGGCTCTGTATCTTCCTAAAATCAAGACTTCGTTTCAGATAAAGGCAGTCACTTTTCACCTCAAAGGAACTACATCGTTCACGAAGCTCACACATTTCTCATCTTAACTGACAAGCATTGGATGTTAGAGGACCAATGCTGTGTATCAGTTTCAGAAGCAGAGTTGGACTAGATATGGTCCGTATGTGTAGGAAACACTGTTCTTTTGTTCTCATCACACTCACATTTCCTGCTGTCTCAGAGACTCTGGAAAGCAAGAGTGTGCTTCTTGCTCTAAAGCAGAATGTGATCAATGGATGAGATCTCTGTTGTGTGTTTCACTTCAGAAATGGAGATAAATCCCAGGCTCTGAGTCTTCCTACAATCAAGACTTCGTTTCAGTTAAGGGCAGTTTCTTTACAGCTCAAACGAAACACATCGTTCATGAAGCTCATACAATTCTCATCAAAACTGACAAGCATTGGATGTTAGAGGACCTGTGGTTTGTTTCAGTTTCAGAAGCAGAATTGGGCTAGATATGGTCCGTATGTGTAGGAAACACCTTTCCTTTGTTCAGAGCACACTCAAGTTTCCTGCTGTATTAGAGACTCTAGAAAGCAAGAGCATTCTTCTTGTTCTAAAGCAGAGCGAGATCCCTGGATGAGAACTATGCTGTGTGTTTCCCTTCAGAAATGGAGTTAAATCCCAGGCTCTGTGTCTTCCTACAAGCACTACTTCGTTTCAGGCAAGGGCAGTCACTTTTCAGCTCTAACAAAATACATCGTTCATGAAGCTCACACGTTTCTCATCTTAACTGACAAGCATTGGATGTTAGAGGACCAGTGCTTTGTATCAGTTTCAGAAGCAGAGTTGGACTAGATATGGTCCGTATATGTAGGAAACACCGTTCCTTTGTTCTCAGCACACTCAATTTTCCTGCTGTCTTAGAGACTCTAAAAAGCTAGAGCGTGATCCTTGCTCTAAAGCAGAGTGTGATCAATGGATGAGAACTCTGTTGTGTGTTTAAATTCAGAAATGGAGTTAAAGCCCAGGCTCTGAGTCTTCCTACAAGCAAGACTTTGTTTCAGGTAAGGGCAGTTACTTTAAGCTCAAACGAACTACATCGTTCACGAAGCTCACACATTTCTCATCTTAACTGACAAGCATTGGATGTTAGAGTACCAATGCTTTGTATCAGTTTCAGAAGCAGAGTTGGACTAGATATGGTCCGTATGTGTAGGAAACACCGTTCTTTTGTTCTCATCACACTCACATTTCCTGCTGTCTTAGAGATTCTGGAAAGCAAGAGCGTGCTTCTTGCTCTAAAGTAGAGTGTGATCAATGGATGAGAACTCGGCTGTGTGTTTCACTTCAGAAATGGAGATAAATCCCAGGCTCTGAGTCTTCCTACAATCAAGACTTCGTTTCAGGTAAGGGCAGTCACTTTTCAGCTAAAAAGAACTACATCGTTCACGAAGCTCATACGATTCTCATCTAAACTGACAAGCATTGGATGTTAGAGGACCTGTGGTTTGTTTCCATTTCAGAAGCAGAGTTGGACTAGATATGGTCCGTATGTGCAGGAAACACCGTTCTTTAGTTCTGAGGACACTCATGTTTCCTTCTGTATTAGAGACTCTAGAAAGCAAGAGCGTGCTTCTTGCTCTAAACCAGAGTTTGATCCATGGATGAGAACTATTCTATGTGTTTCCATTCAGAAATGGAGTTAAATTCCATGCTCCGAGTCTTTCTACCAGAAAGACTTCCTTTCAGGTAAGGGCAGTCGCTTTTCAGCTAAAAAGAACTACATCGTTCACGAAGCCAACACGTTTTTCATCTTAACTGACAAGCATCGGATGTTAGAGGAGCAGTGCTTTGTATCAGTTTTTCAAGCAGAGTTGGTCTAGATATGGTCTGTATGTGCAGGAAACACCGTTCTTTAGTTCTGAGCACACTCACCTTTCCGGCTGTAATAGAGAATCAAGAGAACAAGAGCGTGCTTCTTGCTCTAAAGCAGAGTGTGATCCATGGATGAGAACTATGCTGTTTGTTTCCTTCAGAAATGGAGTTAAATCCCAGGCTCTGTATCTTCCTAAAATCAAGACTTCGTTTCAGATAAAGGCAGTCACTTTTCACCTCAAAGGAACTACATCGTTCACAAAGCTCACACATTTCTCATCTTAACTGACAAGCATTGGATGTTAGAGGACCTGTGGTTTGTTTTAGTTTCAGAAGCAGATTTGGACTAGATATGGTCCGTATGTGTATGAAACACCGTTCTTTTGTTCTGAGCACACTCACCTTTCTGGCTGTAATAGAGAATCTAGAAAACAAGAGTGTGCTTCTTGCTCTAAAGCAGAGTGTGATCCATGGATGAGAACTATGCTGTGTGTTTCCTTTCAGAAATGGAGTTAAATCCCAGGCTCTGTGTCTTCCTAAAATCAAGACTTCGTTTCAGGTAAGGGCAGTCACTTTTCACCTCAAAGGAACTACATCGTTCACGAAGCTCACACATTTCTCATCTTAAATGACAATCATTGGATGTTAGAGGACCTGTGCTTTGTGTCAATTTCAGAAGTAGAGTTGGACTAGATATGGTCCGTAGGTGAAGGAAACACTGTTCTTTAGTTCTGAGCACACTCACCTTTCCGGCTGTAATAGAGAATCTAGAAAACAAGAGCGTGCTTCTTGCTCTAAAGCAGAGTGTGATCCATGGATGAGAACTATGCTGTTTGTTTCCTTCAGAAATGGAGTTAAATCCCAGGCTCTGTATCTTCCTAAAATCAAGACTTCGTTTCAGATAAAGGCAGTCACTTTTCACCTCAAAGGAACTACATCGTTCACGAAGCTCACACATTTCTCATCTTAACTGACAAGCATTGGATGTTAGAGGACCAATGCTTTGTATCAGTTTCAGAAGCAGAGTTGGACTAGATATGGTCCGTATGTGTAGGAAACACCGTTCTTTTGTTCTCATCACACTCACATTTCCTGCTGTCTTAGAGACTCTGGAAAGCAAGAGTGTGCTTCTTGCTCTAAAGCAGAATGTGATCAATGGATGAGATCTCTGTTGTGTGTTTCACTTCAGAAATGGAGATAAATCCCAGGCTCTGAGTCTTCCTACAATCAAGACTTCGTTTCAGGTAAGGGCAGTTTCTTTACAGCTCAAACGAAACACATCGTTCATGAAGCTCATACAATTCTCATCAAAACTGACAAGCATTGGATGTTAGAGGACCTGTGGTTTGTTTCAGTTTCAGAAGCAGAATTGGGCTAGATATGGTCCGTATGTGTAGGAAACACCTTTCCTTTGTTCAGAGCACACTCAAGTTTCCTGCTGTATTAGAGACTCTAGAAAGCAAGAGCATTCTTCTTGTTCTAAAGCAGAGCGAGATCCCTGGATGAGAACTATGCTGTGTGTTTCCCTTCAGAAATGGAGTTAAATCCCAGGCTCTGTGTCTTCCTACAAGCACTACTTCGTTTCAGGCAAGGGCAGTCACTTTTCAGCTCTAACAAAATACATCGTTCATGAAGCTCACACGTTTCTCATCTTAACTGACAAGCATTGGATGTTAGAGGACCAGTGCTTTGTATCAGTTTCAGAAGCAGAGTTGGACTAGATATGGTCCGTATATGTAGGAAACACCGTTCCTTTGTTCTCAGCACACTCAATTTTCCTGCTGTCTTAGAGACTCTAAAAAGCTAGAGCGTGATCCTTGCTCTAAAGCAGAGTGTGATCAATGGATGAGAACTCTGTTGTGTGTTTAAATTCAGAAATGGAGTTAAAGCCCAGGCTCTGAGTCTTCCTACAAGCAAGACTTTGTTTCAGGTAAGGGCAGTTACTTTAAGCTCAAACGAACTACATCGTTCACGAAGCTCACACATTTCTCATCTTAACTGACAAGCATTGGATGTTAGAGGACCAATGCTTTGTATCAGTTTCAGAAGCAGAGTTGGACTAGATATGGTCCGTATGTGTAGGAAACACCGTTCTTTTGTTCTCATCACACTCACATTTCCTGCTGTCTTAGAGATTCTGGAAAGCAAGAGCGTGCTTCTTGCTCTAAAGTAGAGTGTGATCAATGGATGAGAACTCGGCTGTGTGTTTCACTTCAGAAATGGAGATAAATCCCAGGCTCTGAGTCTTCCTACAATCAAGACTTCGTTTCAGGTAAGGGCAGTCACTTTTCAGCTAAAAAGAACTACATCGTTCACGAAGCTCATACGATTCTCATCTAAACTGACAAGCATTGGATGTTAGAGGACCTGTGGTTTGTTTCCATTTCAGAAGCAGAGTTGGACTAGATATGGTCCGTATGTGCAGGAAACACCGTTCTTTAGTTCTGAGCACACTCATGTTTCCTTCTGTATTAGAGACTCTAGAAAGCAAGAGTGTGCTTCTTGCTCTAAACCAGAGTTTGATCCATGGATGAGAACTATTCTATGTGTTTCCATTCAGAAATGGAGTTAAATTCCATGCTCCGAGTCTTTCTACCAGAAAGACTTCCTTTCAGGTAAGGGCAGTCACTTTTCAGCTAAAAAGAACTACATCGTTCACGAAGCCAACACGTTTTTCATCTTAACTGACAAGCATCGGATGTTAGAGGAGCAGTGCTTTGTATCAGTTTTTCAAGCAGAGTTGGTCTAGATATGGTCTGTATGTGCAGGAAACACCGTTCTTTAGTTCTGAGCACACTCACCTTTCCGGCTGTAATAGAGAATCAAGAGAACAAGAGCGTGCTTCTTGCTCTAAAGCAGAGTGTGATCCATGGATGAGAACTATGCTGTTTGTTTCCTTCAGAAATGGAGTTAAATCCCAGGCTCTGTATCTTCCTAAAATCAAGACTTCGTTTCAGATAAAGGCAGTCACTTTTCACCTCAAAGGAACTACATCGTTCACGAAGCTCACACATTTCTCATCTTAACTGACAAGCATTGGATGTTAGAGGACCAATGCTTTGTATCAGTTTCAGAAGCAGAGTTGGACTAGATATGGTCCGTATGTGTAGGAAACACCGTTCTTTTGTTCTCATCACACTCACATTTCCTGCTGTCTTAGAGACTCTGGAAAGCAAGAGTGTGCTTCTTGCTCTAAAGCAGAGTGTGATCAATGGATGAGAACTCTGTTGTGTGATTCACTTCAGAAATGGAGATAAATCCCAGGCTCTGAGTCTTCCTACAATCAAGACTTCGTTTCAGGTAAGGGCAGTTTCTTTACAGCTCAAACGAAACACATCGTTCATGAAGCTCATACAATTCTCATCAAAACTGACAAGCATTGGATTTTAGAGGACCTGTGCTTTGTATCAGTTTCAGAAGCAGATTTGGACTAGATATGGTCTGTATGTGTAGGAAACACCGTTCTTTTGTTCTCAGCACACTCATGTTTCCTGCATTCTTAGAGACTTTAGAAATCTAGAACGTGCTTCTTGCTCTAAAGCAGAATGTGATCCATGGATGAGAACTCTGCTGTGTGTTTCCCTTCAGAAATGGAGTTAAATCCCAGGTTCTGTGTCTTCCAAAAACCAAGACTTCGTTTCAGGTAAGGGCAGTCACTCTTCAGCTCAAAGGAACTACATTGTTCACGAAGCTCACACGTTTCTCATCTTAACTGACAAGCATTGGATGTTAGAAGATCAATACTTTGTATCAGTTTCTGAAGCAGAGTTGGACTAGATATAGTCCATATATGTAGGGAACACCGCTCTTTGGTTCTCATCACACTCACGTTTCCTGCTGTCTTAGAGACTCTGGAAAGCAAGACCATGCTTCTTGTTCTAAAACAGAGTGTGATCAATGGATGAGACCTCTGTTGTGTGTTTCACTTCAGAAATGGAGTTAAATCCCAGGCTCTGAGTCTTCCTACAAACAAGACTTCGTTTCAGATAAGGGCAGTTACATTACAGCTCAAATGAACTACATCGTTCACAAAGCTCACACTTTTCTCTTCTTAACTGACAAGCATTGGATGTTAGAGGACCTGTGGTTTGTTTTAGTTTCAGAAGCAGATTTGGACTAGATATGGTCCGTATGTGTATGAAACACCGTTCTTTTGTTCTGAGCACACTCACCTTTCTGGCTGTAATAGAGAATCTAGAAAACAAGAGTGTGCTTCTTGCTCTAAAGCAGAGTGTGATCCATGGATGAGAACTATGCTGTGTGTTTCCTTTCAGAAATGGAGTTAAATCCCAGGCTCTGTGTCTTCCTAAAATCAAGACTTCGTTTCAGGTAAGGGCAGTCACTTTTCACCTCAAAGGAACTACATCGTTCACGAAGCTCACACGTTTCTCATCTTAAATGACAATCATTGGATGTTAGAGGACCTGTGCTTTGTGTCAATTTCAGAAGTAGAGTTGGACTAGATATGGTCCGTAGGTGAAGGAAACACTGTTCTTTAGTTCTGAGCACACTCACCTTTCCGGCTGTAATAGAGAATCTAGAAAACAAGAGCGTGCTTCTTGCTCTAAAGCAGAGTGTGATCCATGGATGAGAACTATGCTGTTTGTTTCCTTCAGAAATGGAGTTAAATCCCAGGCTCTGTATCTTCCTAAAATCAAGACTTCGTTTCAGATAAAGGCAGTCACTTTTCACCTCAAAGGAACTACATCGTTCACGAAGCTCACACATTTCTCATCTTAACTGACAAGCATTGGATGTTAGAGGACCAATGCTGTGTATCAGTTTCAGAAGCAGAGTTGGACTAGATATGGTCCGTATGTGTAGGAAACACTGTTCTTTTGTTCTCATCACACTCACATTTCCTGCTGTCTCAGAGACTCTGGAAAGCAAGAGTGTGCTTCTTGCTCTAAAGCAGAATGTGATCAATGGATGAGATCTCTGTTGTGTGTTTCACTTCAGAAATGGAGATAAATCCCAGGCTCTGAGTCTTCCTACAATCAAGACTTCGTTTCAGTTAAGGGCAGTTTCTTTACAGCTCAAACGAAACACATCGTTCATGAAGCTCATACAATTCTCATCAAAACTGACAAGCATTGGATGTTAGAGGACCTGTGGTTTGTTTCAGTTTCAGAAGCAGAATTGGGCTAGATATGGTCCGTATGTGTAGGAAACACCTTTCCTTTGTTCAGAGCACACTCAAGTTTCCTGCTGTATTAGAGACTCTAGAAAGCAAGAGCATTCTTCTTGTTCTAAAGCAGAGCGAGATCCCTGGATGAGAACTATGCTGTGTGTTTCCCTTCAGAAATGGAGTTAAATCCCAGGCTCTGTGTCTTCCTACAAGCACTACTTCGTTTCAGGCAAGGGCAGTCACTTTTCAGCTCTAACAAAATACATCGTTCATGAAGCTCACACGTTTCTCATCTTAACTGACAAGCATTGGATGTTAGAGGACCAGTGCTTTGTATCAGTTTCAGAAGCAGAGTTGGACTAGATATGGTCCGTATATGTAGGAAACACCGTTCCTTTGTTCTCAGCACACTCAATTTTCCTGCTGTCTTAGAGACTCTAAAAAGCTAGAGCGTGATCCTTGCTCTAAAGCAGAGTGTGATCAATGGATGAGAACTCTGTTGTGTGTTTAAATTCAGAAATGGAGTTAAAGCCCAGGCTCTGAGTCTTCCTACAAGCAAGACTTTGTTTCAGGTAAGGGCAGTTACTTTAAGCTCAAACGAACTACATCGTTCACGAAGCTCACACATTTCTCATCTTAACTGACAAGCATTGGATGTTAGAGTACCAATGCTTTGTATCAGTTTCAGAAGCAGAGTTGGACTAGATATGGTCCGTATGTGTAGGAAACACCGTTCTTTTGTTCTCATCACACTCACATTTCCTGCTGTCTTAGAGATTCTGGAAAGCAAGAGCGTGCTTCTTGCTCTAAAGTAGAGTGTGATCAATGGATGAGAACTCAGCTGTGTGTTTCACTTCAGAAATGGAGATAAATCCCAGGCTCTGAGTCTTCCTACAATCAAGACTTCGTTTCAGGTAAGGGCAGTCACTTTTCAGCTAAAAAGAACTACATCGTTCACGAAGCTCATACGATTCTCATCTAAACTGACAAGCATTGGATGTTAGAGGTTTGTTTCCATTTCAGAAGCAGAGTTGGACTAGATATGGTCCGTATGTGCAGGAAACACCGTTCTTTAGTTCTGAGCACACTCATGTTTCCTTCTGTATTAGAGACTCTAGAAAGCAAGAGCGTGCTTCTTGCTCTAAACCAGAGTTTGATCCATGGATGAGAACTATTCTATGTGTTTCCATTCAGAAATGGAGTTAAATTCCATGCTCCGAGTCTTTCTACCAGAAAGACTTCCTTTCAGGTAAGGGCAGTCGCTTTTCAGCTAAAAAGAACTACATCGTTCACGAAGCCAACACGTTTTTCATCTTAACTGACAAGCATCGGATGTTAGAGGAGCAGTGCTTTGTATCAGTTTTTCAAGCAGAGTTGGTCTAGATATGGTCTGTATGTGCAGGAAACACCGTTCTTTAGTTCTGAGCACACTCACCTTTCCGGCTGTAATAGAGAATCAAGAGAACAAGAGCGTGCTTCTTGCTCTAAAGCAGAGTGTGATCCATGGATGAGAACTATGCTGTTTGTTTCCTTCAGAAATGGAGTTAAATCCCAGGCTCTGTATCTTCCTAAAATCAAGACTTCGTTTCAGATAAAGGCAGTCACTTTTCACCTCAAAGGAACTACATCGTTCACAAAGCTCACACATTTCTCATCTTAACTGACAAGCATTGGATGTTAGAGGACCAATGCTTTGTATCAGTTTCAGAAGCAGAGTTGGACTAGATATGGTCCGTATGTGTAGGAAACACCGTTCTTTTGTTCTCATCACACTCACATTTCCTGCTGTCTTAGAGACTCTGGAAAGCAAGAGTGTGCTTCTTGCTCTAAAGCAGAATGTGATCAATGGATGAGATCTCTGTTGTGTGTTTCACTTCAGAAATGGAGATAAATCCCAGGCTCTGAGTCTTCCTACAATCAAGACTTCGTTTCAGGTAAGGGCAGTTTCTTTACAGCTCAAACGAAACACATCGTTCATGAAGCTCATACAATTCTCATCAAAACTGACAAGCATTGGATGTTAGAGGACCTGTGGTTTGTTTCAGTTTCAGAAGCAGAATTGGGCTAGATATGGTCCGTATGTGTAGGAAACACCTTTCCTTTGTTCAGAGCACACTCAAGTTTCCTGCTGTATTAGAGACTCTAGAAAGCAAGAGCATTCTTCTTGTTCTAAAGCAGAGCGAGATCCCTGGATGAGAACTATGCTGTGTGTTTCCCTTCAGAAATGGAGTTAAATCCCAGGCTCTGTGTCTTCCTACAAGCACTACTTCGTTTCAGGCAAGGGCAGTCACTTTTCAGCTCTAACAAAATACATCGTTCATGAAGCTCACACGTTTCTCATCTTAACTGACAAGCATTGGATGTTAGAGGACCAGTGCTTTGTATCAGTTTCAGAAGCAGAGTTGGACTAGATATGGTCCGTATATGTAGGAAACACCGTTCCTTTGTTCTCAGCACACTCAATTTTCCTGCTGTCTTAGAGACTCTAAAAAGCTAGAGCGTGATCCTTGCTCTAAAGCAGAGTGTGATCAATGGATGAGAACTCTGTTGTGTGTTTAAATTCAGAAATGGAGTTAAAGCCCAGGCTCTGAGTCTTCCTACAAGCAAGACTTTGTTTCAGGTAAGGGCAGTTACTTTAAGCTCAAACGAACTACATCGTTCACGAAGCTCACACATTTCTCATCTTAACTGACAAGCATTGGATGTTAGAGGACCAATGCTTTGTATCAGTTTCAGAAGCAGAGTTGGACTAGATATGGTCCGTATGTGTAGGAAACACCGTTCTTTTGTTCTCATCACACTCACATTTCCTGCTGTCTTAGAGATTCTGGAAAGCAAGAGCGTGCTTCTTGCTCTAAAGTAGAGTGTGATCAATGGATGAGAACTCGGCTGTGTGTTTCACTTCAGAAATGGAGATAAATCCCAGGCTCTGAGTCTTCCTACAATCAAGACTTCGTTTCAGGTAAGGGCAGTCACTTTTCAGCTAAAAAGAACTACATCGTTCACGAAGCTCATACGATTCTCATCTAAACTGACAAGCATTGGATGTTAGAGGACCTGTGGTTTGTTTCCATTTCAGAAGCAGAGTTGGACTAGATATGGTCCGTATGTGCAGGAAACACCGTTCTTTAGTTCTGAGCACACTCATGTTTCCTTCTGTATTAGAGACTCTAGAAAGCAAGAGTGTGCTTCTTGCTCTAAACCAGAGTTTGATCCATGGATGAGAACTATTCTATGTGTTTCCATTCAGAAATGGAGTTAAATTCCATGCTCCGAGTCTTTCTACCAGAAAGACTTCCTTTCAGGTAAGGGCAGTCACTTTTCAGCTAAAAAGAACTACATCGTTCACGAAGCCAACACGTTTTTCATCTTAACTGACAAGCATCGGATGTTAGAGGAGCAGTGCTTTGTATCAGTTTTTCAAGCAGAGTTGGTCTAGATATGGTCTGTATGTGCAGGAAACACCGTTCTTTAGTTCTGAGCACACTCACCTTTCCGGCTGTAATAGAGAATCAAGAGAACAAGAGCGTGCTTCTTGCTCTAAAGCAGAGTGTGATCCATGGATGAGAACTATGCTGTTTGTTTCCTTCAGAAATGGAGTTAAATCCCAGGCTCTGTATCTTCCTAAAATCAAGACTTCGTTTCAGATAAAGGCAGTCACTTTTCACCTCAAAGGAACTACATCGTTCACGAAGCTCACACATTTCTCATCTTAACTGACAAGCATTGGATGTTAGAGGACCAATGCTTTGTATCAGTTTCAGAAGCAGAGTTGGACTAGATATGGTCCGTATGTGTAGGAAACACCGTTCTTTTGTTCTCATCACACTCACATTTCCTGCTGTCTTAGAGACTCTGGAAAGCAAGAGTGTGCTTCTTGCTCTAAAGCAGAGTGTGATCAATGGATGAGAACTCTGTTGTGTGATTCACTTCAGAAATGGAGATAAATCCCAGGCTCTGAGTCTTCCTACAATCAAGACTTCGTTTCAGGTAAGGGCAGTTTCTTTACAGCTCAAACGAAACACATCGTTCATGAAGCTCATACAATTCTCATCAAAACTGACAAGCATTGGATTTTAGAGGACCTGTGCTTTGTATCAGTTTCAGAAGCAGATTTGGACTAGATATGGTCTGTATGTGTAGGAAACACCGTTCTTTTGTTCTCAGCACACTCATGTTTCCTGCATTCTTAGAGACTTTAGAAATCTAGAACGTGCTTCTTGCTCTAAAGCAGAATGTGATCCATGGATGAGAACTCTGCTGTGTGTTTCCCTTCAGAAATGGAGTTAAATCCCAGGTTCTGTGTCTTCCAAAAACCAAGACTTCGTTTCAGGTAAGGGCAGTCACTCTTCAGCTCAAAGGAACTACATTGTTCACGAAGCTCACACGTTTCTCATCTTAACTGACAAGCATTGGATGTTAGAAGATCAATACTTTGTATCAGTTTCTGAAGCAGAGTTGGACTAGATATAGTCCATATATGTAGGGAACACCGCTCTTTGGTTCTCATCACACTCACGTTTCCTGCTGTCTTAGAGACTCTGGAAAGCAAGACCATGCTTCTTGTTCTAAAACAGAGTGTGATCAATGGATGAGACCTCTGTTGTGTGTTTCACTTCAGAAATGGAGTTAAATCCCAGGCTCTGAGTCTTCCTACAAACAAGACTTCGTTTCAGATAAGGGCAGTTACATTACAGCTCAAATGAACTACATCGTTCACAAAGCTCACACTTTTCTCTTCTTAACTGACAAGCATTGGATGTTAGAGGACCTGTGGTTTGTTTTAGTTTCAGAAGCAGATTTGGACTAGATATGGTCCGTATGTGTATGAAACACCGTTCTTTTGTTCTGAGCACACTCACCTTTCTGGCTGTAATAGAGAATCTAGAAAACAAGAGTGTGCTTCTTGCTCTAAAGCAGAGTGTGATCCATGGATGAGAACTATGCTGTGTGTTTCCTTTCAGAAATGGAGTTAAATCCCAGGCTCTGTGTCTTCCTAAAATCAAGACTTCGTTTCAGGTAAGGGCAGTCACTTTTCACCTCAAAGGAACTACATCGTTCACGAAGCTCACACGTTTCTCATCTTAAATGACAATCATTGGATGTTAGAGGACCTGTGCTTTGTGTCAATTTCAGAAGTAGAGTTGGACTAGATATGGTCCGTAGGTGAAGGAAACACTGTTCTTTAGTTCTGAGCACACTCACCTTTCCGGCTGTAATAGAGAATCTAGAAAACAAGAGCGTGCTTCTTGCTCTAAAGCAGAGTGTGATCCATGGATGAGAACTATGCTGTTTGTTTCCTTCAGAAATGGAGTTAAATCCCAGGCTCTGTATCTTCCTAAAATCAAGACTTCGTTTCAGATAAAGGCAGTCACTTTTCACCTCAAAGGAACTACATCGTTCACGAAGCTCACACATTTCTCATCTTAACTGACAAGCATTGGATGTTAGAGGACCAATGCTGTGTATCAGTTTCAGAAGCAGAGTTGGACTAGATATGGTCCGTATGTGTAGGAAACACTGTTCTTTTGTTCTCATCACACTCACATTTCCTGCTGTCTCAGAGACTCTGGAAAGCAAGAGTGTGCTTCTTGCTCTAAAGCAGAATGTGATCAATGGATGAGATCTCTGTTGTGTGTTTCACTTCAGAAATGGAGATAAATCCCAGGCTCTGAGTCTTCCTACAATCAAGACTTCGTTTCAGTTAAGGGCAGTTTCTTTACAGCTCAAACGAAACACATCGTTCATGAAGCTCATACAATTCTCATCAAAACTGACAAGCATTGGATGTTAGAGGACCTGTGGTTTGTTTCAGTTTCAGAAGCAGAATTGGGCTAGATATGGTCCGTATGTGTAGGAAACACCTTTCCTTTGTTCAGAGCACACTCAAGTTTCCTGCTGTATTAGAGACTCTAGAAAGCAAGAGCATTCTTCTTGTTCTAAAGCAGAGCGAGATCCCTGGATGAGAACTATGCTGTGTGTTTCCCTTCAGAAATGGAGTTAAATCCCAGGCTCTGTGTCTTCCTACAAGCACTACTTCGTTTCAGGCAAGGGCAGTCACTTTTCAGCTCTAACAAAATACATCGTTCATGAAGCTCACACGTTTCTCATCTTAACTGACAAGCATTGGATGTTAGAGGACCAGTGCTTTGTATCAGTTTCAGAAGCAGAGTTGGACTAGATATGGTCCGTATATGTAGGAAACACCGTTCCTTTGTTCTCAGCACACTCAATTTTCCTGCTGTCTTAGAGACTCTAAAAAGCTAGAGCGTGATCCTTGCTCTAAAGCAGAGTGTGATCAATGGATGAGAACTCTGTTGTGTGTTTAAATTCAGAAATGGAGTTAAAGCCCAGGCTCTGAGTCTTCCTACAAGCAAGACTTTGTTTCAGGTAAGGGCAGTTACTTTAAGCTCAAACGAACTACATCGTTCACGAAGCTCACACATTTCTCATCTTAACTGACAAGCATTGGATGTTAGAGTACCAATGCTTTGTATCAGTTTCAGAAGCAGAGTTGGACTAGATATGGTCCGTATGTGTAGGAAACACCGTTCTTTTGTTCTCATCACACTCACATTTCCTGCTGTCTTAGAGATTCTGGAAAGCAAGAGCGTGCTTCTTGCTCTAAAGTAGAGTGTGATCAATGGATGAGAACTCAGCTGTGTGTTTCACTTCAGAAATGGAGATAAATCCCAGGCTCTGAGTCTTCCTACAATCAAGACTTCGTTTCAGGTAAGGGCAGTCACTTTTCAGCTAAAAAGAACTACATCGTTCACGAAGCTCATACGATTCTCATCTAAACTGACAAGCATTGGATGTTAGAGGTTTGTTTCCATTTCAGAAGCAGAGTTGGACTAGATATGGTCCGTATGTGCAGGAAACACCGTTCTTTAGTTCTGAGCACACTCATGTTTCCTTCTGTATTAGAGACTCTAGAAAGCAAGAGCGTGCTTCTTGCTCTAAACCAGAGTTTGATCCATGGATGAGAACTATTCTATGTGTTTCCATTCAGAAATGGAGTTAAATTCCATGCTCCGAGTCTTTCTACCAGAAAGACTTCCTTTCAGGTAAGGGCAGTCGCTTTTCAGCTAAAAAGAACTACATCGTTCACGAAGCCAACACGTTTTTCATCTTAACTGACAAGCATCGGATGTTAGAGGAGCAGTGCTTTGTATCAGTTTTTCAAGCAGAGTTGGTCTAGATATGGTCTGTATGTGCAGGAAACACCGTTCTTTAGTTCTGAGCACACTCACCTTTCCGGCTGTAATAGAGAATCAAGAGAACAAGAGCGTGCTTCTTGCTCTAAAGCAGAGTGTGATCCATGGATGAGAACTATGCTGTTTGTTTCCTTCAGAAATGGAGTTAAATCCCAGGCTCTGTATCTTCCTAAAATCAAGACTTCGTTTCAGATAAAGGCAGTCACTTTTCACCTCAAAGGAACTACATCGTTCACAAAGCTCACACATTTCTCATCTTAACTGACAAGCATTGGATGTTAGAGGACCAATGCTTTGTATCAGTTTCAGAAGCAGAGTTGGACTAGATATGGTCCGTATGTGTAGGAAACACCGTTCTTTTGTTCTCATCACACTCACATTTCCTGCTGTCTTAGAGACTCTGGAAAGCAAGAGTGTGCTTCTTGCTCTAAAGCAGAGTGTGATCAATGGATGAGAACTCTGTTGTGTGATTCACTTCAGAAATGGAGATAAATCCCAGGCTCTGAGTCTTCCTACAATCAAGACTTCGTTTCAGGTAAGGGCAGTTTCTTTACAGCTCAAACGAAACACATCGTTCATGAAGCTCATACAATTCTCATCAAAACTGACAAGCATTGGATTTTAGAGGACCTGTGCTTTGTATCAGTTTCAGAAGCAGATTTGGACTAGATATGGTCTGTATGTGTAGGAAACACCGTTCTTTTGTTCTCAGCACACTCATGTTTCCTGCATTCTTAGAGACTTTAGAAATCTAGAACGTGCTTCTTGCTCTAAAGCAGAATGTGATCCATGGATGAGAACTCTGCTGTGTGTTTCCCTTCAGAAATGGAGTTAAATCCCAGGTTCTGTGTCTTCCAAAAACCAAGACTTCGTTTCAGGTAAGGGCAGTCACTCTTCAGCTCAAAGGAACTACATTGTTCACGAAGCTCACACGTTTCTCATCTTAACTGACAAGCATTGGATGTTAGAAGATCAATACTTTGTATCAGTTTCTGAAGCAGAGTTGGACTAGATATAGTCCATATATGTAGGGAACACCGCTCTTTGGTTCTCATCACACTCACGTTTCCTGCTGTCTTAGAGACTCTGGAAAGCAAGACCATGCTTCTTGTTCTAAAACAGAGTGTGATCAATGGATGAGACCTCTGTTGTGTGTTTCACTTCAGAAATGGAGTTAAATCCCAGGCTCTGAGTCTTCCTACAAACAAGACTTCGTTTCAGATAAGGGCAGTTACATTACAGCTCAAATGAACTACATCGTTCACAAAGCTCACACTTTTCTCTTCTTAACTGACAAGCATTGGATGTTAGAGGACCTGTGGTTTGTTTTAGTTTCAGAAGCAGATTTGGACTAGATATGGTCCGTATGTGTATGAAACACCGTTCTTTTGTTCTGAGCACACTCACCTTTCCGGCTGTAATAGAGAATCTAGAAAACAAGAGTGTGCTTCTTGCTCTAAAGCAGAGTGTGATCCATGGATGAGAACTATGCTGTGTGTTTCCTTTCAGAAATGGAGTTAAATCCCAGGCTCTGTGTCTTCCTAAAATCAAGACTTCGTTTCAGGTAAGGGCAGTCACTTTTCACCTCAAAGGAACTACATCGTTCACGAAGCTCACACGTTTCTCATCTTAAATGACAATCATTGGATGTTAGAGGACCTGTGCTTTGTGTCAATTTCAGAAGTAGAGTTGGACTAGATATGGTCCGTAGGTGAAGGAAACACTGTTCTTTAGTTCTGAGCACACTCACCTTTCCGGCTGTAATAGAGAATCTAGAAAACAAGAGCGTGCTTCTTGCTCTAAAGCAGAGTGTGATCCATGGATGAGAACTATGCTGTTTGTTTCCTTCAGAAATGGAGTTAAATCCCAGGCTCTGTATCTTCCTAAAATCAAGACTTCGTTTCAGATAAAGGCAGTCACTTTTCACCTCAAAGGAACTACATCGTTCACGAAGCTCACACATTTCTCATCTTAACTGACAAGCATTGGATGTTAGAGGACCAATGCTTTGTATCAGTTTCAGAAGCAGAGTTGGACTAGATATGGTCCGTATGTGTAGGAAACACCGTTCTTTTGTTCTCATCACACTCACATTTCCTGCTGTCTCAGAGACTCTGGAAAGCAAGAGTGTGCTTCTTGCTCTAAAGCAGAATGTGATCAATGGATGAGATCTCTGTTGTGTGTTTCACTTCAGAAATGGAGATAAATCCCAGGCTCTGAGTCTTCCTACAATCAAGACTTCGTTTCAGGTAAGGGCAGTTTCTTTACAGCTCAAACGAAACACATCGTTCATGAAGCTCATACAATTCTCATCAAAACTGACAAGCATTGGATGTTAGAGGACCTGTGGTTTGTTTCAGTTTCAGAAGCAGAATTGGGCTAGATATGGTCCGTATGTGTAGGAAACACCTTTCCTTTGTTCAGAGCACACTCAAGTTTCCTGCTGTATTAGAGACTCTAGAAAGCAAGAGCATTCTTCTTGTTCTAAAGCAGAGCGAGATCCCTGGATGAGAACTATGCTGTGTGTTTCCCTTCAGAAATGGAGTTAAATCCCAGGCTCTGTGTCTTCCTACAAGCACTACTTCGTTTCAGGCAAGGGCAGTCACTTTTCAGCTCTAACAAAATACATCGTTCATGAAGCTCACACGTTTCTCATCTTAACTGACAAGCATTGGATGTTAGAGGACCAGTGCTTTGTATCAGTTTCAGAAGCAGAGTTGGACTAGATATGGTCCGTATATGTAGGAAACACCGTTCCTTTGTTCTCAGCACACTCAATTTTCCTGCTGTCTTAGAGACTCTAAAAAGCTAGAGCGTGATCCTTGCTCTAAAGCAGAGTGTGATCAATGGATGAGAACTCTGTTGTGTGTTTAAATTCAGAAATGGAGTTAAAGCCCAGGCTCTGAGTCTTCCTACAAGCAAGACTTTGTTTCAGGTAAGGGCAGTTACTTTAAGCTCAAACGAACTACATCGTTCACGAAGCTCACACATTTCTCATCTTAACTGACAAGCATTGGATGTTAGAGGACCAATGCTTTGTATCAGTTTCAGAAGCAGAGTTGGACTAGATATGGTCCGTATGTGTAGGAAACACCGTTCTTTTGTTCTCATCACACTCACATTTCCTGCTGTCTTAGAGATTCTGGAAAGCAAGAGCGTGCTTCTTGCTCTAAAGTAGAGTGTGATCAATGGATGAGAACTCGGCTGTGTGTTTCACTTCAGAAATGGAGATAAATCCCAGGCTCTGAGTCTTCCTACAATCAAGACTTCGTTTCAGGTAAGGGCAGTCACTTTTCAGCTAAAAAGAACTACATCGTTCACGAAGCTCATACGATTCTCATCTAAACTGACAAGCATTGGATGTTAGAGGACCTGTGGTTTGTTTCCATTTCAGAAGCAGAGTTGGACTAGATATGGTCCGTATGTGCAGGAAACACCGTTCTTTAGTTCTGAGCACACTCATGTTTCCTTCTGTATTAGAGACTCTAGAAAGCAAGAGCGTGCTTCTTGCTCTAAACCAGAGTTTGATCCATGGATGAGAACTATTCTATGTGTTTCCATTCAGAAATGGAGTTAAATTCCATGCTCCGAGTCTTTCTACCAGAAAGACTTCCTTTCAGGTAAGGGCAGTCACTTTTCAGCTAAAAAGAACTACATCGTTCACGAAGCCAACACGTTTTTCATCTTAACTGACAAGCATCGGATGTTAGAGGAGCAGTGCTTTGTATCAGTTTTTCAAGCAGAGTTGGTCTAGATATTGTCCGTATGTGCAGGAAACACCGTTCTTTAGTTCTGAGCACACTCACCTTTCCGGCTGTAATAGAGAATCTAGAGAACAAGAGCGTGCTTCTTGCTCTAAAGCAGAGTGTGATCCATGGATGAGAACTATGCTGTTTGTTTCCTTCAGAAATGGAGTTAAATCCCAGGCTCTGTATCTTCCTAAAATCAAGACTTCATTTCAGATAAAGGCAGTCACTTTTCACCTCAAAGGAACTACATCGTTCACGAAGCTCACACATTTCTCATCTTAACTGACAAGCATTGGATGTTAGAGAACCAATGCTTTCTATCAGTTTCAGAAGCAGAGTTGGACTAGATATGGTCCGTATGTGTAGGAAACACCGTTCTTTTGTTCTCATCACACTCACATTTCCTGCTGTCTTAGAGACTCTGGAAAGCAAGAGTGTGCTTCTTGCTCTAAAGCAGAGTGTGATCAATGGATGAGAACTCTGTTGTGTGTTTCACTTCAGAAATGGAGATAAATCCCAGGCTCTGAGTCTTCCTACAATCAAGACTTCGTTTCAGGTAAGGGCAGTTTCTTTACAGCTCAAACGAAACACATTGTTCATGAAGCTCATACAATTCTCATCAAAACTGACAAGCATTGGATTTTAGAGGACCTGTGCTTTGTATCAGTTTCAGAAGCAGATTTGGACTAGATATGGTCTGTATGTGTAGGAAACACCATTCTTTTGTTCTCAGCACACCCATGTTTCCTGCATTCTTAGAGACTTTAGAAATCTAGAACGTGCTTCTTGCTCTAAAGCAGAATGTGATCCATGGATGAGAACTCTGCTGTGTGTTTCCCTTCAGAAATGGAGTTAAATCCCAGGTTCTGTGTCTTCCAAAAACCAAGACTTCGTTTCAGGTAAGGGCAGTCACTCTTCAGCTCAAAGTAACTACATTGTTCACGAAGCTCACACGTTTTTCATCTTAACTGACAAGCATTGGATGTTAGAAGATCAATACTTTGTATCAGTTCCTGAAGCAGAATTGGACTAGATATAGTCCATATGTGTAGGGAACACCACTCTTTGGTTCTCATCACACTCACGTTTCCTGCTGTCTTAGAGACTCTGGAAAGCAAGACCATGCTTCTTGTTCTAAAACAGAGTGTGATCAATGGATGAGACCTCTGTTGTGTGTTTCACTTCAGAAATGGAGTTAAATCCCAGGCTCTGAGTCTTCCTACAAACAAGACTTCGTTTCAGATAAGGGCAGTTACATTACAGCTCAAATGAACTACATCGTTCACAAAGCTCACACTTTTCTCTTCTTAACTGACAAGCATTGGATGTTAGAGGACCTGTGGTTTGTTTTAGTTTCAGAAGCAGATTTGGACTAGATATGGTCCATATGTGTATGAAACACCTTTCTTTTGTTCTGAGCACACTCACCTTTCCGGCTGTAATAGAGAATCTAGAAAACAAGAGTGTGCTTCTTGCTCTAAAGCAGAGTGTGATCCATGGATGAGAACTATGCTGTGTGTTTCCTTTCAGAAATGGAGTAAAATCCCAGGCTCTGTGTCTTCCTAAAATCAAGACTTCGTTTCAGGTAAGGGCAGTCACTTTTCACCTCAAAGGAACTACATCGTTCACGAAGCTCACACGTTTCTCATCTTAAATGACAATCATTGGATGTTAGAGGACCTGTGCTTTGTGTCAATTTCAGAAGTAGAGTTGGACTAGATATGGTCTGTAGGTGCAGGAAACACCGTTCTTTAGTTCTGAGCACACTCACCTTTCCGTCTCTAATAGAGAATCTAGAAAACAAGAGCGTGCTTCTTGCTCTAAAGCAGAGTGTGATCCATGGATGAGAACTATGCTGTTTGTTTCCTTCAGAAATGGAGTTAAATCCCAGGCTCTGTATCTTCCTAAAATCAAGACTTCGTTTCAGATAAAGGCAGTCACTTTTCACCTCAAAGGAACTACATCGTTCACGAAGCTCACACATTTCTCATCTTAACTGACAAGCATTGGATGTTAGAGGACCAATGCTTTGTATCAGTTTCAGAAGCAGAGTTGGACTAGATATGGTCCGTATGTGTAGGAAACACCGTTCTTTTGTTCTCATCACACTCACATTTCCTGCTGTCTTAGAGACTCTCGAAAGCAAGAGTGTGCTTCTTGCTCTAAAGCAGAATGTGATCAATGGATGAGAACTCTGTTGTGTGTTTCACTTCAGAAATGGAGATAAATCCCAGGCTCTGAGTCTTCCTACAATCAAGACTTCGTTTCAGGTAAGGGCAGTTTCTTTACAGCTCAAACGAAACACATCGTTCATGAAGCTCATACAATTCTCTTCAAAACTGACAAGCATTGGATGTTAGAGGACTTGTGGTTTGTTTCAGTTTCAGAAGCAGAATTGGGCTAGATATGGTCCGTATGTGTAGGAAACACCTTTCCTTTGTTCAGAGCACACTCAAGTTTCCTGCTGTACTAGAGACTCTAGAAAGCAAGAGCATTCTTCTTGTTCTAAAGCAGAGCGAGATCCCTGGATGAGAACTATGCTGTGTGTTTCCCTTCAGAAATGGAGTTAAATCCCAGGCTCTGTGTCTTCCTACATGCACTACTTCGTTTCAGGCAAGGGCAGTCACATTTCAGCTCTAACAAAGTACATCGTTCATGAAGCTCACACGTTTCTCATCTTAACTGACAAGCATTGGATGTTAGAGGACCAGTGCTTTGTATCAGTTTCAGAAGCAGAGTTGGACTAGATATGGTCCGTATATGTAGGAAACACCGTTCCTTTGTTCTCAGCACACTCAATTTTCCTGCTGTCTTAGAGATTCTAAAAAGCTAGAGCGTGATCCTTGCTCTAAAGCAGAGTGTGATCAATGGATGAGAACTCTGTTGTGTGTTTAAATTCAGAAATGGAGTTAAAGCCCAGGCTCTGAGTCTTCCTACAAGCAAGACTTTGTTTCAGGTATGGGCAGTTACTTTAAGCTCAAACGAACTACATCGTTCACGAAGCTCACACGTTTCTCATCTTAATTGAAAAGCATTGGATGTTAGAGGACCTGTGGTTTGTTTCAGTTTCAGAAGCAGAATTGGGCTAGATATGGTACGTATGTGTAGGAAACACCTTTCCTTTGTTCAGAACACACTCTAGTTTCCTGCTGTATTAGAGACTCTAGAAAGCAAGAGCATTCTTCTTGTTCTAAAGCAGAGCGAGATCCCTGGATGAGAACTATGCTGTGTGTTTCCCTTCAGAAATGGAGTTAAATCCCAGGCTCTGAGTCTTCCTACAAGCAAGACTTTGTTTCAGGTAAGGGCAGTTACTTTAAGCTCAAACGAACTACATTGTTCACGAAGCTCACACGTTTCTCATCTTAAATGACAAGTATTGGATGTTAGAGGACCAGTGGTTTGTTTCTGTTTTAGAAGCAGAGTTGGACTAGATATGGTCCGTATGTGTAGGAAACACCGTTCTTTTGTTCTCATCACACTCACATTTCCTGCTGTCTTAGAGATTCTGGAAAGCAAGAGCGTGCTTCTTGCTCTAAAGTAGAGTGTGATCAATGGATGAGAACTCGGCTGTGTGTTTCACTTCAGAAATGGAGATAAATCCCAGGCTCTGTGTCTTCCTACAATCAAGACTTCGTTTCAGGTAAGGGCAGTCACTTTTCAGCTAAAAAGAACTACATCGTTCACGAAGCTCATACGATTCTCATGTAAACGGACAAGCATTGGATGTTAGAGGACCTGTGGTTTGTTTCCATTTCAGAAGCAGAGTTGGACTAGATATGGTCCGTATGTGCAGGAAACACTGTTCTTTAGTTCTGAGCACACTCAAGTTTCCTTCTGTATTAGAGACTCTAGAAAGCAAGAGCGTGCTTCTTGCTCTAAACCATAGTGTGATCCATGGATGAGAACTATTCTATGTGTTTCCATTCAGAAATGGAGTTAAATTCCATGCTCCGAGTCTTTCCACCAGAAAGACTTCCTTTCAGGTAAGTGCAGTCACTTTTCAGCTAAAAAAAACTACATCGTTCACGAAGCCAACACGTTTCTCATCTTAACTGACAAGCATCGTATGTTAGAGGAGCAGTGCTTTGTATCAGTTTTTCAAGCAGAGTTGGTCTAGATATGGTCTGTATGTGCAGGAAACACCGTTCTTTAGTTCTGAGCACACTCACCTTTCCGGCTGTAATAGAGAATTTAGAAAACAAGAGCGTGCTTCTTGCTCTAAAGCAGAGTGTGATCCATGGATGAGAACTATGCTGTTTGTTTCCTTCAGAAATGGAGTTAAATCCCAGGCTCTGTATCTTCCTAAAATCAAGACTTCGTTTCAGGTAAAGGCAGTCACTTTTCAGCTCTAACAAAGTACATCGTTCATGAAGCTCACACGTTTCTCATCTTAACTGAGAAGCACTGGATGTTAGAGGACCAGTGCTTTGTATGAGTTTCAGAAGCAGAGTTGGACTAGATATGGTCTGTATGTGTAGGAAACACCGTTCTTTTGTTCTCATCACACTCACATTTCCTGCTGTCTTAGAGACTCTGGAAAGCAAGAGTGTGCTTCTTGCTCTAAAGCAGAGTGTGATCAATGGATGAGAACTCTGTTGTGTGTTTCACTTCAGAAATGGAGATAAATCCCAGGCTCTGAGTCTTCCTACAATCAAGACTTCGTTTCAGGTAAGGGCAGTTTCTTTACAGCTCAAACGAAACACATCGTTCATGAAGCTCATACAATTCTCATCAAAACTGACAAGCATTGGATTTTAGAGGACCTGTGCTTTGTATCAGTTTCAGAAGCAGATTTGGACTAGATATGGTCTGTATGTGTAGGAAACACCGTTCTTTTGTTCTCAGCACACTCACGTTTCCTGCATTCTTAGAGCCTTAGAAATCTAGAACGTGCTTCTTGCTCTAAAGCAGAATGTGATCCATGGATGAGAACTCTGCTGTGTGATTCCCTTCAGAAATGGAGTTAAATCCCAGGTTCTGTGTCTTCCAAAAACCAAGACTTCGTTTCAGGTAAGGGCAGTCACTCTTCAGCTCAAAGGAACTACATTGTTCACGAAGCTCACACGTTTTTCATCTTAACTGACAAGCATTGGATGTTAGAAGATCAATACTTTGTATCAGTTTCTGAAGCAGAGTTGGACTAGATATAGTCCATATGTGTAGGGAACACCGCTCTTTGGTTCTCATCACACTCACGTTTCCTGCTGTCTTAGAGACTCTGGAAAGCAAGACCATGCTTCTTGTTCTAAAACAGAGTGTGATCAATGGATGAGACAGCTGTTGTGTGTTTCACTTCAGAAATGGAGTTAAATCCCAGGTTCTGAGTCTTCCTACAAACAAGACTTCGTTTCAGATAAGGGCAGTTACATTACAGCTCAAACGAACTACATCGTTCACAAAGCTCACACTTTTCTCTTCTTAACTGACAAGCATTGGATGTTGGAGGACCTGTGGTTTGTTTTAGTTTCAGAAGCAGATTTAGACTAGATATGGTCCGTATGTGTATGAAACACCGTTCTTTTGTTCTGAGCACAATCACCTTTCCGGCTGTAATAGAGAATCTAGAAAACAAGAGTGTGCTTCTTGCTCTAAAGCAGAGTGTGATCCATGGATGAGAACTATGCTGTGTGTTTCCTTTCAGAAATGGAGTTAAATCCCAGGCTCTGTGTCTTCCTAAAATCAAGACTTCGTTTCAGGTAAGGGCAGTCACTTTTCACCTCAAAGGAACTACATCGTTCACGAAGCTCACACGTTTCTCATCTTAAATGACAATATTTGGATGTTAGAGGACCTGTGCTTTGTGTCAATTTCAGAAGTAGAGTTGGACTAGATATGGTCCGTAGGTGCAGGAAACTCCGTTCTTTTTTTCTGAGCACACTCACCTTTCCGGCTGTAATAGAGAATCTAGAAAACAAGAGCGTGCTTCTTGCTCTAAAGCAGAGTGTGATCCATGGATGAGAACTATGCTGTTTGTTTCCTTCAGAAATGGAGTTTAATCCCAGGCTCTGTATCTTCCTAAAATCAAGACTTCGTTTCAGATAAAGGCAGTCACTTTTCACCTCAAAGGAACTACATCGTTCACGAAGCTCACACATTTCTCATCTTAACTGACAAGCATCAGATATTAGAGGACCAGTGCTTTGTATCAGTTTCAGAAGCAGAGTTGGACTAGATATGGTCCGTATGTGCAGGAAACACCGTTCTTTAGTTCTGAGCACACTCAAGTTTCCTTCTGTATTAGAGACTCTAGAAAGCAAGAGCGTGCTTCTTGCTCTAAACCAGAGTGTGATCCATGGATGAGAACTATTCTATGTGTTTCCATTCAGAAATGGAGTTAAATTCCATCCTCCGAGTCTTTCTACCAGAAAGACTTCCTTTCAGGTAAGGGCAGTCACTTTTCAGCTAAAAAGAACTACATCGTTCACGAAGCCAACACGTTTCTCATCTTAACTGACAAGCATCGGATGTTAGAGGAGCAGTGCTTTGTATCAGTTTTTCAAGCAGAGTTGGACTAGATATGGTCCGTATGTGTAGGAAACACCGTTCTTTTGTTCTCATCACCCTCACATTTCCTGCTGTCTTAGAGACTCTGGAAAGCAATAGTGTGCTTCTTGCTCTAAAGCAGAGTGTGATCAATGGATGAGAACTCTGTTGTGTGTTTCACTTCAGAAATGGAGTTAAATCCCAGGCTCTGAGTCTTCCTACAAACAAGACTTCGTTTCATGGAAGGGCAGTTACTTTAGAGCTCAAACGAACTACGTCATTAACAAAGCTCACACGTTTTTCATCTTAAATGAAAAGCATTGGATGTTAGAGGACCTGTGGTTTGTTTCAGTTTCAGAAGCAGAATTGGGCTAGATATGGTCCGTATGTGTAGGAAACACCTTTCCTTTGTTCAGAGCACACTCAATTTTCCTGCTGTATTAGAGACTCTAGAAAGCAAGAGCATTCTTCTTGTTCTAAAGCAGAGCGAGATCCCTGGATGAGAACTATGCTGTGTGTTTCCCTTCAGAAATGGAGTTAAATCCCAGGCTCTGTGTCTTCCTACAAGCACTACTTCATTTCAGGTAAGGGCAGTCACTTTTCAGCTCTAACAAAGTACATCGTTCATGAAGCTCACATGTTTCTCATCTTAACTGACAAGCATTGGATGTTAGAGAACCAGTGCTTTGTATCAGTTTCAGAAGCAGAGTTGGACTAGATATGGTCCGTATATGTAGGAAACTCTGTTCCTTTGTTCTCAGCACACTCAATTTTCCTGCTGTCTTAGAGACTCTAAAAAGCTAGAGCGTGATCCTTGCTCTAAAGCAGAGTGTGATCAATGGATGAGAACTCTGTTGTGTGTTTAAATTCAGAAATGGAGTTAAAGCCCAGGCTCTGAGTCTTCCTACAAGCAAGACTTTGTTTCAGGTAAGGGCAGTTACTTTAAGCTCAAACGAACTACTTTGTTCACGAAGCTCACACGTTTCTCATCTTAACTGACAAGTATTGGATGTTAGAGGACCTGTGGTTTGTTTCTGTTTCAGAAGCAGAGTTGGACTAGATATGGTCCATATGTGTAGGAAACACCGTTCTTTAGTTCTCATCACACTCACATTTCCTGCTGTCTTAGAGATTCTGGAAAGCAAGAGCGTGCTTCTTGCTCTAAAGTAGAGTGTGATCAATGGATGAGAACTCGGCTGTGTGTTTCACTTCAGAAATGGAGATAAATCCCAGGCTCTGAGTCTTCCTACAATCAAGACTTCGTTTCAGGTAAGGGCAGTCACTTTTCAGCTAAAAAGAACTACATCGTTCACGAAGCTCATACGATTCTCATCTAAACTGACAAGCATTGGATGTTAGAGGACCTGTGGTTTGTTTCCATTTCAGAAGCAGAGTTGGACTAGATATGGTCCGTATGTGCAGGAAACACCGTTCTTTAGTTCTGAGCACACTCAAGTTTCCTTCTGTATTAGAGACTCTAGAAAGCAAGAGCGTGCTTCTTGCTCTAAACCAGAGTGTGATCCATGGATGAGAACTATTCTATGTGTTTCCATTCAGAAATGGAGTTAAATTCCATGCTCCGAGTCTTTCTACCAGAAAGACTTCCTTTCAGGTAAGGGCAGTCACTTTTCAGCTAAAAAGAACTACATCGTTCACGAAGCCAACACGTTTCTCATCTTAACTGACAAGCATCGGATGTTAGAGGAGCAGTGCTTTGTATCAGTTTTTCAAGCAGAGTTGGTCTAGATATGGTCTGTATGTGCAGGAAACACCGTTCTTTAGTTCTGAGCACACTCACCTTTCCAGCTGTAATAGAGAATCTAGAAAACAAGAGCGTGCTTCTTGCTCTAAAGCAGAGTGTGATCCATGGATGAGAACTATGCTGTTTGTATCCTTCAGAAATGGAGTTAAATCCCAGGCTCTGTATCTTCCTAAAATCAAGACTTCGTTTCAGATAAAGGCAGTCACTTTTCACCTCAAAGGAACTACATCGTTCACGAAGCTCACACACTTCTCATCTTAACTGACAAGCATTGGATGTTAGAGGACCAATGCTTTGTATCAGTTTCAGAAGCAGAGTTGGACTAGATATGGTCCGTATGTGTAGGAAACACCGTTCTTTTGTTCTCATCACACTCACATTTCCTGCTGTCCTAGACACTCTGGAAAGCAAGAGTGTGCTTCTTGCTCTAAAGCAGAGTGTGATCAATGGATGAGAACTCTGTTGTGTGTTTCACTTCAGAAATGGAGATAAATCCCAGGCTCTGAGTCTTCCTACAATCAAGACTTCGTTTCAGGTAAGGGCAGTTTCTTTACAGCTCAAAAGAAACACATCGTTCATGAAGCTCATACAATTCTCATCAAAACTGACAAGCATTGGATTTTAGAGGACCTGTGCTTTGTATCAGTTTCAGAAGCAGATTTGGACTAGATATGGTCTGTATGTGTAGGAAACACCGTTCTTTTGTTCTCAGCACACTCACGTTTCCTGCATTCTTAGAGACTTTAGAAATCTAGAACGTGCTTCTTGCTCTAAAGCAGAATGTGATCCATGGATGAGAACTCTGCTGTGTGTTTCCCTTCAGAAATGGAGTTAAATCCCAGGTTCTGTGTCTTCCAAAAACCAAGACTTCGTTTCAGGTAAGGGCAGTCACTCCTCAGCTCAAAGGAACTACATAGTTCACGAAGCTCACACGTTTCTAAACTTAACTGACAAGCATTGGATGTTAGAAGATCAATACTTTGTATCAGTTTCTGAAGCAGAGTTGGACTAGATATAGTCCATATGTGTAGGGAACACCGCTCTTTGGTTCTCATCACACTCACGTTTCCTGCTGTCTTAGAGACTCTGGAAAGCAAGACCATGCTTCTTGTTCTAAAACAGAGTGTGATCAATGGATGAGACAGCTGTTGTGTGTTTCACTTCAGAAATGGAGTTAAATCCCAGGTTCTGAGTCTTCCTACAAACAAGACTTCGTTTCAGATAAGGGCAGTTACATTACAGCTCAAACGAACTACATCGTTCACAAAGCTCACACTTTTCTCTTCTTAACTGACAAGCATTGGATGTTAGAGGACCTGTGGTTTGTTTTAGTTTCAGAAGCAGATTTAGACTAGATATGGTCCGTATGTGTATGAAACACCGTTCTTTTGTTCTGAGCACAATCACCTTTCCGGCTGTAATAGAGAATCTAGAAAACAAGAGTGTGCTTCTTGCTCTAAAGCAGAGTGTGATCCATGGATGAGAACTATGCTGTGTGTTTCCTTTCAGAAATGGAGTTAAATCCCAGGCTCTGTGTCTTCCTAAAATCAAGACTTCGTTTCAGGTAAGGGCAGTCACTTTTCACCTCAAAGGAACTACATCGTTCACGAAGCTCACACGTTTCTCATCTTAAATGACAATCATTGGATGTTAGAGGACCTGTGCTTTGTGTCAATTTCAGAAGTAGATTTGGACTAGATATGGTCCGTAGGTGCAGGAAACACCGTTCTTTTGTTCTGAGCACACTCACCTTTAATGCTGTGTTAGAGAATCTAGAAAGGAAGAGCGTGCTTCTTGCTCTAAAGCAGAGTGTGATCCACGGATGAGAACTATGCTGTTTGTTTCCCTTCAGAAATGGAGTTAAATCCCAGGCTCTGTATCTTCCTAAAATCAAGACTTCGTTTCAGGTAAAGGCAGTCACTTTTCACCTCAAAGGAACTACATCGTTCACGAAGCTCACACATTTCTCATCTTAAATGACAAGCATTGGATGTTTGAGGACCAATGCTTTGTATCAGTTTCAGAAGCAGAGTTGGACTAGATATGGTCCGTATGTGTAGGAAACACCGTTCCTTTGTTCTCAGCACACTCAATTTTCCTGCTCTCTTAGAGACTCTAAAAAGCTAGAGCGTGATCCTTGCTCTAAAGCAAAGTGTGATCAATGGATGAGAACTCTGTTGTGTGTTTCACTTCAGAAATGGAGTTAAATCCCAGGCTCTGAGTCTTCCTACAAACAAGACTTCGTTTCATGTAAGGGCAGTTACTTTAAGCTCAAACGAACTACATTGTTCACGAAGCTCACACGTTTCTCATCTTAAATGACAAGTATTGGATGTTAGAGGACCAGTGGTTTGTTTCTGTTTTAGAAGCAGAGTTGGACTAGATATGGTCCTTATGTGTAGGAAACACCGTTCTTTTGTTCTCATCACACTCACATTTCCTGCTGTCTTAGAGATTCTGGAAAGCAAGAGCGTGCTGCTTGCTCTAAAGTAGAGTGTGATCAATGGATGAGAACTCGGCTGTGTGTTTCCCTTCAGAAATGGAGATAAATCCCAGGCTCTGTGTCTTCCTACAAGCACTACTTCGTTTCAGGTAAGGGCAGTCACTTTTCAGCTCTAACAAAGTACATCGTTCATGAAGCTCACACGTTTCTCATCTTAACTGACAAGCATTGGATGTTAGAGGACCAGTGCTTTGTATGAGTTTCAGAAGCAGAGTTGGACTAGATATGGTCCGTATATGTAGGAAACACCGTTCCTTTGTTCTCAGCACACTCAATTTTCCTGCTGTCTTAGAGACTCTAAAAAGCTAGAGCGTGATCCTTGCTCTAAAGCAGAGTGTGATCAATGGATGAGAACTCGGCTGTGTGTTTCACTTCAGAAATGGAGATAAATCCCAGGCTCTGAGTCTTCCTACAATCAAGACTTCGTTTCAAGTAAGGGCAGTCACTTTTCAGCTAAAAAGATCTACATCGTTCACGAAGCTCATACGATTCTCATCTAAGCTGACAAGCATAGGATGTTAGAGGACCTGTGGTTTGTTTCCATTTCAGAAGCAGAGTTGGTCTAGATATGGTCTGTATGTGCAGGAAACACCGTTCTTTAGTTCTGAGCACACTCACCTCTCCGGCTGTAATAGAGAATCTAGAAAACAAGAGTGTGCTTCTTGCTCTAAAGCAGAGTGTGATCAATGGATGAGAACTCTGTTGTGCGTTTCCCTTCAGAAATGGAGTTAAATCCCAGGTTCTGTGTCTTCCAAAAACCAAGACTTCGTTTCAGGTAAGGGCAGTCACTCTTCAGCTCAAAGGAACTACATTGTTCATGAAGCTCACACGTTTCTCATCTTAACTGACAAGCATTGGATGTTAGAAGATCAATACTTTGTATCAGTTTCTGAAGCAGAGTTGGACTAGATATAGTCCATATGTGTAGGGAACACCGCTCTTTGGTTCTCATCACACTCACGTTTCCTGCTGTGTTAGAGACTCTGGAAAGCAAGACCATGCTTCTTGTTCTAAAACAGAGTGTGATCAATGGATGAGACATCTGTTGTGTGTTTCAATTCAGAAATGGAGTTAAATCCCAGGCTCTGAGTCTTCCTACAAACAAGACTTCGTTTCAGATAAGGGCAGTTACATTACAGCTCAAATGAACTACATCGTTCACAAAGCTCACACTTTTCTCTTCTTAACTGACAAGCATTGGATGTTAGAGGACCTGTGGTTTGTTTTAGTTTCAGAAGCAGATTTGGACTAGATATGGTCCGTATGTGTATGAAACACCGTTCTTTTGTTCTGAGCACACTCACCTTTCCTGCTGTATTAGAGAATCTAGAAAGGAAGAGCGTGCTTCTTGCTCTAAAGCAGAGTGTGATCCATGGATGAGAACTATGCTGTTTGTTTCCCTTCAGAAATGGAGTTAAATCCCAGGCTCTGTGTCTTCCTAAAATCAAGACTTCGTTTCAGGTAAGGGCAGTCACTTTTCACCTCAAAGGAACTACATCGTTCACAAAGCTCACACGTTTCTCATCTTAAATGACAAGCATAGGATGTTAGAGGACCTGTGCTTTGTATCAATTTCAGAAGCAGAGTTGGACTAGATATGGTCCGTATGTGTAGGAAACACCGTTCTTTTGTTCTGAGCACACTCACCTTTCATGCTGTAATAGAGAATCTAGAAAAAAAGAGCGTGCTTCTTGCTCTAAAGCAGAGTGTGATCCATGGATGAGAACTACGCTGTGTGTTTCCCTTCAGAAATGGAGTTAAATCCTATGCTCTGTGTCTTCCTAAAATCAAGACTTCTTTTCAGGTAAGGGCAGTCACTTTTTACCTCAAAGGAACTACATCTTTCACGAAGCTCACACGTTTCTCATCTTAAATGACAAGCATTGGATGTTAGAGGACCTGTGCTTTGTGTCAATTTCAGAAGCAGAGTTGTACTAGATGTGGTCTGTATGTGCAGGAAACACCATTCTTTTGTTCTGAGCCCACTCATCATTCCTGCTTTATTATAGATTCTAGAAAGCAAGAGCGTGCTTCTTGCTCTAAAGCAGAGTGTGATCAATGGATGAGAACTCTGTTGTGTGTTTCACTTCAGAAATGGAGTTAAATCCCAGGCTCTGAGTCTTCCTACAAACAAGACTTCGTTTCATGTAAGGGCAGTTACTTTAGAGCTCAAACGAACTACATCGTTAACAAAGCTCACACGTTTCTCATCTTAATTGAAAAGCATTGGATGTTAGAGGACCTGTGGTTTGTTTCAGTTTCAGAAGCAGAATTGGGCTAGATATGGTCCGTATGTGTAGGAAACACCTTTCATTTGTTCAGAGCACACTCAAGTTTCCTGCTGTATTAGAGACTCTAGAAAGCAAGAGCATTCTTCTTGTTCTAAAGCAGAGCGAGATCCCTGGATGAGAACTATGCTTTGTGTTTCCCTTCAGAAATGGAGTTAAATCCCAGGCTCTGTGTCTTCCTACAAGCACTACTTCGTTTCAGGTAAGGGCAGTCACTTTTCAGCTCGAACAAAGTACATTGTTCATGAAGCTCACACGTTTCTCATCTTAACTGGCAAGCATTGGATGTTAGAGGACCAGTGCTTTGTATGAGTTTCAGAAGCAGAGTTGGACTAGATATGGTCCGTATATGTAGGAAACACCGTTCCTTTGTTCTCAGCACACTCAATTTTCCTGCTGTCTTAGAGACTCTAAAAAGCTAGAGCGTGATCCTTGCTCTAAAACAGAGTGTGATCAATGGATGAGAACTCTGTTGTGTGTTTAAATTCAGAAATGGTGTTAAAGCCCAGGCTCTGAGTCTTCCTACAAGCAAGACATTGTTTCAGGTAAGGGCAGTTACTTTAAGCTCAAACGAACTACATTGTTCACGAAGCTCACACGTTTCTCATCTTAACTGACAAGTATTGCATGTTAGAGGACCTGTGGTTTGTTTCTGTTTCAGAAGCAGAGTTGGACTAGATATGGTCCGTATGTGTAGGAAACACCGTTCTTTTGTTCTCATCACCCTCACATTTCCTGCTGTCTTAGAGATTCTGGAAAGCAAGAGCGTGCTTCTTGCTCTAAAGCAGAGTGTGATCAATGGATAAGAACTCGGCTGTGTGTTTCACTTCAGAAATGGAGATAAATCCCAGGCTCTGTGTCTTCCTACAATTAAGACTTCATTTCACGTAAGGGCAGTCACTTTTCAGCTAATAATAACTACATCGTTCACGAAGCTAATACGATTGTCATCTAAACTGACAAGCATTGGATGTTAGAGGACCTGTGGTTTGTTTCCATTTCAGAAGCAGAGTTGGACTAGATATGGTCCGTATGTGCAGGAAACACCGTTCTTTAGTTCTGAGCACAGTCAAGTTTCCTTCTGTATTAGAGACTCTAGAAAGCAAGAGCGTGCTTCTTGCTCTAAACCAGAGTGTGATCCATGGATGAGAACTATTCTATGTGTTTCCATTCAGAAATGGAGTTAAATTCCATGCTCCGAGTCTTTCTACCAGAAAGACTTCCTTTCAGGTAAGGGCAGTCACTTTTCAGCTAAAAAGAACTACATCGTTCACGAAGCCAACACGTTTCTCATCTTAACTGACAAGCATCGGATGTTAGAGGAGCAGTGCTTTGTATCAGTTTTTCAAGCAGAGTTGGTCTAGATATGGTCTGTATGTGCAGGAAACACCGTTCTTTAGTTCTGAGCACACTCACCTTTCCGGCTGTAATAGAGAATCTAGAAAACAAGAGCGTGCTTCTTGCTCTAAAGCAGAGTGTGATCCATGGATGAGAACTATGCTGGTTGTTTCCTTCAGAAATGGAGTTAAATCCCAGGCTCTGTATCTTCCTAAAATCAAGACTTCGTTTCAGATAAAGGCAGTCACTTTTCACCTCAAAGGAACTACATCGTTCACGAAGCTCACACATTTCTCATCTTAACTGACAAGCATTGGATGTTAGAGGACCAATGCTTTGTATCAGTTTCAGAAGCAGAGTTGGACTAGATATGGTCCGTATGTGTAGGAAACACCGTTCTTTTGTTCTCATCACACTCACATTTCCTGCTGTCTTAGAGACTCTGGAAAGCAAGAGTGTGCTTCTTGCTCTAAAGCAGAGTGTGATCAATGGATGAGAACTCTGTTGTGTGTTTCACTTCAGAAATGGAGATAAATCCCAGGCTCTGAGTCTTCCTACAATCAAGACTTCGTTTCAGGTAAGGGCAGTTTCTTTACAGCTCAAACGAAACACATCGTTCATGAAGCTCATACAATTCTCATCAAAACTGACAAGCATTGGATTTTAGAGGACCTGTGCTTTGTATCAGTTTCAGAAGCAGATTTGGACTAGATATGGTCTGTATGTGTAGGAAACACCGTTCTTTTGTTCTCAGCACACTCACGTTTCCTGCATTCTTAGAGACTTTAGAAATCTAGAACGTGCTTCTTGCTCTAAAGCAGAATGTGATCCATGGATGAGAACTCTGCTGTGTGTTTCCCTTCAGAAATGGAGTTAAATCCCAGGTTCTGTGTCTTCCAAAAACCAAGACTTCGTTTCAGGTAAGGGCAGTCACTCTTCAGCTCAAAGGAACTACATTGTTCACGAAGCTCACACGTTTCTCATCTTAACTGACAAGCATTGGATGTTAGAAGATCAATACTTTGTATCAGTTTCTGAAGCAGAGTTGGACTAGATATAGTCCATATGTGTAGGGAACACCGCTCTTTGGTTCTCATCACACTCACGTTTCCTGCTGTGTTAGAGACTCTGGAAAGCAAGACCATGCTTCTTGTTCTAAAACAGAGTGTGATCAATGGATAAGACATCTGTTGTGTGTTTCAATTCAGAAATGGAGTTAAATCCCAGGCTCTGAGTCTTCCTACAAACAAGACTTCGTTTCAGATAAGGGCAGTTACATTACAGCTCAAATGAACTACATCGTTCACAAAGCTCACACTTTTCTCTTCTTAACTGACAAGCATTGGATGTTAGAGGACCTGTGGTTTGTTTTAGTTTCAGAAGCAGATTTGGACTAGATATGGTCCGTATGTGTATGAAACACCGTTCTTTTGTTCTGAGCACACTCACCTTTCCTGCTGTATTAGAGAATCTAGAAAGGAAGAGCGTGCTTCTTGCTCTAAAGCAGAGTGTGATCCATGGATGAGAACTATGCTGTTTGTTTCCTTTCAGAAATGGAGTTAAATCCCAGGCTCTGTGTCTTCCTAAAATCAAGACTTCGTTTCAGGTAAGGGCAGTCACTTTTCACCTCAAAGGAACTACATCGTTCACGAAGCTCACACGTTTCTCATCTTAAATGACAAGCATAGGATGTTAGAGGACTTGTGCTTTGTATCAATTTCAGAAGCAGAGTTGGACTAGATATGGTCCGTATGTGTAGGAAACACCGTTCTTTTGTTCTGAGCACACTCACCTTTCATGCTGTAATAGAGAATCTAGAAAAAAAGAGCGTGCTTCTTGCTCTAAAGCAGAGTGTGATCCATGGATGAGAACTACGCTGTGTGTTTCCCTTCAGAAATGGAGTTAAATCCTATGCTCTGTGTCTTCCTAAAATCAAGACTTCTTTTCAGGTAAGGGCAGTCACTTTTTACCTCAAAGGAACTACATCTTTCACGAAGCTCACACGTTTCTCATCTTAAATGACAAGCATTGGATGTTAGAGGACCTGTGCTTTGTGTCAATTTCAGAAGCAGAGTTGTACTAGATGTGGTCTGTATGTGCAGGAAACACCATTCTTTTGTTCTGAGCCCACTCATCATTCCTGCTTTATTATAGATTCTAGAAAGCAAGAGCGTGCTTCTTGCTCTAAAGCAGAGTGTGATCAATGGATGAGAACTCTGTTGTGTGTTTCACTTCAGAAATGGAGTTAAATCCCAGGCTCTGAGTCTTCCTACAAACAAGACTTCGTTTCATGTAAGGGCAGTTACTTTAGAGCTCAAACGAACTACATCGTTAACAAAGCTCACACGTTTCTCATCTTAATTGAAAAGCATTGGATGTTAGAGGACCTGTGGTTTGTTTCAGTTTCAGAAGCAGAATTGGGCTAGATATGGTCCGTATGTGTAGGAAACACCTTTCATTTGTTCAGAGCACACTCAAGTTTCCTGCTGTATTAGAGAGTCTAGAAAGCAAGAGCATTCTTCTTGTTCTAAAGCAGAGCGAGATCCCTGGATGAGAACTATGCTTTGTGTTTCCCTTCAGAAATGGAGTTAAATCCCAGGCTCTGTGTCTTCCTACAAGCACTACTTCGTTTCAGGTAAGGGCAGTCACTTTTCAGCTCGAACAAAGTACATTGTTCATGAAGCTCACACGTTTCTCATCTTAACTGACAAGCATAGGATGTTAGAGGACCTGTGCTTTGTATGAGTTTCAGAAGCAGAGTTGGACTAGATATGGTCAGTATATGTAGGAAACACCGTTCCTTTGTTCTCAGCACACTCAATTTTCCTGCTGTCTTAGAGACTCTAAAAAGCTAGAGCGTGATCCTTGCTCTAAAACAGAGTGTGATCAATGGATGAGAACTCTGTTGTGTGTTTAAATTCAGAAATGGTGTTAAAGCCCAGGCTCTGAGTCTTCCTACAAGCAAGACATTGTTTCAGGTAAGGGCAGTTACTTTAAGCTCAAACGAACTACATTGTTCACGAAGCTCACACGTTTCTCATCTTAACTGACAAGTATTGGATGTTAGAGGACCTGTGGTTTGTTTCTGTTTCAGAAGCAGAGTTGGACTAGATATGGTCCGTATGTGTAGGAAACACCGTTCTTTTGTTCTCATCACCCTCACATTTCCTGCTGTCTTAGAGATTCTGGAAAGCAAGAGCGTGCTTCTTGCTCTAAAGCAGAGTGTGATCAATGGATGAGAACTCGGCTGTGTGTTTCACTTCAGAAATGGAGATAAATCCCAGGCTCTGTGTCTTCCTACAATTAAGACTTCATTTCAGGTAAGGGCAGTCACTTTTCAGCTAATAATAACTACATCGTTCACGAAGCTCATACGATTCTCATCTAAACTGACAAGCATTGGATGTTGGAGGACCTGTGGTTTGTTTCCATTTCAGAAGCAGAGTTGGACTAGATATGGTCCGTATGTGCAGGAAACACCGTTCTTTAGTTCTGAGCACACTCAAGTTTCCTTCTGTATTAGAGACTCTAGAAAGCAAGAGCGTGCTTCTTGCTCTAAACCAGAGTGTGATCCATGGATGAGAACTATTCTATGTGTTTCCATTCAGAAATGGAGTTAAATTCCATGCTCCGAGTCTTTCTACCAGAAAGACTTCCTTTCAGGTAAGGGCAGTCACTTTTCAGCTAAAAAGAACTACATCGTTCACGAAGCCAACACGTTTCTCATCTTAACTGACAAGCATCGGATGTTAGAGGAGCAGTGCTTTGTATCAGTTTTTCAAGCAGAGTTGGTCTAGATATGGTCTGTATGTGCAGGAAACACCGTTCTTTAGTTCTGAGCACACTCACCTTTCCGGCTGTAATAGAGAATCTAGAAAACAAGAGCGTGCTTCTTGCTCTAAAGCAGAGTGTGATCCATGGATGAGAACTATGCTGTTTGTTTCCTTCAGAAATGGAGTTAAATCCCAGGCTCTGTATCTTCCTAAAATCAAGACTTCGTTTCAGATAAAGGCAGTCACTTTTCACCTCAAAGGAACTACATCGTTCACGAAGCTCACACATTTCTCATCTTAACTGACAAGCATTGGATGTTAGAGGACCAATGCTTTGTATCAGTTTCAGAAGCAGAGTTGGACTAGATATGGTCCGTATGTGTAGGAAACACCGTTCTTTTGTTCTCATCACACTCACATTTCCTGCTGTCTTAGAGACTCTGGAAAGCAAGAGTGTGCTTCTTGCTCTAAAGCAGAGTGTGATCAATGGATGAGAACTCTGTTGTGTGTTTCACTTCAGAAATGGAGATAAATCCCAGGCTCTGAGTCTTCCTACAATCAAGACTTCGTTTCAGGTAAGGGCAGTTTCTTTACAGCTCAAACGAAACACATCGTTCATGAAGCTCATACAATTCTCATCAAAACTGACAAGCATTGGATTTTAGAGGACCTGTGCTTTGTATCAGTTTCAGAAGCAGATTTGGACTAGATATGGTCTGTATGTGTAGGAAACACCGTTCTTTTGTTCTCAGCACACTCACGTTTCCTGCATTCTTAGAGACTTTAGAAATCTAGAACGTGCTTCTTGCTCTAAAGCAGAATGTGATCCATGGATGAGAACTCTGCTGTGTGTTTCCCTTCAGAAATGGAGTTAAATCCCAGGTTCTGTGTCTTCCAAAAACCAAGACTTCGTTTCAGGTAAGGGCAGTCACTCTTCAGCTCAAAGGAACTACATTGTTCACGAAGCTCACACGTTTCTCATCTTAACTGACAAGCATTGGATGTTAGAAGATCAATACTTTGTATCAGTTTCTGAAGCAGAGTTGGACTAGATATAGTCCATATGTGTAGGGAACACCGCTCTTTGGTTCTCATCACACTCACGTTTCCTGCTGTGTTAGAGACTCTGGAAAGCAAGACCATGCTTCTTGTTCTAAAACAGAGTGTGATCAATGGATAAGACATCTGTTGTGTGTTTCAATTCAGAAATGGAGTTAAATCCCAGGCTCTGAGTCTTCCTACAAACAAGACTTCGTTTCAGATAAGGGCAGTTACATTACAGCTCAAATGAACTACATCGTTCACAAAGCTCACACTTTTCTCTTCTTAACTGACAAGCATTGGATGTTAGAGGACCTGTGGTTTGTTTTAGTTTCAGAAGCAGATTTGGACTAGATATGGTCCGTATGTGTATGAAACACCGTTCTTTTGTTCTGAGCACACTCACCTTTCCTGCTGTATTAGAGAATCTAGAAAGGAAGAGCGTGCTTCTTGCTCTAAAGCAGAGTGTGATCCATGGATGAGAACTATGCTGTTTGTTTCCTTTCAGAAATGGAGTTAAATCCCAGGCTCTGTGTCTTCCTAAAATCAAGACTTCGTTTCAGGTAAGGGCAGTCACTTTTCACCTCAAAGGAACTACATCGTTCACGAAGCTCACACGTTTCTCATCTTAAATGACAAGCATAGGATGTTAGAGGACTTGTGCTTTGTATCAATTTCAGAAGCAGAGTTGGACTAGATATGGTCCGTATGTGTAGGAAACACCGTTCTTTTGTTCTGAGCACACTCACCTTTCATGCTGTAATAGAGAATCTAGAAAAAAAGAGCGTGCTTCTTGCTCTAAAGCAGAGTGTGATCCATGGATGAGAACTACGCTGTGTGTTTCCCTTCAGAAATGGAGTTAAATCCTATGCTCTGTGTCTTCCTAAAATCAAGACTTCTTTTCAGGTAAGGGCAGTCACTTTTTACCTCAAAGGAACTACATCTTTCACGAAGCTCACACGTTTCTCATCTTAAATGACAAGCATTGGATGTTAGAGGACCTGTGCTTTGTGTCAATTTCAGAAGCAGAGTTGTACTAGATGTGGTCTGTATGTGCAGGAAACACCATTCTTTTGTTCTGAGCCCACTCATCATTCCTGCTTTATTATAGATTCTAGAAAGCAAGAGCGTGCTTCTTGCTCTAAAGCAGAGTGTGATCAATGGATGAGAACTCTGTTGTGTGTTTCACTTCAGAAATGGAGTTAAATCCCAGGCTCTGAGTCTTCCTACAAACAAGACTTCGTTTCATGTAAGGGCAGTTACTTTAGAGCTCAAACGAACTACATCGTTAACAAAGCTCACACGTTTCTCATCTTAATTGAAAAGCATTGGATGTTAGAGGACCTGTGGTTTGTTTCAGTTTCAGAAGCAGAATTGGGCTAGATATGGTCCGTATGTGTAGGAAACACCTTTCATTTGTTCAGAGCACACTCAAGTTTCCTGCTGTATTAGAGAGTCTAGAAAGCAAGAGCATTCTTCTTGTTCTAAAGCAGAGCGAGATCCCTGGATGAGAACTATGCTTTGTGTTTCCCTTCAGAAATGGAGTTAAATCCCAGGCTCTGTGTCTTCCTACAAGCACTACTTCGTTTCAGGTAAGGGCAGTCACTTTTCAGCTCGAACAAAGTACATTGTTCATGAAGCTCACACGTTTCTCATCTTAACTGACAAGCATAGGATGTTAGAGGACCTGTGCTTTGTATGAGTTTCAGAAGCAGAGTTGGACTAGATATGGTCAGTATATGTAGGAAACACCGTTCCTTTGTTCTCAGCACACTCAATTTTCCTGCTGTCTTAGAGACTCTAAAAAGCTAGAGCGTGATCCTTGCTCTAAAACAGAGTGTGATCAATGGATGAGAACTCTGTTGTGTGTTTAAATTCAGAAATGGTGTTAAAGCCCAGGCTCTGAGTCTTCCTACAAGCAAGACATTGTTTCAGGTAAGGGCAGTTACTTTAAGCTCAAACGAACTACATTGTTCACGAAGCTCACACGTTTCTCATCTTAACTGACAAGTATTGGATGTTAGAGGACCTGTGGTTTGTTTCTGTTTCAGAAGCAGAGTTGGACTAGATATGGTCCGTATGTGTAGGAAACACCGTTCTTTTGTTCTCATCACCCTCACATTTCCTGCTGTCTTAGAGATTCTGGAAAGCAAGAGCGTGCTTCTTGCTCTAAAGCAGAGTGTGATCAATGGATGAGAACTCGGCTGTGTGTTTCACTTCAGAAATGGAGATAAATCCCAGGCTCTGTGTCTTCCTACAATTAAGACTTCATTTCAGGTAAGGGCAGTCACTTTTCAGCTAATAATAACTACATCGTTCACGAAGCTCATACGATTCTCATCTAAACTGACAAGCATTGGATGTTGGAGGACCTGTGGTTTGTTTCCATTTCAGAAGCAGAGTTGGACTAGATATGGTCCGTATGTGCAGGAAACACCGTTCTTTAGTTCTGAGCACACTCAAGTTTCCTTCTGTATTAGAGACTCTAGAAAGCAAGAGCGTGCTTCTTGCTCTAAACCAGAGTGTGATCCATGGATGAGAACTATTCTATGTGTTTCCATTCAGAAATGGAGTTAAATTCCATGCTCCGAGTCTTTCTACCAGAAAGACTTCCTTTCAGGTAAGGGCAGTCACTTTTCAGCTAAAAAGAACTACATCGTTCACGAAGCCAACACGTTTCTCATCTTAACTGACAAGCATCGGATGTTAGAGGAGCAGTGCTTTGTATCAGTTTTTCAAGCAGAGTTGGTCTAGATATGGTCTGTATGTGCAGGAAACACCGTTCTTTAGTTCTGAGCACACTCACCTTTCCGGCTGTAATAGAGAATCTAGAAAACAAGAGCGTGCTTCTTGCTCTAAAGCAGAGTGTGATCCATGGATGAGAACTATGCTGTTTGTTTCCTTCAGAAATGGAGTTAAATCCCAGGCTCTGTATCTTCCTAAAATCAAGACTTCGTTTCAGATAAAGGCAGTCACTTTTCACCTCAAAGGAACTACATCGTTCACGAAGCTCACACATTTCTCATCTTAACTGACAAGCATTGGATGTTAGAGGACCAATGCTTTGTATCAGTTTCAGAAGCAGAGTTGGACTAGATATGGTCCGTATGTGTAGGAAACACCGTTCTTTTGTTCTCATCACACTCACATTTCCTGCTGTCTTAGAGACTCTGGAAAGCAAGAGTGTGCTTCTTGCTCTAAAGCAGAGTGTGATCAATGGATGAGAACTCTGTTGTGTGTTTCACTTCAGAAATGGAGATAAATCCCAGGCTCTGAGTCTTCCTACAATCAAGACTTCGTTTCAGGTAAGGGCAGTTTCTTTACAGCTCAAACGAAACACATCGTTCATGAAGCTCATACAATTCTCATCAAAACTGACAAGCATTGGATTTTAGAGGACCTGTGCTTTGTATCAGTTTCAGAAGCAGATTTGGACTAGATATGGTCTGTATGTGTAGGAAACACCGTTCTTTTGTTCTCAGCACACTCACGTTTCCTGCATTCTTAGAGACTTTAGAAATCTAGAACGTGCTTCTTGCTCTAAAGCAGAATGTGATCCATGGATGAGAACTCTGCTGTGTGTTTCCCTTCAGAAATGGAGTTAAATCCCAGGTTCTGTGTCTTCCAAAAACCAAGACTTCGTTTCAGGTAAGGGCAGTCACTCTTCAGCTCAAAGGAACTACATTGTTCACGAAGCTCACACGTTTCTCATCTTAACTGACAAGCATTGGATGTTAGAAGATCAATACTTTGTATCAGTTTCTGAAGCAGAGTTGGACTAGATATAGTCCATATGTGTAGGGAACACCGCTCTTTGGTTCTCATCACACTCACGTTTCCTGCTGTCTTAGAGACTCTGGAAAGCAAGACCATGCTTCTTGTTCTAAAACAGAGTGTGATCAATGGATGAGACATCTGTTGTGTGTTTCAATTCAGAAATGGAGTTAAATCCCAGGCTCTGAGTCTTCCTACAAACAAGACTTCGTTTCAGATAAGGGCAGTTACATTACAGCTCAAATGAACTACATCGTTCACAAAGCTCACACTTTTCTCTTCTTAACTGACAAGCATTGGATGTTAGAGGACCTGTGGTTTGTTTTAGTTTCAGAAGCAGATTTGGACTAGATATGGTCCGTATGTGTATGAAACACCGTTCTTTTGTTCTGAGCACACTCACCTTTCCTGCTGTATTAGAGAATCTAGAAAGGAAGAGCGTGCTTCTTGCTCTAAAGCAGAGTGTGATCCATGGATGAGAACTATGCTGTTTGTTTCCCTTCAGAAATGGAGTTAAATCCCAGGCTCTGTGTCTTCCTAAAATCAAGACTTCGTTTCAGGTAAGGGCAGTCACTTTTCACCTCAAAGGAACTACATCGTTCACAAAGCTCACACGTTTCTCATCTTAAATGACAAGCATAGGATGTTAGAGGACCTGTGCTTTGTATCAATTTCAGAAGCAGAGTTGGACTAGATATGGTCCGTATGTGTAGGAAACACCGTTCTTTTGTTCTGAGCACACTCACCTTTCATGCTGTAATAGAGAATCTAGAAAAAAAGAGCGTGCTTCTTGCTCTAAAGCAGAGTGTGATCCATGGATGAGAACTACGCTGTGTGTTTCCCTTCAGAAATGGAGTTAAATCCTATGCTCTGTGTCTTCCTAAAATCAAGACTTCTTTTCAGGTAAGGGCAGTCACTTTTTACCTCAAAGGAACTACATCTTTCACGAAGCTCACACGTTTCTCATCTTAAATGACAAGCATTGGATGTTAGAGGACCTGTGCTTTGTGTCAATTTCAGAAGCAGAGTTGTACTAGATGTGGTCTGTATGTGCAGGAAACACCATTCTTTTGTTCTGAGCCCACTCATCATTCCTGCTTTATTATAGATTCTAGAAAGCAAGAGCGTGCTTCTTGCTCTAAAGCAGAGTGTGATCAATGGATGAGAACTCTGTTGTGTGTTTCACTTCAGAAATGGAGTTAAATCCCAGGCTCTGAGTCTTCCTACAAACAAGACTTCGTTTCATGTAAGGGCAGTTACTTTAGAGCTCAAACGAACTACATCGTTAACAAAGCTCACACGTTTCTCATCTTAATTGAAAAGCATTGGATGTTAGAGGACCTGTGGTTTGTTTCAGTTTCAGAAGCAGAATTGGGCTAGATATGGTCCGTATGTGTAGGAAACACCTTTCATTTGTTCAGAGCACACTCAAGTTTCCTGCTGTATTAGAGACTCTAGAAAGCAAGAGCATTCTTCTTGTTCTAAAGCAGAGCGAGATCCCTGGATGAGAACTATGCTTTGTGTTTCCCTTCAGAAATGGAGTTAAATCCCAGGCTCTGTGTCTTCCTACAAGCACTACTTCGTTTCAGGTAAGGGCAGTCACTTTTCAGCTCGAACAAAGTACATTGTTCATGAAGCTCACACGTTTCTCATCTTAACTGGCAAGCATTGGATGTTAGAGGACCAGTGCTTTGTATGAGTTTCAGAAGCAGAGTTGGACTAGATATGGTCCGTATATGTAGGAAACACCGTTCCTTTGTTCTCAGCACACTCAATTTTCCTGCTGTCTTAGAGACTCTAAAAAGCTAGAGCGTGATCCTTGCTCTAAAACAGAGTGTGATCAATGGATGAGAACTCTGTTGTGTGTTTAAATTCAGAAATGGTGTTAAAGCCCAGGCTCTGAGTCTTCCTACAAGCAAGACATTGTTTCAGGTAAGGGCAGTTACTTTAAGCTCAAACGAACTACATTGTTCACGAAGCTCACACGTTTCTCATCTTAACTGACAAGTATTGGATGTTAGAGGACCTGTGGTTTGTTTCTGTTTCAGAAGCAGAGTTGGACTAGATATGGTCCGTATGTGTAGGAAACACCGTTCTTTTGTTCTCATCACCCTCACATTTCCTGCTGTCTTAGAGATTCTGGAAAGCAAGAGCGTGCTTCTTGCTCTAAAGCAGAGTGTGATCAATGGATGAGAACTCGGCTGTGTGTTTCACTTCAGAAATGGAGATAAATCCCAGGCTCTGTGTCTTCCTACAATTAAGACTTCATTTCAGGTAAGGGCAGTCACTTTTCAGCTAATAATAACTACATCGTTCACGAAGCTCATACGATTCTCATCTAAACTGACAAGCATTGGATGTTGGAGGACCTGTGGTTTGTTTCCATTTCAGAAGCAGAGTTGGACTAGATATGGTCCGTATGTGCAGGAAACACCGTTCTTTAGTTCTGAGCACACTCAAGTTTCCTTCTGTATTAGAGACTCTAGAAAGCAAGAGCGTGCTTCTTGCTCTAAACCAGAGTGTGATCCATGGATGAGAACTATTCTATGTGTTTCCATTCAGAAATGGAGTTAAATTCCATGCTCCGAGTCTTTCTACCAGAAAGACTTCCTTTCAGGTAAGGGCAGTCACTTTTCAGCTAAAAAGAACTACATCGTTCACGAAGCCAACACGTTTCTCATCTTAACTGACAAGCATCGGATGTTAGAGGAGCAGTGCTTTGTATCAGTTTTTCAAGCAGAGTTGGTCTAGATATGGTCTGTATGTGCAGGAAACACCGTTCTTTAGTTCTGAGCACACTCACCTTTCCGGCTGTAATAGAGAATCTAGAAAACAAGAGCGTGCTTCTTGCTCTAAAGCAGAGTGTGATCCATGGATGAGAACTATGCTGTTTGTTTCCTTCAGAAATGGAGTTAAATCCCAGGCTCTGTATCTTCCTAAAATCAAGACTTCGTTTCAGATAAAGGCAGTCACTTTTCACCTCAAAGGAACTACATCGTTCACGAAGCTCACACATTTCTCATCTTAACTGACAAGCATTGGATGTTAGAGGACCAATGCTTTGTATCAGTTTCAGAAGCAGAGTTGGACTAGATATGGTCCGTATGTGTAGGAAACACCGTTCTTTTGTTCTCATCACACTCACATTTCCTGCTGTCTTAGAGACTCTGGAAAGCAAGAGTGTGCTTCTTGCTCTAAAGCAGAGTGTGATCAATGGATGAGAACTCTGTTGTGTGTTTCACTTCAGAAATGGAGATAAATCCCAGGCTCTGAGTCTTCCTACAATCAAGACTTCGTTTCAGGTAAGGGCAGTTTCTTTACAGCTCAAACGAAACACATCGTTCATGAAGCTCATACAATTCTCATCAAAACTGACAAGCATTGGATTTTAGAGGACCTGTGCTTTGTATCAGTTTCAGAAGCAGATTTGGACTAGATATGGTCTGTATGTGTAGGAAACACCGTTCTTTTGTTCTCAGCACACTCACGTTTCCTGCATTCTTAGAGACTTTAGAAATCTAGAACGTGCTTCTTGCTCTAAAGCAGAATGTGATCCATGGATGAGAACTCTGCTGTGTGTTTCCCTTCAGAAATGGAGTTAAATCCCAGGTTCTGTGTCTTCCAAAAACCAAGACTTCGTTTCAGGTAAGGGCAGTCACTCTTCAGCTCAAAGGAACTACATTGTTCACGAAGCTCACACGTTTCTCATCTTAACTGACAAGCATTGGATGTTAGAAGATCAATACTTTGTATCAGTTTCTGAAGCAGAGTTGGACTAGATATAGTCCATATGTGTAGGGAACACCGCTCTTTGGTTCTCATCACACTCACGTTTCCTGCTGTGTTAGAGACTCTGGAAAGCAAGACCATGCTTCTTGTTCTAAAACAGAGTGTGATCAATGGATGAGACATCTGTTGTGTGTTTCAATTCAGAAATGGAGTTAAATCCCAGGCTCTGAGTCTTCCTACAAACAAGACTTCGTTTCAGATAAGGGCAGTTACATTACAGCTCAAATGAACTACATCGTTCACAAAGCTCACACTTTTCTCTTCTTAACTGACAAGCATTGGATGTTAGAGGACCTGTGGTTTGTTTTAGTTTCAGAAGCAGATTTGGACTAGATATGGTCCGTATGTGTATGAAACACCGTTCTTTTGTTCTGAGCACACTCACCTTTCCTGCTGTATTAGAGAATCTAGAAAGGAAGAGCGTGCTTCTTGCTCTAAAGCAGAGTGTGATCCATGGATGAGAACTATGCTGTTTGTTTCCTTTCAGAAATGGAGTTAAATCCCAGGCTCTGTGTCTTCCTAAAATCAAGACTTCGTTTCAGGTAAGGGCAGTCACTTTTCACCTCAAAGGAACTACATCGTTCACGAAGCTCACACGTTTCTCATCTTAAATGACAAGCATAGGATGTTAGAGGACTTGTGCTTTGTATCAATTTCAGAAGCAGAGTTGGACTAGATATGGTCCGTATGTGTAGGAAACACCGTTCTTTTGTTCTGAGCACACTCACCTTTCATGCTGTAATAGAGAATCTAGAAAAAAAGAGCGTGCTTCTTGCTCTAAAGCAGAGTGTGATCCATGGATGAGAACTATGCTGTGTGTTTCCCTTCAGAAATGGAGTTAAATCCTATGCTCTGTGTCTTCCTAAAATCAAGACTTCTTTTCAGGTAAGGGCAGTCACTTTTTACCTCAAAGGAACTACATCTTTCACGAAGCTCACACGTTTCTCATCTTAAATGACAAGCATTGGATGTTAGAGGACCTGTGCTTTGTGTCAATTTCAGAAGCAGAGTTGTACTAGATGTGGTCTGTATGTGCAGGAAACACCGTTCTTTTGTTCTGAGCCCACTCATCATTCCTGCTTTATTATAGATTCTAGAAAGCAAGAGCGTGCTTCTTGCTCTAAAGCAGAGTGTGATCCATGGATGAGAACTATGCTGTTTGTTTCTTTCAGAAATGGAGTTAAATCCCAGGCTCTGTATCTTCCTAAAATCAAGACTTCGTTTCAGATAAAGGCAGTCACTTTTCACCTCAAAGGAACTACATCGTTCACGAAGCTCACACATTTCTCATCTTAAATGACAAGCATTGGATGTTTGAGGACCAATGCTTTGTATCAGTTTCAGAAGCAGAGTTGGACTAGATATGGTCCGTATGTGTAGGAAACACCTTTCCTTTGTTCAGAGCACACTCAAGTTTCCTGCTGTATTAGAGACTCTAGAAAGCAAGAGCATTCTTCTTGTTCTAAAGCAGAGCGAGATCCCTGGATGAGAACTATGCTGTGTGTTTCCCTTCAGAAATGGAGTTAAATCCCAGGCTCTGTGTCTTCCTAAAAGCACTACTTCGTTTCAGGCAAGGGCAGTCACTTTTCAGCTCTAACAAAGTACATCGTTCATGAAGCTCACACGTTTCTCATCTTAACTGACAAGCATTGGATGTTAGAGGACCAGTGCTTTGTATGAGTTTCAGAAGCAGAGTTGGACTAGATATGGTCCGTATATGTAGGAAACACCGTTCCTTTGTTCTCAGCACACTCAATTTTCCTGCTGTCTTAGAGACACTAAAAAGCTAGAGCGTGATCCTTGCTCTAAAGCAGAGTGTGATCAATGGATGAGAACTCGGCTGTGTGTTTCACTTCAGAAATGGAGATAAATCCCATGCTCTGAGTCTTCCTACAATCAAGACTTCGTTTCAGGTAAGGTCAGTCATTTTTCAGCTAAAAAGATCTACATCGTTCATTAAGCTCATACAATTCTCATCAAAACTGACAAGCATTGGATTTTAGAGGACCTGTGCTTTGTATCAGTTTCAGAAGCAGATTTGGACTAGATATGGTCTGTATGTGTAGGAAACACCGTTCTTTTGTTCTCAGCACACTCACGTTTCCTGCATTCTTAGAGACTTTAGAAATCTAGAACGTGCTTCTTGCTCTAAAGCAGAATGTGATCCATGGATGAGAACTCTGCTGTGTGTTTCCCTTCAGAAATGGAGTTAAATCCCAGGTTCTGTGTCTTCCAAAAACCAAGACTTCGTTTCAGGTAAGGGCAGTCACTCTTCAGCTCAAAGGAACTACATTGTTCACTAAGCTCACACGTTTCTCATCTTAACTGACAAGGATTGGATGTTAGAAGATCAATACTTTGTATCAGTTTCTGAAGCAGAGTTGGACTAGATATAGTCCATATGTGTAGGGAACACCGCTCTTTGGTTCTCATCACACTCACGTTTCCTGCTGTCTTAGAGACTCTGGAAAGCAAGACCATGCTTCTTGTTCTAAAACAGTGTGTGATCAATGGATGAGACATCTGTTGTGTGTTTCAATTCAGAAATGGAGTTAAATCCCAGGCTCTGAGTCTTCCTACAAACAAGACTTCGTTTCAGATAAGGGCAGTTACATTACAGCTCAAATGAACTACATCGTTCACAAAGCTCACACTTTTCTCTTCTTAACTGACCAGCATTGGATGTTAGAGGACCTGTGGTTTGTTTTAGTTTCAGAAGCAGATTTGGACTAGATATGGTCCTTATGTGTATGAAACACCGTACTTTTGTTCTGAGCACACTCACCTTTCCAGCTGTAATAGAAAATCTAGAAAACAAGAGTGTGCTTCTTGCTCTAAAGCAGAGTGTGATCCATGGATGAGAACTATGCTGTGTGTTTCCTTTCAGAAATCGAGTTAAATCCCAGGCTCTGTGTCTTCCTAAAATCAAGACTTCGTTTCAGGTAAGGGCAGTCACTTTTCACCTCAAAGGAACTACATCGTTCACGAAGCTCACACGTTTCTCATCTTAAATGACAATCATTGGATGTTAGAGGACCTGTGCTTTGTGTCAATTTCAGAAGTAGAGTTGGACTAGATATGGTCCGTAGGTGCAGGAAACACCGTTCTTTTGTTCTGAGCACACTCACCTTTCATGCTGTAATAGAGAATCTAGAAAAAAAGAGCGTGCTTCTTGCTCTAAAGCAGAGTGTGATCCATGGATGAGAACTACGCTGTGTGTTTCCCTTCAGAAATGGAGTTAAATCCTATGCTCTGTGTCTTCCTAAAATCAAGACTTCTTTTCAGGTAAGGGCAGTCACTTTTTACCTCAAAGGAACTACATCTTTCACGAAGCTCACACGTTTCTCATCTTAAATGACAAGCATTGGATGTTAGAGGACCTGTGCTTTGTGTCAATTTCAGAAGCAGAGTTGTACTAGATGTGGTCTGTATGTGCAGGAAACACCATTCTTTTGTTCTGAGCCCACTCATCATTCCTGCTTTATTATAGATTCTAGAAAGCAAGAGCGTGCTTCTTGCTCTAAAGCAGAGTGTGATCAATGGATGAGAACTCTGTTGTGTGTTTCACTTCAGAAATGGAGTTAAATCCCAGGCTCTGAGTCTTCCTACAAACAAGACTTCGTTTCATGTAAGGGCAGTTACTTTAGAGCTCAAACGAACTACATCGTTAACAAAGCTCACACGTTTCTCATCTTAATTGAAAAGCATTGGATGTTAGAGGACCTGTGGTTTGTTTCAGTTTCAGAAGCAGAATTGGGCTAGATATGGTCCGTATGTGTAGGAAACACCTTTCATTTGTTCAGAGCACACTCAAGTTTCCTGCTGTATTAGAGACTCTAGAAAGCAAGAGCATTCTTCTTGTTCTAAAGCAGAGCGAGATCCCTGGATGAGAACTATGCTTTGTGTTTCCCTTCAGAAATGGAGTTAAATCCCAGGCTCTGTGTCTTCCTACAAGCACTACTTCGTTTCAGGTAAGGGCAGTCACTTTTCAGCTCGAACAAAGTACATTGTTCATGAAGCTCACACGTTTCTCATCTTAACTGGCAAGCATTGGATGTTAGAGGACCAGTGCTTTGTATGAGTTTCAGAAGCAGAGTTGGACTAGATATGGTCCGTATATGTAGGAAACACCGTTCCTTTGTTCTCAGCACACTCAATTTTCCTGCTGTCTTAGAGACTCTAAAAAGCTAGAGCGTGATCCTTGCTCTAAAACAGAGTGTGATCAATGGATGAGAACTCTGTTGTGTGTTTAAATTCAGAAATGGTGTTAAAGCCCAGGCTCTGAGTCTTCCTACAAGCAAGACATTGTTTCAGGTAAGGGCAGTTACTTTAAGCTCAAACGAACTACATTGTTCACGAAGCTCACACGTTTCTCATCTTAACTGACAAGTATTGGATGTTAGAGGACCTGTGGTTTGTTTCTGTTTCAGAAGCAGAGTTGGACTAGATATGGTCCGTATGTGTAGGAAACACCGTTCTTTTGTTCTCATCACCCTCACATTTCCTGCTGTCTTAGAGATTCTGGAAAGCAAGAGCGTGCTTCTTGCTCTAAAGCAGAGTGTGATCAATGGATGAGAACTCGGCTGTGTGTTTCACTTCAGAAATGGAGATAAATCCCAGGCTCTGTGTCTTCCTACAATTAAGACTTCATTTCAGGTAAGGGCAGTCACTTTTCAGCTAATAATAACTACATCGTTCACGAAGCTCATACGATTCTCATCTAAACTGACAAGCATTGGATGTTGGAGGACCTGTGGTTTGTTTCCATTTCAGAAGCAGAGTTGGACTAGATATGGTCCGTATGTGCAGGAAACACCGTTCTTTAGTTCTGAGCACACTCAAGTTTCCTTCTGTATTAGAGACTCTAGAAAGCAAGAGCGTGCTTCTTGCTCTAAACCAGAGTGTGATCCATGGATGAGAACTATTCTATGTGTTTCCATTCAGAAATGGAGTTAAATTCCATGCTCCGAGTCTTTCTACCAGAAAGACTTCCTTTCAGGTAAGGGCAGTCACTTTTCAGCTAAAAAGAACTACATCGTTCACGAAGCCAACACGTTTCTCATCTTAACTGACAAGCATCGGATGTTAGAGGAGCAGTGCTTTGTATCAGTTTTTCAAGCAGAGTTGGTCTAGATATGGTCTGTATGTGCAGGAAACACCGTTCTTTAGTTCTGAGCACACTCACCTTTCCGGCTGTAATAGAGAATCTAGAAAACAAGAGCGTGCTTCTTGCTCTAAAGCAGAGTGTGATCCATGGATGAGAACTATGCTGTTTGTTTCCTTCAGAAATGGAGTTAAATCCCAGGCTCTGTATCTTCCTAAAATCAAGACTTCGTTTCAGATAAAGGCAGTCACTTTTCACCTCAAAGGAACTACATCGTTCACGAAGCTCACACATTTCTCATCTTAACTGACAAGCATTGGATGTTAGAGGACCAATGCTTTGTATCAGTTTCAGAAGCAGAGTTGGACTAGATATGGTCCGTATGTGTAGGAAACACCGTTCTTTTGTTCTCATCACACTCACATTTCCTGCTGTCTTAGAGACTCTGGAAAGCAAGAGTGTGCTTCTTGCTCTAAAGCAGAGTGTGATCAATGGATGAGAACTCTGTTGTGTGTTTCACTTCAGAAATGGAGATAAATCCCAGGCTCTGAGTCTTCCTACAATCAAGACTTCGTTTCAGGTAAGGGCAGTTTCTTTACAGCTCAAACGAAACACATCGTTCATGAAGCTCATACAATTCTCATCAAAACTGACAAGCATTGGATTTTAGAGGACCTGTGCTTTGTATCAGTTTCAGAAGCAGATTTGGACTAGATATGGTCTGTATGTGTAGGAAACACCGTTCTTTTGTTCTCAGCACACTCACGTTTCCTGCATTCTTAGAGACTTTAGAAATCTAGAACGTGCTTCTTGCTCTAAAGCAGAATGTGATCCATGGATGAGAACTCTGCTGTGTGTTTCCCTTCAGAAATGGAGTTAAATCCCAGGTTCTGTGTCTTCCAAAAACCAAGACTTCGTTTCAGGTAAGGGCAGTCACTCTTCAGCTCAAAGGAACTACATTGTTCACGAAGCTCACACGTTTCTCATCTTAACTGACAAGCATTGGATGTTAGAAGATCAATACTTTGTATCAGTTTCTGAAGCAGAGTTGGACTAGATATAGTCCATATGTGTAGGGAACACCGCTCTTTGGTTCTCATCACACTCACGTTTCCTGCTGTGTTAGAGACTCTGGAAAGCAAGACCATGCTTCTTGTTCTAAAACAGAGTGTGATCAATGGATGAGACATCTGTTGTGTGTTTCAATTCAGAAATGGAGTTAAATCCCAGGCTCTGAGTCTTCCTACAAACAAGACTTCGTTTCAGATAAGGGCAGTTACATTACAGCTCAAATGAACTACATCGTTCACAAAGCTCACACTTTTCTCTTCTTAACTGACAAGCATTGGATGTTAGAGGACCTGTGGTTTGTTTTAGTTTCAGAAGCAGATTTGGACTAGATATGGTCCGTATGTGTATGAAACACCGTTCTTTTGTTCTGAGCACACTCACCTTTCCTGCTGTATTAGAGAATCTAGAAAGGAAGAGCGTGCTTCTTGCTCTAAAGCAGAGTGTGATCCATGGATGAGAACTATGCTGTTTGTTTCCTTTCAGAAATGGAGTTAAATCCCAGGCTCTGTGTCTTCCTAAAATCAAGACTTCGTTTCAGGTAAGGGCAGTCACTTTTCACCTCAAAGGAACTACATCGTTCACGAAGCTCACACGTTTCTCATCTTAAATGACAAGCATAGGATGTTAGAGGACTTGTGCTTTGTATCAATTTCAGAAGCAGAGTTGGACTAGATATGGTCCGTATGTGTAGGAAACACCGTTCTTTTGTTCTGAGCACACTCACCTTTCATGCTGTAATAGAGAATCTAGAAAAAAAGAGCGTGCTTCTTGCTCTAAAGCAGAGTGTGATCCATGGATGAGAACTATGCTGTGTGTTTCCCTTCAGAAATGGAGTTAAATCCTATGCTCTGTGTCTTCCTAAAATCAAGACTTCTTTTCAGGTAAGGGCAGTCACTTTTTACCTCAAAGGAACTACATCTTTCACGAAGCTCACACGTTTCTCATCTTAAATGACAAGCATTGGATGTTAGAGGACCTGTGCTTTGTGTCAATTTCAGAAGCAGAGTTGTACTAGATGTGGTCTGTATGTGCAGGAAACACCGTTCTTTTGTTCTGAGCCCACTCATCATTCCTGCTTTATTATAGATTCTAGAAAGCAAGAGCGTGCTTCTTGCTCTAAAGCAGAGTGTGATCCATGGATGAGAACTATGCTGTTTGTTTCTTTCAGAAATGGAGTTAAATCCCAGGCTCTGTATCTTCCTAAAATCAAGACTTCGTTTCAGATAAAGGCAGTCACTTTTCACCTCAAAGGAACTACATCGTTCACGAAGCTCACACATTTCTCATCTTAAATGACAAGCATTGGATGTTTGAGGACCAATGCTTTGTATCAGTTTCAGAAGCAGAGTTGGACTAGATATGGTCCGTATGTGTAGGAAACACCTTTCCTTTGTTCAGAGCACACTCAAGTTTCCTGCTGTATTAGAGACTCTAGAAAGCAAGAGCATTCTTCTTGTTCTAAAGCAGAGCGAGATCCCTGGATGAGAACTATGCTGTGTGTTTCCCTTCAGAAATGGAGTTAAATCCCAGGCTCTGTGTCTTCCTAAAAGCACTACTTCGTTTCAGGCAAGGGCAGTCACTTTTCAGCTCTAACAAAGTACATCGTTCATGAAGCTCACACGTTTCTCATCTTAACTGACAAGCATTGGATGTTAGAGGACCAGTGCTTTGTATGAGTTTCAGAAGCAGAGTTGGACTAGATATGGTCCGTATATGTAGGAAACACCGTTCCTTTGTTCTCAGCACACTCAATTTTCCTGCTGTCTTAGAGACACTAAAAAGCTAGAGCGTGATCCTTGCTCTAAAGCAGAGTGTGATCAATGGATGAGAACTCGGCTGTGTGTTTCACTTCAGAAATGGAGATAAATCCCATGCTCTGAGTCTTCCTACAATCAAGACTTCGTTTCAGGTAAGGTCAGTCATTTTTCAGCTAAAAAGATCTACATCGTTCATTAAGCTCATACAATTCTCATCAAAACTGACAAGCATTGGATTTTAGAGGACCTGTGCTTTGTATCAGTTTCAGAAGCAGATTTGGACTAGATATGGTCTGTATGTGTAGGAAACACCGTTCTTTTGTTCTCAGCACACTCACGTTTCCTGCATTCTTAGAGACTTTAGAAATCTAGAACGTGCTTCTTGCTCTAAAGCAGAATGTGATCCATGGATGAGAACTCTGCTGTGTGTTTCCCTTCAGAAATGGAGTTAAATCCCAGGTTCTGTGTCTTCCAAAAACCAAGACTTCGTTTCAGGTAAGGGCAGTCACTCTTCAGCTCAAAGGAACTACATTGTTCACTAAGCTCACACGTTTCTCATCTTAACTGACAAGGATTGGATGTTAGAAGATCAATACTTTGTATCAGTTTCTGAAGCAGAGTTGGACTAGATATAGTCCATATGTGTAGGGAACACCGCTCTTTGGTTCTCATCACACTCACGTTTCCTGCTGTCTTAGAGACTCTGGAAAGCAAGACCATGCTTCTTGTTCTAAAACAGTGTGTGATCAATGGATGAGACATCTGTTGTGTGTTTCAATTCAGAAATGGAGTTAAATCCCAGGCTCTGAGTCTTCCTACAAACAAGACTTCGTTTCAGATAAGGGCAGTTACATTACAGCTCAAATGAACTACATCGTTCACAAAGCTCACACTTTTCTCTTCTTAACTGACCAGCATTGGATGTTAGAGGACCTGTGGTTTGTTTTAGTTTCAGAAGCAGATTTGGACTAGATATGGTCCTTATGTGTATGAAACACCGTACTTTTGTTCTGAGCACACTCACCTTTCCAGCTGTAATAGAAAATCTAGAAAACAAGAGTGTGCTTCTTGCTCTAAAGCAGAGTGTGATCCATGGATGAGAACTATGCTGTGTGTTTCCTTTCAGAAATCGAGTTAAATCCCAGGCTCTGTGTCTTCCTAAAATCAAGACTTCGTTTCAGGTAAGGGCAGTCACTTTTCACCTCAAAGGAACTACATCGTTCACGAAGCTCACACGTTTCTCATCTTAAATGACAATCATTGGATGTTAGAGGACCTGTGCTTTGTGTCAATTTCAGAAGTAGAGTTGGACTAGATATGGTCCGTAGGTGCAGGAAACACCGTTCTTTTGTTCTGAGCACACTCACCTTTCCGGCTGTAATAGAGAATCTAGAAAACAAGAGCGTGCTTCTTGCTCTAAAGCAGAGTGTGATCCATGGATGAGAACTATGCTGTTTGTTTCCTTCAGAAATGGAGTTAAATCCCAGGCTCTGTATCTTCCTAAAATCAAGACTTCGTTTCTGATAAAGGCAGTCACTTTTCACCTCAAAGGAACTACATCGTTCACGAAGCTCACACATTTCTCATCTTAACTGACAAGCATTGGATGTTAGAGGACCAATGCTTTGTATCAGTTTCAGAAGCAGAGTTGGACTAGATATGGTCCGTATGTGTAGGAAACACCGTTCTTTTGTTCTCATCACACTCACATTTCCTGCTGTCTTAGAGACTCTGGAAAGCAAGAGTGTGCTTCTTGCTCTAAAGCAGAGTGTGATCAATGGATGAGAACTCTGTTGTGTGTTTCACTTCAGAAATGGAGATAAATCCCAGGCTCTGAGTCTTCCTACAAACAAGACTTCGTTTCAGGTAAGGGCAGTTTCTTACAGCTCAAACGAAACACATAGTTCATGAAGCTCATACAATTCTCATCAAAACTGACAAGCATTGGATTTTAGAGGACCTGTGCTTTGTATCAGTTTCAGAAGCAGATTTGGACTAGATATGGTCTGTATGTGTAGGAAACACCGTTCTTTTGTTCTCAGCACACTCACGTTTCCTGCATTCTTAGAGACTTTAGAAATCTAGAACGTGCTTCTTGCTCTAAAGCAGAATGTGATCCATGGATGAGAACTCTGCTGTGTGTTTCCCTTCAGAAATGGAGTTAAATCCCAGGTTCTGTGTCTTCCAAAAACCAGGACTTCGTTTCAGGTAAGGGCAGTCACTCTTCAGCTCAAAGGAACTACATTGTTCACGAAGCTCACACGTTTCTCATCTTAACTGACAAGCATTGGATGTTAGAAGATCAATACTTTGTATCAGTTTCTGAAGCAGAGTTGGACTAGATATAGTCCATATGTGTAGGGAACACCGCTCTTTGGTTCTCATCACACTCACGTTTCCTGCTGTCTTAGAGACTCTGGAAAGCAAGACCATGCTTCTTGTTCTAAAACAGAGTGTGATCAATGGATGAGACATCTGTTGTGTGTTTCACTTCAGAAATGGAGTTAAATCCCAGGCTCTGAGTCTTCCTACAAACAATACTTCGTTTCATATAAGGGCAGTTACATTACAGCTCAAACGAACTACATCATTCACAAAGCTCACACTTTTCTCTTCTTAACTGACAAGCATTGGATGTTAGAGAACCTGTGGTTTGTTTTAGTGTCAGAAGCAGATTTAGACTAGATATGGTCCATATGTGTATGAAACACCGTTCTTTTGTTCTGAGCACACTCACCTTTCCGGCTGTAATAGAGAATCTAGAAAACAAGAGTGTGATTCTTGCTCTAAAGCAGAGTGTGATCCATGGATGAGAACTATGCTGTGTGTTTCCTTTCAGAAATGGAGTTAAATCCCAGGCTCTGTGTCTTCCTAAATTCAAGACTTCGTTTCAGGTAAGGGCAGTCACATTTCAACTCAAAGGAACTACATCGTTCACGAAGCTCACACATTTCTCATCTTAACTGACAAGCATTGGATGTTAGAGGACCAATGCTTTGTATCAGTTTCAGAAGCAGAGTTGGACTAGATATGGTCTGTATGTGTAGGAAACACCGTTCTTTTGTTCTCATCACACTCACATTTCCTGCTGTCTTAGAGACTCTGGAAAGCAAGAGTGTGCTTCTTGCTCTAAAGCAGAGTGTGATCAATGGATGAGAACTCTGTTGTGTGTTTCACTTCAGAAATGGAGATAAATCCCAGGCTCTGAGTCTTCCTACAATCAAGACTTCGTTTCAGGTAAGGGCAGTTTCTTACAGCTCAAACGAAACTCATAGTTCTTGAAGCTCATACAATTCTCATCAAAACTGACAAGCATTGGATTTTAGAGGACTTGTGCTTTGTATCAGTTTCAGAAGCAGATTTGGACTAGATATGGTGTGTATGTGTAGGAAACACCGTTCTTTTGTTCTCAGCACACTCACGTTTCCTGCATTCTTAGAGACTTTAGAAATCTAGAACGTGCTTCTTGCTCTAAAGCAGAATGTGATCCATGGATGAGAACTCTGCTGTGTGTTTCCCTTCAGAAATGGAGTTAAATCCCAGGTTCTGTGTCTTCCAAAAACCAGGACTTCGTTTCAGGTAAGGGCAGTCACTCTTCAGCTCAAAGGAACTACATTGTTCACGAAGCTCACACGTTTCTCATCTTAACTGACAAGCATTGGATGTTAGAAGATCAATACTTTGTATCAGTTTCTGAAGCAGAGTTGGACTAGATATAGTCCATATGTGTAGGGAACACCGCTCTTTGGTTCTCATCACACTCACGTTTCCTGCTGTCTTAGAGACTCTGGAAAGCAAGACCATGCTTCTTGTTCTAAAACAGAGTGTGATCAATGGATGAGACATCTGTTGTGTGTTTCACTTCAGAAATGGAGTTAAATCCCAGGCTCTGAGTCTTCCTACAAACAATACTTCGTTTCATATAAGGGCAGTTACATTACAGCTCAAACGAACTACATCATTCACAAAGCTCACACTTTTCTCTTCTTAACTGACAAGCATTGGATGTTAGAGAACCTGTGGTTTGTTTTAGTGTCAGAAGCAGATTTAGACTAGATATGGTCCATATGTGTATGAAACACCGTTCTTTTGTTCTGAGCACACTCACCTTTCCGGCTGTAATAGAGAATCTAGAAAACAAGAGTGTGATTCTTGCTCTAAAGCAGAGTGTGATCCATGGATGAGAACTATGCTGTGTGTTTCCTTTCAGAAATGGAGTTAAATCCCAGGCTCTGTGTCTTCCTAAATTCAAGACTTCGTTTCAGGTAAGGGCAGTCACATTTCAACTCAAAGGAACTACATCGTTCACGAAGCTCACACATTTCTCATCTTAACTGACAAGCATTGGATGTTAGAGGACCAATGCTTTGTATCAGTTTCAGAAGCAGAGTTGGACTAGATATGGTCTGTATGTGTAGGAAACACCGTTCTTTTGTTCTCATCACACTCACATTTCCTGCTGTCTTAGAGACTCTGGAAAGCAAGAGTGTGCTTCTTGCTCTAAAGCAGAGTGTGATCAATGGATGAGAACTCTGTTGTGTGTTTCACTTCAGAAATGGAGATAAATCCCAGGATCTGAGTCTTCCTACAATCAAGACTTCGTTTCAGGTAAGGGCAGTTTCTTTACACCTCAAACGAAACACATCGTTCATGAAGCTCATACAATTCTCATCAAAACTGACAAGCATTGGATGTTGGAGGACCTGTGGTTTGTTTCAGTTTCAGAAGCAGAATTGGGCTAGATATGTTCCGTATGTGTAGGAAACACCTTTCCTTTGTTCAGAGCACACTCAAGTTTCCTGCTGTATTAGAGACTCTAGAAAGCAAGAGCATTCTTCTTGTTCTAAAGCAGAGCGAGATCCCTGGATGAGAACTATGCTGAGTGTTTCCGTTCAGAAATGGAGTTAAATCCCAGGCTCTGTGTCTTCCTACAAGCACTACTTCGTTTCAGGTAAGGGCAGTCACTTTTCAGCTATAACAAAGTACATCGTTCATGAAGCTCACACGTTTCTCATCTTAACTGACAAGCATTGGATGTTAGAGGACAAGTGCTTTGTATCAGTTTCAGAAGCAGAGTTGGACTAGATATGGTCCGTATATGTAGGAAACACCGTTCCTTTGTTCTCAGCACACTCAATTTTCCTACTGTCTTAGAGACTCTAAAAAGCTAGAGCGTGATCCTTGCTCTAAAGCAGAGTGTGATCAATGGATGAGAACTCTGTTGTGTGTTTAAATTCAGAAATGGTGTTAAAGCCCAGGCTCTGAGTCTTCCTACAAGCAAGACTTTGTTTCAGGTAAGGGCAGTTACTTTAAGCTCAAACGAACTACATTGTTCACGAAGCTCACACGTTTCTCATCTTAACTGACAAGTATTGTATGTTAGAGGACCTGTGGTTTGTTTCTGTTTCAGAAGCAGAGTTGGACTAGATATGGTCCGTATGTGTAGGAAACACCGTTCTTTTGTTCTCATCACACTCATATTTCCTGCTGTCTTAGAGATTCTGGAAAGCAAGAGCGTGCTTCTTGCGCTAAAGTAGAGTGTGATCAATGGATGAGAACTCGGCTGTGTGTTTCACTTCAGAAATGGAGATAAATCCCAGGCTCTGAGTCTTCCTACAATCAAGACTTCGTTTCAGGTAAGGGCAGTCACTTTTCATCTAAAAAGAACTACATCGTTCACGAAGGTCATACGATTCTCATCTAAACTGACAAGCATTGGATGTTAGAGGACCTGTGGTTTGTTTCCATTTCAGAAGCAGAGTTGGACTAGATATGGTCCGTATGTGCAGGAAACACCGTTCTTTAGTTCTGAGCACACTCAAGTTTCCTTCTGTATTAGAGACTCTAGAAAGCAAGAGCGTGCTTCTTGCTCTAAACCAGAGTGTGATCCATGGATGAGAACTATTCTATGTGTTTCCATTCAGAAATGGAGTTAAATTCCATGCTCCGAGTCTTTCTACCAGAAAGACTTCCTTTCAGGTAAGGGCAGTCTCTTTTCAGCTAAAATGAACTACATCGTTCATGAAGCCAACACGTTTCTCATCTTAACTGACAAGCATCGGATGTTAGAGGAGCAGTGCTTTGTATCAGTTTTTCAAGCAGAGTTGGTCTAGATATGGTCTGTATGTGCAGGAAACACCGTTCTTTAGTTCTGAGCACACTCACCTTTCCGGCTGTAATGGAGAATCTAGAAAACAAGAGCGTGCTTCTTGCTCTAAAGCAGAGTGTGATCCATGGATGAGAACTATGCTGTTTGTTTCCTTCAGAAATGGAGTTAAATCCCAGGCTCTGTATCTTCCTAAAATCAAGACTTCGTTTCAGATAAAGGAAGTCACTTTTCACCTCAAAGGAACTACATCGTTCACGAAGCTCACACATTTCTCATCTTAACTGACAAGCATTGGATGTTAGAGGACCAATGCTTTGTATCAGTTTCAGAAGCAGAGTTGGACTAGATATGGTCCGTATGTGTAGGAAACACCGTTCTTTTGTTCTCATCACACTCACATTTCCTGCTGTCTTAGAGACTCTGGAAAGCAAGAGTGTGCTTCTTGCTCTAAAGCAGAGTGTGATCAATGGATGAGAACTCTGTTGTGTGTTTCACTTCAGAAATGGAGATAAATCCCAGGCTCTGAGTCTTCCTACAATCAAGACTTCGTTTCAGGTAAGGGCAGTTTCTTTACAGCTCAAACGAAACACATCGTTCATGAAGCTCATACAATTCTCATCAAAACTGACAAGCATTGGATTTTAGAGGACCTGTGCTTTGTATCAGTTTCAGAAGCTGCTTTGGACTAGATATGGTCTGTATGTGTAGGAAACACCGTTCTTTTGTTCTCAGCACACTCACCTTTCTGGCTGTAATAGAGAATCTAGAAAAAAAGAGCGTGCTTCTTGCTCTAAAGCAGAGTGTGATCCATGGATGAGAACTATGCTGTGTGTTTCCCTTCAGAAATGGAGTTAAATCCCAGGCTCTGTGTCTTCCTAAAATCAAGACTTCGTTTCAGGTAAGGGCAGTCACTTTTCACCTGAAAGGAACTACATTGTTCACGAAGCTCACACGTTTCTCATCTTAAATGACAATCATTGGATGTTAGAGGACCTGTGCTTTGTGTCAATTTCAGAAGTAGAGTTGGACTAGTTATGGTTCGTAGGTGCAGGAAACACCGTTCTTTTGTTCTGAGCACACTCATCTTTCCTGCTGTATTAGAGAATCTAGAAAGGAAGAGCGTGCTTCTTGCTCTAAAGCAGAGTGTGATCCATGGTTGAGAACTATGCTGTTTGTTTCCCTTCAGAAATGGAGTTAAATCCCAGGCTCAGTGTCTTCCTAAAATCAAGACTTCGTTTCAGGTAAGGACAGTCACTTTTCACCTCAAAGGAACTACATCGTTCACGAAGCTCACACGTTTCTGATCTTAAATGACAAGCATTGGATGTTAGAGGACCTGTGCTTTGTGTCAATTTCAGAAGCAGAGTTGGACTAGATGTGGTCTGTATGTGCAGGAAACACCGTTCTTTTGTTCTGAGCACACTCACCTTTCCTGCTGTAATATAGAATCTAGAAAAAATGAGCGTGCTTCTTGCTCTAAAGGAGAGTGTGATCCATGGATGAGAACTATGCTGTTTGTTTCCTTCAGAAATGGAGTTAAATCCCAGGCTCTGTATCTTCCAAAAATCAAGACTTCGTTTCAGATAAAGGCAGTCACTTTTCACCTCAAAGGAACTACATCGTTCACGAAGCTCACACATTTCTCATCTTAACTGACAAGCATCAGATATTAGAGGACCAGTGCTTTGTATCAGTTTCAGAAGCAGAGTTGGACTAGATATGGTCCGTATGTGCAGGAAACACCGTTCTTTAGTTCTGAGCACACTCAAGTTTCCTTCTGTATTAGAGACTCTAGAAAGCAAGAGCATGCTTCTTGCTCTAAACCAGAGTGTGATCCATGGATGACAACTATTCTATGTGTTTGCACTCAGAAATGGAGGTAAATTCCAGGCTCCGAGTCTTTCTACCAGAAAGACTTCCTTTCAGGTAAGGGTAGTCACTTTTCAGCTAAAAAAGAACTATATCGTTTACAAAGCTCACACGTTTCTCATCTTAACTGACAAGCATCAGATATTACAGGACCAGTGCTTTGTATCAGTTTCTCAAGCAGAGTTGGTCTAGATATGGTCCGTATGTGCAGGAAACACTGTTCTTTTGTTCTGAGCACACTGACGTTTCCTGCTGTATTAGAGAATCTAGAAAACAAGAGCGTGCTTCTTGCTTTAAAGCAGAGACTGATCCAGGGATGAGAACTATTCCGTGTGTTTCCTTCAGAAATGGAGTTAAATACCAGGCTCTGTGTCTTCCTAAAATCAAGACTTCATTTCAGGTAAGGGCAGTCACTTTTCAGCTCAAAGGAACTACATTGTTCACGAAGCTCACACGTTTCTCATCTTAACTGACAAGAATTGGATGTTAGAGGACCAGTGCTTTGTATCAGTTTCAGAAGTACAGCTGGACTCGATATGGTCTGTATGTGTAGGAAACACCGTTCTTTGGTTCTTATCACACTCACATTTCCTGCTGTCTTAGAGACTCTGGAAAGCAAGAGTGTGCTTCTTGCTCTAAAGCAGAGTATGATCAATGGATGAGAACTCTGTTGTGTGTTTAACTTCAAAAATGGAGTTACATCCCAGGCTCTGAGTCTTCCTACGAACAAGACTTCGTTTCATGTATGGGCAGTTACTTCAGAGCTCAAACGAACTACATCGTTAACAAAGCTCACACGTTTCTCATCTTATTTGAAAAGCATTGGATGTTAGAGGACCTGTGGTTAGTTTCAGTTCCAGAAGCAGAGTGGGACTAGATATGGTGCGTATGTGTAGGAAACACTGTTCATTGGTCCTCATAACACTCACGTTTCCTGCTGTCTTAGAGACTCTGGAAAGCAAGAGCATGCTTCTTGCTCTAAAGCAGAGTGTGATAAATGGATGAGAACTCTGTTGTGTGTTTCACTTCAGAAATGGAGTTAAATCCCAGGCTCTGAGTCTTCCTACAAACAAGACTTCGTTTCAGGTAAGGGCAGTTACTTTACAGCTAAAAGGAACTACATTGCTCACGAAGCTCACATTTTTCTCATCTTAAATGAAAAGCATTGGATTTTAGAGGACCTGTGGTTTGTTTCAGTTTCAGAAGCAGAGATGGACTAGATATGGTCCGTATGTGTAGGAAACACCGTTCATTTGTTCTGAGCACACTCACGTTTCCTGCTGTATTAGAGAATCTAGAAAGCAAGAGAGTGCTTCTTGCTCTAAAGCAGAGTGTGATCCATGGATGAGAACTATGCTGTGTGTTTCCCTTCAGAAATTGAGTTAAATTCCAGGCTCTGAGTCTTCCTACCAGAATGACTTCCTTTCAGGTAAGGACAGTCACATTTCAGCTCAAACGAACTACATCGTTCACGAAGCTCACACGTTTCTCATCTTATCTGACAAGCATTGGATGTTAGAGGACCTGTTGTTTGTTTCAGTTTCAGAAGCAGAGTTGGACTAGATATGGTCCGTATGTGTAGGAAACACCGTTCTTTTGTTCTCAGCACACTCACGTTTCCTGCTGTCTTAGAGACTCCAAAAGCAAGAGCGTGCTTCTTCTTCTAAAGCAGAGTGTGATCAATGGATGAGAACACTGCTGTGTGTTTCACTTCAGAAATGGAGTTAAATCCCAGGCTCTGAGTCTTCCTATAAGCAAGACTTCTTTACAGGTAAGGGCAGTCATTTTAAGTTCAAAGGAACTACATTATTCTCAAAGCTCACACGTTTCTCATCTTAACTGACAAGCATTGGATGTTAGAGGACCAGTGCTTTGTGTCAGTTTCAGAAACAGAGTTGGACTAGATATGGTCCGTATGTGTAGGAAACACCGTTCTTTTGTTCTCAGCGCACTCACGTTTCCTGCTGTCTTAGAGACTCTAGAAAGCAAGAGCGTGCTTCTTCTTCTAAAGCAGAGTGTGATCAATGGATGAGAACACTGCTGTTTTTTTCACTTCAGAAATGGAGTTAAATCGGAGGCCCTGAGTCTTCCTACAAGCAAGACCTCGATTCAGGTAAGGGCAGTCACTTTTATGCTCAAACGAACTACATCGTTCACGAAGCTCACACGTTTCTCATCTTAACTGACAAGCATTGGATGTTAGAGGGTCAGTGCTTTGTATCAGTTTCAGAAGCAGATTTGGACTACATATGGTCCGTATGTGTAGGAAACACCGTTGTTTTGTTCTGGGCACACTCAGATTACCTGCTGTATTAGAGACTCTAGAAAGCAAGAGCATGCTTCTTGCTCTAAAGCAGAGTGTGACCCATGGATGAGAAGTATGCTGTGTGTTTCCATTCAGAAATGGAGATAAATCCCAGGCTCTGTGTCTTCCTACAAGCAAGATTTCGTTTAAGGTACCGGCAGTCACTTTTCAGCTCAAACGAACTACATCGTTCACAGACTCACACGTTTCTCATCTTAACAGACAAGCATTGGATGTTAGAGGACCAGTGCTTTGTATCAGTTTAAGAAGCAGAGTTGGACTAGATATGGTCCGTATGTGTAGGAAACACAGTTCTTTTGTTCTCAGAGCACTCACGTTTCCTGCTGTCTTGGAGACTTTAGAAAGCAAGAGCCTGCTTCTCTCTCTAAAGCAGAGTGTGATCCATGGATGAGAACTATGCTGTGTGTTTGCCTTCAAAAATGGAGTTAAATCCCAGGCTCTGTGTCTTCCTACAAGCAAGACTTCGTTTCAGGCAAGGGCAGTCACTTTTCAGCTCAAACGAACTACATCGTTCACGGAGCTCACACGTTTCTCATCTTAACAGACAAACATTGGATGTTAGAGGACCAGTGCTTTGTATTAGTTTCAGAAACAGAGTTGGACAAGATATGGTCCATCTGTTTAGGAAACACCGTTCTTTTGTTCTCAGCGCATCACGTTTCCTGCTGTCTTAGAAAGTCTAGAAAGAAGAGCGTGCTTCTGGCTCTAAAGCAGAGTGTGATCCATGGATGAGAACTATGCTGTGTGTTTCCCTTCAGAAATGGAGTTAAATCCCAGACTCTGTGTCTTCCTACAAGCAAGACTTCGTTTAAGGTAAGGGAGGTCACTTTTCTGCTCAAATGATCTACATCGTTCATGAAGCTCACATGTTTCCCATCTTAACTGACAAGCATTGGATGTTAGAGGACCAGTGCTATGTATCAGTTTCAGAAGAAGAGTTGGACTACATATGGTCCGTATGTGTAGGAAACTCCGTTCTTTTGTTCGGGGCAAACTCAGATTTCCTGCTGTATTAGAGACTCTAGAAAGCAAGAGCATGCTTCTCGCTCTAAAGCAGAGTGTGATCCATGGATGAGAACTATGCTGTGTGTTTCCCTTCATAAATGGAGTTAAATCCCAGGCTCTGAGTCTTCCTACCAGAATGACTTCCTTTCAGGTAAGGGCAGTCACATTTCAGCTCAAACGAACTACATCGTTCACGAAGCTCACACGTTTCTCATCTTATCTGACAAGCATTGGATGTTAGAGGACCTGTTGTTTGTTTCAGTTTCAGAAGCAGAGTTGGACTAGATATGGTCCGTATGTGTAGGAAACACCGTTCTTTTGTTCTCAGCACACTCACGTTTCCTGCTGTCTTAGAGACTCTAGAAAGCAAGAGCGTGCTTCTTCTTCTAAAGCAGAGTGTGATCAATGGATGAGAACACTGCTGTGTGTTTCACTTCAGAAATGTAGTTAAATCCCAGGCTCTGAATCTTCCTACAAGCAAGACTTCTTTACAGGTAAGGGCAGTCATTTTCAGTTCAAAGGAACTACATTATTCTCAAAGCTCACACGTTTCTCATCTTAACTGACAAGCATTGGATGTTAGAGGACCTGTGGTTTGTTTCTGTTTCAGAAGCAGAGTTGGACTAGATATGGTCTGTATGTGTAGGAAACACCGTTCTTTTGTTCTCATCACACTCACATTTCCTGCTGTCTTAGAGACTCTGGAAAGCAAGAGTGTGCTTCTTGCTCTAAAGCAGAGTGTGATCAATGGATGAGAACTCTGTTGTGTGTTTCACTTCAGAAATGGAGATAAATCCCAGGCTCTGAGTCTTCCTACAATCAAGACTTCGTTTCAGGTAAGGGCAGTTTCTTTACAGCTCAAACGAAACACATCGTTCATGAAGCTCATACAATTCTCATCAAAACTGACAAGCATTGGATTTTAGAGGACCTGTGCTTTGTATCAGTTTCAGAAGCTGCTTTGGACTAGATATGGTCTGTATGTGTAGGAAACACCGTTCTTTTGTTCTCAGCACAGTCACCTTTCCAGCTGTAATAGAGAATCTAGAAAACAAGAGTGTGCTTCTTGCTCTAAAGCAGAGTGTGATCCATGGATGAGAACTATGCTGTGTGTTTCCTTTCAGAAATGGAGTTAAATCCCAGGCTCTGTGTCTTCCTAAAATCAAGACTTCGTTTCAGGTAAGGGCAGTCACTTTTCACCTGAAAGGAACTACATTGTTCACGAAGCTCACACGTTTCTCATCTTAAATGACAATCATTGGATGTTAGAGGACCTGTGCTTTGTGTCAATTTCAGAAGTAGAGTTGGACTAGTTATGGTCCATAGGTGCAGGAAACACCGTTCTTTTGTTCTGAGCACACTCATCTTTCCTGCTGTATTAGAGAATCTAGAAAGGAAGAGCGTGCTTCTTGCTCTAAAGCAGAGTGTGATCCATGGATGAGAACTATGCTGTTTGTTTCCTTCAGAAATGGAGTTAAATCCCAGGCTCTGTATCTTCCAAAAATCAAGACTTCGTTTCAGATAAAGGCAGTCACTTTTCACCTCAAAGGAACTACATCGTTCACGAAGCTCACACATTTCTCATCTTAACTGACAAGCATCAGATATTAGAGGACCAGTGCTTTGTATCAGTTTCAGAAGCAGAGTTGGACTAGATATGGTCCGTATGTGCAGGAAACACCGTTCTTTAGTTCTGAGCACACTCAAGTTTCCTTCTGTATTAGAGACTCTAGAAAGCAAGAGCATGCTTCTTGCTCTAAACCAGAGTGTGATCCATGGATGACAACTATTCTATGTGTTTGCACTCAGAAATGGAGGTAAATCCCAGGCTCTGTGTCTTCCTACAAGCAAGACTTCGTTTCAGGCAAGGGCAGTCACTTTTCAGCTCAAACGAACTACAACGTTCACGGAGCTCACACGTTTCTCATCTTAACAGACAAACATTGGATGTTAGAGGACCAGTGCTTTGTATCAGTTTCAGAACAAGAGTTGGACTACATATGGTCCGTATGTGTAGGAAACTCCGTTCTTTTGTTCAGGGCAAACTCAGATTTCCTGCTGTATTAGAGACTCTAGAAAGCAAGAGCATGCTTCTTGCTCTAAAGCAGAGTGTGATCCATGGATGAGAAGTATGCTGTGTGTTTCCATTCAGAAATGGAGTTAAATCCCAGGCTCTGTGTCTTCCTACAAGCAAGAATTCGTTTCAGGTAAGGGCAGTCACTTTTCAGCTCAAACGAACTACATCATTCACAGAGCTGACACGTTTCTCATCTTAACAGACAAGCATTGGATGTTAGAGGACCAGTTCTTTGTATCAGTTTCAGAAGCAGAGTTGGACTAGATATGGTCCGTATGTGTAGGAAACACAGTTCTTTTGTTCTCAGCGCACTCACGTTTCCTGCTGTCTTAGAGACTTTAGAAAGCAAGAGCATGCTTCTCGCTCTAAAGCAGAGTGTGATCCATGGATGAGAACTATGCTGTGTGTTTCCCTTTATAAATGGAGTTAAATCCCAGGCTCTGTGTCTTCCTACAAGCAAGAATTCGTTTCAGGTAAGGGCAGTCACTTTTCAGCTCAAACGAACTACATCGTTCACGGAGCTCACACCTTTCTCATCTTAACAGACAAACATTGGATGTTAGAGGACCAGTGCTTTCTATTAGTTTCAGAAACAGAGTTGGACTAGATATGGTCCGTATGTGCAGGAAACACCATTCTTTTGTTCTCAGCGCAGTCACGTTTCTTGCTGTCTTAGAGACTCTAGAAAACAAGAGCGTGCTTCTGGCTCTAAAGCAGAGTGTGATCCATGGATGAGAATTATGCTGTGTGTTTCCCTTCAGAAATGGAGTTAAATCCCAGACTCTGTGTCTTCCTACGAGCAAGACTTCGTTTAAGGTAAGGGCAGTCACTTTTCGCTCAAACGATCTACATAGTTCATGAAGCTCACACCTTTCCCATCATAACTGACAAGCATTGGATGTTAGAGGACCAGTGCTTTGTATCAGTTTCAGAAGAAGAGTTGGAATACATATGGTCCGTATGTGTAGGAAACTCCGTTCTTTTGTTCTGGGCACACTCAGATTTCCTGCTGTACTAGAGACTCTAGAAAGCAAGAGCGTGCTTCTTGTTCTAAAGCAGAGTGTGATCAATGGATGATTACACTGCTGTGTGTTTCACTTCAGAAATGGAGTTAAATCCCAGGCTCTGAGTCTTCCTACAAGCAAGACTTGGATTCAGGTAAGGGCAGTCACTTTTCTGCTCAAACGAACTACATCATTCACGAAGCTCACACGTTTCTCATCTTAACTGACAAGCATTGGATGTTAGAGGGTCAGTGCTTTGTATCAGTTTCAGAAGCAGATTGGACTACATATGGTCTATATGTGTAGGAAACACCGTTCTTTTGTTCTGGGCACACTCAGATTACCTGCTATATTAGAGACTCTAAAAGCAAGAGTGTGCTTCTCGCTCTAAAGCAGAGTGTGATCCATGGATGAGAAAAATGCTGTGTGTTTCCCTTCAGAAATGGAGTTAAATTCCAGACTCTGAGTCTTCCTACAAGCAAGACTTCGTTTAAGGTAAGGGCAGTCACTTTTCTGCTCAAACGAACTACATCGTTCATGAAGCTCACACGTTTCCCATCTTAACTGACAAGCATTGGATGTTAGAGGACCAGTGATTTGTATCAGTTTCAGAAGAAGAGTTGGACTGCATATGGTCCTTATGTGTAGGAAACACCGTTCTTTTGTTCTCAGCACACTCACGTTTCCTGCTGTGTTAGAGTCTCCAGAGAGCAAGAGCGTGCTTCTCGCTCTAAAGCAGAGTGTGATCCATGGATGAGAACTATGCTGTGTGTTTCCCTTCATAAATGGAGTTAAATCTCAATCTCTGTGTCTTCCTACAAGCAAGACTTAGTTTCAGTTAAGGGCTGTCACTTTTCAGCTCAAACGAACTACATCGTTCACGGAGCTCACACGTTTCTCATCTTAACAGACAAGCATTGGATGTTAGAGGACCAGTGCTTTGTATCAGTTTCAGAAGCAGAGTTGGACTAGATGTGGTACGTATGTGTAGGAAACACAGTTCTTTTGTTCTCAGCGCACTCACGTTTTCTGCTGTCTTGGAGAATTTAGAAAGCAAGAGCGTGCTTCTCACTCTAAAGCAGAGTGTGATCCATGGATGAGAACTATGCTGTGTGTTTGCCTTCAAAAATGGAGTTAAATCCCAGGCTCTGTGTCTTCCTACAAGCAAGACTTCGTTTCAGGCAAGGGCAGTCACTTTTCAGCTCAAACGAACTACATCGTTCACGGAGCTCACACGTTTCTCCTCTTAACAGACAAACATTAGATGTTAGAGGACCAGTGCTTTTGTATTAGTTTCAGAAACAGAGTTGGACTAGATATCGTCCATCTGTTTAGGAAACACCGTTCTTTTGTTCCTAGCGCATCACGTTTCCTGCTGTCTTAGAAACTCTAGAAAGCAAGAGCGTGCTTCTGGCTCTAAAGCAGAGTGTGATCCATGGATGAGAACTATGCTGTGTGTTACCCTTCAGAAATGGAGTTAAATCCCAGACTCTGTGTCTTCCTACAAGCAAGACTTCGTTTAAGGTAAGGGCAGTCACTTTTCTGCTCAAACGATCTACATCGTTCATGAAGCTCACATGTTTCCCATCTTAACTGACAAGCATTGGATCTTAGAGGACCAGTGCTTTGTATCAGTTTCAGAAGAAGAGTTGGACTACATATGGTCCATATGTGTAGGAAACTCCGTTCTTTTGTTCGGGGGAAACTCATATTTCCTGCTGTATTAGAGTCTCTAGAAAGCAAGAGCATGCTTCTTGCTCTAAAGCAGAGTGTGATCCATGGATGAGAAGTATGCTGTGTGTTTCCATTCAGAAATGGAGTTAAATCCCAGGCTCTGTGTCTTCCTACAAGCAAGAATTCGTTTCAGGTAATGGCAGTCACTTTTCAGCTCAAACGAACTACATCATTCACGGAGCTCACAGCTTTCTCATCTTAACAGACAAGCATTGGATGTTGGAAGGGACAGTGCTTTGTATCAGTTTCAGAAGCAGATTTGGACTACATATGTTCTGCATGTGTAGGAAACACCGTTCTTTTGTTCTCAGCACACACACATTTCCTTCTGTCTTAGAGACTCTAGAAAGCAAGAGCGTGCTTCTTGCTCTAAAGCAGAGTGTGATCAATGGATGATTACACTGCTGTGTGTTTCACTTCAGAAATGGAGTTAAATCCCAGGCTCTAAGTCTTCCTACAAGCAAGACTTCGATTCAGGTAAGGGCAGTCACTTTTCTGCTCAAACGAACTACATCATTCACGAAGCTCACACGTTTCTCATCTTAACTGACAAGCATTGGATGTTAGAGGGTCAGTGCTTTGTATCAGTTTCAGAAGCAGATTGGACTACATATGGTCTGTATGTGTAGGAAACACCGTTCTTTTGTTCTGGGCACACTCAGATTACCTGCTATATTTGAGACTCTAACAGCAAGAGTGTGCTTCTCGCTCTAAAGCAGAGTGTGATCCATGGATGAGAAAAATGCTGTGTGTTTCCCTTCAGAAATGGAGTTAAATCCCAGGCTCTGTGTCTTCCTACAAGCAAGACTTCGTTTCAGGTAAGGGCAGTCACTTTTCAGTTCAAAGGAACTATATCATTCACAAAGCTCACACGTTTCTCATCTTAACTGACAAGCATAGGATGTTAGAGGACCAGTGCTTTGTATCAGTTTCAGAAGCAGAGTTGGACTAGATATGGTCTGTATGTGTAGGAAACACCGTTCTTTTGTTCTCAGCACACTCAAGTTTCCTGCTGTCTTAGAGACTTTAGACAGCAAGAGTGTGCTTCTCGCTCTAAAGCAGAGTGTGATCCATGGATGAGAACTATGCTGTGTGTTTCCCTTCAGAAATGGAGTTAAATTCCAGACTCTGAGTCTTCCTACAAGCAAGACTTCGTTTAAGGTAATGGCAGTCACTTTTCTGCTCAAACGAACTACATCGTTCATGAAGCTCACACGTTTCCCATCTTAACTGACAAGCATTGGATGTTAAAGGACCAGTGCTTTGTATCAGTTTCAGAAGAAGAGTTGGACTGCATATGGTCCGTATGTGTAGGAAACACAGTTCTTTTGTTCTCAGCACACTCTGTTTCCTGCTGTGTTAGAGTCTCCAGAGAGCAAGAGCGTGCTTCTCACTCTAAAGCAGAGTGTGATCCATGGATGAGAACTATGCTGTGTGTTTCCCTTCATAAATGGAGTTTAATCTCAATCTCTGTGTCTTCCTACATGCAAGATTTCGTTTCAGGTAACGGCAGTCACTTTTCTGCTCAAACGATCTACATCGTTCATGAAGCTCACATGTTTCCCATCTTAACTGACAAGCATTGGATGTTAGAGGACCAGTGCTTTGTATCAGTTTCAGAAGAAGAGTTGGACTACATATGGTCCGTATGTGTAGGAAACTCCGTTCTTCTGTTCGGGGCAAACTCAGATTTCTTGCTGTATTAGAGACTCTAGAAAGCAAGAGCATGCTTCTTGCTCTAAAGCAGAGTGTGATCCATGGATGAGAAGTATGCTGTGTGTTTCCATTCAGAAATGGAGTTAAATCCCAGGCTCTGTGTCTTCCTACAAGCAAGACTTCGTTTCAGGTAAGGGCAGTCACTTTTCTGCTCAAACGAACTACATCGTTCACGAAGCTCACACGTTTCTCATCTTACCTGGCAAGCATTGGATGTTAGAAGGATCAGTGCTTTGTATCAGTTTCAGAAGCAGATTTGGACTACATATGTTCTGTATGTGTAGGAAACACCATTTTTTTGTTCTCAGCACACACACGTTTCCTGCTGTCTTAGAGACTCTAGAAAGCAAGAGCGTGCTTCTTGTTTTAAAGCAGAGAGTGATCAATGGATGATTACACTGCTGTGTGTTTCACTTCAGAAATGGAGTTAAATCCCAGGCTCTGAGTCTTCCCACAAGCAAGACTTCGATTCAGGTAAGGGCAGTCACTTTTCTGCTCAAACGAACTACATCGTTCAAGGAGCTCACACGTTTCCCATCTTAACTGACAAGCATTGGATGTTAGAGGACCAGTGCTTTGTATCAGTTTCAGAAGAAGAGTTGACTACATATGGTCCGTATGTGTAGGAAACTCCTTTTTTTTGTTCTTGGCACACTCAGATTTCCTGCTGTATTAGAGACTCTAGAAAGCAAGAGCATGCTTCTTGCTCTAAAGCAGAGTGTGATCCATGGATGAGAAGTATGCTGTGTGTTTCTATTCAGAAATGGAGTTAAATCCCAGTCTCTGTGTCTTCCTACAAGCAAAACTTCGTATCAGGTAAGGGCAGTCACTTTTCAGCTCAAACGAACTACATCGGTCACGGAGCTCACTCGTTTCTCATCTTAACAGACAAGCATTGGATGTTAGAGGACCAGTGCTTTGTATCAGGTTAAGAAGCAGAGTTGGACTAGACATGGTCCGTATGTGTAGGAAACACAGTTCTTTTTTTTTCAGCAAAATCACGTTTCCTGCTGTCTTAGAGACTCTAGAAAGCAAGAGCGTGCTTCTTGTTCTAAAGCAGCGTGTGATCAATGGATTAGAACTCTGCAGTGTGTTTGCCTTCAGAAATGGAGTTAAATCCCAGGCTCTGTGTCTTACTACAAGCAAGACTTTGTTACAGGTAAGGGCAGTTTCTTTACAGCTCAAACGAAACACATCGTTCATGAAGCTCATACAATTCTCATCAAAACTGACAAGCATTGGATTTTAGAGGACCTGTGCTTTGTATCAGTTTCAGAAGCTGCTTTGGACTAGATATGGTCTGTATGTGTAGGAAACACCGTTCTTTTGTTCTCAGCGCACTCACCTTTCCGGCTGTAATAGAGAATCTAGAAAACAAGAGTGTGCTTCTTGCTCTAAAGCAGAGTGTGATCCATGGATGAGAACTATGCTGTGTGTTTCCTTTCAGAAATGGAGTTAAATCCCAGGCTCTGTGTCTTCCTAAAATCAAGACTTCGTTTCAGGTAAGGGCAGTCACTTTTCACCTGAAAGGAACTACATTGTTCACGAAGCTCACACGTTTCTCATCTTAAATGACAATCATTGGATGTTAGAGGACCTGTGCTTTGTGTCGATTTCAGAAGTAGAGTTGGACTAGTTATGGTCCGTAGGTGCAGGAAAAACCGTTCTTTTGTTCTGAGCACACTCATCTTTCCTGCTGTATTAGAGAATCTAGAAAGGAAGAGCGTGCTTCTTGCTCTAAAGCAGAGTGTGATCCATGGTTGAGAACTATGCTGTTTGTTTCCCTTCAGAAATGGAGTTAAATCCCAGGCTCAGTGTCTTCCTAAAATCAAGACTTCGTTTCAGGTAAGGACAGTCACTTTTCACCTCAAAGGAACTACATCGTTCACGAAGCTCACACGTTTCTCATCTTAAATGACAAGCATTGGATGTTAGAGGACCTGTGCTTTGTGTCAATTTCAGAAGCAGAGTTGGACTAGATGTGGTCTGTATGTGCAGGAAACACCGTTCTTTTGTTCTGAGCACACTCACCTTTCCTGCTGTAATAGAGAATCTAGAAAAAAAGAGCGTGCTTCTTGCTCTAAAGGAGAGTGTGATCCATGGATGAGAACTATGCTGTTTGTTTCCTTCAGAAATGGAGTTAAATCCCAGGCTCTGTATCTTCCTAAAATCAAGACTTCGTTTCAGATAAAAGCAGTCACTTTTCACCTCAAAGGAACTACATTGTTCACGAAGCTCACACATTTCTCATCTTAACTGACAAGCATCAGATATTAGAGGACCAGTGCTTTGTATCAGTTTCAGAAGCAGAGTTGGACTAGATATGGTCCGTATGTGCAGGAAACACCGTTCTTTAGTTCTGAGCACACTCAAGTTTCCTTCTGTATTAGAGACTCTAGAAAGCAAGAGCATGCTTCTTGCTCTAAACCAGAGTGTGATCCATGGATGACAACTATTCTATGTGTTTGCACTCAGAAATGGAGGTAAATCCCAGGCTCTGTGTCTTCCTACAAGCAAGACTTCGTTTCAGGCAAGGGCAGTCACTTTTCAGCTCAAACGAACTACAACGTTCACGGAGCTCACACGTTTCTCATCTTAACAGACAAACATTGGATGTTAGAGGACCAGTGCTTTGTATCAGTTTCAGAAGAAGAGTTGGACTACATATGGTCCGTATGTGTAGGAAACTCCGTTCTTTTGTTCGGGGCAAACTCAGATTTCCTGCTGTATTAGAGACTCTAGAAAGCAAGAGCATGCTTCTTGCTCTAAAGCAGAGTGTGATCCATGGATGAGAAGTATGCTGTGTGTTTCCATTCAGAAATGGAGTTAAATCCCAGGCTCTGTGTCTTCCTACAAGCAAGAATTCGTTTCAGGTAAGGGCAGTCACTTTTCAGCTCAAACGAACTACATCATTCACAGAGCTCACACGTTTCTCATCTTAACAGACAAGCATTGGATGTTAGAGGACCAGTGCTTTGTATCAGTTTCAGAAGCAGAGTTGGACTAGATATGGTCCGTATGTGTAGGAAACACAGTTCTTTTGTTCTCAGCGCACTCACGTTTCCTGCTGTCTTAGAGACTTTAGAAAGCAAGAGCATGCTTCTCGCTCTAAAGCAGAGTGTGATCCATGGATGAGAACTATGCTGTGTGTTTCCCTTTATAAATGGAGTTAAATCCCAGGCTCTGTGTCTTCCTACAAGCAAGAATTCGTTTCAGGTAAGGGCAGTCACTTTTCAGCTCAAACGAACTACATCGTTCACGGAGCTCACACCTTTCTCATCTTAACAGACAAACATTGGATGTTAGAGGACCAGTGCTTTCTATTAGTTTCAGAAACAGAGTTGGACTAGATATGGTCCGTATGTGTAGGAAACACCATTCTTTTGTTCTCAGCGCAGTCACGTTTCTTGCTGTCTTAGAGACTCTAGAAAACAAGAGCGTGCTTCTGGCTCTAAAGCAGAGTGTGATCCATGGATGAGAATTATGCTGTGTGTTTCCCTTCAGAAATGGAGTTAAATCCCAGACTCTGTGTCTTCCTACAAGCAAGACTTCGTTTAAGGTAAGGGCAGTCACTTTTCGCTCAAACGATCTACATAGTTCATGAAGCTCACACCTTTCCCATCATAACTGACAAGCATTGGATGTTAGAGGACCAGTGCTTTGTATCAGTTTCAGAAGAAGAGTTGGAATACATATGGTCCGTATGTGTAGGAAACTCCGTTCTTTTGTTCTGGGCACACTCAGATTTCCTGCTGTACTAGAGACTCTAGAAAGCAAGAGCATGCTTCTTGCTCTAAAGCAGAGTGTGATCCATGGATGAGAAGTATGCTGTGTGTTTCCATTCAGAAATGGAGTTAAATCCCACGCTCTGTGTCTTCCTACAAGCAAGACTTCGTTTCAGGTAAGGGCAGTCACTTTTCAGCTCAAACGAACTACATCGTTCACGGAGCTCACACGTTTCTCATCTTAACAGACAAGCATTGGATGTTAGAGGACCAGTGCTTTGTATCAGTTTAAGAAGCAGAGTTGGACTAGATTTGGTCCGTATGTGTAGGAAACAGCGTTCTTTTGTTCTCAGCACACACACGTTTCCTGCTGTCTTAGAGACTCTAGAAAGCAAGAGCGTGCTTCTTGTTCTAAAGCAGAGTGTGATCAATGGATGATTACACTGCTGTGTGTTTCACTTCAGAAATGGAGTTAAATCCCAGGCTCTGAGTCTTCCTACAAGCAAGACTTGGATTCAGGTAAGGGCAGTCACTTTTCTGCTCAAACGAACTACATCATTCACGAAGCTCACACGTTTCTCATCTTAACTGACAAGCATTGGATGTTAGAGGGTCAGTGCTTTGTATCAGTTTCAGAAGCAGATTGGACTACATATGGTCTATATGTGTAGGAAACACCGTTCTTTTGTTCTGGGCACACTCAGATTACCTGCTATATTAGAGACTCTAAAAGCAAGAGTGTGCTTCTCGCTCTAAAGCAGAGTGTGATCCATGGATGAGAAAAATGCTGTGTGTTTCCCTTCAGAAATGGAGTTAAATTCCAGACTCTGAGTCTTCCTACAAGCAAGACTTCGTTTAAGGTAAGGGCAGTCACTTTTCTGCTCAAACGAACTACATCGTTCATGAAGCTCACACGTTTCCCATCTTAACTGACAAGCATTGGATGTTAGAGGACCAGTGATTTGTATCAGTTTCAGAAGAAGAGTTGGACTGCATATGGTCCTTATGTGTAGGAAACACCGTTCTTTTGTTCTCAGCACACTCACGTTTCCTGCTGTGTTAGAGTCTCCAGAGAGCAAGAGCGTGCTTCTCGCTCTAAAGCAGAGTGTGATCCATGGATGAGAACTATGCTGTGTGTTTCCCTTCATAAATGGAGTTAAATCTCAATCTCTGTGTCTTCCTACAAGCAAGACTTAGTTTCAGTTAAGGGCTGTCACTTTTCAGCTCAAACGAACTACATCGTTCACGGAGCTCACACGTTTCTCATCTTAACAGACAAGCATTGGATGTTAGAGGACCAGTGCTTTGTATCAGTTTCAGAAGCAGAGTTGGACTAGATGTGGTACGTATGTGTAGGAAACACAGTTCTTTTGTTCTCAGCGCACTCACGTTTCCTGCTGTCTTGGAGAATTTAGAAAGCAAGAGCGTGCTTCTCACTCTAAAGCAGAGTGTGATCCATGGATGAGAACTATGCTGTGTGTTTGCCTTCAAAAATGGAGTTAAATCCCAGGCTCTGTGTCTTCCTACAAGCAAGACTTCGTTTCAGGCAAGGGCAGTCACTTTTCAGCTCAAACGAACTACATCGTTCACGGAGCTCACACGTTTCTCCTCTTAACAGACAAACATTAGATGTTAGAGGACCAGTGCTTTTGTATTAGTTTCAGAAACAGAGTTGGACTAGATATCGTCCATCTGTTTAGGAAACACCGTTCTTTTGTTCCTAGCGCATCACGTTTCCTGCTGTCTTAGAAACTCTAGAAAGCAAGAGCGTGCTTCTGGCTCTAAAGCAGAGTGTGATCCATGGATGAGAACTATGCTGTGTGTTTCCCTTCAGAAATGGAGTTAAATCCCAGACTCTGTGTCTTCCTACAAGCAAGACTTCGTTTAAGGTAAGGGCAGTCACTTTTCTGCTCAAACGAACTACATCGTTCACGAAGCTCACACGTTTCTCATCTTACCTGGCAAGCATTGGATGTTAGAAGGATCAGTGCTTTGTATCAGTTTCAGAAGCAGATTTGGACTACATATGTTCTGTATGTGTAGGAAACACCATTTTTTTGTTCTCAGCACACACACGATTCCTGCTGTCTTAGAGACTCTAGAAAGCAAGAGCGTGCTTCTTGTTTTAAAGCAGAGAGTGATCAATGGATGATTACACTGCTGTGTGTTTCACTTCAGAAATGGAGTTAAATCCCAGGCTCTGAGTCTTCCCACAAGCAAGACTTCGATTCAGGTAAGGGCAGTCACTTTTCTGCTCAAACGAACTACATCGTTCAAGGAGCTCACACGTTTCCCATCTTAACTGACAAGCATTGGATGTTAGAGGACCAGTGCTTTGTATCAGTTTCAGAAGAAGAGTTGACTACATATGGTCCGTATGTGTAGGAAACTCCTTTTTTTTGTTCTTGGCACACTCAGATTTCCTGCTGTATTAGAGACTCTAGAAAGCAAGAGCATGCTTCTTGCTCTAAAGCAGAGTGTGATCCATGGATGAGAAGTATGCTGTGTGTTTCTATTCAGAAATGGAGTTAAATCCCAGGCTCTGTGTCTTCCTACAAGCAAAACTTCGTATCAGGTAAGGGCAGTCACTTTTCAGCTCAAACGAACTACATCGGTCACGGAGCTCACTCGTTTCTCATCTTAACAGACAAGCATTGGATGTTAGAGGACCAGTGCTTTGTATCAGGTTAAGAAGCAGAGTTGGACTAGACATGGTCCGTATGTGTAGGAAACACAGTTCTTTTTTTTTCAGCAAAATCACGTTTCCTGCTGTCTTAGAGACTCTAGAAAGCAAGAGCGTGCTTCTTGTTCTAAAGCAGCGTGTGATCAATGGATTAGAACTCTGCAGTGTGTTTGCCTTCAGAAATGGAGTTAAATCCCAGGCTCTGTGTCTTACTACAAGCAAGACTTTGTTACAGGTAAGGGCAGTCACTTTTCAGTTCAAAGGAACTACATCATTCTCAAAGCTCACACGTTTCTCATCTTAACAGACAAGCATTGGATGTTAGAGGACGAGTGCTTTGTATCAGTTTCAGAAGCAGAGTTGAACTAGATATGGTCCGTATGTGTAGGAAACACAGTTTTTTGTTCTCAGCACACACATGTTTCCTTCTGTCTTAGAGACTCTAGAAAGCAAGAGCGTGCTTCTCGCTCTAAAGCAGAGTGTGATCCATGGATGAGAACTATGCTGTGTGTTTCCCTTCAGAAATGGAGTTAAATCCCAGACTCTGTGTCTTCCTACAAGCAAGATTTCGTTTAAGGTAAGGGCAGTTACTTTTCTGCTCAAACGATCTACGTCGTTCATGAAGCTCACACGTTTCCCATCTTAACTGACAAGCATTGGATGTTAGAGGACCAGTGCTTTGTATCAGTTTCAGAAGAAGAGTTGGACTACATATGGTCCGTATGTGTAAGAAACTCCGTTCTTTTGTTCTGGGCACACTCAGATTTCCTGCTGTATTAGAGAATCTAGAAAACAAGAGCGTGCTTCTTGCTCTAAAGCACAGTCTGATCCATGGATGAGAACTATGCTATGTGTTTCCCTTAAGAAATGGAGTTAAATCCCATGCTTTGTGTCTTCCTAAATTCAAGACTTCGTTTCATGTAAGGGCAGTTTCTTTTCTGCTCAAACGAACTACATCATTGACGAAGCTCACACGTTTCTCATCTTATCTGACAAGCAATGGATGTTCGAGGACCTGTGGTTTGTATCAATTTTAGAAGCAGAGTTGAAATAGATATGGACTTTATGTGTAGGAAATGCCGTTCTTTTTTTCTGAGCACACTTTCGTTTCCTGCTGTATTAGAGACTCTAGAAAGCAAGAGCGTTCTTCTTGCTAAAGCAGACTGTGATCCATGGATGAGAACTATGCTGTGTGTTTCCCTTCAGAAATGGAGTTATATCCCAGGCTCTGTGTCTTCCTACAAGCACTACTTCGTTTCAGGTAAGGGCAGTCACATTTCAGCTCAAACGAACTACATCATTCACGGAGCTCACACGTTTCTCATCTTAACAGACAAGCATTGGATGTTAGAGGACCAGTGCTTTGTATCAGTTTCAGAAGAAGAGTTGGACTACATATGGTCTGTATGTGTAGGAAACTCCGTTCTTTTGTTCGGGGCAAACTCATATTTCCTGCTGTATTAGAGTCTCTAGAAAGCAAGGGCATGCTTCTTGCTCTAAAGCAGAGTGTGATCCATGGATGAGAAGTATGCTGTGTGTTTCCATTCAGAAATGGAGTTAAATCCCAGGCTCTGTGTCTTCCTACAAGCAAGAATTCGTTTCAGGTAAGGGCAGTCACTTTTCAGCTCAAATGAACTACATCATTCACGGAGCTCACACGTTTCTCATCTTAACAGACAAGCATTGGATGTTAGAGGACCAGTGCTTTGTATCAGTTTCAGAAGCAGAGTTGGACTAGATATGGTCCGTATGTGTAGGAAACACAGTTCTTTTGTTCTCAGCGCACTCACGTTTCCTGCTGTCTTAGAGACTTTAGAAAGCAAGAGCGTGCTTCTCGCTCTAAAGCAGAGTGTGATCCATGGATGAGAACTATGCTGTGTGTTTCCCTTCATAAATGGAGTTAAATCCCAGGCTCTGTGTCTTCCTACTAGCAAGAATTCGTTTCAGGTAAGGGCAGTCACTTTTCAGCTCAAACGAACTACATCATTCACGGAGCTCACACCTTTCTCATCTTAACAGACAAACATTGGATGTTAGAGGACCAGTGCTTTGTATTAGTTTCAGAAACAGAGTTGGACTAGATATGGTCCGTATGTTTAGGAAACACCATTCTTTTGTTCTCAGCGCAGTCACGTTTCTTGCTGTCTTAGAGACTCTAGAAAACAAGAGCGTGCTTCTGGCTCTAAAGCAGAGTGTGATCCATGGATGAGAACTATGCTGTGTGTTTCACTTCAGAAATGGAGTTAAATCCCAGGCTCTGAGTCTTCCTACAAGCAAGACTTCGATTCAGGTAAGGGCAGTCACTTTTCTGCTCAAACGAACTACATCGTTCACGAAGCTCACACGTTTCTCATCTTAACAGACAAGCATTGGATGTTGGAAGGGTCAGTGCTTTGTATCAGTTTCAGAAGCAGATTTGGACTACATATGTTCTGCATGTGTAGGAAACACCGTTCTTTTGTTCTCAGCACACACACGTTTCCTGCTGTCTTAGAGACTCTAGAAAGCAAGAGCGTGCTTCTTGTTCTAAAGCAGAGTGTGATCAATGGATGATTACACTGCTGTGTGTTTCACTTCAGAAATGGAGTTAAATCCCAGGCTCTGAGTCTTCCTACAAGCAAGACTTGGATTCAGGTAAGGGCAGTCACTTTTCTGCTCAAACGAACTACATCATTCACGAAGCTCACACGTTTCTCATCTTAACTGACAAGCATTGGATGTTAGAGGACCAGTGCTTTGTATCAGTTTCAGAAGCAGATTGGACTACATATGGTCTGTATGTGTAGGAAACCCCGTTCTTTTGTTCTGGGCACACTCAGATTACCTGCTATAATTGAGACTCTAAAAGCAAGAGTGTGCTTCTCGCTCTAAAGCAGAGTGTGATCCATGGATGAGAAAAATGCTGTGTGTTTCCCTTCAGATGTGGAGTTAAATCCCAGGCTCTGTGTCTTCCTACAAGCAAGATTTCGTTTCAGGTAAGGGCAGTCACTTTTCAGTTCAAAGGAACTACATCATTCACAAAGCTCACACGTTTCTCATCTTAACTGACAAGCATAGGATGTTAGAGGACCAGTGCTTTGTATCAGTTTCAGAAGCAGAGTTGGACTAGATATGGTCTGTATGTGTAGGAAACACCGTTCTTTTGTTCTCAGCACACTCAAGTTTCCTGCTGTCTTAGAGACTTTAGACAGCAAGAGTGTGCTTCTCGCTCTAAAGCAGAGTGTGATCCATGGATGAGAACTATGCTGTGTGTTTCCCTTCAGAAATGGAGTTAAATTCCAGACTCTGAGTCTTCCTACAAGCAAGACTTCGTTTAAGGTAAGGGCAGTCACTTTTCTGCTCAAACGAACTACATCGTTCATGAAGCTCACACGTTTCCCATCTTAACTGACAAGCATTGGATGTTAAAGGACCAGTGATTTGTATCAGTTTCAGAAGAAGAGTTGGACTGCATATGGTCCGTATGTGTAGGAAACACCGTTCTTTTGTTCTCAGCACACTCACGTTTCCTGCTGTGTTAGAGTCTCCAGAGAGCAAGAGCGTGCTTCTCGCTCTAAAGCAGAGTGTGATCCATGGATGAGAACTATGCTGTGTGTTTCCCTTCATAAATGGAATTAATTCTCAATCTCTGTGTCTTCCTACAAGCAAGACTTAGTTTCAGGTAACGGCAGTCACTTTTCAGCTCAAACGAACTACATCGTTCACGGAGCTCACACGTTTCTCATCTTAACAGACAAGCATTGGATGTTAGAGGACCAGTGCTTTGTATCAGTTTCAGAAGCAGAGTTGGACTAGATATGGTACGTATGTGTAGGAAACACAGTTCTTTTCTTCTCAGCGCACTCACGTTTCCTGCTGCCTTGGAGACTTTAGAAAGCAAGAGCGTGCTTCTCGCTCTAAAGCAGAGTGTGATCCATGGATGAGAACTATGCTGTGTGTTTGCCTTCAAAAATGGAGTTAAATCCCAGGCTCTGTGTCTTCCTACAAGCAAGACTTCGTTTCAGGCAAGGGCAGTCACTTTTCAGCTCAAACGAACTACATCGTTCACGGAGCTCACACCTTTCTCATCTTAACAGACAAACATTGGATGTTAGAGGACCAGTGCTTTGTATTAGTTTCAGAAACATAGTTGGACTAGATATGGTCCGTATGTTTAGGAAACACCATTCTTTTGTTCTCAGCGCAGTCACGTTTCTTGCTGTCTTAGAGACTCTAGAAAACAAGAGCGTGCTTCTGGCTCTAAAGCAGAGTGTGATCCATGGATGAGAACTATGCTGTGTGTTTCCCTTCAGAAATGGAGTTAAATCCCAGACTCTGTGTCTTCCTACAAGCAAGACTTCGTTTAAGGTAAGGGCAGTCACTTTTCTGCTCAAACGATCTACATAGTTCATGAAGCTCACACCTTTCCCATCTTAACTGACAAGCATTGGATGTTAGAGGACCAGTGCTTTGTATCAGTTTCAGAAGAAGAGTTGGAATACATATGGTCCGTATGTGTAGGAAACTCCGTTCTTTTGTTCTGGGCACACTCAGATTTCCTGCTGTATTAGAGACTCTAGAAAGCAAGAGCATGCTTCTTGCTCTAAAGCAGAGTGTGATCCATGGATGAGAAGTATGCTGTGTGTTTCCATTCAGAAATGGAGTTAAATCCCACGCTCTGTGTCTTCCTACAAGCAAGACTTCGTTTCAGGTAAGGGCAGTCACTTTTCAGCTCAAACGAACTACATTGTTCACGGAGCTCACACGTTTCTCATCTTAACAGACAAGCATTGGATGTTAGAGGACCAGTGCTTTGTATCAGTTTAAGAAGCAGAGTTGGACTAGATTTGGTCCGTATGTGTAGGAAACACAGTTCTTTTGTTCTCAGCAAAATCACGTTTCCTGCTGTCTTAGAGACTCTAGAAAGCAAGAGCGTGCTTCTTGTTCTAAAGCAGAGTGTGATCCACGGATGAGAACACTGCTGTGTGTTTCACTTCAGAAATGGAGTTAAATCCCAGGCTCTGAGTCTTCCTACAAGCAAGACTTCGATTCAGGTAAGGGCAGTCACTTTTCTGCTCAAACGAACTACATCGTTCAAGGAGCTCACACGTTTCCCATCTTAACTGACAAGCATTGGATGTTAGAGGACCAGTGCTTTGTATCAGTTTCAGAAGAAGAGTTGACTACATATGGTCCGTATGTGTAGGAAACTCCGTTCTTTTGTTCTGGGCACACTCAGATTTCCTGCTGTATTAGAGCATCTAGAAAGCAAGAGCATGCTTCTTGCTCTAAAGCAGAGTGTGATCCATGGATGAGAAGTATGCTGTGTGTTTCTATTCAGAAATGGAGTTAAATCCCAGGCTCTGTGTCTTCCTACAAGCAAAACTTCGTATCAGGTAAGGGCAGTCACTTTTCAGCTCAAACGATCTACATCGTTCACAGACTCACACGTTTCTCATCTTAACAGACAAGCATTGGATGTTAGAGGACCAGTGCTTTGTATCAGGTTAAAGAGCAGAGTTGGACCTGACATGGTCCGTATGTGTAGGAAATACAGTTCTTTTGTTTTCAGCAAAATCACGTTTCCTGCTGTCTTAGAGACTCTAGAAAGCAAGAGCGTGCTTCTTGTTCTAAAGCAGCATGTGATCAATGGATTAGAACTCTGCAGTGTGTTTGCCTTCAGAAATGGAGTTAAATCCCAGGCTCTGTGTCTTACTACAAGCAAGACTTTGTTTCAGGTAAGGGCAGTCACTTTTCAGTTCAAAGGACCTACATCATTCTCAAAGCTCACACGTTTCTCATCTTAACAGACAAGCATTGGATATTAGAGGACCAGTGCTTTGTATCAGTTTCAGAAGCAGAGTTGAACTAGATATGGTCCGTATGTGTAGGAAACACCGTTTTTTGTTCTCAGCACACACATGTTTCCTTCTGTCTTAGAGACTCTAGAAAGCAAGAGCGTGCTTCTTGTTCTAAAGCAGAGTGTGATCAATGGATGATTACACTGCTTTGTGTTTCACTTCAGAAATGGAGTTAAATGCCAGGCCTTGAGTCTTCCTAGAAGCAAGACTTCGATTCAGGTAAAGGCAGTCACTTTTCTGCTCAAACGAACTACATCGTTCACGAAGCTCACACGTTTCTCATCTTAACTGACAAGCATTGGATGTTAGAGGGTCAGTGCTTTGTATCAGTTTCAGAAGCAGATTTGGACTACATATGGTCTGTATGTGTTGGAAACACCGTTCTTTTGTTCTGGGCACACTCAGATTACCTGCTATATTAGAGACTTAAAAGCAAGAGTGTGCTTCTCGCTCTAAAGCAGAGTGTGATCCATGGATGAGAAAAATGCTGTGTGTTTCCTTTCAGAAATGGAGTTAAATCCCAGGCTCTCTGTCTTACTACAAGCAAGACTTCGTTTCAGGAAAGGGCAGTTACTTTTCTGCTCAAACGATCTACGTCGTTCATGAAGCTCACACGTTTCCCATCTTAACTGACAAGCATTGGATGTTAGAGGACCAGTGCTTTGTATCAGTTTCAGAAGAAGAGTTGGACTACATATGGTCCGTATGTGTAGGAAACTCCGTTCTTTTGTTCTGGGCACACTCAGATTTCCTGCTGTATTAGAGAATCTAGAAAACAAGAGCGTGCTTCTTGCTCTAAAGCACAGTCTGATCCATGGATGAGAACTATGCTATGTGTTTCCCTTCAGAAATGGAGTTAAATCCCATGCTTTGTGTCTTCCTAAATTCAAGACTTCGTTTCATGTAAGGGCAGTTTCTTTTCTGCTCAAACGAACTACATCATTCACGAAGCTCACACGTTTCTCATCTTATCTGACAAGCAATGGATGTTCGAGGACCTGTGGTTTGTATCAATTTTAGAAGCAGAGTTGAAATAGATATGGACTTTATGTGTAGGAAATACCGTTCTTTTTTTCTGAGCACACTTTCGTTTCCTGCTGTATTAGAGACTCTAGAAAGCAAGAGCGTTCTTCTTGCTAAAGCAGACTGTGATCCATGGATGAGAACTATGCTGTGTGTTTCCCTTCAGAAATGGAGTTATAACCCAGGCTCTGTGTCTTCCTACAAGCACTACTTCGTTTCAGGTAAGGGCAGTCACATTTCAGCTCAAACGAACTACATCATTCACGGAGCTCACACGTTTCTCATCTTAACAGACAAGCATTGGATGTTAGAGGACCAGTGCTTTGTATCAGTTTCAGAAGAAGAGTTGGACTACATATGGTCTGTATGTGTAGGAAACTCCGTTCTTTTGTTCGGGGCAAACTCATATTTCCTGCTGTATTAGAGTCTCTAGAAAGCAAGGGCATACTTCTTGCTCTAAAGCAGAGTGTGATCCATGGATGAGAAGTATGCTGTGTGTTTCCATTCAGAAATGGAGTTAAATCCCAGGCTCTGTGTCTTCCTACAAGCAAGAATTCGTTTCAGGTAAGGGCAGTCACTTTTCAGCTCAAATGAACTACATCATTCACGGAGCTCACACGTTTCTCATCTTAACAGACAAGCATTGGATGTTAGAGGACCAGTGCTTTGTATCAGTTTCAGAAGCAGAGTTGGACTAGATATGGTCCGTATGTGTAGGAAACACAGTTCTTTTGTTCTCAGCGCACTCACGTTTCCTGCTGTCTTAGAGACTTTAGAAAGCAAGAGCGTGCTTCTCGCTCTAAAGCAGAGTGTGATCCATGGATGAGAACTATGCTGTGTGTTTCCCTTCATAAATGGAGTTAAATCCCAGGCTCTGTGTCTTCCTACTAGCAAGAATTCGTTTCAGGTAAGGGCAGTCACTTTTCAGCTCAAACGAACTACATCATTCACGGAGCTCACACCTTTCTCATCTTAACAGACAAACATTGGATGTTAGAGGACCAGTGCTTTGTATTAGTTTCAGAAACAGAGTTGGACTAGATATGGTCCGTATGTTTAGGAAACACCATTCTTTTGTTCTCAGCGCAGTCACGTTTCTTGCTGTCTTAGAGACTCTAGAAAACAAGAGCGTGCTTCTGGCTCTAAAGCAGAGTGTGATCCATGGATGAGAACTATGCTGTGTGTTTCACTTCAGAAATGGAGTTAAATCCCAGGCTCTGAGTCTTCCTACAAGCAAGACTTCGATTCAGGTAAGGGAAGTCACTTTTCTGCTCAAACGAACTACATCGTTCACGAAGCTCACACGTTTCTCATCTTAACAGACAAGCATTGGATGTTGGAAGGGTCAGTGCTTTGTATCAGTTTCAGAAGCAGATTTGGACTACATATGTTCTGCATGTGTAGGAAACACCGTTCTTTTGTTCTCAGCACACACACGTTTCCTGCTGTCTTAGAGACTCTAGAAAGCAAGAGCGTGCTTCTTGTTCTAAAGCAGAGTGTGATCAATGGATGATTACACTGCTGTGTGTTTCACTTCAGAAATGGAGTTAAATCCCAGGCTCTGAGTCTTCCTACAAGCAAGACTTGGATTCAGGTAAGGGCAGTCACTTTTCTGCTCAAACGAACTACATCATTCACGAAGCTCACACGTTTCTCATCTTAACTGACAAGCATTGGATGTTAGAGGGTCAGTGCTTTGTATCAGTTTCAGAAGCAGATTGGACTACATATGGTCTGTATGTGTAGGAAACCCCGTTCTTTTGTTCTGGGCACACTCAGATTACCTGCTATATTTGAGACACTAAAAGCAAGAGTGTGCTTCTCGCTCTAAAGCAGAGTGTGATCCATGGATGAGAAATATGCTGTGTGTTTCCCTTCAGATATGGAGTTAAATCCCAGGCTCTGTGTCTTCCTACAAGCAAGATTTCGTTTCAGGTAAGGGCAGTCACTTTTCAGTTCAAAGGAACTACATCATTCACAAAGCTCACACGTTTCTCATCTTAACTGACAAGCATAGGATGTTAGAGGACCAGTGCTTTGTATCAGTTTCAGAAGCAGAGTTGGACTAGATATGGTCTGTATGTGTAGGAAACACCGTTCTTTTGTTCTCAGCACACTCAAGTTTCCTGCTGTCTTAGAGACTTTAGACAGCAAGAGTGTGCTTCTCGCTCTAAAGCAGAGTGTGATCCATGGATGAGAACTATGCTGTGTGTTTCCCTTCAGAAATGGAGTTAAATTCCAGACTCTGAGTCTTCCTACAAGCAAGACTTCGTTTAAGGTAAGGGCAGTCACTTTTCTGCTCAAACGAACTACATCGTTCATGAAGCTCACACGTTTCCCATCTTAACTGACAAGCATTGGATGTTAAAGGACCAGTGATTTGTATCAGTTTCAGAAGAAGAGTTGGACTGCATATGGTCTGTATGTGTAGGAAACACCGTTCTTTTGTTCTCAGCACACTCACGTTTCCTGCTGTGTTAGAGTCTCCAGAGAGCAAGAGCGTGCTTCTCGCTCTAAAGCAGAGTGTGATCCATGGATGAGAACTATGCTGTGTGTTTCCCTTCATAAATGGAATTAATTCTCAATCTCTGTGTCTTCCTACAAGCAAGACTTAGTTTCAGGTAACGGCAGTCACTTTTCAGTTCAAACGAACTACATCGTTCACGGAGCTCACACGTTTCTCATCTTAACAGACAAGCATTGGATGTTAGAGGACCAGTGCTTTGTATCAGTTTCAGAAGCAGAGTTGGACTAGATATGGTATGTATGTGTAGGAAACACAGTTCTTTTGTTCTCAGCGCACTCACGTTTCCTGCTGCCTTGGAGACTTTAGAAAGCAAGAGCGTGCTTCTCGCTCTAAAGCAGAGTGTGATCCATGGATGAGAACTATGCTGTGTGTTTGCCTTCAAAAATGGAGTTAAATCCCAGGCTCTGTGTCTTCCTACAAGCAAGACTTCGTTTCAGGCAAGGGCAGTCACTTTTCAGCTCAACTGAACTACATCGTTCACGGAGCTCACACGTTTCTCATCTTAACAGACAAACATTGGATGTTGGAGGACCAGTGCTTTTGTATTAGTTTCAGAAACAGAGTTGGACTAGATATGTTCCATCTGTTTAGGAAACACCGTTCTTTTGTTCCTAGCGCATCACGTTTCCTGCTGTCTTAGAAACTCTAGAAAGCAAGAGCGTGCTTCTGGCTCTAAAGCAGAGTGTGATCCATGGATGAGAACTATGCTGTGTGTTTACCTTCAGAAATGGAGTTAAATCCCAGACTCTGTGTCTTCCTACAAGCAAGACTTCGTTTAAGGTAAGGGCAGTCACTTTTCAGCTCAAATGAACTACATCATTCACGGAGCTCACACGTTTCTCATCTTAACAGACAAGCATTGGATGTTAGAGCACCAGTGCTTTGTATCAGTTTCAGAAGCAGAGTTGGACTAGATATGGTCCGTATGTGTAGGAAACACAATTCTTTTGTTCTCAGCGCACTCACGTTTCCTGCTGTCTTAGAGACTTTAGAAAGCAAGAGCGTGCTTCTCGCTCTAAAGCAGAGTGTGATCCATGGATGAGAACTATGCTGTGTGTTTCCCTTCATAAATGGAGTTAAATCCCAGGCTCTGTGTCTTCCTACTAGCAAGACTTCGTTTCAGGTAAGGGCAGTCACTTTTCAGCTCAAACGAACTACATCGTTCACGGAGCTCACACCTTTCTCATCTTAACAGACAAACATTGGATGTTAGAGGACCAGTGCTTTGTATTAGTTTCAGAAACATAGTTGGACTAGATATGGTCCGTATGTTTAGGAAACTCCGTTCTTTTGTTCTGGGCACACTCAGATTTCCTGCTCTATTAGAGACTCTAGAAAGCAAGAGCATGCTTCTTGCTCTAAAGCAGAGTGTGATCCATGGATGAGAAGTATGCTGTGTGTTTCCATTCAGAAATGGAGTTAAATCCCACGCTCTGTGTCTTCCTACAAGCAAGACTTCGTTTCAGGTAAGGGCAGTCACTTTTCAGCTCAAACGAACTACATTGTTCACGGAGCTCACACGTTTCTCATCTTAACAGACAAGCATTGGATGTTAGAGGACCAGTGCTTTGTATCAGTTTAAGAAGCAGAGTTGGACTAGATTTGGTCCGTATGTGTAGGAAACACAGTTCTTTTGTTCTCAGCAAAATCACGTTTCCTGCTGTCTTAGAGACTCTAGAAAGCAAGAGCGTGCTTCTTGTTCTAAAGCAGAGTGTGATCCATGGATGAGAACACTGCTGTGTGTTTCACTTCAGAAATGGAGTTAAATCCCAGGCTCTGAGTCTTCCTACAAGCAAGACTTCGTTTCAGGTAAGGGCAGTCACTTTTCAGCTCAAACGAACTACATTGTTCACGGAGCTCACACGTTTCCCATCTTAACTGACAAGCATTGGATGTTAGAGGACCAGTGCTTTGTATCAGTTTCAGAAGAAGAGTTGACTACATATGGTCCGTATGTGTAGGAAACTCCGTTCTTTTGTTCTGGGCACACTCAGATTTCCTGCTGTATTAGAGCATCTAGAAAGCAAGAGCATGCTTCTTGCTCTAAAGCAGAGTGTGATCCATGGATGAGAAGTATGCTGTGTGTTTCTATTCAGAAATGGAGTTAAATCCCAGGCTCTGTGTCTTCCTACAAGCAAAACTTCGTATCAGGTAAGGGCAGTCACTTTTCAGCTCAAACGATCTACATCGTTCACAGACTCACACGTTTCTCATCTTAACAGACAAGCATTGGATGTTAGAGGACCAGTGCTTTGTATCAGGTTAAAAAGCAGAGTTGGACCTGACATGGTCCGTATGTGTAGGAAACACAGTAATTTTGTTTTCAGCAAAATCACGTTTCCTGCTGTCTTAGAGACTCTAGAAAGCAAGAGCGTGCTTCTTGTTCTAAAGCAGCATGTGATCAATGGATTAGAACTCTGCAGTGTGTTTGCCTTCAGAAATGGAGTTAAATCCCAGGCTCTGTGTCTTACTACAAGCAAGACTTTGTTTCAGGTAAGGGCAGTCACTTTTCAGTTCAAAGGACCTACATCATTCTCAAAGCTCACACGTTTCTCATCTTAACAGACAAGCATTGGATATTAGAGGACCAGTGCTTTGTATCAGTTTCAGAAGCAGAGTTGAACTAGATATGTTCCGTATGTGTAGGAAACACCGTTCTTTTGTTCTCAGCACACACATGTTTCCTTCTGTCTTAGAGACTCTAGAAAGCAAGAGCGTGCTTCTTGTTCTAAAGCAGAGTGTGATCAATGGATGATTACACTGCTTTGTGTTTCACTTCAGAAATGGAGTAAAATGCCAGGCTCTGAGTCTTCCTACAAGCAAGACTTCGATTCAGGTAAAGGCAGTCACATTTCAGCTCAAACGAACTACATCATTCACGGAGCTCACACGTTTCTCATCTTAACAGACAAGCATTGGATGTTAGAGGACCAGTGCTTTGTATCAGTTTCAGAAGAAGAGTTGGACTACATATGGTCTGTATGTGTAGGAAACTCCGTTCTTTTGTTCGGGGCAAACTCATATTTCCTGCTGTATTAGAGTCTCTAGAAAGCAAGGGCATGCTTCTTGCTCTAAAGCAGAGTGTGATCCATGGATGAGAAGTATGCTGTGTGTTTCCATTCAGAAATGGAGTTAAATCCCAGGCTCTGTGTCTTCCTACAAGCAAGAATTCGTTTCAGGTAAGGGCAGTCACTTTTCAGCTCAAATGAACTACATCATTCACGGAGCTCACACGTTTCTCATCTTAACAGACAAGCATTGGATGTTAGAGGACCAGTGCTTTGTATCAATTTCAGAAGCAGAGTTGGACTAGATATGGTCCGTATGTGTAGGAAACACACTTCTTATGTTCTCAGCGCACTCACGTTTCCTGCTGTCTTAGAGACTTTAGAAAGCAAGAGCGTGATTCTCGCTCTAAAGCAGAGTGTGATCCATGGATGAGAACTATGCTGTGTGTTTCCCTTCATAAATGGAGTTAAATCCCAGGCTCTGTGTCTTCCTACTAGCAAGAATTCGTTTCAGGTAAGGGCAGTCACTTTTCAGCTCAAACGAACTACATCATTCACGGAGCTCACACCTTTCTCATCTTAACAGACAAACATTGGATGTTAGAGGACCAGTGCTTTGTATTAGTTTCAGAAACAGAGTTGGACTAGATATGGTCCGTATGTTTAGGAAACACCATTCTTTTGTTCTCAGCGCACTCACGTTTCTTGCTGTCTTAGAGACTCTAGAAAACAAGAGCGTGCTTCTGGCTCTAAAGCAGAGTGTGATCCATGGATGAGAACTATGCTGTGTGTTTCACTTCAGAAATGGAGTTAAATCCCAGGCTCTGAGTCTTCCTACAAGCAAGACTTCGATTCAGGTAAGGGCAGTCACTTTTCTGCTCAAACGAACTACATCGTTCACGAAGCTCACACGTTTCTCATCTTAGCAGACAAGCATTGGATGTTGGAAGGGTCAGTGCTTTGTATCAGTTTCAGAAGCAGATTTGGACTACATATGTTCTGCATGTGTAGGAAACACCGTTCTTTTGTTCTCAGCACACACACGTTTCCTGCTGTCTTAGAGACTCTAGAAAGCAAGAGCATGCTTCTTGTTCTAAAGCAGAGTGTGATCAATGGATGATTACACTGCTGTGTGTTTCACTTCAGAAATGGAGTTAAATCCCAGGCTCTGAGTCTTCCTACAAGCAAGACTTGGATTCAGGTAAGGGCAGTCACTTTTCTGCTCAAACGAACTACATCATTCACGAAGCTCACACGTTTCTCATCTTAACTGACAAGCATTGGATGTTAGAGGGTCAGTGCTTTGTATCAGTTTCAGAAGCAGATTGGACTACATATGGTCTGTATGTGTAGGAAACCCCGTTCTTTTGTTCTGGGCACACTCAGATTACCTGCTATATTTGAGACTCTAAAAGCAAGAGTGTGCTTCTCGCTCTAAAGCAGAGTGTGATCCATGGATGAGAAATATGCTGTGTGTTTCCCTTCAGATATGGAGTTAAATCCCAGGCTCTGTGTCTTCCTATAAGCAAGATTTCGTTTCAGGTAAGGGCAGTCACTTTTCAGTTCAAAGGAACTACATCATTCACAAAGCTCACACGTTTCTCATCTTAACTGACAAGCATAGGATGTTAGAGGACCAGTGCTTTGTATCAGTTTCAGAAGCAGAGTTGGACTAGATATGGTCTGTATGTGTAGGAAACACCGTTCTTTTGTTCTCAGCACACTCAAGTTTCCTGCTGTCTTAGAGACTTTAGACAGCAAGAGTGTGCTTCTCGCTCTAAAGCAGAGTGTGATCCATGGATGAGAACTATGCTGTGTGTTTCCCTTCAGAAATGGAGTTAAATTCCAGACTCTGAGTCTTCCTACAAGCAAGACTTCGTTTAAGGTAAGGGCAGTCACTTTTCTGCTCAAACGAACTACATCGTTCATGAAGCTCACACGTTTCCCATCTTAACTGACAAGCATTGGATGTTAAAGGACCAGTGATTTGTAGAAGTTTCAGAAGAAGAGTTGGACTGCATATGGTCCGTATGTGTAGGAAACACCGTTCTTTTGTTCTCAGCACACTCACGTTTCCTGCTGTGTTAGAGTCTCCAGAGAGCAAGAGCGTGCTTCTCGCTCTAAAGCAGAGTGTGATCCATGGATGAGAACTATGCTGTGTGTTTCCCTTCATAAATGGAATTAATTCTCAATCTCTGTGTCTTCCTACAAGCAAGACTTAGTTTCAGGCAAGGGCAGTCACTTTTCAGCTCAAACGAACTACATCGTTCACGGAGCTCACACGTTTCTCATCTTAACAGACAAACATTGGATGTTGGAGGACCAGTGCTTTTGTATTAGTTTCAGAAACAGAGTTGGACTAGATATGTTCCATCTGTTTAGGAAACACCGTTCTTTTGTTCCTAGCGCATCACGTTTCCTGCTGTCTTAGAAACTCTAGAAAGCAAGAGCGTGCTTCTGGCTCTAAAGCAGAGTGTGATCCATGGATGAGAACTATGCTGTGTGTTTCCCTTCAGAAATGGAGTTAAATCCCAGACTCTGTGTCTTCCTACAAGCAAGACTTCGTTTAAGGTAAGGGCAGTCACTTTTCTGCTCAAATGATCTACATCGTTCATGAAGCTCACATGTTTCCCATCTTAACTGACAAGCATTGGATGTTAGAGGATCAGTGCTTTGTATCAGTTTCAGAAGAAGAGTTGGACTACATATGGTCCGTATGTGTAGGAAACTCCGTTCTTTTGTTCGGGGCAAACTCAGATTTCCTGCTGTATTAGAGTCTCTAGAAAGCAAGAGCATGCTTCTTGCTCTAAAGCAGAGTGTGATCCATGGATGAGAAGTATGCTGTGTGTTTCCATTCAGAAATGGAGTTAAATCCCAGGCTCTGTGTCTTCCTACAAGCAAGAATTCGTTTCAGGTAAGGGCAGTCACTTTTCAGCTCAAATGAACTACATCATTCACGGAGCTCACACGTTTCTCATCTTAACAGACAAGCATTGGATGTTAGAGCACCAGTGCTTTGTATCAGTTTCAGAAGCAGAGTTGGACTAGATATGGTCCGTATGTGTAGGAAACACAGTTCTTTTGTTCTCAGCGCACTCACGTTTCCTGCTGTCTTAGAGACTTTAGAAAGCAAGAGCGTGCTTCTCGCTCTAAAGCAGAGTGTGATCCATGGATGAGAACTATGCTGTGTGTTTCCCTTCATAAATGGAGTTAAATCCCAGGCTCTGTGTCTTCCTACTAGCAAGAATTCGTTTCAGGTAAGGGCAGTCACTTTTCAGCTCAAACGAACTACATCGTTCACGGAGCTCACACCTTTCTCATCTTAACAGACAAACATTGGATGTTAGAGGACCAGTGCTTTGTATTAGTTTCAGAAACATAGTTGGACTAGATATGGTCCGTATGTTTAGGAAACACCATTCTTTTGTTCTCAGCGCAGTCACGTTTCTTGCTGTCTTAGAGACTCTAGAAAACAAGAGCGTGCTTCTGGCTCTAAAGCACAGTGTGATCCATGGATGAGAACTATGCTGTGTGTTTCCCTTCAGAAATGGAGTTAAATCCCAGACTCTGTGTCTTCCTACAAGCAAGACTTCGTTTAAGGTAAGGGCAGTCACTTTTCTGCTCAAACGATCTACATAGTTCATGAAGCTCACACCTTTCCCATCTTAACTGACAAGCATTGGATGTTAGAGGACCAGTGCTTTTTATCAGTTTCAGAAGAAGAGTTGGAATACATATGGTCCGTATGTGTAGGAAACTCCGTTCTTTTGTTCTGGGCACACTCAGATTTCCTGCTGTATTAGAGACTCTAGAAAGCAAGAGCATGCTTCTTGCTCTAAAGCAGAGTGTGATCCATGGATGAGAAGTATGCTGTGTGTTTTATTCAGAAATGGAGTTAAATCCCACGCTCTGTGTCTTCCTACAAGCAAGACTTCGTTTCAGGTAAGGGCAGTCACTTTTCAGCTCAAACGAACTACATTGTTCACGGAGCTCACACGTTTCTCATCTTAACAGACAAGCATTGGATGTTAGAGGACCAGTGCTTTGTATCAGTTTAAGAAGCAGAGTTGGACTAGATTTGGTCCGTATGTGTAGGAAACACAGTTCTTTTGTTCTCAGCAAAATCACGTTTCCTGCTGTCTTAGAGACTCTAGAAAGCAAGAGCGTGCTTCTTGTTCTAAAGCAGAGTGTGATCCATGGAAGAGAACACTGCTGTGTGTTTCACTTCAGAAATGGAGTTAAATCCCAGGCTCTGAGTCTTCCTACAAGCAAGACTTCGATTCAGGTAAGGGCAGTCACTTTTCTGCTCAAACGAACTACATCGTTCAAGGAGCTCACACGTTTCCCATCTTAACTGACAAGCATTGGATGTTAGAGGACCAGTGCTTTGTATCAGTTTCAGAAGAAGAGTTGACTACATATGGTCCGTATGTGTAGGAAACTCCATTCTTTTGTTCTGGGCACACTCAGATTTCCTGCTGTATTAGAGCATCTAGAAAGCAAGAGCATGCTTCTTGCTCTAAAGCAGAGTGTGATCCATGGATGAGAAGTATGCTGTGTGTTTCTATTCAGAAATGGAGTTAAATCCCAGGCTCTGTGTCTTCCTACAAGCAAAACTTCGTATCAGGTAAGGGCAGTCACTTTTCAGCTCAAACGATCTACATCGTTCACAGACTCACACGTTTCTCATCTTAACAGACAAGCATTGGATGTTAGAGGACGAGTGCTTTGTATCAGTTTCAGAAGCAGAGTTGAACTAGATATGGTCCGTATGTGTAGGAAACACCGTTCTTTTGTTCTCAGCACACACATGTTTCCTTCTGTCTTAGAGACTCTAGAAAGCAAGAGCGTGCTTCTTGTTCTAAAGCAGAGTGTGATCAATGGATGATTACACTGCTTTGTGTTTCACTTCAGAAATGGAGTAAAATGCCAGGCTCTGAGTCTTCCTACAAGCAAGGCTTCGATTCAGGTAAAGGCAGTCACTTTTCTGCTCAAACGAACTACATCGTTCTCGAAGCTCACACGTTTCTCATCTTAACTGACAAGCATTGGATGTTAGAGGGTTAGTGCTTTGTATCAGTTTAAGAAGCAGAGTTGGACTAGATATGGTCCGTATGTGTAGGAAACACCGTTCTTTTGTTCTCAGCACACTCACGTTTCCTGCTGTCTTAGAGACTCTAGAAAGCAAGAGCGTGCTTCTTCTTCTAAAGCAGAGTGTGATCAATGGATGAGAACACTGCTGTGTGTTTCACTTCAGAAATGGAGTTAAATCCCAGGCTCTGAGTCTTCCTACAAGCAAGACTTCTTTACAGGTAAGGGCAGTCACTTTTCAGTTCAAAGGAACTACATTATTCTCAAAGCTCACACGTTTCTCATCTTAACTGACAAGCATTGGATGTTAGAGGACCAGTGCTTTGTGTCAGTTTCAAAAACAGAGTTGGACTAGATATGGTCCGTATGTGTAGGAAACACCGTTCTTTTGTTCTCAGCGCACTCACGTTTCCTGCCGTCTTAGAGACTTTAGAAAGCAAGAGCATTCTTCTTGTTCTAACGCCGAGTGTGATCCATGAATCAGAACACTGCTGTGTGTTTCACTTCAGAAATGGAGTTAAATCCCAGGCTCTGAGTCTTCCTACAAGCAAGACTTCGATTCAGGTAAGGGCAGTCACTTTTCTGCTCAAAAGAACTACATCGTTCACGAAGCTCACACGTTTCTCATCTTAACAGGCAAGCATTGGATGTTGGAAGGGTCAGTGCTTTGTATCAGTTTCAGAAGCATATTTGGACTACATATGTTCTGCATGTGTAGGAAACACCGTTCTTTTGTTCTCAGCACACACACGTTTCCTGCTGTCTTAGAGACTCTAGAAATCAAGAGCGTGCTTCTTGTTCTAAAGCAGAGTGTGATCAATGGATGATTACACTGCTGTGTGTTTCACTTCAGAAATGGAGTTAAATCCCAGGCTCTGAGTCTTCCTACAAGCAAGACTTCGATTCAGGTAAGGGCAGTCACTTTTCTGCTCAAACGAACTACATCATTCACGAAGCTCACACGTTTCTCATCTTAACTGACAAGCATTGGATGTTAGAGGGTCAGTGCTTTGTATCAGTTTCAGAAGCAGATTGGACTACAAATGGTCTGAATGTGTAGGAAACACCGTTCTTTTGTTCTCAGCACCCTCACGTTTCCTGCTGTGTTAGAGTCTCCAGAGAGCAGGAGCGTGCTTCTCGCTCTAAAGCAGAGTGTGATCCATGGATGAGAACTATGCTGTGTGTTTCCCTTCATAAATGGAGTTAAATCTCAATCTCTGTGTCTTCCTACAAGCCAGACTTAGTTTCAGGTAACGGCAGTCACTTTTCAGCTCAAACGAACTACATCGTTCACTGAGCTCACACGTTTCACATCTTAACAGACAAGCATTGCATGTTAGAGGACCAGTGCTTTGTATCAGTTTAAGAAGCAGAGTTGGACTAGATATGGTCCGTATGTTTAGGAAACACCGTTCTTTTGTTCTCAGCACATCACGTTTCCTGCTGTCTTAGAAATTCTAGAAAGCAAGAGCGTGCTTCTGGCTCTAAAGCAGAGTGTGATCCATGGATGAGAACTATGCTGTGTGTTTCCCTTCAGAAATGGAGTTAAATCCCAGACTCTGTGTCTTCCTACAAGCAAGACTTCGTTTCAGGTAAGGGCAGTCACTTTTCTGCTCAAACGAACTACATCGTTCACGAAGCTCACACGTTTCTCATCTTACCTGGCAAGCATTGGATGTTAGAAGGATCAGTGCTTTGTATCAGTTTGAGAAGCAGATTTGGACTACATATGTTCTGTATGTGTAGGAAACACCATTTTTTTGTTCTCAGCACACACACTTTTCCTGCTGTCTTAGAGACTCTAGAAAGCAAGAGCGTGCTTCTTGTTCTAAAGCAGAGTGTGATCAATGGATGATTACACTGCTGTGTGTTTCACTTCAGAAATGGAATTAAATCCCACGCTCTGTGTCTTCCTACAAGCAAGACTTCGTTTAAGGTAAGGGCAGTCACTTTTCTGCTCAAACGATCTACATCGTTCATGAAGCTCACACGTTTCCCATCTTAACTGACAAGCATTGGATGTTAGAGGACCAGTGCTTTGTATCAGTTTCAGAAGAAGAGTTGACTACATATGGTCCGTATGTGTAGGAAACTCCGTTCTTTTGTTCTGGGCACACTCAGATTTCCTGCTGTATTAGAGACTCTAGAAAGCAAGTGCATGCTTCTTGCTCTAAAGCAGAGTGTGATCCTTCGATGAGAAGTATGCTGTGTGTTTCTATTCAGAAATGGAGTTAAATCCCAGGCTCTGTGTCTTCCTACAAGCAAAACTTCGTATCAGGTAAGGGCAGTCACTTTTCAGCTCAAACGAACTACATCGTTCACGGAGCTCACTCGTTTCTCATCTTAACAGACAAGCATTGGATGTTAGAGGACCAGTGCTTTGTATCAGGTTAAGAAGCAGAGTTGGACTAGACATGGTCCGTATGTGTAGGAAACACAGTTCTTTTTTTTTCAGCAAAATCACGTTTCCTGCTGTCTTAGAGACTCTAGAAAGCAAGAGCGTGCTTCTTGTTCTAAAGCAGCGTGTGATCAATGGATTAGAACTCTGCTGTGTGTTTCCCCTCAGAAATGGAGTTAAATCCCAGGCTCTGTGTCTTACTACAAGCAAGACTTTGTTACAGGTAAGGGCAGTCACTTTTCAGTTCAAAGGAACTACATCATTCTCAAAGCTCACACGTTTCTCATCTTAACAGACAAGCATTGGATGTTAGAGGACGAGTGCTTTGTATCAGTTTCAGAAGCAGAGTTGAACTAGATATGGTCCGTATGTGTAGGAAACACCGTTCTTTTGTTCTCAGCACACACATGTTTCCTTCTGTCTTAGAGACTCTAGAAAGCAAGAGCGTGCTTCTTGTTCTAAAGCAGAGTGTGATCAATGGATGATTACACTGCTTTGTGTTTCACTTCAGAAATGGAGTTAAATGCCAGGCTCTGAGTCTTCCTACAAGCAAGACTTCGATTCAGGTAAAGGCAGTCACTTTTCTGCTCAAACGAACTACATCGTTCACGAAGCTCACACGTTTCTCATCTTAACTGACAAGCATTGGATGTTAGTGGGTCAGTGCTTTGTATCCGTTTCAGAAGCAGATTTGGACTACATATGGTCTGTATGTGTTGGAAACACCGTTCTTTTGTTCTGGGCACACTCAGATTACCTGCTATATTAGAGACTTAAAAGCAAGAGTGTGCTTCTCGCTCTAAAGCAGAGTGTGATCCATGGATGAGAAAAATGCTGTGTGTTTCCTTTCAGAAATGGAGTTAAATCCCAGGCTCTCTGTCTTACTACAAGCAAGACTTCGTTACAGGTAAGGGAAGTCACTTTTCAGTTCAAAGGAACTACATTATTCTCAAAGCTCACACGTTTCTCATCTTAACTGACAAGCATTGGATGTTAGAGGACCAGTGCTTTGTGTCAGTTTCAGAAACAGACTTGGACTAGATATGGTCCGTATGTGTAGGAAACACCGTTCTTTTGTTCTCAGCGCACTCACGTTTCCTGCTGTCTTAGAGACTTTAGAAAGCAAGAGCGTGCTTCTCGCTCTAAAGCAGAGTGTGATCCATGGATGAGAACTATGCTGTGTGTTTCCCTTCAGAAATGGAGTTAAATCCCAGACTCTGTGTCTTCCTACAAGCAAGATTTCGTTTAAGGTAAGGGCAGTTACTTTTCTGCTCAAACGAACTACGTCGTTCATGAAGCTCACACGTTTCCCATCTTAACTGACAAGCATTGGATGTTAGAGGACCAGTGCTTTGTATCAGTTTCAGAAGATGACTTGGACTACATATGGTCCGTATGTGTAGGAAACTCCGTTCTTTTGTTCTGGGCACACTCAGATTTCCTGCTGTATTACAGAATCTAGAAAACAAGAGCGTGCTTCTTGCTCTAAAGCACAGTCTGATCCATGGATGAGAACTATGCTATGTGTTTCCCTTCAGAAATGGAGTTAAATCCCATGCTTTGTGTCTTCCTAAATTCAAGACTTCGTTTCATGTAAGGGCAGTTTCTTTTCTGCTCAAACGAACTACATCATTCACGAAGATCACACGTTTCTCATCTTATCTGACAAGCAATGGATGTTAGAGGACCTGTGGTTTGTATCAATTTTAGAAGCAGAGTTGAAATAGATATGGACTTTATGTGTAGGAAATACCGTTCTTTTTTTCTGAGCACACTTTCGTTTCCTGCTGTATTAGAGACTCTAGAAAGCAAGAGCGTTCTTCTTGCTAAAGCAGACTGTGATCCATGGATGAGAACTATGCTGTGTGTTTCCCTTCAGAAATGGAGTTATAACCCAGGCTCTGTGTCTTCCTACAAGCACTACTTCGTTTCAGGTAAGGGCAGTCACATTTCAGCTCAAACGAACTACATCATTCACGAAGCACACACGTTTCTCATCTTATCTGAGAAGCATTGGATGTTAAAGGACCTGTGGTTTGTATCAATTTTAGAAGCAGAGTTGAACTAGATATGGACCTTATGTGTATGAAATACCGTTCTTTTTTTCTGAGCACACTCTCGTTTCCTGCTGTATTAGAGACTCTAGAAAGCAAGAGCCTTCTTCTTGCTCTAAAGCAGAGTGTGATCCATGGATGAGAACTATGCTATGTGTTTCCCTTCAGAAATGGAGTTAAATCCCAGTCTCTGTGTCTTCCTACAAGCACTACTTCATTTCAGGTAAGGGCAGTCACTTTTCAGCTCAAATGAACTACATTGTTCACGAAGCTCACACGTTTCTCATCTTAACTGAGAAGCATTGGATGTTAGAGGACCTTTGCTTTGTATCAATTTCAAGTAGAGTTGAACTAGATATGGTCTGTAAGTATTGGAAACAGCGTTCTTTTCTTCTGAGCACACCCACGTTTCCTGCTGTATTAGAGACTCTAGAAAGCAAGGGCGTGCTTCTTGCTCTAAAACAGAGTGTGATCAATGGATGAGAATGTGTTTCACTCCGAAATGGTGTTAAATCCCAGGCTCTGTGTCTTCCTAAAAGCACTATTTCGTTTCAGGTAAGGTCAGTCACTTTTCAGCTCAAACGAACTACATCGTTCATGAAGCTCACACGTTTCTCATCTTAACTGATAAGCATTGAATGTTAGAGGATCTGCGGTTTGTTTCAGTTTCACAAGCAGATTTGAACTAAATATGGCCCGTAAGTGTAGGAAACACGGTTCTTTAGTTCTGAGCACACTCAGGTTTCCTGCTGTATTAGAGACTCTGGAATGCAAGAGCGTGCTTCTTGCTCTAAAGCAGAGTGTGATCCATGGATGAGAACTATGCTGTGTGTTTCCCTTCAGAAATGGAGTTAAATCCCAGGCTCTAAGTCTTCCTGCAAGCAAGACTTTGTTTCAGTTAAGGGCAGTTACTTTACAGCTCAAACGAACTACATCGTTCACGAACCTCACACGTTTCTCATCTTAACTGACAAGCATTGGATGTTACAGGACCTGTGGTTTGTTTCAGTTTCAGAAGTTGAGTTGGACTAGATATGGTCCGTATGTGTAGGAAACCCCGTTCTTTTATCCTGAGCACACTCACGTTTCCTGCTGTATTAGAGACTCTGGAAAGCAAGAGCGTGCTTCTTGCTCTAATGCAGAGTGTGATCCATGGATGAGAACTGTGTTGTGTGTTTCACTTCAGAAATGGAGTTAAATTCCAGGCTCTGAGTCTTCCTACCAGAAAGACTTCATTTCAGGTAAGGGCAGTTACTTTACAGCTCAAATGAACTACATCATTCAGGAAGCTCACACGTTTCTCATCTAAACTGACAAGCATTGGATGTTAGAGGACCTCTGGTTTGTTTCTGTTTTAGAAGCAGAGATGAACTAGATATGGTCTGTATGTGTAGCAAACACCGTTCTTTTGTTCAGAACACACTCACGTTTCCTGCTGCATTAGAGACTCTGGAAAGCAAGAGCCTGCTTCTTGCTCTAAAGCAGAGTGTGATCCATGGATGAGAACTATCTTGTATGTTTCCCTTCAGATATGGAGTTTAATCCCAGGCTCTGTGTCTTCCTAGAAGCACTACTTCGTTTCAGGTAAGGGCAGTCACTTTTCAGCTTAAAGGAACTACATCGTTCACGAAGCTCACTTGTTTCTCATCTTAACTGACAAGCATTGGATGTAAGAGAACCAGTGCTTTGTATCATTTTCAGAAGCAGAGTTGTACTAGATATGGTCCGTATATGTAGGAAACACCGTACTTTTGTTCTCAGCACACTTAATTTTCCTTGTTTCTTAGAGACTCTAGAATGCTAGAGCGTGCTTCTTGCTCTAAAGAAAATTGTGAACCATGGATGAGAACTATGCTGTGTTTCCCTTAAGAAATGGAGTGAAATCGCAGGCTCTGAGTCTTGCTACAAACAAGACATCGTTTCAGATTAGGACAGTTACTTTACAGCTCAAACGAACTACATCGTTCACGAACTTCACACGTTTCTCATCTTAACTGACAAGCATTTTATGTTAGAGGACTTGTGGTTTGTTTCAGTTTCAGAAGCAGATTTGAACTAGATATGGTCAGTATGTGTAGGAAACACGGTTCTTTTATTCTGAGCACACTCACGTTTCCTGCTGTATTAGAGACTCTAGAAAGCAAGAGCGTGCTTCTTGCTCTAAAGCAGAGTGTGATCCATGGATGAGAACTGTGTTGTGTGTTTCACTTCAGAAGTGGAGTTAAATCCCAGGCTCTGAGTCTTCCTACAAGCAAGATTTCGTTTCAGGTAAGGGCAGTGACTTACAGCTCAAATGAACTACATTGTTCACGAAGCTCACACGTTTCTCAACTTAACTGACAAGGATTGCATGTTAGAGGACCTGTGGTTTGTTTCAGTTTCAGAAGCAGAGTTGAACTAGATATGGTCCATATGTGTAGGAAACACCATTCTTTTTTTCTGAGCACACTCACGTTTCCTGCTGTATTAGAGACTATGGAAAGCAAGAGCGTGCTTCTTGCTCTAAAGCAGAGTGTGATCCATGGATGAGAACTGTGTTGTGTGTTTCCCTTCAGAAATGGAGTTTAATCCCAGGCTCTGTGTCTTCCTACAAGCAAGACATCATTTCAGGTAAGGGCAGTTACTTTACAGCTCAAACAAACTACATAGTTCACGAAGTTCACACGTTTCTCATCTAAACTGACAAGCGTTGGATGTTAGAGAAGCTCTGGTTTGTTTCAGTTTTAGAAGAAGAGATGAACTATATATGGTCCGTATGTGTAGGAAACACCATTCTTTTGTTCTGATCACACTCAAGTTTCCTGCTGTATCAGAGACTCTAGAAAGCAAGAGCGTGCTTCTTGCTCTAAAGCAGAGTGTGATCCATGGATGAGAACTATGCTGTGTGTTTCCCTTCAGAAATGGAGTTAAATCCCAGTCTCTGTGTCTTCCTAGAAGCACTACTTCGTTTCATGTAAGGGCAGTCACTTTTCAGCTCAAAGGAACTACATCGATCACGAAGCTCACTTGATTCTCATCTTAACTGACAAGCATTGGATGTAAGAGGACCAGTGATTTGTATCATTTTCAGAAGCAGAGTTGTACTACATATGGTCCGTATATGTAGGAAACACCGTTCTTTTGTTCTCAGCACACTCAATTTTCCTTCTTTCTTAGAGATTCTAGAATGCTAGAGCATGCTTCTTGCTCTAAAGCAGAGTGTGATCAATGGATGAGAACTCTGTTTTGTGTTTCACTTCAGAAATGGAGTTAAATCCCAGGCTCTGAGTCTTCCTACAAGCAGGACTTCGTTTCAGGTAAGGGCAGTTACTTTACAGCTCAGACGAATACTTCATTCATGAAGCTCACACATTTCTCATCTTAACTGACAAGCATTGGATGTTAGAGGACCTGTGGTTTGTTTCTGTTTCAGAAGCAGAGTTGGACTAGATATAGTCCGTATGTGTAGGAAACAATGTTCTTTTGTTCTGAGCACACTCACGTTTACTGCTGTATTAGAGAATCTAGAAAACAAGAGCGATCTTCTTGCTCTAACGCAGAGTGTGATCCATGGATGGGAACTATGCTGTGTCTTTCCCTTCAGAAATGGAGTTAAATCCCAGGCTCTGAGTCTTCCTACATGCAAGAATTCGTTTCAGGTAAGGGCAGTCTCTTTAAAGCTCAAAGGAACTACATCGTTCATGAAGCTCATATGTTTCTCATCTAAACTGACAATCATTGGATGTTAGAGGACCTGTGGTTTGTTTCACTTTTAGAATCAGATTTGAACTAGATATGGCCGGTATGTGTAGGAAACACGGTTCTTAAGTTCTGAGAACACTCAATTTTCCTTCCATATTACAGACTCTAGAAAGCAAGAGCGTGCTTCTTGCTCTAAAGCAAAGTGTGATCCATGGATGAGAACTATTCTGTGTGTTTCCATTCAGAAATGGAGTTAAATTCCAAGCTCTGAGTCTTCCTACCAGAAAGACTTCGTTTCAGTTAAGGGAAGTCACTTATCAGCTCAAATGAACTACATCGTTCACGAAGCTCACACGTTTCTCATCTTAACTAACAAGCATCAGATGTTAGAGGACCAGTGCTTTGTGTCAGTTTCACAAGCAGAGTTGGACTAGATATGGTCCGTATGTGTAGGAAACACCGTTCTTTGTTGTCAGCACACTCACGTTTCCTGCTGTCTTAGAGACTCTAGAAAGCTAGAGCATGCTTCTTGCTCTGAAGCAGAGTGTGATCCATGGATGAGAACTATGCTGTTTGTTTCCCTTCAGAAATGGAGTTAAATCCCAGGCTCTGTGTCTTTCTACAATCAAGACTTCGTTTCAGGTAAGGGCAGTCACTTTTCAACTCAAACGAACTACATCGTTCATGAAGGTAACACGTTTCCCATCTTAACTGCCAAGCATTGAATGTTAGAGGACCAGTGCTTTGTATCAGTTTCAGAAGCAGAGTTGGAATAGATATGTGCCGTGTGTGTTGGAAACACTCTTCTTTGTTCTGAGCACAATCACGTTTCCTGTTATATTAGAGAATCTAGAAAGCAAGAGCGTGCTTCTTGCTCTAAAGCAGAATCGGATCCATGGATGAGAACTATGCTGTGTGTTTCCCTTCCGAAATGGAGTTAAATCCCAGGCTCTGTGTCTTCCTATAATCAAGAATTCTTTTCAGGTAAGGGCAATCACTTTTCAGCTCAAAAGAACTACATCGTTCACGAAGCTCACACGTTTCTCATCTAAACTGACAAGCATTGGATGTTAGAGGACCTGTGGTTTGTATCAGTTTCAGAAGCAGAGTTGAACTAGATATGGTGTGTATGTGTAGGAAACACCGTTCTTTTGTTCTGAGCACACTCATGTTTCCTGCTGTATTAGAGACTCTAGATAGCAACAGCTTTCTTCTTGCTCTAAAGCAGAGTGTGATCCATGGATGACAACTATGCTGTGTGTTTCCCTTCAGAAATGGAGTAAAATCCCAAGCTCTGTGTCTTCCTACAAACACTACTTCGTTTCAGGAAAGGGCAGTCAATTTTCAGCTGAAAGGAACTACATGGTTCACAAAACTCACTCGTTTCTCATCTTAAATGACAAGCATTGGATGTTAAAGGACTTCTGGTTTGTTTCAGTTTCAGTAGCAGAGTTGAACTAGATATGGTCCATATGTGTAGGGAACACCGTTCTTTTGTTCTGATCACACTCAAGTTTCCTGCTGTATTAGAGACTCTAGAAAAAAAGAGCGTGCTTCTTGCTCTAAAGCAGAGTGTGATCCATGGATGAGAACTATGCTGTGTGTTTCCCTTAAGAAATGGAGTTAAATCCCAGGCTCTGTGTCTTCCTACAAACACTACTTCGTTTCAGGTAAGGGCAGTCACTTTTCAGCTCAAACGAACTACATCGTACACGAAGCTCACTCGTTTCTCATCTAAATGATGAGCATTGGATGTTAGAAGACCTGTGCTTGTATCAATTTCAGAAGCAAGGTTGGACTAGATATGGTCCGTATGTGTAGGAAACACCGTTCTTTTGTTCTCAGCACACTCAGGTTTCCTGCTGTCTTAGAGACTCTAGAAAGCAAGAGCGTGCTTCTTGCTCTAAAGCAGAGTGAGAGCAATGGATGAGAACTCTGCTGTGTTTTCCACTTCAGAAATGGAGTTAAATGCCAGGCTCTGAGTCTTCCTACAAGCAAGACGTCGTTTCAGGTAAGGGCAGTTACTTTAGAGCTCAAACGAACTATATCATACATGAAGCTCACACGTTTCTCGGTCTTAATTAAAAAGCATTGGATGTTACAGGACCTGTGCTTTGTGTCAGTTTCAGAGTAAGTGTTGAACTACATATGTTCTGTGTGTGTAAGAAACACAGTTCTTTTGTTCTGAGCACAATCACGTTTCCTGATGTATTAGAGACTCTAGAAAGGAAGAGCATGCTTCTTGCTCTAAAGCAGAGTGTGATTCATAAATGAGAACTGTGCTGTGTGTTTCCCTTCAGAAATGGAGGTAAATCCCAGGCTCTGTGTCTTCCTACAAGCAAGACTTCGTTTCAGGTAAGGGCAGTCACTTTTCAGCTCAAACGAAATACATCGTTCATGAAGCTAAAACGTTTCCCATCTTAACTGACAAGCATTGGATGTTAGAGGACCAGTGCTTTGTATCACTTTCAGAAGCAGAGTTGTACTAGCTATGGTCTGTATGTGTAGGAAACACTGTTCTTTTGTTCTGAGCACACTCACGTTTCCTGCTGTATTAGAGACTAGGTAGCAACAGCTTTCTTCTTGCTCTAAAGCAGAGTGAGATCCATGGATGAGAACTATGCTCTGTGTTTCCCTTCAGAAATGGAGTAAAATCCCAAGCTCTGTGTCTTCCTACAAACACTACTTCGTTTCAGGAAAGGCCAGTCAATTTTCAGCTGAAAGGAACTACATCGTTCACGAAACTCACTCATTTCTCATCTTAAATGACAAGCATTGGATGTTAAAGGACTTCTGGTTTGTTTCAGTTTCAGTAGCAGAGTTGAACTAGATATGGTCCATATGTGTAGGGAACTCCGTTCTTTTGTTCTGATCACACTCAAGTTTCCTGCTGTATTAGAGACTCTAGAAAAAAAGAGCGTGCTTCTTGCTCTAAAGCAGAGTGTGATCCATGGATGAGAACTATGCTGTGTGTTTCCCTTAAGAAATGGAGTTATATCCCAGGCTCTGTGTCTTCCTACAAACACTACTTCGTTTCAGGTAAGGGCAGTCACTTTTCAGCTCAAACGAACTACATCGTACACGAAGCTCACTCGTTTCTCATCTAAATGATGAGCATTGGATGTTAGAAGACCTGTGCTTGTATCAATTTCAGAAGCAGGGTTGGACTAGATATGGTCCGTATGTGTAGGAAACACCGTTCTTTTGTTCTCAGCACACTCAGGTTTCCTGCTGTCTTAGAGACTCTAGAAAGCAAGAGCGTGCTTCTTGCTCTAAAGCAGAGTGAGAGCAATGGATGAGAACTCTGCTGTGTTTTCCACTTCAGAAATGGAGTTAAATGCCAGGCTCTGAGTCTTCCTACAAGCAAGACGTCGTTTCAGGTAAGGGCAGTTACTTTAGAGCTCAAAAGAACTATATCATACATGAAGCTCACAGGTTTCTCGGTCTTAAGTAAAAAGCATTGGATGTTACAGGACCTGTGCTTTGTGTCAGTTTCAGAGTAAGTGTTGAACTACATATGTTCTGTGTGTGTAAGAAACACAGTTCTTTTATTCTGAGCACAATCATGTTTCCTGTTGTATTAGAGACTCTAGAAAGGAAGAGCATGCTTCTTGCTCTAAAGCAGAGTGTGAATCATAAATGAGAACTGTGCTGTGTGTTTCCCTTCAGAAATTGAGTTAAATCCCAGGCTCTGTGTCTTCCTACAAGCAAGACTTCTTTTCAGGTAAGGGCAGTCACTTTTCAGCTGAAACGAACTACATCGTTCATGAAGCTAAAACGATTCCCATCTTAACTGACAAGCACTGGATGTTAGAGGACCAGTGCTTTGTATCACTTTCAGAAGCAGAGTTGGACTAGATATGGTCTGTATGTGTAGGAAAAACCGTTCTTGTTCTCAGCACACTCCCGTTTCCTGCTCTCTTAGAGAATCTAGAAAGCAAGAGAGTGCTTCTTGCTCTAAAGCAGAGTGAGAGCAATGGATGAGAACTCTGCTGTGTTTTCCACTTCAGAAATGGAGTTAAATGCCAGGCTCTGAGTCTTCCTACAAGCAAGACGTCGTTTCAGGTAAGGGCAGTTACTTTAGACCTCAAACGAACTACATCATTCACAAAGCTCACACGTTTCTCATCTAAACTGACAAGCATTGGCTGTTAGAGGACCTGTGGTTTGTATCAGTTTCAGAAGCAGAGTTGAACTAGATATGGTCCATATGTGTAGGAAACACCGTTCTTTTGTTCTGAGCACACTCACGTTTCCTGCTGTATTAGAGACTCTGGAAAGCAAGAGCCTGCTTCTTGCTCTAAAGCAGAGTGTGATCCATGGATGAGAACTGTGTTGTGTGTTTCCCTTCAGAAATGGAGTTTAATCCCAGGCTCTGTGTCTTCCTACAAGCAAGACTTCATTTCAGGTAAGGGCAGTTACTTTACAGCTCAAACGAACTACATCGTTCACGAAGTTCACACGTTTCTCATCTAAACTGACAAGCATTGGATGTTAGAGGACCTCTGGTTTGTTTCAGTTTTAGAAGAAGAGATGAACTACATATGGTCCGTATGTGTAGGAAACACCATTCTTTTGTTCTGAGCACACTCAAGTTTCCTGCTGTATTAGAGACTCTAGAAAGCAAGAGCGTGCTTCTTGCTCTAAAGCAGAGTGTGATCCATGGATAAGAACTATGCTGTGTGTTTCCCTTCAGAAATGGAGTTAAATCCCAGTCTCTGTGTCTTCCTAGAAGCACTACTACGTTTCATGTAAGGGCAGTCACTTTTCAGCTCAAAGGAACTACATCATTCACGAACCTCACTTGATTCTCATCTTAACTGACAAGCATTGGATGTAAGAGGACCAGTGATTTGTATCATTTTCAGAAGCAGAGTTGTACTAGATATGGTCCGTATATGTAGGAAACACCGTTCTTTTGTTCTCAGCACACTCAATTTTCCTTCTTTCTTAGAGATTAGAGAATGCTAGAGCGTGCCTCTTGCTCTAAAGCAGAGTGTGATCAATGGATGAGAACTCTGTTTTGTGTTTCACTTCAGAAATGGAGTTAAATCCCAGGCTCTGAGTCTTCCTACAAGCAGGAATTCGTTTCAGGTAAGGGCAGTTACTTTACAGCTCAGAAGAATACATCATTCACGAGGCTCACACATTTCTCATCTTAACTGACAAGCATTGGATGTTAGAGGACCTGTGGTGTGTTTCTGTTTCAGAAGCAGAGTTGTTCTAGATATAGTCCGTATGTGTAGGAAACAACGTTCTTTTGTTCTGAGCACACTCACGTTTCCTGCTGTATTAGAAATCTAGAAAACAAGAGCGTGCTTCTTGTTCTAAAGCAGAGTGTGATCAATGGATGATTACACTGCTGTGTGTTTCACTTCAGAAATGGAGTTAAATCCCAGGCTCTGAGTCTTCCTACAAGCAAGACTTCGATTCAGGTAAGGGCAGTCACTTTTCTGCTCAAACGAACTACATCATTCACGAAGCTCACACGTTTCTCATCTTAACTGACAAGCATTGGATGTTAGAGGGTCAGTGCTTTGTATCAGTTTCAGAAGCAGATTGGACTACAAATGGTCTGAATGTGTAGGAAACACCGTTCTTTTGTTCTCAGCACACTCACGTTTCCTGCTGTGTTAGAGTCTCCAGAGAGCAGGAGCGTGCTTCTCGCTCTAAAGCAGAGTGTGATCCATGGATGAGAACTATGCTGTGTGTTTCCCTTCATAAATGGAGTTAAATCTCAATCTCTGTGTCTTCCTACAAGCAAGACTTAGTTTCAGGTAACGGCAGTCACTTTTCAGCTCAAACGAACTACATCGTTCACGGAGCTCACACGTTTCACATCTTAACAGACAAGCATTGCATTTTAGAGGACCAGTGCTTTGTATCAGTTTAAGAAGCAGAGTTGGACTAGATATGGTCCGTATGTTTAGGAAACACCGTTCTTTTGTTCTCAGCACATCACGTTTCCTGCTGTCTTAGAAATTCTAGAAAGCAAGAGTGTGCTTCTGGCTCTAAAGCAGAGTGTGATCCATGGATGAGAACTATGCTGTGTGTTTCCCTTCAGAAATGGAGTTAAATCCCAGACTCTGTGTCTTCCTACAAGCAAGACTTCGTTTCAGGTAAGGGCAGTCACTTTTCTGCTCAAACGAACTACAGCGTTCACGAAGCTCAAACGTTTCTCATCTTACCTGGCAAGCATTGGATGTTAGAAGGATCAGTGCTTTGTATCAGTTTGAGAAGCAGATTTGGACTACATATGTTCTGTATGTGTAGGAAACACCATTTTTTTGTTCTCAGCACACACACTTTTCCTGCTGTCTTAGAGACTCTAGAAAGCAAGAGCGTGCTTCTTGTTCTAAAGCAGAGTGTGATCAATGGATGATTACACTGCTGTGTGTTTCACTTCAGAAATGGAGTTAAATCCCACGCTCTGTGTCTTCCTACAAGCAAGACTTCGTTTAAGGTAAGGGCAGTCACTTTTCTGCTCAAACGATCTACATCGTTCATGAAGCTCACACGTTTCCCATCTTAACTGACAAGCATTGGATGTTAGAGGACCAGTGCTTTGTATCAGTTTCAGAAGAAGAGTTGACTACATATGGTCCGTATGTGTAGGAAACTCCGTTCTTTTGTTCTGGGCACACTCAGATTTCCTGCTGTATTAGAGACTCTAGAAAGCAAGTGCATGCTTCTTGCTCTAAAGCAGAGTGTGATCCTTCGATGAGAAGTATGCTGTGTGTTTCTATTCAGAAATGGAGTTAAATCCCAGGCTCTGTGTCTTCCTACAAGCAAAACTTCGTATCAGGTAAGGGCAGTCACTTTTCAGCTCAAACGAACTACATCGTTCACGGAGCTCACTCGTTTCTCATCTTAACAGACAAGCATTGGATGTTAGAGGACCAGTGCTTTGTATCAGGTTAAGAAGCAGAGTTGGACTAGACATGGTCCGTATGTGTAGGAAACACAGTTCTTTTTTTTTCAGCAAAATCACGTTTCCTGCTGTCTTAGAGACTCTAGAAAGCAAGAGCGTGCTTCTTGTTCTAAAGCAGCGTGTGATCAATGGATTAGAACTCTGCTGTGTGTTTCCCCTCAGAAATGGAGTTAAATCCCAGGCTCTGTGTCTTACTACAAGCAAGACTTTGTTACAGGTAAGGGCAGTCACTTTTCAGTTCAAAGGAACTACATCATTCTCAAAGCTCACACGTTTCTCATCTTAACAGACAAGCATTGGATGTTAGAGGACGAGTGCTTTGTATCAGTTTCAGAAGCAGAGTTGAACTAGATATGGTCCGTATGTGTAGGAAACACCGTTCTTTTGTTCTCAGCACACACATGTTTCCTTCTGTCTTAGAGACTCTAGAAAGCAAGAGCGTGCTTCTTGTTCTAAAGCAGAGTGTGATCAATGGATGATTACACTGCTTTGTGTTTCACTTCAGAAATGGAGTTAAATGCCAGGCTCTGAGTCTTCCTACAAGCAAGACTTCGATTCAGGTAAAGGCAGTCACTTTTCTGCTCAAACGAACTACATCGTTCACGAAGCTCACACGTTTCTCATCTTAACTGACAAGCATTGGATGTTAGTGGGTCAGTGCTTTGTATCCGTTTCAGAAGCAGATTTGGACTACATATGGTCTGTATGTGTTGGAAACACCGTTCTTTTGTTCTGGGCACACTCAGATTACCTGCTATATTAGAGACTTAAAAGCAAGAGTGTGCTTCTCGCTCTAAAGCAGAGTGTGATCCATGGATGAGAAAAATGCTGTGTGTTTCCTTTCAGAAATGGAGTTAAATCCCAGGCTCTCTGTCTTACTACAAGCAAGACTTCGTTACAGGTAAGGGAAGTCACTTTTCAGTTCAAAGGAACTACATTATTCTCAAAGCTCACACGTTTCTCATCTTAACTGACAAGCATTGGATGTTAGAGGACCAGTGCTTTGTGTCAATTTCAGAAACAGACTTGGACTAGATATGGTCCGTATGTGTAGGAAACACCGTTCTTTTGTTCTCAGTGCACTCACGGTTCCTGCTGTCTTAGAGACTTTAGAAAGCAAGAGCGTGCTTCTCGCTCTAAAGCAGAGTGTGATCCATGGATGAGAACTATGCTGTGTGTTTCCCTTCAGAAATGGAGTTAAATCCCAGACTCTGTGTCTTCCTACAAGCAAGATTTCGTTTAAGGTAAGGGCAGTTACTTTTCTGCTCAAACGAACTACGTCGTTCATGAAGCTCACACGTTTCCCATCTTAACTGACAAGCATTGGATGTTAGAGGACCAGTGCTTTGTATCAGTTTCAGAAGATGACTTGGACTACATATGGTCCGTATGTGTAGGAAACTCCGTTCTTTTGTTCTGGGCACACTCAGATTTCCTGCTGTATTACAGAATCTAGAAAACAAGAGCGTGCTTCTTGCTCTAAAGCACAGTCTGATCCATGGATGAGAACTATGCTATGTGTTTCCCTTCAGAAATGGAGTTAAATCCCATGCTTTGTGTCTTCCTAAATTCAAGACTTCGTTTCATGTAAGGGCAGTTTCTTTTCTGCTCAAACGAACTACATCATTCACGAAGATCACACGTTTCTCATCTTATCTGACAAGCAATGGATGTTAGAGGACCTGTGGTTTGTATCAATTTTAGAAGCAGAGTTGAAATAGATATGGACTTTATGTGTAGGAAATACCGTTCTTTTTTTCTGAGCACACTTTCGTTTCCTGCTGTATTAGAGACTCTAGAAAGCAAGAGCGTTCTTCTTGCTAAAGCAGACTGTGATCCATGGATGAGAACTATGCTGTGTGTTTCCCTTCAGAAATGGAGTTATAACCCAGGCTCTGTGTCTTCCTACAAGCACTACTTCGTTTCAGGTAAGGGCAGTCACATTTCAGCTCAAACGAACTACATCATTCACGAAGCACACACGTTTCTCATCTTATCTGAGAAGCATTGGATGTTAAAGGACCTGTGGTTTGTATCAATTTTAGAAGCAGAGTTGAACTAGATATGGACCTTATGTGTATGAAATACCGTTCTTTTTTTCTGAGCACACTCTCGTTTCCTGCTGTATTAGAGACTCTAGAAAGCAAGAGCCTTCTTCTTGCTCTAAAGCAGAGTGTGATCCATGGATGAGAACTATGCTATGTGTTTCCCTTCAGAAATGGAGTTAAATCCCAGTCTCTGTGTCTTCCTACAAGCACTACTTCATTTCAGGTAAGGGCAGTCACTTTTCAGCTCAAATGAACTACATTGTTCACGAAGCTCACACGTTTCTCATCTTAACTGAGAAGCATTGGATGTTAGAGGACCTTTGCTTTGTATCAATTTCAAGTAGAGTTGAACTAGATATGGTCTGTAAGTATTGGAAACAGCGTTCTTTTCTTCTGAGCACACCCACGTTTCCTGCTGTATTAGAGACTCTAGAAAGCAAGTGCATGCTTCTTGCTCTAAAGCAGAGTGTGATCCTTCGATGAGAAGTATGCTGTGTGTTTCTATTCAGAAATGGAGTTAAATCCCAGGCTCTGTGTCTTCCTACAAGCAAAACTTCGTATCAGGTAAGGGCAGTCACTTTTCAGCTCAAACGAACTACATCGTTCACGGAGCTCACTCGTTTCTCATCTTAACAGACAAGCATTGGATGTTAGAGGACCAGTGCTTTGTATCAGGTTAAGAAGCAGAGTTGGACTAGACATGGTCCGTATGTGTAGGAAACACAGTTCTTTTTTTTTCAGCAAAATCACGTTTCCTGCTGTCTTAGAGACTCTAGAAAGCAAGAGTGTGCTTCTTGTTCTAAAGCAGCGTGTGATCAATGGATTAGAACTCTGCTGTGTGTTTCCCCTCAGAAATGGAGTTAAATCCCAGGCTCTGTGTCTTACTACAAGCAAGACTTTGTTACAGGTAAGGGCAGTCACTTTTCAGTTCAAAGGAACTACATCATTCTCAAAGCTCACACGTTTCTCATCTTAACAGACAAGCATTGGATGTTAGAGGACGAGTGCTTTGTATCAGTTTCAGAAGCAGAGTTGAACTAGATATGGTCCGTATGTGTAGGAAACACCGTTCTTTTGTTCTCAGCACACACATGTTTCCTTCTGTCTTAGAGACTCTAGAAAGCAAGAGCGTGCTTCTTGTTCTAAAGCAGAGTGTGATCAATGGATGATTACACTGCTTTGTGTTTCACTTCAGAAATGGAGTTAAATGCCAGGCTCTGAGTCTTCCTACAAGCAAGACTTCGATTCAGGTAAAGGCAGTCACTTTTCTGCTCAAACGAACTACATCGTTCACGAAGCTCACACGTTTCTCATCTTAACTGACAAGCATTGGATGTTAGTGGGTCAGTGCTTTGTATCCGTTTCAGAAGCAGATTTGGACTACATATGGTCTGTATGTGTTGGAAACACCGTTCTTTTGTTCTGGGCACACTCAGATTACCTGCTATATTAGAGACTTAAAAGCAAGAGTGTGCTTCTCGCTCTAAAGCAGAGTGTGATCCATGGATGAGAAAAATGCTGTGTGTTTCCTTTCAGAAATGGAGTTAAATCCCAGGCTCTCTGTCTTACTACAAGCAAGACTTCGTTACAGGTAAGGGAAGTCACTTTTCAGTTCAAAGGAACTACATTATTCTCAAAGCTCACACGTTTCTCATCTTAACTGACAAGCATTGGATGTTAGAGGACCAGTGCTTTGTGTCAATTTCAGAAACAGACTTGGACTAGATATGGTCCGTATGTGTAGGAAACACCGTTCTTTTGTTCTCAGCGCACTCACGTTTCCTGCTGTCTTAGAGACTTTAGAAAGCAAGAGCGTGCTTCTCGCTCTAAAGCAGAGTGTGATCCATGGATGAGAACTATGCTGTGTGTTTCCCTTCAGAAATGGAGTTAAATCCCAGACTCTGTGTCTTCCTACAAGCAAGATTTCGTTTAAGGTAAGGGCAGTTACTTTTCTGCTCAAACGAACTACGTCGTTCATGAAGCTCACACGTTTCCCATCTTAACTGACAAGCATTGGATGTTAGAGGACCAGTGCTTTGTATCAGTTTCAGAAGATGACTTGGACTACATATGGTCCGTATGTGTAGGAAACTCCGTTCTTTTGTTCTGGGCACACTCAGATTTCCTGCTGTATTACAGAATCTAGAAAACAAGAGCGTGCTTCTTGCTCTAAAGCACAGTCTGATCCATGGATGAGAACTATGCTATGTGTTTCCCTTCAGAAATGGAGTTAAATCCCATGCTTTGTGTCTTCCTAAATTCAAGACTTCGTTTCATGTAAGGGCAGTTTCTTTTCTGCTCAAACGAACTACATCATTCACGAAGATCACACGTTTCTCATCTTATCTGACAAGCAATGGATGTTAGAGGACCTGTGGTTTGTATCAATTTTAGAAGCAGAGTTGAAATAGATATGGACTTTATGTGTAGGAAATACCGTTCTTTTTTTCTGAGCACACTTTCGTTTCCTGCTGTATTAGAGACTCTAGAAAGCAAGAGCGTTCTTCTTGCTAAAGCAGACTGTGATCCATGGATGAGAACTATGCTGTGTGTTTCCCTTCAGAAATGGAGTTAAATCCCAGGCTCTAAGTCTTCCTACAAGCAAGACTTTGTTTCAGTTAAGGGCAGTTACTTTACAGCTCAAACGAACTACATCGTTCACGAACCTCACACGTTTCTCATCTTAACTGACAAGCATTGGATGTTACAGGACCTGTGGTTTGTTTCAGTTTCAGAAGTTGAGTTGGACTAGATATGGTCCGTATGTGTAGGAAACCCGTTCTTTTATCCTGAGCACACTCACGTTTCCTGCTGTATTAGAGACTCTGGAAAGCAAGAGCGTGCTTCTTGCTCTAATGCAGAGTGTGATCCATGGATGAGAACTGTGTTGTGTGTTTCACTTCAGAAATGGAGTTAAATTCCAGGCTCTGAGTCTTCCTACCAGAAAGACTTCATTTCAGGTAAGGGCAGTTACTTTACAGCTCAAATGAACTACATCATTCAGGAAGCTCACACGTTTCTCATCTAAACTGACAAGCATTGGATGTTAGAGGACCTCTGGTTTGTTTCTGTTTTAGAAGCAGAGATGAACTAGATATGGTCTGTATGTGTAGCAAACACCGTTCTTTTGTTCAGAACACACTCACGTTTCCTGCTGCATTAGAGACTCTGGAAAGCAAGAGCCTGCCTCTTGCTCTAAAGCAGAGTGTGATCCATGGATGAGAACTATCTTGTATGTTTCCCTTCAGATATGGAGTTAAATCCCAGGCTCTGTGTCTTCCTAGAAGCACTACTTCGTTTCAGGTAAGGGCAGTCACTTTTCAGCTCAAAGGAACTACATCGTTCACGAAGCTCACTTGTTTCTCATCTTAACTGACAAGCATTGGATGTAAGAGAACCAGTGCTTTGTATCATTTTCAGAAGCAGAGTTGTACTAGATATGGTCCGTATATGTAGGAAACACCGTACTGTTGTTCTCAGCACACTTAATTTTCCTTGTTTCTTAGAGACTCTAGAATGTTAGAGCGTGCTTCTTGCTCTAAAGGAAAATGTGAACCATGGATGAGAACTATGCTGTGTTTCCCTTAAGAAATGGAGTGAAATCGCAGGCTCTGAGTCTTGCTACAAACAAGACATCGTTTCAGATTAGGACAGTTACTTTACAGCTCAAACGAACTACATCGTTCACGAACTTCACACGTTTCTCATCTTAACTGACAAGCATTTTATGTTAGAGGACTTGTGGTTTGTTTCAGTTTCAGAAGCAGATTTGAACTAGATATGGTCAGTATGTGTAGGAAACACGGTTCTTTTATTCTGAGCACACTCACGTTTCCTGCTGTATTAGAGACTCTAGAAAGCAAGAGCGTGCTTCTTGCTCTAAAGCAGAGTGTGATCCATGGATGAGAACTGTGTTGTGTGTTTCACTTCAGAAGTGGAGTTAAATCCCAGGCTCTGAGTCTTCCTACAAGCAAGATTTCGTTTCAGGTAAGGGCAGTGACTTACAGCTCAAATGAACTACATTGTTCACGAAGCTCACACGTTTCTCATCTTAACTGACAAGGATTGCATGTTAGAGGACCTGTGGTTTGTTTCAGTTTCAGAAGCAGAGTTGAACTAGATATGGTCCATATGTGTAGGAAACACCGTTCTTTTGTTCTGAGCACACTCACGTTTCCTGCTGTATTAGAGACTATGGAAAGCAAGAGCGTGCTTCTTGCTCTAAAGCAGAGTGTGATCCATGGATGAGAACTGTGTTGTGTGTTTCCCTTCAGAAATGGAGTTTAATCCCAGGCTCTGTGTCTTCCTACAAGCAAGACATCATTTCAGGTAAGGGCAGTTACTTTACAGCTCAAACAAACTACATAGTTCACGAAGTTCACACGTTTCTCATCTAAACTGACAAGCGTTGGATGTTAGAGAAGCTCTGGTTTGTTTCAGTTTTAGAAGAAGAGATGAACTATATATGGTCCGTATGTGTAGGAAACACCATTCTTTTGTTCTGAGCACACTCAAGTTTCCTGCTGTATCAGAGACTCTAGAAAGCAAGAGCGTGCTTCTTGCTCTAAAGCAGAGTGTGATCCATGGATGAGAACTATGCTGTGTGTTTCCCTTCAGAAATGGAGTTAAATCCCAGTCTCTGTGTCTTCCTAGAAGCACTACTTCGTTTCATGTAAGGGCAGTCACTTTTCAGCTCAAAGGAACTACATCGTTCACGAAGCTCACTTGATTCTCATCTTAACTGACAAGCATTGGATGTAAGAGGACCAGTGATTTGTATCATTTTCAGAAGCAGAGTTGTACTACATATGGTCTGTATATGTAGGAAACACCGTTCTTTTTTTCTCAGCACACTCAATTTTCCTTCTTTCTTAGAGATTCTAGAATGCTAGAGCATGCTTCTTGCTCTAAAGCAGAGTGTGATCAATGGATGAGAACTCTGTTTTGTGTTTCACTTCAGAAATGGAGTTAAATCCCAGGCTCTGAGTCTTCCTACAAGCAGGACTTCGTTTCAGGTAAGGGCAGTTACTTTACAGCTCAGACGAATACTTCATTCATGAAGCTCACACATTTCTCATCTTAACTGACAAGCATTGGATGTTATAGGACCTGTGGTTTGTTTCTGTTTCAGAAGCAGAGTTGGACTAGATATAGTCCGTATGTGTAGGAAACAATGTTCTTTTGTTCTGAGCACACTCACGTTTACTGCTGTATTAGAGAATCTAGAAAACAAGAGCGATCTTCTTGCTCTAACGCAGAGTGTGATCCATGGATGGGAACTATGCTGTGTCTTTCCCTTCAGAAATGGAGTTAAATCCCAGGCTCTGAGTCTTCCTACATGCAAGAATTCGTTTCAGGTAAGGGCAGTCTCTTTAAAGCTCAAAGGAACTACATCGTTCATGAAGCTCATATGTTTCTCATCTAAACTGACAATCATTGGATGTTAGAGGACCTGTGGTTTGTTTCACTTTTAGAATCAGATTTGAACTAGATATGGCCGGTATGTGTAGGAAACACGGTTCTTAAGTTCTGAGAACACTCAATTTTCCTTCCATATTACAGACTCTAGAAAGCAAGAGCGTGCTTCTTGCTCTAAAGCAAAGTGTGATCCATGGATGAGAACTATTCTGTGTGTTTCCATTCAGAAATGGAGTTAAATTCCAAGCTCTGAGTCTTCCTACCAGAAAGACTTCGTTTCAGTTAAGGGAAGTCACTTATCAGCTCAAATGAACTACATCGTTCACGAAGCTCACACGTTTCTCATCTAAACTGACAAGCATTGGATGTTAGAGGACCTCTGGTTTGTTTCAGTTTTAGAAGAAGAGATGAACTACATATGGTCCGTATGTGTAGGAAACACCATTCTTTTGTTCTGAGCACACTCAAGTTTCCTGCTGTATTAGAGACTCTAGAAAGCAAGAGCGTGCTTCTTGCTCTAAAGCAGAGTGTGATCCATGGATAAGAACTATGCTGTGTGTTTCCCTTCAGAAATGGAGTTAAATCCCAGTCTCTGTGTCTTCCTAGAAGCACTACTACGTTTCATGTAAGGGCAGTCACTTTTCAGCTCAAAGGAACTACATCATTCACGAACCTCACTTGATTCTCATCTTAACTGACAAGCATTGGATGTAAGAGGACCAGTGATTTGTATCATTTTCAGAAGCAGAGTTGTACTAGATATGGTCCGTATATGTAGGAAACACCGTTCTTTTGTTCTCAGCACACTCAATTTTCCTACTTTCTTAGAGATTAGAGAATGCTAGAGCGTGCCTCTTGCTCTAAAGCAGAGTGTGATCAATGGATGAGAACTCTGTTTTGTGTTTCACTTCAGAAATGGAGTTAAATCCCAGGCTCTGAGTCTTCCTACAAGCAGGAATTCGTTTCAGGTAAGGGCAGTTACTTTACAGCTCAGAAGAATACATCATTCACGAGGCTCACACATTTCTCATCTTAACTGACAAGCATTGGATGTTAGAGGACCTGTGGTGTGTTTCTGTTTCAGAAGCAGAGTTGTTCTAGATATAGTCCGTATGTGTAGGAAACAACGTTCTTTTGTTCTGAGCACACTCACGTTTCCTGCTGTATTAGAAATCTAGAAAACAAGAGCGTGCTTCTTGTTCTAAAGCAGAGTGTGATCAATGGATGATTACACTGCTGTGTGTTTCACTTCAGAAATGGAGTTAAATCCCAGGCTCTGAGTCTTCCTACAAGCAAGACTTCGATTCAGGTAAGGGCAGTCACTTTTCTGCTCAAACGAACTACATCATTCACGAAGCTCACACGTTTCTCATCTTAACTGACAAGCATTGGATGTTAGAGGGTCAGTGCTTTGTATCAGTTTCAGAAGCAGATTGGACTACAAATGGTCTGAATGTGTAGGAAACACCGTTCTTTTGTTCTCAGCACACTCACGTTTCCTGCTGTGTTAGAGTCTCCAGAGAGCAGGAGCGTGCTTCTCGCTCTAAAGCAGAGTGTGATCCATGGATGAGAACTATGCTGTGTGTTTCCCTTCATAAATGGAGTTAAATCTCAATCTCTGTGTCTTCCTACAAGCAAGACTTAGTTTCAGGTAACGGCAGTCACTTTTCAGCTCAAACGAACTACATCGTTCACGGAGCTCACACGTTTCACATCTTAACAGACAAGCATTGCATGTTACAGGACCAGTGCTTTGTATCAGTTTAAGAAGCAGAGTTGGACTAGATATGGTCCGTATGTTTAGGAAACACCGTTCTTTTGTTCTCAGCACATCACGTTTCCTGCTGTCTTAGAAATTCTAGAAAGCAAGAGTGTGCTTCTGGCTCTAAAGCAGAGTGTGATCCATGGATGAGAACTATGCTGTGTGTTTCCCTTCAGAAATGGAGTTAAATCCCAGACTCTGTGTCTTCCTACAAGCAAGACTTCGTTTCAGGTAAGGGCAGTCACTTTTCTGCTCAAACGAACTACAGCGTTCACGAAGCTCAAACGTTTCTCATCTTACCTGGCAAGCATTGGATGTTAGAAGGATCAGTGCTTTGTATCAGTTTGAGAAGCAGATTTGGACTACATATGTTCTGTATGTGTAGGAAACACCATTTTTTTGTTCTCAGCACACACACTTTTCCTGCTGTCTTAGAGACTCTAGAAAGCAAGAGCGTGCTTCTTGTTCTAAAGCAGAGTGTGATCAATGGATGATTACACTGCTGTGTGTTTCACTTCAGAAATGGAGTTAAATCCCACGCTCTGTGTCTTCCTACAAGCAAGACTTCGTTTAAGGTAAGGGCAGTCACTTTTCTGCTCAAACGATCTACATCGTTCATGAAGCTCACACGTTTCCCATCTTAACTGACAAGCATTGGATGTTAGAGGACCAGTGCTTTGTATCAGTTTCAGAAGAAGAGTTGACTACATATGGTCCGTATGTGTAGGAAACTCCGTTCTTTTGTTCTGGGCACACTCAGATTTCCTGCTGTATTAGAGACTCTAGAAAGCAAGTGCATGCTTCTTGCTCTAAAGCAGAGTGTGATCCTTCGATGAGAAGTATGCTGTGTGTTTCTATTCAGAAATGGAGTTAAATCCCAGGCTCTGTGTCTTCCTACAAGCAAAACTTCGTATCAGGTAAGGGCAGTCACTTTTCAGCTCAAACGAACTACATCGTTCACGGAGCTCACTCGTTTCTCATCTTAACAGACAAGCATTGGATGTTAGAGGACCAGTGCTTTGTATCAGGTTAAGAAGCAGAGTTGGACTAGACATGGTCCGTATGTGTAGGAAACACAGTTCTTTTTTTTTCAGCAAAATCACGTTTCCTGCTGTCTTAGAGACTCTAGAAAGCAAGAGCGTGCTTCTTGTTCTAAAGCAGCGTGTGATCAATGGATTAGAACTCTGCTGTGTGTTTCCCCTCAGAAATGGAGTTAAATCCCAGGCTCTGTGTCTTACTACAAGCAAGACTTTGTTACAGGTAAGGGCAGTCACTTTTCAGTTCAAAGGAACTACATCATTCTCAAAGCTCACACGTTTCTCATCTTAACAGACAAGCATTGGATGTTAGAGGACGAGTGCTTTGTATCAGTTTCAGAAGCAGAGTTGAACTAGATATGGTCCGTATGTGTAGGAAACACCGTTCTTTTGTTCTCAGCACACACATGTTTCCTTCTGTCTTAGAGACTCTAGAAAGCAAGAGCGTGCTTCTTGTTCTAAAGCAGAGTGTGATCAATGGATGATTACACTGCTTTGTGTTTCACTTCAGAAATGGAGTTAAATGCCAGGCTCTGAGTCTTCCTACAAGCAAGACTTCGATTCAGGTAAAGGCAGTCACTTTTCTGCTCAAACGAACTACATCGTTCACGAAGCTCACACGTTTCTCATCTTAACTGACAAGCATTGGATGTTAGTGGGTCAGTGCTTTGTATCCGTTTCAGAAGCAGATTTGGACTACATATGGTCTGTATGTGTTGGAAACACCGTTCTTTTGTTCTGGGCACACTCAGATTACCTGCTATATTAGAGACTTAAAAGCAAGAGTGTGCTTCTCGCTCTAAAGCAGAGTGTGATCCATGGATGAGAAAAATGCTGTGTGTTTCCTTTCAGAAATGGAGTTAAATCCCAGGCTCTCTGTCTTACTACAAGCAAGACTTCGTTACAGGTAAGGGAAGTCACTTTTCAGTTCAAAGGAACTACATTATTCTCAAAGCTCACACGTTTCTCATCTTAACTGACAAGCATTGGATGTTAGAGGACCAGTGCTTTGTGTCAATTTCAGAAACAGACTTGGACTAGATATGGTCCGTATGTGTAGGAAACACCGTTCTTTTGTTCTCAGCGCACTCACGTTTCCTGCTGTCTTAGAGACTTTAGAAAGCAAGAGCGTGCTTCTCGCTCTAAAGCAGAGTGTGATCCATGGATGAGAACTATGCTGTGTGTTTCCCTTCAGAAATGGAGTTAAATCCCAGACTCTGTGTCTTCCTACAAGCAAGATTTCGTTTAAGGTAAGGGCAGTTACTTTTCTGCTCAAACGAACTACGTCGTTCATGAAGCTCACACGTTTCCCATCTTAACTGACAAGCATTGGATGTTAGAGGACCAGTGCTTTGTATCAGTTTCAGAAGATGACTTGGACTACATATGGTCCGTATGTGTAGGAAACTCCGTTCTTTTGTTCTGGGCACACTCAGATTTCCTGCTGTATTACAGAATCTAGAAAACAAGAGCGTGCTTCTTGCTCTAAAGCACAGTCTGATCCATGGATGAGAACTATGCTATGTGTTTCCCTTCAGAAATGGAGTTAAATCCCATGCTTTGTGTCTTCCTAAATTCAAGACTTCGTTTCATGTAAGGGCAGTTTCTTTTCTGCTCAAACGAACTACATCATTCACGAAGATCACACGTTTCTCATCTTATCTGACAAGCAATGGATGTTAGAGGACCTGTGGTTTGTATCAATTTTAGAAGCAGAGTTGAAATAGATATGGACTTTATGTGTAGGAAATACCGTTCTTTTTTTCTGAGCACACTTTCGTTTCCTGCTGTATTAGAGACTCTAGAAAGCAAGAGCGTTCTTCTTGCTAAAGCAGACTGTGATCCATGGATGAGAACTATGCTGTGTGTTTCCCTTCAGAAATGGAGTTATAACCCAGGCTCTGTGTCTTCCTACAAGCACTACTTCGTTTCAGGTAAGGGCAGTCACATTTCAGCTCAAATGAACTACATCATTCACGAAGCACACACGTTTCTCATCTTATCTGAGAAGCATTGGATGTTAAAGGACCTGTGGTTTGTATCAATTTTAGAAGCAGAGTTGAACTAGATATGGACCTTATGTGTATGAAATACCGTTCTTTTTTTCTGAGCACACTCTCGTTTCCTGCTGTATTAGAGACTCTAGAAAGCAAGAGCCTTCTTCTTGCTCTAAAGCAGAGTGTGATCCATGGATGAGAACTATGCTATGTGTTTCCCTTCAGAAATGGAGTTAAATCCCAGTCTCTGTGTCTTCCTACAAGCACTACTTCATTTCAGGTAAGGGCAGTCACTTTTCAGCTCAAATGAACTACATTGTTCACGAAGCTCACACGTTTCTCATCTTAACTGAGAAGCATTGGATGTTAGAGGACCTTTGCTTTGTATCAATTTCAAGTAGAGTTGAACTAGATATGGTCTGTAAGTATTGGAAACAGCGTTCTTTTCTTCTGAGCACACCCACGTTTCCTGCTGTATTAGAGACTCTAGAAAGCAAGTGCATGCTTCTTGCTCTAAAGCAGAGTGTGATCCTTCGATGAGAAGTATGCTGTGTGTTTCTATTCAGAAATGGAGTTAAATCCCAGGCTCTGTGTCTTCCTACAAGCAAAACTTCGTATCAGGTAAGGGCAGTCACTTTTCAGCTCAAACGAACTACATCGTTCACGGAGCTCACTCGTTTCTCATCTTAACAGACAAGCATTGGATGTTAGAGGACCAGTGCTTTGTATCAGGTTAAGAAGCAGAGTTGGACTAGACATGGTCCGTATGTGTAGGAAACACAGTTCTTTTTTTTTCAGCAAAATCACGTTTCCTGCTGTCTTAGAGACTCTAGAAAGCAAGAGCGTGCTTCTTGTTCTAAAGCAGCGTGTGATCAATGGATTAGAACTCTGCTGTGTGTTTCCCCTCAGAAATGGAGTTAAATCCCAGGCTCTGTGTCTTACTACAAGCAAGACTTTGTTACAGGTAAGGGCAGTCACTTTTCAGTTCAAAGGAACTACATCATTCTCAAAGCTCACACGTTTCTCATCTTAACAGACAAGCATTGGATGTTAGAGGACGAGTGCTTTGTATCAGTTTCAGAAGCAGAGTTGAACTAGATATGGTCCGTATGTGTAGGAAACACCGTTCTTTTGTTCTCAGCACACACATGTTTCCTTCTGTCTTAGAGACTCTAGAAAGCAAGAGCGTGCTTCTTGTTCTAAAGCAGAGTGTGATCAATGGATGATTACACTGCTTTGTGTTTCACTTCAGAAATGGAGTTAAATGCCAGGCTCTGAGTCTTCCTACAAGCAAGACTTCGATTCAGGTAAAGGCAGTCACTTTTCTGCTCAAACGAACTACATCGTTCACGAAGCTCACACGTTTCTCATCTTAACTGACAAGCATTGGATGTTAGTGGGTCAGTGCTTTGTATCCGTTTCAGAAGCAGATTTGGACTACATATGGTCTGTATGTGTTGGAAACACCGTTCTTTTGTTCTGGGCACACTCAGATTACCTGCTATATTAGAGACTTAAAAGCAAGAGTGTGCTTCTCGCTCTAAAGCAGAGTGTGATCCATGGATGAGAAAAATGCTGTGTGTTTCCTTTCAGAAATGGAGTTAAATCCCAGGCTCTCTGTCTTACTACAAGCAAGACTTCGTTACAGGTAAGGGAAGTCACTTTTCAGTTCAAAGGAACTACATTATTCTCAAAGCTCACACGTTTCTCATCTTAACTGACAAGCATTGGATGTTAGAGGACCAGTGCTTTGTGTCAATTTCAGAAACAGACTTGGACTAGATATGGTCCGTATGTGTAGGAAACACCGTTCTTTTGTTCTCAGCGCACTCACGTTTCCTGCTGTCTTAGAGACTTTAGAAAGCAAGAGCGTGCTTCTCGCTCTAAAGCAGAGTGTGATCCATGGATGAGAACTATGCTGTGTGTTTCCCTTCAGAAATGGAGTTAAATACCAGACTCTGTGTCTTCCTACAAGCAAGATTTCGTTTAAGGTAAGGGCAGTTACTTTTCTGCTCAAACGAACTACGTCGTTCATGAAGCTCACACGTTTCCCATCTTAACTGACAAGCATTGGATGTTAGAGGACCAGTGCTTTGTATCAGTTTCAGAAGATGACTTGGACTACATATGGTCCGTATGTGTAGGAAACTCCGTTCTTTTGTTCTGGGCACACTCAGATTTCCTGCTGTATTACAGAATCTAGAAAACAAGAGCGTGCTTCTTGCTCTAAAGCACAGTCTGATCCATGGATGAGAACTATGCTATGTGTTTCCCTTCAGAAATGGAGTTAAATCCCATGCTTTGTGTCTTCCTAAATTCAAGACTTCGTTTCATGTAAGGGCAGTTTCTTTTCTGCTCAAACGAACTACATCATTCACGAAGATCACACGTTTCTCATCTTATCTGACAAGCAATGGATGTTAGAGGACCTGTGGTTTGTATCAATTTTAGAAGCAGAGTTGAAATAGATATGGACTTTATGTGTAGGAAATACCGTTCTTTTTTTCTGAGCACACTTTCGTTTCCTGCTGTATTAGAGACTCTAGAAAGCAAGAGCGTTCTTCTTGCTAAAGCAGACTGTGATCCATGGATGAGAACTATGCTGTGTGTTTCCCTTCAGAAATGGAGTTAAATCCCAGGCTCTAAGTCTTCCTACAAGCAAGACTTTGTTTCAGTTAAGGGCAGTTACTTTACAGCTCAAACGAACTACATCGTTCACGAACCTCACACGTTTCTCATCTTAACTGACAAGCATTGGATGTTACAGGACCTGTGGTTTGTTTCAGTTTCAGAAGTTGAGTTGGACTAGATATGGTCCGTATGTGTAGGAAACCCGTTCTTTTATCCTGAGCACACTCACGTTTCCTGCTGTATTAGAGACTCTGGAAAGCAAGAGCGTGCTTCTTGCTCTAATGCAGAGTGTGATCCATGGATGAGAACTGTGTTGTGTGTTTCACTTCAGAAATGGAGTTAAATTCCAGGCTCTGAGTCTTCCTACCAGAAAGACTTCATTTCAGGTAAGGGCAGTTACTTTACAGCTCAAATGAACTACATCATTCAGGAAGCTCACACGTTTCTCATCTAAACTGACAAGCATTGGATGTTAGAGGACCTCTGGTTTGTTTCTGTTTTAGAAGCAGAGATGAACTAGATATGGTCTGTATGTGTAGCAAACACCGTTCTTTTGTTCAGAACACACTCACGTTTCCTGCTGCATTAGAGACTCTGGAAAGCAAGAGCCTGCCTCTTGCTCTAAAGCAGAGTGTGATCCATGGATGAGAACTATCTTGTATGTTTCCCTTCAGATATGGAGTTAAATCCCAGGCTCTGTGTCTTCCTAGAAGCACTACTTCGTTTCAGGTAAGGGCAGTCACTTTTCAGCTCAAAGGAACTACATCGTTCACGAAGCTCACTTGTTTCTCATCTTAACTGACAAGCATTGGATGTAAGAGAACCAGTGCTTTGTATCATTTTCAGAAGCAGAGTTGTACTAGATATGGTCCGTATATGTAGGAAACACCGTACTGTTGTTCTCAGCACACTTAATTTTCCTTGTTTCTTAGAGACTCTAGAATGTTAGAGCGTGCTTCTTGCTCTAAAGGAAAATGTGAACCATGGATGAGAACTATGCTGTGTTTCCCTTAAGAAATGGAGTGAAATCGCAGGCTCTGAGTCTTGCTACAAACAAGACATCGTTTCAGATTAGGACAGTTACTTTACAGCTCAAACGAACTACATCGTTCACGAACTTCACACGTTTCTCATCTTAACTGACAAGCATTTTATGTTAGAGGACTTGTGGTTTGTTTCAGTTTCAGAAGCAGATTTGAACTAGATATGGTCAGTATGTGTAGGAAACACGGTTCTTTTATTCTGAGCACACTCACGTTTCCTGCTGTATTAGAGACTCTAGAAAGCAAGAGCGTGCTTCTTGCTCTAAAGCAGAGTGTGATCCATGGATGAGAACTGTGTTGTGTGTTTCACTTCAGAAGTGGAGTTAAATCCCAGGCTCTGAGTCTTCCTACAAGCAAGATTTCGTTTCAGGTAAGGGCAGTGACTTACAGCTCAAATGAACTACATTGTTCACGAAGCTCACACGTTTCTCATCTTAACTGACAAGGATTGCATGTTAGAGGACCTGTGGTTTGTTTCAGTTTCAGAAGCAGAGTTGAACTAGATATGGTCCATATGTGTAGGAAACACCGTTCTTTTGTTCTGAGCACACTCACGTTTCCTGCTGTATTAGAGACTATGGAAAGCAAGAGCGTGCTTCTTGCTCTAAAGCAGAGTGTGATCCATGGATGAGAACTGTGTTGTGTGTTTCCCTTCAGAAATGGAGTTTAATCCCAGGCTCTGTGTCTTCCTACAAGCAAGACATCATTTCAGGTAAGGGCAGTTACTTTACAGCTCAAACAAACTACATAGTTCACGAAGTTCACACGTTTCTCATCTAAACTGACAAGCGTTGGATGTTAGAGAAGCTCTGGTTTGTTTCAGTTTTAGAAGAAGAGATGAACTATATATGGTCCGTATGTGTAGGAAACACCATTCTTTTGTTCTGAGCACACTCAAGTTTCCTGCTGTATCAGAGACTCTAGAAAGCAAGAGCGTGCTTCTTGCTCTAAAGCAGAGTGTGATCCATGGATGAGAACTATGCTGTGTGTTTCCCTTCAGAAATGGAGTTAAATCCCAGTCTCTGTGTCTTCCTAGAAGCACTACTTCGTTTCATGTAAGGGCAGTCACTTTTCAGCTCAAAGGAACTACATCGTTCACGAAGCTCACTTGATTCTCATCTTAACTGACAAGCATTGGATGTAAGAGGACCAGTGATTTGTATCATTTTCAGAAGCAGAGTTGTACTACATATGGTCTGTATATGTAGGAAACACCGTTCTTTTTTTCTCAGCACACTCAATTTTCCTTCTTTCTTAGAGATTCTAGAATGCTAGAGCATGCTTCTTGCTCTAAAGCAGAGTGTGATCAATGGATGAGAACTCTGTTTTGTGTTTCACTTCAGAAATGGAGTTAAATCCCAGGCTCTGAGTCTTCCTACAAGCAGGACTTCGTTTCAGGTAAGGGCAGTTACTTTACAGCTCAGACGAATACTTCATTCATGAAGCTCACACATTTCTCATCTTAACTGACAAGCATTGGATGTTATAGGACCTGTGGTTTGTTTCTGTTTCAGAAGCAGAGTTGGACTAGATATAGTCCGTATGTGTAGGAAACAATGTTCTTTTGTTCTGAGCACACTCACGTTTACTGCTGTATTAGAGAATCTAGAAAACAAGAGCGATCTTCTTGCTCTAACGCAGAGTGTGATCCATGGATGGGAACTATGCTGTGTCTTTCCCTTCAGAAATGGAGTTAAATCCCAGGCTCTGAGTCTTCCTACATGCAAGAATTCGTTTCAGGTAAGGGCAGTCTCTTTAAAGCTCAAAGGAACTACATCGTTCATGAAGCTCATATGTTTCTCATCTAAACTGACAATCATTGGATGTTAGAGGACCTGTGGTTTGTTTCACTTTTAGAATCAGATTTGAACTAGATATGGCCGGTATGTGTAGGAAACACGGTTCTTAAGTTCTGAGAACACTCAATTTTCCTTCCATATTACAGACTCTAGAAAGCAAGAGCGTGCTTCTTGCTCTAAAGCAAAGTGTGATCCATGGATGAGAACTATTCTGTGTGTTTCCATTCAGAAATGGAGTTAAATTCCAAGCTCTGAGTCTTCCTACCAGAAAGACTTCGTTTCAGTTAAGGGAAGTCACTTATCAGCTCAAATGAACTACATCGTTCACGAAGCTCACACGTTTCTCATCTTAACTAACAAGCATCAGATGTTAGAGGACCAGTGCTTTGTGTCAGTTTCACAAGCAGAGTTGGACTAGATATGGTCCGTATGTGTAGGAAACACCGTTCTTTGTTGTCAGCACACTCACGTTTCCTGCTGTCTTAGAGACTCTAGAAAGCTAGAGCATGCTTCTTGCTCTGAAGCAGAGTGTGATCCATGGATGAGAACTATGCTGTTTGTTTCCCTTCAGAAATGGAGTTAAATCCCAGGCTCTGTGTCTTTCTACAATCAAGACTTCGTTTCAGGTAATGGCAGTCACTTTTCAACTCAAACGAACTACATCGTTCATGAAGGTAACACGTTTCCCATCTTAACTGCCAAGCATTGAATGTTAGAGGACCAGTGCTTTGTATCAGTTTCAGAAGCAGAGTTGGAATAGATATGTGCCGTGTGTGTTGGAAACACTCTTCTTTGTTCTGAGCACAATCACGTTTCCTGTTATATTAGAGAATCTAGAAAGCAAGAGCGTGCTTCTTGCTCTAAAGCAGAATCGGATCCATGGATGAGAACTATGCTGTGTGTTTCCCTTCCGAAATGGAGTTAAATCCCAGGCTCTGTGTCTTCCTATAATCAAGAATTCTTTTCAGGTAAGGGCAATCACTTTTCAGCTCAAAAGAACTACATCGTTCACGAAGCTCACACGTTTCTCATCTAAACTGACAAGCATTGGATGTTAGAGGACCTGTGGTTTGTATCAGTTTCAGAAGCAGAGTTGAACTAGATATGGTGTGTATGTGTAGGAAACACCGTTCTTTTGTTCTGAGCACACTCATGTTTCCTGCTGTATTAGAGACTCTAGATAGCAACAGCTTTCTTCTTGCTCTAAAGCAGAGTGTGATCCATGGATGACAACTATGCTGTGTGTTTCCCTTCAGAAATGGAGTAAAATCCCAAGCTCTGTGTCTTCCTACAAACACTACTTCGTTTCAGGAAAGGGCAGTCAATTTTCAGCTGAAAGGAACTACATGGTTCACAAAACTCACTCGTTTCTCATCTTAAATGACAAGCATTGGATGTTAAAGGACTTCTGGTTTGTTTCAGTTTCAGTAGCAGAGTTGAACTAGATATGGTCCATATGTGTAGGGAACACCGTTCTTTTGTTCTGATCACACTCAAGTTTCCTGCTGTATTAGAGACTCTAGAAAAAAAGAGCGTGCTTCTTGCTCTAAAGCAGAGTGTGATCCATGGATGAGAACTATGCTGTGTGTTTCCCTTAAGAAATGGAGTTAAATCCCAGGCTCTGTGTCTTCCTACAAACACTACTTCGTTTCAGGTAAGGGCAGTCACTTTTCAGCTCAAACGAACTACATCGTACACGAAGCTCACTCGTTTCTCATCTAAATGATGAGCATTGGATGTTAGAAGACCTGTGCTTGTATCAATTTCAGAAGCAAGGTTGGACTAGATATGGCCCGTATGTGTAGGAAACACCGTTCTTTTGTTCTCAGCACACTCAGGTTTCCTGCTGTCTTAGAGACTCTCGAAAGCAAGAGCGTGCTTCTTGCTCTAAAGCAGAGTGAGAGCAATGGATGAGAACTCTGCTGTGTTTTCCACTGCAGAAATGGAGTTAAATGCCAGGCTCTGAGTCTTCCTACAAGCAAGACGTCGTTTCAGGTAAGGGCAGTTACTTTAGAGCTCAAACGAACTATATCATACATGAAGCTCACACATTTCTCGGTCTTAATTAAAAAGCATTGGATGTTACAGGACCTGTGCTTTGTGTCAGTTTCAGAGTAAGTGTTGAACTACATATGTTCTGTGTGTGTAAGAAACACAGTTCTTTTGTTCTGAGCACAATCACGTTTCCTGATGTATTAGAGACTCTAGAAAGGAAGAGCATGCTTCTTGCTCTAAAGCAGAGTGTGATTCATAAATGAGAACTGTGCTGTGTGTTTCCCTTCAGAAATGGAGGTAAATCCCAGGCTCTGTGTCTTCCTACAAGCAAGACTTCGTTTCAGGTAAGGGCAGTCACTTTTCAGCTCAAACGAAATACATCGTTCATGAAGCTAAAACGTTTCCCATCTTAACTGACAAGCATTGGATGTTAGAGGACCAGTGCTTTGTATCACTTTCAGAAGCAGAGTTGTACTAGCTATGGTCTGTATGTGTAGGAAACACTGTTCTTTTGTTCTGAGCACACTCACGTTTCCTGCTGTATTAGAGACTCTAGTTAGCAACAGCTTTCTTCTTGCTCTAAAGCAGAGTGAGATCCATGGATGAGAACTATGCTCTGTGTTTCCCTTCAGAAATGGAGTAAAATCCCAAGCTCTGTGTCTTCCTACAAACACTACTTCGTTTCAGGAAAGGCCAGTCAATTTTCAGCTGAAAGGAACTACATCATTCACGAAACTCACTCATTTCTCATCTTAAATGACAAGCATTGGATGTTAAAGGACTTCTGGTTTGTTTCAGTTTCAGTAGCAGAGTTGAACTAGATATGGTCCATATGTGTAGGGAACTCCGTTCTTTTGTTCTGATCACACTCAAGTTTCCTGCTGTATTAGAGACTCTAGAAAAAAAGAGCGTTCTTCTTGCTCTAAAGCAGAGTGTGATCCATGGATGAGAACTATGCTGTGTGTTTCCCTTAAGAAATGGAGTTATATCCCAGGCTCTGTGTCTTCCTACAATCACTACTTCGTTTCAGGTAAGGGCAGTCACTTTTCAGCTCAAAGGAACTACATCGTACACGAAGCTCACTCGTTTCTCATCTAAATGATGAGCATTGGATGTTAGAAGACCTGTGCTTGTATCAATTTCAGAAGCAGGGTTGGACTAGATATGGTCCGTATGTGTAGGAAACACCGTTCTTTTGTTCTCAGCACACTCAGGTTTCCTGCTGTCTTAGAGACTCTAGAAAGCAAGAGCGTGCTTCTTGCTCTAAAGCAGAGTGAGAGCAATGGATGAGAACTCTGCTGTGTTTTCCACTTCAGAAATGGAGTTAAATGCCAGGCTCTGAGTCTTCCTACAAGCAAGACGTCGTTTCAGGTAAGTGCAGTTACTTTAGAGCTCAAAAGAACTATATCATACATGAAGCTCACAGGTTTCTCGGTCTTAAGTAAAAAGCATTGGATGTTACAGGACCTGTGCTTTGTGTCAGTTTCAGAGTAAGTGTTGAACTATAAATGGTCCGTGTGTGTAAGAAACACAGTTCTTTTATTCTGAGCACAATCATGTTTCCTGTTGTATTAGAGACTCTAGAAAGGAAGAGCATGCTTCTTGCTCTAAAGCAGAGTGTGAATCATAAATGAGAACTGTGCTGTGTGTTTCCCTTCAGAAATTGAGTTAAATCCCAGGCTCTGTGTCTTCCTACAAGCAAGACTTCTTTTCAGGTAAGGGCAGTCACTTTTCAGCTCAAACGAACTACATCGTTCATGAAGCTAAAACGATTCCCATCTTAACTGACAAGCACTGGATGTTAGAGGACCAGTGCTTTGTATCACTTTCAGAAGCAGAGTTGGACTAGATATGGTCTGTATGTGTAGGAAAAACCGTTCTTGTTCTCAGCACACTCCCGTTTCCTGCTCTCTTAGAGAATCTAGAAAGCAAGAGAGTGCTTCTTGCTCTAAAGCAGAGTGAGAGCAATGGATGAGAACTCTGCTGTGTTTTCCACTTCAGAAATGGAGTTAAATGCCAGGCTCTGAGTCTTCCTACAAGCAAGACGTCGTTTCAGGTAAGGGCAGTTACTTTAGACCTCAAACGAACTACATCATTCACAAAGCTCACACGTTTCTCATCTAAACTGACAAGCATTGGCTGTTAGAGGACCTGTGGTTTGTATCAGTTTCAGAAGCAGAGTTGAACTAGATATGGTCCATATGTGTAGGAAACACCGTTCTTTTGTTCTGAGCACACTCACGTTTCCTGCTGTATTAGAGACTCTGGAAAGCAAGAGCCTGCTTCTTGCTCTAAAGCAGAGTGTGATCCATGGATGAGAACTGTGTTGTGTGTTTCCCTTCAGAAATGGAGTTTAATCCCAGGCTCTGTGTCTTCCTACAAGCAAGACTTCATTTCAGGTAAGGGCAGTTACTTTACAGCTCAAACGAACTACATCGTTCACGAAGTTCACACGTTTCTCATCTAAACTGACAAGCATTGGATGTTAGAGGACCTCTGGTTTGTTTCAGTTTTAGAAGAAGAGATGAACTACATATGGTCCGTATGTGTAGGAAACACCATTCTTTTGTTCTGAGCACACTCAAGTTTCCTGCTGTATTAGAGACTCTAGAAAGCAAGAGCGTGCTTCTTGCTCTAAAGCAGAGTGTGATCCATGGATAAGAACTATGCTGTGTGTTTCCCTTCCGAAATGGAGTTAAATCCCAGTCTCAGTGTCTTCCTATAATCAAGACTTCTTTTCAGGTAAGGGCAGTCACTTTTCAGCTCAAACGAACTACATCGTATATGAAGCTAAAACGTTTCCCATCTTAACTGACAAGCATTGGATGTTAGAGGACCAGTGCTTTGTATCACTTTCGGAAGCAGAGTTGGACTAGATATGGTCTGTATGTGTAGGAAAAACCGTTCTTTTGTTCTAGCACACTCACGTTTCCTGCTGTCTTAGAGAATCTAGAAAGCAAGAGAGTGCTTCTTGCTCTAAAGCAGAGTGTGGTCAATGGATGAGAACTCTCCTGTGTGTTTCACTTCAGAAATGGAGTTAAATCCCAGGCTCTGAGTCTTCCTACCAGCAAGACTTCATTTCAGGTAAGGGCAATTACTTTACAGCTCAAACGAACTACATCGTTCACGAAGTTCACACGTTTCTCATCTAAACTGACAAGCATTGGATGTTAGAGGACCTCTGGTTTGTTTCAGTTTTAGAAGAAGAGATGAACTATATATGGTCTGTATGTGTAGGAAACACCGTTCTTTTGTTCTCAGCACACTCACGTTTCCTGCTGTCTTAGAGACTCTGGAAAGCAAGAGCGTGCTTCTTGCTCTAAAGCAGAGTGTGAGCAATGGATGAGAACTCTGCTGTGTTTTCCACTTCAGAAATGGAGTTAAATGCCAGGCTCTGAGTCTTCCTACAAGCAAGACGTCGTTTCAGGTAAGAGCAGTTACTTTAGAGCTCAAACGAACTATATCGTACATGAAGCTCACAGGTTTCTCGGTCTTAATTAAAAAGCATTGCATGTTACAGGACCTGTGATTTGTGTCAGTTTCAGAGTAAGTGTTGAACTAGATATGGTCCGTATGTGTAAGAAACACAGTTCTTTTGTTCTGAGCACAATCACGTTTCCTGCTGTATTAGAGACTCTAGAAAGGAAGAGCTTGCTTCTTGTTCTAAAGCAGAGTGTGAATCATTGATGAGAACTGTGCTGTGTGTTTCCCTTCAGAAATGGAGTTAAATCCCAGGCTCTGTGTCTTCCTACAAGCAAGACTTCTTTTCAGATAAGGGCAGTAACTTTTCAGCGAAAATGAACTACATTGTTCAGGAAGCTCACTCGTTTCTCATCTAAATGACAAGCATTGGATGTTAGAGGACCTGTGCTTGTATCAATTTCAGAAGTAGAGTTGAACTAGATATGGTCCGTATGTGCAGGAAACACCGTCCTTTTGTTCTCAGCACACTCACGTTTCCTGCTGTCTTAGAGACTCTAGAAAGCAAGAGCGTGCTTCTTGCTCTAAATCAGAGTGTGAGCAATAGAAGAGAACTCTGCTGTGTGTTCCACTTCAGAAATGGAGTTAAATGCCAGGCTCTGAGTCAACCTACAAGCCAGATTTCGTTTCTGGTAAGGGCAGTTACTTTAGAGCTCAAACGAAATACATCGTTCACGAAGCTCACACGTTTCATCTTAAATGACAAGCATTGGATGTTACAGGACCTGTGCTTTGTGTCAGTTTCAGAAGAAGAGTTGATCTAGATATGGTCCGTATGCGTAGGAAACACAGTTCTTTTGTTCTGAGCACAATCACATTTCCTGCTGTCTTAGAGAATCGAGAAAGGAAGAGCTTGCTTCTTGCTCTAAAGCAGAGTGTGATCCATGTATGACAACTATGCTGTGAGTTTCCCTTCAGAAATGGAGTTAAATCCCAGGCTCTGTGTCTTCCTACCAACACTACTATGTTTCAGATAAGGGCAGTCACTTTTCAGCTCAAACGAACTTCATCGTTCACGTAGCTCACTCATTTCTCATCTAAATGACGAGCATTGGATGTTAAAGGACCTGTGCTTGTATGAATTTCAGAAGCAGAGTTGGACTAGATATGGTCTGTATGTGTAGGAAACACCCTTCTTTTGTTCTCAGCACACTCAGGTTTCCTGCTGTCTTAGAGACTCTAGAAAGCAACAGCGTGGTTCTTGCTCTAAAGAAGAGTGTGAGCAATGGATGAGAACTCTGCTGTGTTTTCCACTTCAGAAATGGAGTTAAATCCCAGGCTCTGAGTCTTCCTACAACCAAGACTTCATTTCAGGTAAGGGCAGTCACTTTTCAGCTCAAAAGAACTACATCGATCACGTAGCTAACACGTTTCTCATCTTAACTGACAAGCATTGGATGTTAGAGGACCATTGCTTTGTATCAGTTTCAGAAGCAGAGTTGGACTAGATATGGTCCATATGTGTAGGAAACTATGTTCTTTTGTTCTCAGCACACTCACGTTTACTACTGTCTTAGAGTATCTAGAAAGCAAGAGCATGCTTCTTGCTCTAAAGCAGAGTGTGATTAATGGATGAGAACTCTGCTGTGTTTCACTTCAGAAATGGAGTTAAATCCCAGGCTCTGAGTCTTCCTACAAGCAAGACTTCGTTTCAGGTAAGGGCAGTTACTTTACAGCTCAAACAATCTACATCGTTCACGAAGCTCACACGTTTCTCATCTAAACTGACAAGCATTGGATGTTAGAGGACCTCTGGTTTGTTTCAGTTTCAGAAGCAGAGTTGAACTAGGTATGGTCGGTATGTGTAGGAAACACCTTTCTTTTGTTCTGAGCACACTCAAGTTTCCTGCTTTATTAGTGACTCTAGAAAGGAAGTGCGTGTTTCTTGCTCTAAAACAGAGTGTGATTCTTGGATGAGAACTGTGCTGTGTGTTTCCCCTCAGAAATGGAATTAAATCCCAGGCTCTGTGTCTTACTAAAAGCAAGACATCGTTTCAGGTAAGGGCAGTCACTTTTCAGCTCAAAGAAACTACATCGTTCACGAAGCTCACTCGTTTCTCCCCTTAAATGACAGGCACTGGATGTTAGAGGACCTGTGCTTGTATCAATTTTAGAAGCAAAGTTGGTCTAGATATGTTCCGTAGGTCTAGGAAACACCTTTCTTTGGTTCTCAGCACACTCACGTTTCCTGCTGTCTTAGAGATTCTAGAAAGGAAGAGGATTTTTTGTGCTCTAAAGCAGAGTATGATCAATTGATGAGAACTCTGCTGTGTGTTCCACTTGAGAAATGGAGTTAAATACCAGGCTCTGTGTCTTCCTACAAGCAACACTTCGTTTCAGGTAAGGGCAGTTACTTTAGAGGTCAAACGAACTACATCATACACGAAGCTCACACGTTTCTAGGACATAATTGATAAGCATTGGATGTTACAGGACCTGTGCTTTGTGTCAGTTTCAGAAGAAGAGTTGAACTAGATATGGTCCATATTTGTAGGAAACACAGTTCTTTTGTTCTGCGCACAATAATGTTTCCTGCAGTATTAGAGAATCTAGAAAGGAAGAGAGTGCTTCTTGCTCTATAGCAGAGTGTGATTCATGGATGAGAACTCTGCTGTACATTTCCATTCAAAAATCGAGTTAAATCCCAGGCTCTGTGTTTTCCTACAAGCAAGACTTCATTTCAGGTAAGGGCAGTCACTTTTCAGCTCAAACGAACTACATCCTTCACGAAGCTAACACGTTTCACATCTTAACTGACAAGCATTGGATGTTAGAGGACCTCTGGTTTGTTTCAGTTGCAGAAGCAGAGTTGATCTAGATATGGTCTGTATGTGTTGGAAACACCGTTCTTTGGTTCTGAGCACACTCAAGTTTCCTGCTGTGTTAGAGACTCTAGAAAGCAAGAGTGTTCATCTTGCTCTAAAGCAGAGTGTGATCCATGGATGAGAACTAAGCTGTGTGTTTCCCGTCAGAAATGGAGTTAAACCCAGGCTCTGTGTCTTCCTACAAGCAAGACTTCGTTTCTGGTAAGGGCAGTCACTTTTCAGCTCAAACGAACTACATTGTTTACAAAGCTCACACGATTCTCAGCTTAACTACCAAGCTTTGGATGTTAGAGGACCAGTGCTTTTTATGAATTTCAGAAACAGAGTTGGACTAGATATGGTCTGTATGTGTAGGAAACACCCTTCTTTTGTTCTCAGCACACTCAGGTTTCCTGCTGTCTTAGAGACTCTAGAAAGCAAGAGCGTGGTTCTTGCTCTAAGGAAGAGTGTGAGCAATGGATGAGAACTCTGCTGTGTTTTCCACTTCAGAAATGGAGTTAAATGCCAAGCTCTGAGTCTTCCTACAAGCAAGACTTCGTTACAGGTAAGGGAAGTTACTTTACAGCTCAAACGAACTATATCGTACAGGAAGCTCACACGTTTCTCGTTCTTAATTAAAAAGCATTGGATGTTACAGGACCTGTGCTTTGTGTCAGTTTCAGAGTAAGTGTTGAACTAGATATGGTCCGTATGTGTAGGAAACACAGTTCTCTTGTTCTGAGCACAATCATGTTTCTTGCTGTATTATAGACCCTAGAAAGGAAGAGCGTGCTTCCTGCTCTAAAGCAGAGTGTGATTCATGGTTGAGAACTTTGCTGTGTGTTTCCCTTCAGAAATGGAGTTAAATCCAAGGCTCTGAGTCTTCCTACAACGAAGACTTCATTTCAGGTAAGGGCAGTCACTTTTCAGCTCAAAAGAACTACATCGATCACGTAGCTAACACGTTTCTCATCTTAACTGACAAGCATTGGATGTTAGAGGACCATTGCTTTGTATCAGTTTCAGAAGCAGAGTTGGACTAGATATAGTCCATATGTGTAGGAAACAATGTTCTTTTGTTCTCAGCACACTCACGTTTACTACTGTCTTAGAGTATCTAGAAAGCAAGAGCATGCTTCTTGCTCTAAAGCAGAGTGTGATCATTGGAGGTGAAATCTGCTGTGTGTTTCACTTCAGAAATGGAGTTAAATCCCAGGCTCTGAGTCTTCCTAAAAGCAAGACTTCGTTTCAAGTAAGGTCAGTTACTTTACAGCTCAAACGAACTACATCGTTCACGACGCTCACATGGATCTCGGTCTTAATTGAAAAACATTGGATGTTACAGGACCTGTGCTTTGTGTCATTTTCAGAAGAAGAGTTGAACTAGATATGGTCCGTAGGTGTAGGAAACACAGTTCTTTTGTTCTGAGCACAAACACGTTTCCTGCTCTATTAGAGACTCTAGAAAACAAGAGCGTCCTTCTTGCTCTATAGCAGAGTGTGGTTCATGGATGAGAACTGTGCTGTCTGTTTTCTTTCAGAAATCGAGTTAAATCCCAGGCTCTGTGTTTTCCTACAAGCAAGACTTCATTTCCTGTAAGGGCAGTCACTTTTCAGCTCAAACGAACTACATCGGTGACGAAGCTCACACGTTTCTCGGCTTAACTGACAAGAAGTGGATGTTAGAGGACGAGTGCCTTGTATCAGTTTCAGAATCAGAGTTGGACTAGATATGGGCCGTATGTGTAGGAAACAGCGTACATTTGTTCTCAGCACACTCACGTTTCCTGCTGTCTTAGTGAGTCTAGAAAGCAAGAGCGTACTTCTTGCTCTAAAGCAGAGTGTGATCAATGGATGAGAACTCTGCTGTGTGTTTCACTTAAGAAATGGCGTTAAATCCCAGGCTCTGAGTCTTCCTACAAGCAACACTTTATTCAGGTAAGGGCAGTTACTTTACAGCTCAAACAATCTACATCGTTCACGAAGCTCAAACGTTTCTCATCTAAACTGACAAGCATTGGATGTTAGAGGACCTCTGGTTTGTTTCAGTTTCAGAAGCAGATTTGAACTAGGTATGGTCGGTATGTGTAGGAAACACCTTTCTTTTGTTCTGAGCACACTCAAGTTTCCTGCTTTATTAGTGACTCTAGAAAGGAAGTGCGTGTTTCTTGCTCTAAAACAGAGTGTGAATCATGGATGAGAACTGTGCTGTGTGTTTCCCCTCAGAAATGGAATTAAATCCCAGGCTCTGTGTCTTACTAAAAGCAAGACATCGTTTCAGGTAAGGGCAGTCACTTTTCAGCTCAAAGGAACTACATCGTTCACGAAGCTCACTCGTTTCTCCCCTTAAATGACAGGCATTGGATGTTAGAGGACCTGTGCTTGTATCAATTTTAGAAGCAAAGTTGGTCTAGATATGTTCCGTAGGTCTAGGAAACACCGTTCTTTGGTTCTCAGCACACTCACGTTTCCTGCTGTCTTAGAGATTCTAGAAAGGAAGAGGATTTTTCGTGCTCTAAAGCAGAGTATGATCAATTGATGAGAACTCTGCTGTGTGTTCCACTTGAGAAATGGAGTTAAATACCAGGCTCTGTGTCTTCCTACAAGCAACACTTCGTTTCAGGTAAGGGCAGTTACTTTAGAGGTCAAATGAACTACATCATCCACGAAGCTCACACGTTTCTAGGACATAATTGATAAGCATTGGATGTTACAGGACCTGTGCTTTGTGTCAGTTTCAGAAGAAGAGTTGAACTAGATATGGTCCATATTTGTAGGAAACACAGTTCTTTTGTTCTGCGCACAATAATGTTTCCTGCAGTATTAGAGAATCTAGAAAGGAAGAGCGTGCTTCTTGCTCTATAGCAGAGTGTGATTCATGGATGAGAACTCTGCTGTACATTTCCATTCAAAAATCGAGTTAAATCCCAGGCTCTGTGTTTTCCTACAAGCAAGACTTCATTTCAGGTAAGGGCAGTCACTTTTCAGCTCAAACGAACTACATCCTTCACGAAGCTAACACGTTTCACATCTTAACTGACAAGCATTGGATGTTAGAGGACCTCTGGTTTGTTTCAGTTGCAGAAGCAGAGTTGATCTAGATATGGTCTGTATGTGTTGGAAACACCGTTCTTTGGTTCTGAGCACACTCAAGTTTCCTGCTGTGTTAGAGACTCCAGAAAGCAAGAGTGTTCATCTTGCTCTAAAGCAGAGTGTGATCCATGGATGAGAACTAAGCTGTGTGTTTCCCGTCAGAAATGGAGTTAAACCCAGGCTCTGTGTCTTCCTACAAGCAAGACTTCGTTTCTGGTAAGGGGAGTCACTTTTCAGCTCAAACGAACTACATTGTTTACAAAGCTCACACGATTCTCAGCTTAACTACCAAGCTTTGGATGTTAGAGGACCAGTGCTTTTTATGAATTTCAGAAACAGAGTTGGACGAGATATGGTCTGTATGTGTAGGAAACACCCTTCTTTTGTTCTCAGCACACTCAGGTTTCCTGCTGTCTTAGAGACTCTAGAAAGCAAGAGCGTGGTTCTTGCTCTAAAGAAGAGTGTGAGCAATGGATGAGAACTCTGCTGTGTTTTCCACTTCAGAAATGGAGTTAAATGCCAAGCTCTGAGTCTTCCTACAAGCAAGACTTCGTTACAGGTAAGGGAAGTTACTTTACAGCTCAAACAAACTATATCATACATGAAGCTCACACGTGTCTCGGTCATAATTGAAAAGCATTGGGTGTTACAGTACCTGTGCTTTGTGTCTGTTTCAGAAGAAGAGTCGAACTAGATATGGTCCGTATGTGTAGGAAACACAGTTCTTTTGTTCTGAGCAAAATCATGTTTCCTGCTGTATTAGAGACTCTAGCAAGGAAGAACGTGCTTCTTGCTCTATAGCAGAGTGTGACTCATGGATGAGAACTGTGCTGTCTGTTTTCTTTCAGAAATCGTGTTAAATCCCAGGCTCTGTGTTTTCCTACAAGCAAGACTTCATTTCAGGTAAGGGCATGCAATTTTCAGCTCAAACGAACTACATCGTTCACGAAGCACACACGTTTCTCATCAAAACAGACAAGCATTGGATGTTACAGGACCAGTGCCTTGTATCAGTTTCAGAATCAGAGTTGGACTAGATATGGTCCATATGTGTAGGAAACAGCGTACTTTTGTTCTCAGCACACTCACATTTCCTGCTGTCTTAGTGAGTCTAGAAAGCAAGAGGGTGCTTCTTGCTCTAAAGCAGAGTGTGATCAATGGATGAAAACTCTGCTGTGTATTCTACTTTAGAAATGGAGTTAAATCCCAAGCTCTGAGTCTTCCTACAAGCAAGACTTCGTTTCAGGTAAGGGCGGTTACTTTACAGCTCAAACGAACTATATCATACATGAAGCTCCACGTTTCTCGGTCATAATTGAAAAGCATTGGGTGTTACAGTACCTGTGCTTTGTGTCTGTTTCAGAAGAAGAGTCGAACTAGATATGGTCGGTATGTGCAGGAAACAAAGTTCTTTTGTTCTGAGCACAATCACGTTTCCTGCTCTATTAGAGACTCTAGAAAGGAAGGGCGTGGTTCTTGCTCTAAAGCAGAGTGTTATCCATGGATGAGAACTATGCTGTGTGTTTCCCTTCAGAAATGGAGTTAAATCCCAGGCTCTGTGTCTTCCTACAAGCACTACTTCGTTGCAGGTAAGGGCAGGCACTTTTCAGCTCAAACGAACTACATCGATCATGAAGCTCACTCGTTTCTCCTCTTAAATGACAAGCATTGGAAGTTAGAGGACCTGTGCTTGTATCAATTTCAGAAGCAGAGTTGGACTAGATATGGTCCATATTTGTAGGAAACACAGTTCTTTTGTTCTCAGCACACTCACTTTTCCTGCTGTCTTAGAGATTCTAGAAAGCAAGAGCGTGCTTCTTGCTCTAAAGCAGAGTATGATCAATGGATGAGAACTCTGCTGTGTATTCTACTTTCGAAATGGAGTTAAATCCCAGGCTCTGAGTCTTCCTACAAGCAAGACTTCTTTTCAGGTAAGGGCGGTTACTTTACAGCTCAAACGAACTATATCATACATGAAGCTCACACGTGTCTCGGTCATAATTGAAAAGCATTGGGTGTTACAGTACCTGTGCTTTGTGTCTGTTTCAGAAGAAGAGTCGAACTAGATATGGTCCGTATGTGTAGGAAACACAGTTCTTTTGTTCTGAGCAAAATCATGTTTCCTGCTGTATTAGAGACTCTAGCAAGGAAGAACGTGCTTCTTGCTCTATAGCAGAGTGTGACTCATGGATGAGAACTGTGCTGTCTGTTTTCTTTCAGAAATCGTGTTAAATCCCAGGCTCTGTGTTTTCCTACAAGCAAGACTTCATTTCAGGTAAGGGCATGCAATTTTCAGCTCAAACGAACTACATCGTTCACGAAGCTCACACGTTTCTCATCAAAACTGACAAGCATTGGATGTTACAGGACCAGTGCCTTGTATCAGTTTCAGAATCAGAGTTGGACTAGATATGGTCCATATGTGTAGGAAACAGCGTACTTTTGTTCTCAGCACACTCACATTTCCTGCTGTCTTAGTGAGTCTAGAAAGCAAGAGGGTGCTTCTTGCTCTAAAGCAGAGTGTGATCAATGGATGAAAACTCTGCTGTGTATTCTACTTTAGAAATGGAGTTAAATCCCAGGCTCTGAGTCTTCCTACAAGCAAGACTTCGTTTCAGGTAAGGGCGGTTACTTTACAGCTCAAACGAACTATATCATACATGAAGCTCCACGTTTCTCGGTCATAATTGAAAAGCATTGGGTGTTACAGTACCTGTGCTTTGTGTCTGTTTCAGAAGAAGAGTCGAACTAGATATGGTCGGTATGTGTAGGAAACACAGTTCTTTTGTTCTGAGCACAATCACGTTTCCTGCTCTATTAGAGACTCTAGAAAGGAAGGGCGTGGTTCTTGCTCTAAAGCAGAGTGTTATCCATGGATGAGAACTATGCTGTGTGTTTCCCTTCAGAAATGGAGTTAAATCCCAGGCTCTGTGTCTTCCTACAAGCACTACTTCGTTGCAGGTAAGGGCAGGCACTTTTCAGCTCAAACGAACTACATCGATCACGAAGCTCACTCGTTTCTCCTCTTAAATGACAAGCATTGGAAGTTAGAGGACCTGTGCTTGTATCAATTTCAGAAGCAGAGTTGGACTAGATATGGTCCATATGTGTAGGAAACACAGTTCTTTTGTTCTCAGCACACTCACTTTTCCTGCTGTCTTAGAGATTCTAGAAAGCAAGAGCGTGCTTCTTGCTCTAAAGCAGAGTATGATCAATGGATGAGAACTCTGCTGTGTATTCTACTTTCGAAATGGAGTTAAATCCCAGGCTCTGAGTCTTCCTACAAGCAAGACTTCATTTCAGGTAAGGGCAGTTACTTTACAGCTCAAACGAACTATATCATACATGAAGCTCACATGTTTCTAGGTCATAATTGAAAAGCATTGGGTGTTACAGTAGCTGTGCTTTGTGTCTGTTTCAGAAGAAGAGTCGAACTAAATATGGTCCGTATGTGTAGGAAACACAGTTCTTTTGTTCTGAGCACAATCATGTTTCCTGCTGTATTAGAGACTCTAGAAAGGAAGAATGTGATTCTTGCTCTATAGCAGAGTGTGATTCATGGATGACAACTGTGCTGTCTGTTTTCTTTCAGAAATCGAGTTAAATCCCAGGCTCTGTGTTTTCCTACAATCAAGACTTCATTTCAGGTAAGGGCAGTCACTTTTCAGCTCAAACGAACTACATCATTCACGAAGCTCACACGTTTCTCAGCTTAACAGACAAGCATTGGAGGTTAGAGGACCAGTGCCTTGTATCAGTTTCAGAATCAGAGTTGGACTAGATATGGTCCGTATGTGTAGGAAACAACGTACTTTGTTCTCAGCACATTCACGTTTCCTGCTGTCATAGTGAGTATAGAAAGCAAGAGCCTGTTTCTTGCTCTAAAGCAGAGTGTGATCAATGGATGAGAACTCTGCTGTGTGTTTCACTTCAGAAATGGCGTTAAATCCCAGGCTCTGAGTCTTCCTACAAGCAAGACTTCGTTTCAGGTAAGGGCAGTTACTTTACAGCTCAAAAAAACTACATCGTTCACGAAGCTCACACGTTTCTCATCAAAACTGACAAGCATTGGATGTTAGAGGACCTCTGGTTTGTTTCAGTTTCAGAAGCAGAGTTGAACTAGATATGGTCGGTATGTGTAGGAAACACCGTATTTTTGTTCTGAGCCCACTCAAGTTTCCTGCTGTATTAGAGACTCTAGAAAGCAAGAAGGTTCTTCTTGCTCTAAAGCAGAGTGTGATCCATCGATGAGAACTGTGCTGTGTGTTTCCTCTCAGAAATGGAATTAAATCCCAGGCTCTGTGTCTTCCTACAGCAAGACTTCGTTTCAGGTAAGGGCAGGAACTTTACAGCTCAAACGAACTACATAGGTCACGAAGCTCACACGTTTCTAAGCATAACTGACAAGCTTTGCATCTTAGAGGACCAGTGCTTTGTATCAGTTTCAGAATCAGAGTTGGACTAGATATGGTTCGTATGTGTAGGAAACACTGTTCTTTTGTTCTGAGCACACTCAAGTTTCCTACTGTATTAGAGACTCTAGAAAGCAAGAGCGTGCTTCTTGCTCTAAAGCAGAGTGTGATCCATGGATGAGAACTATGCTGTGTGTTTCCCTTCAGAAATGGAGTTAAATCCCAGGCTCTGTGTCTTCCTACAAGCACTACTTCGTTGCAGGTAAGGGCAGTCACTTTTCAGCTGAAACGAACTACATCGATCACGAAGCTCACTCGTTTCTCCTCTTAAATGACAAGCTTTGGATGTTACAGGACCTGTGCTTGTATCAATTTCAGAATCAGAGTTGGACTAGATATGGTCCATATGTGTAGGAAACAAAGTTCTTTTTTTCTCAGCACACTCACTTTTCCTGCTGTCTTAGAGATTCTAGAAAGCAAGAGCGTGCTTCTTTCTCTAAAGAAGAGTATGATCAATGGATGAGAACTCTGCTGTGTATTCTACTTTCCAAATGGACTTAAATCCCAGGCTCTGAGTCTTCCTACAAGCAAGACTTCGTTTCAGGTATGGGGGGTTACTTTACAGCTCAAACGAACTATATCATACATGAAGCTCACACGTGTCTCGGTCATAATTGAAAAGCATTGGGTGTTACAGTACCTGTGCTTTGTGTCTGTTTCAGAAGAAGAGTCGAACTAGATATGGTCCGTATGTGTAGGAAACACAGTTCTTTTGTTCTGAGCAAAATCATGTTTCCTGCTGTATTAGAGACTCTAGCAAGGAAGAACGTGCTTCTTGCTCTATAGCAGAGTGTGACTCATGGATGAGAACTGTGCTGTCTGTTTTCTTTCAGAAATCGTGTTAAATCCCAGGCTCTGTGTTTTCCTACAAGCAAGACTTCATTTCAGGTAAGGGCATGCAATTTTCAGCTCAAACGAACTACATCGTTCACGAAGCTCACACGTTTCCCATCAAAACAGACAAGCATTGGATGTTACAGGACCAGTGCCTTGTATCAGTTTCAGAATCAGAGTTGGACTAGATATGGTCCATATGTGTAGGAAACAGCGTACTTTTGTTCTCAGCACACTCACATTTCCTGCTGTCTTAGTGAGTCTAGAAAGCAAGAGGGTGCTTCTTGCTCTAAAGCAGAGTGTGATCAATGGATGAAAACTCTGCTGTGTATTCTACTTTAGAAATGGAGTTAAATCCCAGGCTCTGAGTCTTCCTACAAGCAAGACTTCGTTTCAGGTAAGGGCGGTTACTTTACAGCTCAAACGAACTATATCATACATGAAGCTCCACGTTTCTCGGTCATAATTGAAAAGCATTGGGTGTTACAGTACCTGTGCTTTGTGTCTGTTTCAGAAGAAGAGTCGAACTAGATATGGTCGGTATGTGCAGGAAACAAAGTTCTTTTGTTCTGAGCACAATCACGTTTCCTGCTCTATTAGAGACTCTAGAAAGGAAGGGCGTGGTTCTTGCTCTAAAGCAGAGTGTTATCCATGGATGAGAACTATGCTGTGTGTTTCCCTTCAGAAATGGAGTTAAATCCCAGGCTCTGTGTCTTCCTACAAGCACTACTTCGTTGCAGGTAAGGGCAGTCACTTTTCAGCTCAAACGAACTACATCGATCACGAACCTCACTCGTTTCTCCTCTTAAATGACAAGCTTTGGATGTTACAGGACCTGTGCTTGTATCAATTTCAGAAGCAGAGTTGGACTAGATATGGTCCATATGTGTAGGAAACACAGTTCTTTTCTTCTCAGCACACTCACTTTTCCTGCTGTCTTAGAGATTCTAGAAAGCAAGAGCGTGCTTCTTGCTCTAAAGCAGAGTATGATCAATGGATGAGAACTCTGCTGTGTATTCTACTTTCGAAATGGAGTTAAATCCTAGGCTCTGAGTCTTCCTACAAGCAAGACTTCTTTTCAGGTAAGGGCGGTTACTTTACAGCTCAAACGAACTATATCATACATGAAGCTCACACGTGTCTCGGTCATAATTGAAAAGCATTGGGTGTTACAGTACCTGTGCTTTGTGTCTGTTTCAGAAGAAGAGTCGAACTAGATATGGTCCGTATGTGTAGGAAACACAGTTCTTTTGTTCTGAGCAAAATCATGTTTCCTGCTGTATTAGAGACTCTAGCAAGGAAGAACGTGCTTCTTGCTCTATAGCAGAGTGTGACTCATGGATGAGAACTGTGCTGTCTGTTTTCTTTCAGAAATCGTGTTAAATCCCAGGCTCTGTGTTTTCCTACAAGCAAGACTTCATTTCAGGTAAGGGCATGCAATTTTCAGCTCAAACGAACTACATCGTTCACGAAGCTCACACGTTTCTCATCAAAACTGACAAGCATTGGATGTTACAGGACCAGTGCCTTGTATCAGTTTCAGAATCAGAGTTGGACTAGATATGGTCCATATGTGTAGGAAACAGCGTACTTTTGTTCTCAGCACACTCACATTTCCTGCTGTCTTAGTGAGTCTAGAAAGCAAGAGGGTGCTTCTTGCTCTAAAGCAGAGTGTGATCAATGGATGAAAACTCTGCTGTGTATTCTACTTTAGAAATGGAGTTAAATCCCAGGCTCTGAGTCTTCCTACAAGCAAGACTTCGTTTCAGGTAAGGGCGGTTACTTTACAGCTCAAACGAACTATATCATACATGAAGCTCCACGTTTCTCGGTCATAATTGAAAAGCATTGGGTGTTACAGTACCTGTGCTTTGTGTCTGTTTCAGAAGAAGAGTCGAACTAGATATGGTCGGTATGTGTAGGAAACACAGTTCTTTTGTTCTGAGCACAATCACGTTTCCTGCTCTATTAGAGACTCTAGAAAGGAAGGGCGTGGTTCTTGCTCTAAAGCAGAGTGTTATCCATGGATGAGAACTATGCTGTGTGTTTCCCTTCAGAAATGGAGTTAAATCCCAGGCTCTGTGTCTTCCTACAAGCACTACTTCGTTGCAGGTAAGGGCAGGCACTTTTCAGCTCAAACGAACTACATCGATCACGAAGCTCACTCGTTTCTCCTCTTAAATGACAAGCATTGGAAGTTAGAGGACCTGTGCTTGTATCAATTTCAGAAGCAGAGTTGGACTAGATATGGTCCATATGTGTAGGAAACACAGTTCTTTTGTTCTCAGCACACTCACTTTTCCTGCTGTCTTAGAGAGTCTAGAAAGCAAGAGCGTGCTTCTTGCTCTAAAGCAGAGTATGATCAATGGATGAGAACTCTGCTGTGTATTCTACTTTCGAAATGGAGTTAAATCCCAGGCTCTGAGTCTTCCTACAAGCAAGACTTCTTTTCAGGTAAGGGCGGTTACTTTACAGCTCAAACGAACTATATCATACATGAAGCTCACACGTGTCTCGGTCATAATTGAAAAGCATTGGGTGTTACAGTACCTGTGCTTTGTGTCTGTTTCAGAAGAAGAGTCGAACTAGATATGGTCCGTATGTGTAGGAAACACAGTTCTTTTGTTCTGAGCAAAATCATGTTTCCTGCTGTATTAGAGACTCTAGCAAGGAAGAACGTGCTTCTTGCTCTATAGCAGAGTGTGACTCATGGATGAGAACTGTGCTGTCTGTTTTCTTTCAGAAATCGTGTTAAATCCCAGGCTCTGTGTTTTCCTACAAGCAAGACTTCATTTCAGGTAAGGGCATGCAATTTTCAGCTCAAACGAACTACATCGTTCACGAAGCTCACACGTTTCTCATCAAAACTGACAAGCATTGGATGTTACAGGACCAGTGCCTTGTATCAGTTTCAGAATCAGAGTTGGACTAGATATGGTCCATATGTGTAGGAAACAGCGTACTTTTGTTCTCAGCACACTCACATTTCCTGCTGTCTTAGTGAGTCTAGAAAGCAAGAGGGTGCTTCTTGCTCTAAAGCAGAGTGTGATCAATGGATGAAAACTCTGCTGTGTATTCTACTTTAGAAATGGAGTTAAATCCCAGGCTCTGAGTCTTCCTACAAGCAAGACTTCGTTTCAGGTAAGGGCGGTTACTTTACAGCTCAAACGAACTATATCATACATGAAGCTCCACGTTTCTCGGTCATAATTGAAAAGCATTGGGTGTTACAGTACCTGTGCTTTGTGTCTGTTTCAGAAGAAGAGTCGAACTAGATATGGTCGGTATGTGTAGGAAACACAGTTCTTTTGTTCTGAGCACAATCACGTTTCCTGCTCTATTAGAGACTCTAGAAAGGAAGGGCGTGGTTCTTGCTCTAAAGCAGAGTGTTATCCATGGATGAGAACTATGCTGTGTGTTTCCCTTCAGAAATGGAGTTAAATCCCAGGCTCTGTGTCTTCCTACAAGCACTACTTCGTTGCAGGTAAGGGCAGGCACTTTTCAGCTCAAACGAACTACATCGATCACGAAGCTCACTCGTTTCTCCTCTTAAATGACAAGCTTTGGATGTTACAGGACCTGTGCTTGTATCAATTTCAGAAGCAGAGTTGGACTAGATATGGTCCATATGTGTAGGAAACACAGTTCTTTTCTTCTCAGCACACTCACTTTTCCTGCTGTCTTAGAGATTCTAGAAAGCAAGAGCGTGCTTCTTGCTCTAAAGCAGAGTATGATCAATGGATGAGAACTCTGCTGTGTATTCTACTTTCGAAATGGAGTTAAATCCTAGGCTCTGAGTCTTCCGACAAGCAAGACTTCTTTTCAGGTAAGGGCGGTTACTTTACAGCTCAAACGAACTATATCATACATGAAGCTCACACGTGTCTCGGTCATAATTGAAAAGCATTGGGTGTTACAGTACCTGTGCTTTGTGTCTGTTTCAGAAGAAGAGTCGAACTAGATATGGTCCGTATGTGTAGGAAACACAGTTCTTTTGTTCTGAGCAAAATCATGTTTCCTGCTGTATTAGAGACTCTAGCAAGGAAGAACGTGCTTCTTGCTCTATAGCAGAGTGTGACTCATGGATGAGAACTGTGCTGTCTGTTTTCTTTCAGAAATCGTGTTAAATCCCAGGCTCTGTGTTTTCCTACAAGCAAGACTTCATTTCAGGTAAGGGCATGCAATTTTCAGCTCAAACGAACTACATCGTTCACGAAGCTCACACGTTTCTCATCAAAACTGACAAGCATTGGATGTTACAGGACCAGTGCCTTGTATCAGTTTCAGAATCAGAGTTGGACTAGATATGGTCCATATGTGTAGGAAACAGCGTACTTTTGTTCTCAGCACACTCACATTTCCTGCTGTCTTAGTGAGTCTAGAAAGCAAGAGGGTGCTTCTTGCTCTAAAGCAGAGTGTGATCAATGGATGAAAACTCTGCTGTGTATTCTACTTTAGAAATGGAGTTAAATCCCAGGCTCTGAGTCTTCCTACAAGCAAGACTTCGTTTCAGGTAAGGGCGGTTACTTTACAGCTCAAACGAACTATATCATACATGAAGCTCCACGTTTCTCGGTCATAATTGAAAAGCATTGGGTGTTACAGTACCTGTGCTTTGTGTCTGTTTCAGAAGAAGAGTCGAACTAGATATGGTCGGTATGTGTAGGAAACACAGTTCTTTTGTTCTGAGCACAATCACGTTTCCTGCTCTATTAGAGACTCTAGAAAGGAAGGGCGTGGTTCTTGCTCTAAAGCAGAGTGTTATCCATGGATGAGAACTATGCTGTGTGTTTCCCTTCAGAAATGGAGTTAAATCCCAGGCTCTGTGTCTTCCTACAAGCACTACTTCGTTGCAGGTAAGGGCAGGCACTTTTCAGCTCAAACGAACTACATCGATCACGAAGCTCACTCGTTTCTCCTCTTAAATGACAAGCATTGGAAGTTAGAGGACCTGTGCTTGTATCAATTTCAGAAGCAGAGTTGGACTAGATATGGTCCATATGTGTAGGAAACACAGTTCTTTTGTTCTCAGCACACTCACTTTTCCTGCTGTCTTAGAGAGTCTAGAAAGCAAGAGCGTGCTTCTTGCTCTAAAGCAGAGTATGATCAATGGATGAGAACTCTGCTGTGTATTCTACTTTCGAAATGGAGTTAAATCCCAGGCTCTGAGTCTTCCTACAAGCAAGACTTCTTTTCAGGTAAGGGCGGTTACTTTACAGCTCAAACGAACTATATCATACATGAAGCTCACACGTGTCTCGGTCATAATTGAAAAGCATTGGGTGTTACAGTACCTGTGCTTTGTGTCTGTTTCAGAAGAAGAGTCGAACTAGATATGGTCCGTATGTGTAGGAAACACAGTTCTTTTGTTCTGAGCAAAATCATGTTTCCTGCTGTATTAGAGACTCTAGCAAGGAAGAACGTGCTTCTTGCTCTAGAGCAGAGTGTGACTCATGGATGAGAACTGTGCTGTCTGTTTTCTTTCAGAAATCGTGTTAAATCCCAGGCTCTGTGTTTTCCTACAAGCAAGACTTCATTTCAGGTAAGGGCATGCAATTTTCAGCTCAAACGAACTACATCGTTCACGAAGCTCACACGTTTCTCATCAAAACTGACAAGCATTGGATGTTACAGGACCAGTGCCTTGTATCAGTTTCAGAATCAGAGTTGGACTAGATATGGTCCATATGTGTAGGAAACAGCGTACTTTTGTTCTCAGCACACTCACATTTCCTGCTGTCTTAGTGAGTCTAGAAAGCAAGAGGGTGCTTCTTGCTCTAAAGCAGAGTGTGATCAATGGATGAAAACTCTGCTGTGTATTCTACTTTAGAAATGGAGTTAAATCCCAGGCTCTGAGTCTTCCTACAAGCAAGACTTCGTTTCAGGTAAGGGCGGTTACTTTACAGCTCAAACGAACTATATCATACATGAAGCTCCACGTTTCTCGGTCATAATTGAAAAGCATTGGGTGTTACAGTACCTGTGCTTTGTGTCTGTTTCAGAAGAAGAGTCGAACTAGATATGGTCGGTATGTGTAGGAAACACAGTTCTTTTGTTCTGAGCACAATCACGTTTCCTGCTCTATTAGAGACTCTAGAAAGGAAGGGCATGGTTCTTGCTCTAAAGCAGAGTGTTATCCATGGATGAGAACTATGCTGTGTGTTTCCCTTCAGAAATGGAGTTAAATCCCAGGCTCTGTGTCTTCCTACAAGCACTACTTCGTTGCAGGTAAGGGCAGGCACTTTTCAGCTCAAACGAACTACATCGATCACGAAGCTCACTCGTTTCTCCTCTTAAATGACAAGCATTGGAAGTTAGAGGACCTGTGCTTGTATCAATTTCAGAAGCAGAGTTGGACTAGATATGGTCCATATGTGTAGGAAACACAGTTCTTTTGTTCTCAGCACACTCACTTTTCCTGCTGTCTTAGAGAGTCTAGAAAGCAAGAGCGTGCTTCTTGCTCTAAAGCAGAGTATGATCAATGGATGAGAACTCTGCTGTGTATTCTACTTTCGAAATGGAGTTAAATCCCAGGCTCTGAGTCTTCCTACAAGCAAGACTTCTTTTCAGGTAAGGGCGGTTACTTTACAGCTCAAACGAACTATATCATACATGAAGCTCACACGTGTCTCGGTCATAATTGAAAAGCATTGGGTGTTACAGTACCTGTGCTTTGTGTCTGTTTCAGAAGAAGAGTCGAACTAGATATGGTCCGTATGTGTAGGAAACACAGTTCTTTTGTTCTGAGCAAAATCATGTTTCCTGCTGTATTAGAGACTCTAGCAAGGAAGAACGTGCTTCTTGCTCTATAGCAGAGTGTGACTCATGGATGAGAACTGTGCTGTCTGTTTTCTTTCAGAAATCGTGTTAAATCCCAGGCTCTGTGTTTTCCTACAAGCAAGACTTCATTTCAGGTAAGGGCATGCAATTTTCAGCTCAAACGAACTACATCGTTCACGAAGCTCACACGTTTCTCATCAAAACTGACAAGCATTGGATGTTACAGGACCAGTGCCTTGTATCAGTTTCAGAATCAGAGTTGGACTAGATATGGTCCATATGTGTAGGAAACAGCGTACTTTTGTTCTCAGCACACTCACCTTTCCTGCTGTCTTAGTGAGTCTAGAAAGCAAGAGGGTGCTTCTTGCTCTAAAGCAGAGTGTGATCAATGGATGAAAACTCTGCTGTGTATTCTACTTTAGAAATGGAGTTAAATCCCAGGCTCTGAGTCTTCCTACAAGCAAGACTTCGTTTCAGGTAAGGGCGGTTACTTTACAGCTCAAACGAACTATATCATACATGAAGCTCCACGTTTCTCGGTCATAATTGAAAAGCATTGGGTGTTACAGTACCTGTGCTTTGTGTCTGTTTCAGAAGAAGAGTCGAACTAGATATGGTCGGTATGTGTAGGAAACACAGTTCTTTTGTTCTGAGCACAATCACGTTTCCTGCTCTATTAGAGACTCTAGAAAGGAAGGGCGTGGTTCTTGCTGTAAAGCAGAGTGTTATCCATGGATGAGAACTATGCTGTGTGTTTCCCTTCAGAAATGGAGTTAAATCCCAGGCTCTGTGTCTTCCTACAAGCACTACTTCGTTGCAGGTAAGGGCAGGCACTTTTCAGCTCAAACGAACTACATCGATCACGAAGCTCACTCGTTTCTCCTCTTAAATGACAAGCATTGGAAGTTAGAGGACCTGTGCTTGTATCAATTTCAGAAGCAGAGTTGGACTAGATATGGTCCATATGTGTAGGAAACAGCGTACTTTTGTTCTCAGCACACTCACATTTCCTGCTGTCTTAGTGAGTCTAGAAAGCAAGAGGGTGCTTCTTGCTCTAAAGCAGAGTGTGATCAATGGATGAAAACTCTGCTGTGTATTCTACTTTAGAAATGGAGTTAAATCCCAGGCTCTGAGTCTTCCTACAAGCAAGACTTCGTTTCAGGTAAGGGCGGTTACTTTACAGCTCAAACGAACTATATCATACATGAAGCTCCACGTTTCTCGGTCATAATTGAAAAGCATTGGGTGTTACAGTACCTGTGCTTTGTGTCTGTTTCAGAAGAAGAGTCGAACTAGATATGGTCGGTATGTGTAGGAAACACAGTTCTTTTGTTCTGAGCACAATCATGTTTCCTGCTGTATTAGAGACTCTAGAAAGGAAGAATGTGATTGTTGCTCTATAGCAGAGTGTGATTCATGGATGACAACTGTGCTGTCTGTTTTCTTTCAGAAATCGAGTTAAATCCCAGGCTCTGTGTTTTCCTACAATCAAGACTTCATTTCAGGTAAGGGCAGTCACTTTTCAGCTCAAACGAACTACATCATTCACGAAGCTCACACGTTTCTCAGCTTAACTGACAAGCATTGGAGGTTAGAGGACCAGTGCCTTGTATCAGTTTCAGAATCAGAGTTGGACTAGATATGGTCCGTATGTGTAGGAAACAACGTACTTTGTTCTCAGCACATTCACGTTTCCTGCTGTCATAGTGAGTATAGAAAGCAAGAGCCTGTTTCTTGCTCTAAAGCAGAGTGTGATCAATGGATGAGAACTCTGCTGTGTGTTTCACTTCAGAAATGGCGTTAAATCCCAGGCTCTGAGTCTTCCTACAAGCAAGACTTCGTTTCAGGTAAGGGCAGTTACTTTACAGCTCAAAAAAACTACATCGTTCACGAAGCTCACACGTTTCTCATCAAAACTGACAAGCATTGGATGTTAGAGGCCCTTGGTTTGTTTCAGTTTCAGAAGCATAGTTGAACTAGATATGGTCGGTATAGTAGGAAACACCATTCTTTTGTTCTGAGCACACTCAAGTTTCCTGCTGTATTAGAGACTCTAGAAAGCAAGAAGGTTCTTCTTGATCTAAAGCAGAGTGTGATCCATGGATGAGAACTGTGCTGTGTGTTTCCCCTCAGAAATGGAATTAAATCCCAGGCTCTGTGTCTTCCCACAGCATGACTTCGTTTCAGGTAAGGGCAGGAACTTTACAGCTCAAACGAACTACATACGTCATGAAGCTCACACGTTTCTAAGCATAACTGACAAGCTTTGGATCTCAGAGGACCAGTGCTTTGTATCAGTTTCAGAATCAGAGTTGGACTAGATATGGTTCGTATGTGTAGGAAACACTGTTCTTTTGTTCTGAGCACACTCAAGTTTCCTGCTGTATTAGAGACTCCAGAAAGCAAGAGCTTTCACTTGTTCTAAAGCAGAGTGTGATCCATGGATGAGAACTATGCTGTGTGTTTCCCTTCAGAAATGGAGTTAAATCCCAGGCTCTGTGTCTTCTAACAAGCACTATTTCATTGCAGGTAAGGGCAGTCACTTTTCAGCTCAAACGAACTACATCGATCACGAAGCTCACTCGTTTCTCCTCTTAAATGACAAGCATTGGATGTTAGAGGACCTGTGCTTGTATCAATTTCAGAAGCAGAGTTGGACTAGATATGGTCCACATGTGTAGGAAACACAGTTCTTTTGTTCTCAGCACACTCACTTTTCCTGCTTTCTTAGAGATTCTAGAAAGCAAGAGCGTGCTTCTTGCTCTAAAGCAGAGTATGATCAATGGATGAGAACTCTGCTGTGTATTCTACTTTAGAAATGGAGTTAAATCCCAGGCTCTGAGTCTTCCTACAAGCAAGACTTCGTTTCAGGTAAGGGCGGTTACTTTACAGCTCAAACGAACTATATCATACATGAAGCTCACACGTTTCTCGGTCATAATTGAAATGCATTGGGTGTTACAGTACCTGTGCTTTGTGTCTGTTTCAGAAGAAGAGTCGAACTAGATATGGTCCCTATGTGTAGGAAACACAGTTCTTTTGTTCTGAGCAAAATCATGTTTCCTGCTCTATTAGAGACCCTAGAAAGGAAGAACGTGCTTCTTGTCCTATAGCAGAGTGTGACTCATGGATGAGAACTGTGCTGTCTGTTTTCTTTCAGAAATTGTGTTAAATCCCAGGCTCTGTGTTTTCCTACAAGCAAGACTTCATTTCAGGTAAGGGCAGTCACTTTTCAGCTCAAACGAACTACATCGGTCATGAAGCTCACACGTTTCTCAGCTTAACTGACAAGCATTGGATGTTACAGGACCAGTGCCTTGTATCAGTTTCAGAATCAGAGTTGGACTAGATATGGTCCATATTTGTAGGAAACAGCGTACTTTTGTTCTCAGCACACTCACATTTCCTGCTGTCTTAGTGAGTCTAGAAAGCAAGAACGTGCTTCTTGCTCTAAAGCAGAGTGTGATCAATGGATGAAAACTCTGCTGTGTGTTTCACTTCAAAAATGGCGATAAATCCCAGGCTCTGAGTCTTCCTACAGGCAAGACTTCGTTTCATGTAAGGGCAGTTACTTTACAGCTCAAAAAACTACATCGTTCACGAAGCTCCCACATTTCTCATCAAAACTGACAAGCATTGGATGTTAGAGGACCTCTGGTTTGTTTCAGTTTCAGAAGCAGAGTTGAACTAGATATGGTCGGTATGTGTAGTAAACACCGATCTTTTGTTCTGAGCACACTCAAGTTTCCTGCTGTTTTAGAGACTCTAGAAAGCAAGAAGGTTCTTCTTGATCTAAAGCAGAGTGTGATCCATGGATGAGAACTGTGCTGTGTGTTTCCCCTCAGAAATATAATTAAATCCCAGGCTCTGTGTCTTCCTACAGCAAGACTTCGTTTCAGGTAAGCGCAGGAACTTTACAGCTCAAACGAACTACATAGGTCACGAAGCTCACACGTTTCTAAGATTAACTGACAAGCTTTGGATCTTAGAGGACCAGTGCTTTGTATCAGTTTCAGAATCAGAGTTGGACTAGATATGGTTCGTATGTGTAGGAAACGCTGTTCTTTTGTTCTGAGCACACTCAAGTTTACTGCTGTATTAGAGACTCTAGAAAGCAAGAGCGTTCACTTGCTCTAAAGCAGAGTGTGATCCATGGATGAGAACTATGCTGTGTGTTTCCCTTCAGAAATGGAGTTAAATCCCAGGCTCTGTGTCTTCCTACAAGCACTACTTCGTTGCAGGTAAGGGCAGTCACTTTTCAGCTCAAACGAACTACATCGATCACGAAGCTCACTCGTTTCTCCTCTTAAATGACAAGCTTTGGATGTTACAGGACCTGTGCTTGTATCAATTTCAGAAGCAGAGTTGGACTAGATATGGTCCATATGTGTAGGAAACACAGTTCTTTTGTTCTCAGCACACTCACTTTTCCTGCTGTCTTAGAGATTCTAGAAAGCAAGAGCGTGCTTCTTGCTCTAAAGCCGAGTATGATCAATCGATGAGAACTCTGCTATGTATTCTACTTTAGAAATGGAGTTAAATCCCAGGCTCTGAGTCTTCCTACAAGCAAGACTTCTTTTCAGGTAAGGGCGGTTACTTTACAGCTCAAACGAACTATATCATACATGAAGCTCACACGTGTCTCGGTCATAATTGAAAAGCATTGGGTGTTACAGTACCTGTGCTTTGTGTCTGTTTCAGAAGAAGTGTCGAACTAGATATGGTCCGTATGTGTAGGAAACACAGTTCTTTTGTTCTGAGCAAAATCATGTTTCCTGCTGTATTAGAGACTCTAGCAAGGAAGAACGTGCTTCTTGCTCTAGAGCAGAGTGTGACTCATGGATGAGAACTGTGCTGTCTGTTTTCTTTCAGAAATCGTGTTAAATCCCAGGCTCTGTGTTTTCCTACAAGCAAGACTTCATTTCAGGTAAGGGCATGCAATTTTCAGCTCAAACGAACTACATCGTTCACGAAGCTCACACGTTTCTCATCAAAACTGACAAGCATTGGATGTTACAGGACCAGTGCCTTGTATCAGTTTCAGAATCAGAGTTGGACTAGATATGGTCCATATGTGCAGGAAACAGCGTACTTTTGTTCTCAGCACACTCACATTTCCTGCTGTCTTAGTGAGTCTAGAAAGCAAGAGGGTGCTTCTTGCTCTAAAGCAGAGTGTGATCAATGGATGAAAACTCTGCTGTGTATTCTACTTTAGAAATGGAGTTAAATCCCAGGCTCTGAGTCTTCCTACAAGCAAGACTTCGTTTCAGGTAAGGGCGGTTACTTTACAGCTCAAACGAACTATATCATACATGAAGCTCCACGTTTCTCGGTCATAATTGAAAAGCATTGGGTGTTACAGTACCTGTGCTTTGTGTCTGTTTCAGAAGAAGAGTCGAACTAGATATGGTCGGTATGTGCAGGAAACACAGTTCTTTTGTTCTGAGCACAATCACGTTTCCTGCACTATTAGAGACTCTAGAAAGGAAGGGCGTGGTTCTTGCTCTAAAGCAGAGTGTTATCCATGGATGAGAACTATGCTGTGTGTTTCCCTTCAGAAATGGAGTTAAATCCCAGGCTCTGTGTCTTCCTACAAGCACTACTTCGTTGCAGGTAAGGGCAGGCACTTTTCAGCTCAAACGAACTACATCGATCACGAAGCTCACTCGTTTCTCCTCTTAAATGACAAGCATTGGAAGTTAGAGGACCTGTGCTTGTATCAATTTCAGAAGCAGAGTTGGACTAGATATGGTCCATATGTGTAGGAAACACAGTTCTTTTGTTCTCAGCACACTCACTTTTCCTGCTGTCTTAGAGATTCTAGAAAGCAAGAGCGTGCTTCTTGCTCTAAAGCAGAGTATGATCAGTGGATGAGAACTCTGCTGTGTATTCTACTTTCGAAATGGAGTTAAATCCCAGGCTCTGAGTCTTCCTACAAGCAAGACTTCTTTTCAGGTAAGGGCGGTTACTTTACAGCTCAAACGAACTATATCATACATGAAGCTCACACGTGTCTCGGTCATAATTGAAAAGCATTGGGTGTTACAGTACCTGTGCTTTGTGTCTGTTTCAGAAGAAGAGTCGAACTAGATATGGTCCGTATGTGTAGGAAACACAGTTCTTTTGTTCTGAGCAAAATCATGTTTCCTGCTGTATTAGAGACTCTAGCAAGGAAGAACGTGCTTCTTGCTCTAGAGCAGAGTGTGACTCATGGATGAGAACTGTGCTGTCTGTTTTCTTTCAGAAATCGTGTTAAATCCCAGGCTCTGTGTTTTCCTACAAGCAAGACTTCATTTCAGGTAAGGGCATGCAATTTTCAGCTCAAACGAACTACATCGTTCACGAAGCTCACACGTTTCTCATCAAAACTGACAAGCATTGGATGTTACAGGACCAGTGCCTTGTATCAGTTTCAGAATCAGAGTTGGACTAGATATGGTCCATATGTGTAGGAAACAGCGTACTTTTTTTCTCAGCACACTCACATTTCCTGCTGTCTTAGTGAGTCTAGAAAGCAAGAGGGTGCTTCTTGCTCTAAAGCAGAGTGTGATCAATGGATGAAAACTCTGCTGTGTATTCTACTTTAGAAATGGAGTTAAATCCCAGGCTCTGAGTCTTCCTACAAGCAAGACTTCGTTTCAGGTAAAGGCGGTTACTTTACAGCTCAAACGAACTATATCATACATGAAGCTCCACGTTTCTCGGTCATAATTGAAAAGCATTGGGTGCTACAGTACCTGTGCTTTGTGTCTGTTTCAGAAGAAGAGTCGAACTAGATATGGTCGGTATGTGTAGGAAACACAGTTCTTTTGTTCTGAGCACAATCACGTTTCCTGCTCTATTAGAGAATCTGGAAAGGAAGGGCGTGGTTCTTGCTCTAAAGCAGAGTGTTATCCATGGATGAGAACTATGCTGTGTGTTTCCCTTCAGAAATGGAGTTAAATCCCAGGCTCTGTGTCTTCCTACAAGCACTACTTCGTTGCAGGTAAGGGCAGTCACTTTTCAGCTCAAACGAACTACATCGATCACGAAGCTCACTCGTTTCTCCTCTTAAATGACAAGCGTTGGATGTTAGAGGACCTGTGCTTGTATCAATTTCAGAAGCTGAGTTGGACTAGATATGGTCCATATGTGTAGGAAACACTGTTCTTTTGTTGTCAGCACACTCTCTTTTCCTGCTGTCTTAGAGATTCTAGAAAGCAAGAGCGTGCTTCTTGCTCTATAGCAGAGTGTGATCAACGGATGAGAACTCTGCTGTGTGTTTCACTTCAGAAATGGCGTTAAATCCCAGGCTCTGAGTCTTCCTACAAGCAAGACTTCGTTTCAGGTAAGGGTGGTTACTTTACAGCTCAAACGAACTATATCATACATGAAGCTCACACGTTTCTCGGTCATAATTGAAAAGCATTGGGTGTTACAGTACCTGTGCTTTGTGTCTGTTTCAGAAGAGGAGTCGAACTAGATATGGTCCGTATGTGTAGGAATCACAGTTCTTTTGTTCTGAGCAAAATCATGTTTCCTGCTGTATTAGAGACTCTAGAAAGGAAGAACGTGCTTCTTGCTCTATAGCAGAGTGTGACTCATGAATGAGAACTGTGCTGTCTGTTTTCTTTCAGAAATCGTGTTAAATCCCAGGCTCTGTGTTTTCCTACAAGCAAGACTTCATTTCAGATAAGGGCAGGCAATTTTCAGCTCAAACGAACTACATCGTTCACGAAGCTCACACGTTTCTCATCAAAACTGTCAAGCATTGGATGTTAGAGGACCTCTGGTTTGTTTCAGTTTCAGAAGCAGAGTTCAACTAGATATGGTCAGTATGTGTAGGAAACACCGTACTTTTGTTCTGAGCACACTCAAGTTTCCTGCTGTATTAGAGATTCTAGAAAGCAAGAAGGTTCTTCTTGCTCTAAAGCAGACTGTGATCCATGGATGAGAACTGTGCTGTGTGTTTCCCCTCAGAAATGGAATTAAATCCCAGGCTCTGTGTCTTCCTAAAGCAAGACTTCGTTTCAGGTAAGGGCAGGAACTTTACAGCTCAAACGAACTACATAGGTCACGAAGCTCACACGTTTCTAAGCTTAACTGACAAGCTTTGGATCTTAGAGGACCAGTGTTTTGTATCAGTTTCAGAATCAGAGTTGGACTAGATATGGATCTTATGTGTAGGAAACCCTGATCTTTTGTTTTGAGCACACTCAAGTTTCTTACTGTATTAGAGACTCTAGAAAGCAAGAGCGTTCACTTGCTCTAAAGCAGAGTGTGATCCATGGATGAGAACTATGCTGTGTGTTTCCCTTCAGAAATGGAGTTAAATCCCAGGCTCTGTGTCTTCCTACAAGCACTACTTCTTTGCAGGTAAGGGCAGTCACTTTTCAGCTCAAACGAACTACATCGATCAAGAAGCTCACTCGTTTCTCCTCTTAAATGACAAGAATTGGATGGTAGAGGACCTGTGCTTGTATCAATTTCAGAAGCAGAGTTGGACTAGATATGGTCCATATGTGTAGGAAACACAGTTCTTTTGTTCTCAGCACACTCTTTTTTCCTGCTGTCTTAGAGATTCTAGAAAGCAAGAGCGTGCTTCTTGCTCTAAAGCAGAGTATGATCAATGGATGAGAACTCTGCTGTGTATTCTACTTTCGAAATGGAGTTAAATCCCAGGCTCTGAGTCTTCCTACAAGCAAGACTTCGTTTCAGGTAAGGGCGGTTACTTTACAGCTTAAACGAACTATATCATACATGAAGCTCACACGTTTCTCGGTCATAATTGAAAAGCATTGCGATTTACAGTATCTGTGCTTTGCGTCTGTTTCAGAAAAAGAGTCGAACTAGATATGGTCGGTATGTGTAGGAAACACAGTTCTTTTGTTCTGAGCACAATCATGTTTCCTGCTGTATTGGAGACTCTAGATAGCAAGAATGTGCTTCTTGCTCTATAGTAGAGTGTGATTAATGGATGAGAACTGTGCTGTCTGTTTTCTTTCAGAAATCTAGTTAAATCCCAGGCTCTGTGTTTTCCTACAAGCAAGACTTCATTTCAGGTAAGGGCAGTCACTTTTCAGCTCAAACGAACTACATCAGTCACGAAGCTCACAGGTTTCTCAGCTTAACTGACAAGCATTGGATGTTAGAGGACCAGAGCCTTGTATCAGTTTCAGAATCAGAGTTGGACTTGATATGGTCCGTATATGGAGGAAACAGCGCACTATTGTTCTCAGGACACTCACGTTTCCTGCTGTCTTAGTGACTCTAGAAAGCAAGAGCGTGCTTCTTGCTCTATAGCAGAGTGTGATCAATGGATGAGAACTCTTGTGTGTGTTTCACTTCAGAAATGGCGTTAAATCCCAGGCTCTGAGTCTTCCTACAAGCAAGACTTTATTCAGGTAAGGGCAGTTATTTTACAGCTCAAAAAAACTACATCGTTCACGAAGCTCACACGTTTCTCATCAAAACTGACAAGCATTGGATGTTAGAGGACCTCTGGTTTGTTTCAGTTTCAGAAGCAGAGTTGAACTAGATATGGTCTGTATGTGTAGGAAACACCTTCATTTGTTCTGAGCACACTCAATTTCCTGCTGTATTAGAGACTCTAGAAAGCAAGAAGGTTCTTCTTGCTCTAAAGCAGAGTGTGATCCATGGATGAGAACTGTCCTGTGTGTTTCCCCTCAGAAATGGAATTAAATCCCAGGCTCTGTGTCTTCCTACAAGCACTACTTCGTTGCAGGTAAGGGCAGTCAATTTTCAGCTCAAACGAACTACATCGATCACGAAGCTCACTCGTTTATCCTCTTAAATGACAAGCGTTGGATGTTAGAGGACCTGTGCTTGTATCAATTTCAGAAGCAGAGTTGGACGAGATATGGTCCGTATGTGTAGGAAACACAGGTCTTTTGTTTCAGCACACTCTCTTTTCCTGCTGTCTTAGAGATTATAGAAAGCAAGAGCGTGCTTCTTGCTCTAAAGCAGAGTATGATCAATGGATGAGAACTCTGCTGTGTATTCTACTTTCGAAAAGGAGTTAAATCCCAGGCTCTGAGTCTTCCTACAAGAAAGACTTCGTTTCAGGTAAGGGCGGTTACTTTACAGCTCAAATGAACTATATTATACATGAAGCTCACACGTTCTCGGTCATAATTGAAAAGCATTGGGTGTTACAGTACCTGTGCTTTGTGTCTGTTTCAGAAGAAGAGTCGAACTAGATATGGTCCGTATGTGTAGGAAACACAGTTCTTTTGTTCTGAGCACAATCATGTTTCCTGCTGTATTGGAGACTCTAGATAGCAAGAATGTGCTTCTTGCTCTATAGCAGAGTGTGATTAATGGATGTGAACTGTGCTGTCTGTTTTCTTTCAGAAATCGAGTTAAATCCCAGGCTCTGTGTTTTCCTACAAGCAAGACTTCATTTCAGGTAAGGGCAGTCACTTTTCAGCTCAAACGAACTACATCGGTCACGAAGCTCACAGGTTTCTCAGCTTAACTGACAAGCTTTGGATGTTAGAGGACCAGTGCCTTGTATCAGTTTCAGAATCAGAGTTGGACTAGATATGGTCCGTATATGGAGGAAACAGCGCACTATTGTTCTCAGGACACTCACGTTTCCTGCTGTCTTAGTGACTCTAGAAAGCAAGAGCGTGCTTCTTGCTCTAAAGCAGAGTGTGATCAACGGATGAGAACTCTGCTGTGTGTTTCACTTCAGAAATGGCGTTAAATCCCAGGCTCTGAGTCTTCCTACAAGCAAGACTTCGTTTCAGGTAAGGGCGGTTACTTTACAGCTTAAACGAACTATATCATACATGAAGCTCACACGTTTCTCGGTCATAATTGAAAAGCATTGCGATTTACAGTATCTGTGCTTTGCGTCTGTTTCAGAAAAAGAGTCGAACTAGATATGGTCGGTATGTGTAGGAAACACAGTTCTTTTGTTCTGAGCACAATCATGTTTCCTGCTGTATTGGAGACTCTAGATAGCAAGAATGTGCTTCTTGCTCTATAGTAGAGTGTGATTAATGGATGAGAACTGTGCTGTCTGTTTTCTTTCAGAAATCTAGTTAAATCCCAGGCTCTGTGTTTTCCTACAAGCAAGACTTCATTTCAGGTAAGGGCAGTCACTTTTCAGCTCAAACGAACTACATCAGTCACGAAGCTCACAGGTTTCTCAGCTTAACTGACAAGCATTGGATGTTAGAGGACCAGAGCCTTGTATCAGTTTCAGAATCAGAGTTGGACTTGATATGGTCCGTATATGGAGGAAACAGCGCACTATTGTTCTCAGGACACTCACGTTTCCTGCTGTCTTAGTGACTCTAGAAAGCAAGAGCGTGCTTCTTGCTCTATAGCAGAGTGTGATCAATGGATGAGAACTCTTGTGTGTGTTTCACTTCAGAAATGGCGTTAAATCCCAGGCTCTGAGTCTTCCTACAAGCAAGACTTTATTCAGGTAAGGGCAGTTATTTTACAGCTCAAAAAAACTACATCGTTCACGAAGCTCACACGTTTCTCATCAAAACTGACAAGCATTGGATGTTAGAGGACCTCTGGTTTGTTTCAGTTTCAGAAGCAGAGTTGAACTAGATATGGTCTGTATGTGTAGGAAACACCTTCATTTGTTCTGAGCACACTCAATTTCCTGCTGTATTAGAGACTCTAGAAAGCAAGAAGGTTCTTCTTGCTCTAAAGCAGAGTGTGATCCATGGATGAGAACTGTCCTGTGTGTTTCCCCTCAGAAATGGAATTAAATCCCAGGCTCTGTGTCTTCCTACAAGCACTACTTCGTTGCAGGTAAGGGCAGTCAATTTTCAGCTCAAACGAACTACATCGATCACGAAGCTCACTCGTTTATCCTCTTAAATGACAAGCGTTGGATGTTAGAGGACCTGTGCTTGTATCAATTTCAGAAGCAGAGTTGGACGAGATATGGTACGTATGTGTAGGAAACACAGGTCTTTTGTTTCAGCACACTCTCTTTTCCTGCTGTCTTAGAGATTCTAGAAAGCAAGAGCGTGCTTCTTGCTCTAAAGCAGAGTATGATCAATGGATGAGAACTCTGCTGTGTATTCTACTTTCGAAAAGGAGTTAAATCCCAGGCTCTGAGTCTTCCTACAAGAAAGACTTCGTTTCAGGTAAGGGCGGTTACTTTACAGCTCAAATGAACTATATTATACATGAAGCTCACACGTTCTCGGTCATAATTGAAAAGCATTGGGTGTTACAGTACCTGTGCTTTGTGTCTGTTTCAGAAGAAGAGTCGAACTAGATATGGTCCGTATGTGTAGGAAACACAGTTCTTTTGTTCTGAGCACAATCATGTTTCCTGCTGTATTGGAGACTCTAGATAGCAAGAATGTGCTTCTTGCTCTATAGCAGAGTGTGATTAATGGATGTGAACTGTGCTGTCTGTTTTCTTTCAGAAATCGAGTTAAATCCCAGGCTCTGTGTTTTCCTACAAGCAAGACTTCATTTCAGGTAAGGGCAGTCACTTTTCAGCTCAAACGAACTACATCGGTCACGAAGCTCACAGGTTTCTCAGCTTAACTGACAAGCTTTGGATGTTAGAGGACCAGTGCCTTGTATCAGTTTCAGAATCAGAGTTGGACTAGATATGGTCCGTATATGGAGGAAACAGCGCACTATTGTTCTCAGGACACTCACGTTTCCTGCTGTCTTAGTGACTCTAGAAAGCAAGAGCGTGCTTCTTGCTCTAAAGCAGAGTGTGATCAACGGATGAGAACTCTGCTGTGTGTTTCACTTCAGAAATGGCGTTAAATCCCAGGCTCTGAGTCTTCCTACAAGCAAGACTTCATTTCAGGTAAGGGCAGTTACTTTACAGCTCCAAAAAACTACATCGTTCACGAAGCTCACACGTTTCTCATCAAAACTGACAAGCATTGGATGTTAGAGGACCTCTGGTTTGTTTCAGTTTCAGAAGCAGAGTTGAACTAGATATGGTCGGTATGTGTAGGAAACTCCGTTCTTTTGTTCTGAGCACACTCAAGTTTCCTGCTGTATTAGAGACTCTAGAAAGCAAGAAGGTTCTTCTTGCTCTAAAGCAGAGTGTGATCCATGGATGAGAACTGTGCTGTGTGTTTCCCCTCAGAAGTGGAATTAAACCCAGGCTCTGTGTCTTCCTACAGCAAGACTTCGTTTCAGGTAAGGGCAGGAACTTTACAGCTCAAACGAACTACATAGGTCACGAAGCTCACACGTTTCTAAGCTTAACTGACAAGCTTTGGATCTTAGAGGACCAGTGCTTTGTATCAGTTTCAGAAGCAGAGTTGGACTAGATATGGTTCATATGTGTAGGAAACACTGTTCTTTTGTTCTGAGCACACTCAGGATTCCTGCTATATTAGAGACTCTAGAAAGCAAGAAGGTTCTTCGTGCTCTAAAGCAGAGTGTGATCCATGGATGAGAACTGTGCTGTGTGTTTCCCCTCAGAAATGGAATTAAATCCCGGGCTCTGTGTCTTCCTACAAGCAAGACTTTGTTTCAGGTAAGGGCAGTCACTTTTCAGCTCAAACGAACTACATCGTTCACGAATCTCACACGTTTCTAAGCTTAACTGACAAGCTTTGGATGTTAGAGGACCAGTGCCTTGTATCAGTTTCAGAATCAGAGTTGGACTAGATATGGTCCATATATGGAGGAAACAGCGCACTATTGTTCTCAGGACGCTCACGTTTCCTGCTGTCTTAGTGACTCTAGAAAGCAAGAGCGTGCTTCTTGCTCTAAAGCAGAGTGTGATCAACGGATGAGAAATCTGCTGTGTGTTTCACTTCAGAAATGGCGTTAAATCCCAGGCTCTGAGTCTTCCTACAAGCAAGACTTCATTTCAGGTAAGGGCAGTTACTTTACAGCTCCAAAAAACTACATCGTTCACGAAGCTCACACGTTTCTCATCAAAACTGACAAGCATTGGATGTTAGAGGACCTCTGGTTTGTTTCAGTTTCAGAAGCAGAGTTGAACTAGATATGGTCGGTATGTGTAGGAAACACCGTTCTTTTGTTCTGAGCACACTCAAGTTTCCTGCTGTATTAGAGACTCTAGAAAGCAAGAAGGTTCTTCTTGCTCTAAAGCAGAGTGTGATCCATGGATGATAACTGTGCTGTTTGTTTCCCCTCAGAAGTGGAATTAAACCCAGGCTCTGTGTCTTCCTACAGCAAGACTTCGTTTCAGGTAAGGGCAGGAACTTTACAGCTCAAACGAACTACATAGGTCACGAAGCTCACACGTTTCTAAGCTTAACTGACAAGCTTTGGATCTTAGAGGACCAGTGCTTTGTATCAGTTTCAGAATCAGAGTTGGACTAGATATGGTTCGTATGTGTAGGAAACACTGTTCTTTTGTTCTGAGCACACTCAGGATTCCTGCTATATTAGAGACTCTAGAAAGCAAGAAGGTTCTTCGTGCTCTAAAGCAGAGTGTGATCCATGGATGAGAACTGTGCTGTGTGTTTCCCCTCAGAAATGGAATTAAATCCCGGGCTCTGTGTCTTCCTACAAGCAAGACTTTGTTTCAGGTAAGGGCAGTCACTTTTCAGCTCAAACGAACTACATCGTTCACGAATCTCACACGTTTCTAAGCTTAACTGACAAGCTTTGGATGTTAGAGGACCAGTGCCTTGTATCAGTTTCAGAATCAGAGTTGGACTAGATATGGTCCGTAAATGGAGGAAACAGCGCACTATTGTTCTCAGGACAATCACGTTTCCTGCTGTCTTAGTGACTCTAGAAAGCAAGAGCGTGCTTCTTGCTCTAAAGCAGAGTGTGATCAACGGATGAGAACTCTGCTGTGTGTTTCACTTCAGAAATGGCGTTAAATCCCAGGCTCTGAGTCTTCCTACAAGCAAGACTTCATTTCAGGTAAGGGCAGTTACTTTACAGCTCCAAAAAACTACATCGTTCACGAAGCTCACACGTTTCTCATCAAAACTGACAAGCATTGGATGTTAGAGGACCTGTGCTTGTATCAATTTCAGAAGCTGAGTTGGACTAGATATGGTCCGTATGTGTAGGAAACACAGTTCTTTTGTTCTCAGCACACTCTCTTTTCCTGCTGTCTTAGATATTCTAGAAAGCAAGAGCGTGCTTCTTGCTCTAAAGCAGAGTATGATCAATGGATGAGAACTCTGCTGTGTATTCTACTTTTGAAAAGGAGTTAAAATCCAGGCTCTGAGTCTTCCTACAAGAAAGACTTCGTTTCAGGTAAGGGCGGTTACTTTACAGCTCAAATGAACTATATTATACATGAAGCTCACACGTTCTCGGTCATAATTGAAAAGCATTGCGATTTACAGTATCTGTGCTTTGCGTCTGTTTCAGAAAAAGAGTCGAACTAGATATGGTCGGTATGTGTAGGAAACACAGTTCTTTTGTTCTGAGCACAATCATGTTTCCTGCTGTATTGGAGACTCTAGATAGCAAGAATGTGCTTCTTGCTCTATAGTAGAGTGTGATTAATGGATGAGAACTGTGCTGTCTGTTTTCTTTCAGAAATCTAGTTAAATCCCAGGCTCTGTGTTTTCCTACAAGCAAGACTTCATTTCAGGTAAGGGCAGTCACTTTTCAGCTCAAACGAACTACATCAGTCACGAAGCTCACAGGTTTCTCAGCTTAACTGACAAGCATTGGATGTTAGAGGACCAGAGCCTTGTATCAGTTTCAGAATCAGAGTTGGACTTGATATGGTCCGTATATGGAGGAAACCGCGCACTATTGTTCTCAGGACACTCACGTTTCCTGCTGTCTTAGTGACTCTAGAAAGCAAGAGCGTGCTTCTTGCTCTATAGCAGAGTGTGATCAACGGATGAGAACTCTGGTGTGTGTTTCACTTCAGAAATGGCGTTAAATCCCAGGCTCTGAGTCTTCCTACAAGCGAGACTTTATTCAGGTAAGGGCAGTTATTTTACAGCTCAAAAAAACTACATCGTTCACGAAGCTCACACGTTTCTCATCAAAACTGACAAGCATTGGATGTTAGAGGACCTCTGGTTTGTTTCAGTTTCAGAAGCAGAGTTGAACTAGATATGGTCTGTATGTGTAGGAAACACCGTTCATTTGTTCTGAGCACACTCAAGTTTCCTGCCGTATTAGAGACTCTAGAAAGCAAGAAGGTTCTTCTTGCTCTAAAGCAGAGTGTGATCCATGGATGAGAACTGTCCTGTGTGTTTCCCCTCAGAAATGGAATTAAATCCCAGGCTCTGTGTCTTCCTACAAGCACTACTTCGTTGCAGGTAAGGGCAGTCAATTTTCAGCTCAAACGAACTACATCGATCACGAAGCTCACTCGTTTATCCTCTTAAATGACAAGCGTTGGATGTTAGAGGACCTGTGCTTGTATCAATTTCAGAAGCAGAGTTGGACGAGATATGGTCCGTATGTGTAGGAAACACAGGTCTTTTGTTTCAGCACACTCTCTTTTCCTGCTGTCTTAGAGATTCTAGAAAGCAAGAGCGTGCTTCTTGCTCTAAAGCAGAGTATGATCAATGGATGAGAACTCTGCTGTGTATTCTACTTTCGAAAAGGAGTTAAATCCCAGGCTCTGAGTCTTCCTACAAGAAAGACTTCGTTTCAGGTAAGGGCGGTTACTTTACAGCTCAAATGAACTATATTATACATGAAGCTCACACGTTCTCGGTCATAATTGAAAAGCATTGGGTGTTACAGTACCTGTGCTTTGTGTCTGTTTCAGAAGAAGAGTCGAACTAGATATGGTCCGTATGTGTAGGAAACACAGTTCTTTTGTTCTGAGCACAATCATGTTTCCTGCTGTATTGGAGACTCTAGATAGCAAGAATGTGCTTCTTGCTCTATAGCAGAGTGTGATTAATGGATGTGAACTGTGCTGTCTGTTTTCTTTCAGAAATCGAGTTAAATCCCAGGCTCTGTGTTTTCCTACAAGCAAGACTTCATTTCAGGTAAGGGCAGTCACTTTTCAGCTCAAACGAACTACATCGGTCACGAAGCTCACAGGTTTCTCAGCTTAACTGACAAGCATTGGATGTTAGAGGACCAGTGCCTTGTATCAGTTTCAGAATCAGAGTTGGACTAGATATGGTCCGTATATGGAGGAAACAGCGCACTATTGTTCTCAGGACACTCACGTTTCCTGCTGTCTTAGTGACTCTAGAAAGCAAGAGCGTGCTTCTTGCTCTAAAGCAGAGTGTGATCAACGGATGAGAACTCTGCTGTGTGTTTCACTTCAGAAATGGCGTTAAATCCCAGGCTCTGAGTCTTCCTACAAGCAAGACTTCATTTCAGGTAAGGGCAGTTACTTTACAGCTCCAAAAAACTACATCGTTCACGAAGCTCACACGTTTCTCATCAAAACTGACAAGCATTGGATGTTAGAGGACCTCTGGTTTGTTTCAGTTTCAGAAGCAGAGTTGAACTAGATATGGTCGGTATGTGTAGGAAACTCCGTTCTTTTGTTCTGAGCACACTCAAGTTTCCTGCTGTATTAGAGACTCTAGAAAGCAAGAAGGTTCTTCTTGCTCTAAAGCAGAGTGTGATCCATGGATGAGAACTGTGCTGTGTGTTTCCCCTCAGAAGTGGAATTAAACCCAGGCTCTGTGTCTTCCTACAGCAAGACTTCGTTTCAGGTAAGGGCAGGAACTTTACAGCTCAAACGAACTACATAGGTCACGAAGCTCACACATTTCTAAGCTTAACTGACAAGCTTTGGATCTTAGAGGACCAGTGCTTTGTATCAGTTTCAGAAGCAGAGTTGGACTAGATATGGTTCATATGTGTAGGAAACACTGTTCTTTTGTTCTGAGCACACTCAGGATTCCTGCTATATTAGAGACTCTAGAAAGCAAGAAGGTTCTTCGTGCTCTAAAGCAGAGTGTGATCCATGGATGAGAACTGTGCTGTGTGTTTCCCCTCAGAAATGGAATTAAATCCCGGGCTCTGTGTCTTCCTACAAGCAAGACTTTGTTTCAGGTAAGGGCAGTCACTTTTCAGCTCAAACGAACTACATCGTTCACGAATCTCACACGTTTCTAAGCTTAACTGACAAGCTTTGGATGTTAGAGGACCAGTGCCTTGTATCAGTTTCAGAATCAGAGTTGGACTAGATATGGTCCATATATGGAGGAAACAGCGCACTATTGTTCTCAGGACACTCACGTTTCCTGCTGTCTTAGTGACTCTAGAAAGCAAGAGCGTGCTTCTTGCTCTAAAGCAGAGTGTGATCAACGGATGAGAACTCTGCTGTGTGTTTCACTTCAGAAATGGCGTTAAATCCCAGGCTCTGAGTCTTCCTACAAGCAAGACTTCATTTCAGGTAAGGGCAGTTACTTTACAGCTCCAAAAAACTACATCGTTCACGAAGCTCACACGTTTCTCATCAAAACTGACAAGCATTGGATGTTAGAGGACCTCTGGTTTGTTTCAGTTTCAGAAGCAGAGTTGAACTAGATATGGTCGGTATGTGTAGGAAACACCGTTCTTTTGTTCTGAGCACACTCAAGTTTCCTGCTGTATTAGAGACTCTAGAAAGCAAGAAGGTTCTTCTTGCTCTAAAGCAGAGTGTGATCCATGGATGAGAACTGTGCTGTGTGTTTCCCCTCAGAAGTGGAATTAAACCCAGGCTCTGTGTCTTCCTACAGCAAGACTTCGTTTCAGGTAAGGGCAGGAACTATACAGCTCAAACGAACTACATAGGTCACGAAGCTCACACGTTTCTAAGCTTAACTGACAAGCTTTGGATCTTAGAGGACCAGTGCTTTGTATCAGTTTCAGAAGCAGAGTTGGACTAGATATGGTTCATATGTGTAGGAAACACTGTTCTTTTGTTCTGAGCACACTCAGGATTCCTGCTATATTAGAGACTCTAGAAAGCAAGAAGGTTCTTCGTGCTCTAAAGCAGAGTGTGATCCATGGATGAGAACTGTGCTGTGTGTTTCCCCTCAGAAATGGAATTAAATCCCGGGCTCTGTGTCTTCCTACAAGCAAGACTTTGTTTCAGGTAAGGGCAGTCACTTTTCAGCTCAAACGAACTACATCGTTCACGAATCTCACACGTTTCTAAGCTTAACTGACAAGCTTTGGATGTTAGAGGACCAGTGCCTTGTATCAGTTTCAGAATCAGAGTTGGACTAGATATGGTCCATATATGGAGGAAACAGCGCACTATTGTTCTCAGGACACTCACGTTTCCTGCTGTCTTAGTGACTCTAGAAAGCAAGAGCGTGCTTCTTGCTCTAAAGCAGAGTGTGATCAACGGATGAGAACTCTGCTGTGTGTTTCACTTCAGAAATGGCGTTAAATCCCAGGCTCTGAGTCTTCCTACAAGCAAGACTTCATTTCAGGTAAGGGCAGTTACTTTACAGCTCCAAAAAACTACATCGTTCACGAAGCTCACACGTTTCTCATCAAAACTGACAAGCATTGGATGTTAGAGGACCTCTGGTTTGTTTCAGTTTCAGAAGCAGAGTTGAACTAGATATGGTCGGTATGTGTAGGAAACACCGTTCTTTTGTTCTGAGCACACTCAAGTTTCCTGCTGTATTAGAGACTCTAGAAAGCAAGAAGGTTCTTCTTGCTCTAAAGCAGAGTGTGATCCATGGATGAGAACTGTGCTGTGTGTTTCCCCTCAGAAGTGGAATTAAACCCAGGCTCTGTGTCTTCCTACAGCAAGACTTCGTTTCAGGTAAGGGCAGGAACTATACAGCTCAAACGAACTACATAGGTCACGAAGCTCACACGTTTCTAAGCTTAACTGACAAGCTTTGGATCTTAGAGGACCAGTGCTTTGTATCAGTTTCAGAAGCAGAGTTGGACTAGATATGGTTCATATGTGTAGGAAACACTGTTCTTTTGTTCTGAGCACACTCAGGATTCCTGCTATATTAGAGACTCTAGAAAGCAAGAAGGTTCTTCGTGCTCTAAAGCAGAGTGTGATCCATGGATGAGAACTGTGCTGTGTGTTTCCCCTCAGAAATGGAATTAAATCCCGGGCTCTGTGTCTTCCTACAAGCAAGACTTTGTTTCAGGTAAGGGCAGTCACTTTTCAGCTCAAACGAACTACATCGTTCACGAATCTCACACGTTTCTAAGCTTAACTGACAAGCTTTGGATGTTAGAGGACCAGTGCCTTGTATCAGTTTCAGAATCAGAGTTGGACTAGATATGGTCCGTATATGGAGGAAACAGCGCACTATTGTTCTCAGGACAATCACGTTTCCTGCTGTCTTAGTGACTCTAGAAAGCAAGAGCGTGCTTCTTGCTCTAAAGCAGAGTGTGATCAACGGATGAGAACTCTGCTGTGTGTTTCACTTCAGAAATGGCGTTAAATCCCAGGCTCTGAGTCTTCCTACAAGCAAGACTTCATTTCAGGTAAGGGCAGTTACTTTACAGCTCCAAAAAACTACATCGTTCACGAAGCTCACAAGTTTCTCATCAAAACTGACAAGCATTGGATGTTAGAGGACCTGTGCTTGTATCAATTTCAGAAGCTGAGTTGGACTAGATATGGTCCGTATGTGTAGGAAACACAGTTCTTTTGTTCTCAGCACACTCTCTTTTCCTGCTGTCTTAGATATTCTAGAAAGCAAGAGCGTGCTTCTTGCTCTAAAGCAGAGTATGATCAATGGATGAGAACTCTGCTGTGTATTCTACTTTTGAAAAGGAGTTAAAATCCAGGCTCTGAGTCTTCCTAAAAGAAAGAATTCGTTTCAGGTAAGGGCGGTTACTTTACAGCTCAAATGAACTATATTATACATGAAGCTCACACGTTCTCGGTCATAATTGAAAAGCATTGGGTGTTACAGTACCTGTGCTTTGTGTCTGTTTCAGAAGAAGAGTCGAACTAGATATGGTCCGTATGTGTAGGAAACACAGTTCTTTTGTTATGAGCACAATCATGTTTCCTGCTGTATTGGAGACTCTAGATAGCAAGAATGTGCTTCTTGCTCTATAGCAGAGTGTGATTAATGGATGAGAACTGTGCTGTCTGTTTTCTTTCAGAAATCTAGTTAAATCCCATGCTCTGTGTTTTCCTACAAGCAAGACTTCATTTCAGGTAAGGGCAGTCACTTTTCAGCTCAAACGAACTACATCGGTCACGAAGCTCACACGTTTCTAAGCTTAACTGACAAGCATTGGATGTTAGAGGACCAGTGCCTTTTATCAGTTTCAGAATCAGAGTTGGACTAGATATGGTCTGTATATGGAGGAAACAGCGCACTATTGTTCTCAGGACACTCACGTTTCCTGCTGTCTTAGTGACTCTAGAAAGCAAGAGCGTGCTTCTTGCTCTAAAGCAGAGTGTGATCAACGGATGAGAACTCTGCTGTGTGTTTCACTTCAGAAATGGCGTTAAATCCCAGGCTCTGAGTCTTCCTACACGCAAGACTTCATTTCAGGTAAGGGCAGTTACTTTACAGCTCCAAAAAACTACATCGTTCACGAAGCTCACACGTTTATCATCAAAACTGACAAGCATTGGATGTTAGAGGACCTCTGGTTTGTTTCAGTTTCAGAAGCAGAGTTGAACTAGATATGGTCGGTATGTGTAGGAAACACCGTTCTTTTGTTCTGAGCACACTCAAGTTTCCTGCTGTATTAGAGACTCTAGAAAGCAAGAAGGTTCTTCTTGCTCTAAAGCAGAGTGTGATCCATGGATGAGAACTGTGCTGTGTGTTTCCCCTCAGAAGTGGAATTAAACCCAGGCTCTGTGTCTTCCTACAGCAAGACTTCGTTTCAGGTAAGGGCAGGAACTATACAGCTCAAACGAACTACATAGGTCACGAAGCTCACACGTTTCTAAGCTTAACTGACAAGCTTTGGATCTTAGAGGACCAGTTCTTTGTATCAGTTTCAGAAGCAGAGTTGGACTAGATATGGTTCATATGTGTAGGAAACACTGTTCTTTTGTTCTGAGCACACTCAGGATTCCTGCTATATTAGAGACTCTAGAAAGCAAGAAGGTTCTTCGTGCTCTAAAGCAGAGTGTGATCCATGGATGAGAACTGTGCTGTGTGTTTCCCCTCAGAAATGGAATTAAATCCCAGGCTCTGTGTCTTCCTACAAGCACTACTTCGTTGCAGGTAAGGGCAGTCACTTTTCAGCTCAAACGAACTACATCGATCACGAAGCTCACTCGTTTCTCCTCTTAAATGACAAGCTTTGGATGTTACAGGACCTGTGCTTGTATCAATTTCAGAAGCAGAGTTGGACTAGATATGGTCCATATGTGTAGGAAACACAGTTCTTTTGTTCTCAGCACACTCACTTTTCCTGCTGTCTTAGTGAGTATAGAAAGCAAGAGCGTGCTTCTTGCTCTAAAGCAGAGTATGATCAATCGATGAGAACTCTGCTATGTATTCTACTTTAGAAATGGAGTTAAATCCCAGGCTCTGAGTCTTCCTACAAGCAAGACTTCTTTTCAGGTAAGGGCGGTTACTTTACAGCTCAAACGAACTATATCATACATGAAGCTCACACGTGTCTCGGTCATAATTGAAAAGCATTGGGTGTTACAGTACCTGTGCTTTGTGTCTGTTTCAGAAGAAGAGTCGAACTAGATATGGTCCGTATGTGTAGGAAACACAGTTCTTTTGTTCTGAGCAAAATCATATTTCCTGCTGTATTAGAGACTCTAGCAAGGAAGAACGTGCTTCTTGCTCTATAGCAGAGTGTGACTCATGGATGAGAACTGTGCTGTCTGTTTTCTTTCAGAAATCGTGTTAAATCCCAGGCTCTGTGTTTTCCTACAAGCAAGACTTCATTTCAGGTAAGGGCATGCAATTTTCAGCTCAAACGAACTACATCGTTCACGAAGCTCACATGTTTCTCATCAAAACTGACAAGCATTGGATGTTAGAGGACCTCTGGTTTGTTTCAGTTTCAGAAGCAGAGTTGAACTAGATATGGTCGGTATGTGTAGGAAACACCGTTCTTTTGTTCTGAGCACACTCAAGTTTCCTGCTGTATTAGAGATTCTAGAAAGCAAGAAGGTTCTTCTTGCTCTAAAGCAGACTGTGATCCATGGATGAGAACTGTGCTGTGTGTTTCCCCTCAGAAATGGAATTAAATCCCAGGCTCTGTGTCTTCCTACAGCAAGACTTCGTTTCAGGTAAGGGCAGGAACTTTACAGCTCAAACGAACTACATAGGTCACGAAGCTCACACGTTTCTAAGCTTAACTGACAAGCTTTGGATCTTAGAGGACCAGTGTTTTGTATCAGTTTCAGAATCAGAGTTGGACTAGATATGGTTCGTATGTGTAGGAAACGCTGTTCTTTTGTTCTGAGCACACTCAAGTTTACTGCTGTATTAGAGACTCTAGAAAGCAAGAGCTTTCACTTGCTCTAAAGCAGAGTGTGATCCATGGATGAGAACTATGCTGTGTGTTTCCCTTCAGAAATGGAGTTAAATCCCAGGCTCTGTGTCTTCCTACAAGCACTACTTCGTTGCAGGTAAGGGCAGTCACTTTTCAGCTCAAACGAACTACATCGATCACGAAGCTCACTCGTTTCTCCTCTTAAATGACAAGCTTTGGATGTTACAGGACCTGTGCTTGTATCAATTTCAGAAGCAGAGTTGGACTAGATATGGTCCATATGTGTAGGAAACACAGTTCTTTTGTTCTCAGCACACTCACTTTTCCTGCTGTCTTAGAGATTCTAGAAAGCAAGAGCGTGCTTCTTGCTCTAAAGCAGAGTATGATCAATCGATGAGAACTCTGCTATGTATTCTACTTTAGAAATGGAGTTAAATCCCAGGCTCTGAGTCTTCCTACAAGCAAGACTTCTTTTCAGGTAAGGGCGGTTACTTTACAGCTCAAACGAACTATATCATACATGAAGCTCACACGTGTCTCGGTCATAATTGAAAAGCATTGGGTGTTACAGTACCTGTGCTTTGTGTCTGTTTCAGAAGAAGAGTCGAACTAGATATGGTCCGTATGTGTATGAAACACAGTTCTTTTGTTCTGAGCAAAATCATGTTTCCTGCTGTATTAGAGACTCTAGCAAGGAAGAACGTGCTTCTTGCTCTATAGCAGAGTGTGACTCATGGATGAGAACTGTGCTGTCTGTTTTCTTTCAGAAATCGTGTTAAATCCCAGGCTCTGTGTTTTCCTACAAGCAAGACTTCATTTCAGGTAAGGGCATGCAATTTTCAGCTCAAACGAACTACATCGTTCACGAAGCTCACACGTTTCTCATCAAAACTGACAAGCATTGGATGTTACAGGACCAGTGCCTTGTATCAGTTACAGAATCAGAGTTGGACTAGATATGGTCCATATGTGTAGGAAACAGCGTACTTTTGTTCTCAGCACACTCACATTTCCTGCTGTCTTAGTGAGTCTAGAAAGCAAGAGGGTGCTTCTTGCTCTAAAGCAGAGTGTGATCAATGGATGAAAACTCTGCTGTGTATTCTACTTTAGAAATGGAGTTAAATCCCAGGCTCTGAGTCTTCCTACAAGCAAGACTTCCTTTCAGGTAAGGGCGGTTACTTTACAGCTCAAACGAACTATATCATACATGAAGCTCCACGTTTCTCGGTCATAATTGAAAAGCATTGGGTGTTACAGTACCTGTGCTTTGTGTCTGTTTCAGAAGAAGAGTCGAACTAGATATGGTCGGTATGTGTAGGAAACACAGTTCTTTTGTTCTGAGCACAATCACGTTTCCTGCTCTATTAGAGACTCTAGAAAGGAAGGGCGTGGTTCTTGCTCTAAAGCAGAGTGTTATCCATGGATGAGAACTATGCTGTGTGTTTCCCTTCAGAAATGGAGTTAAATCCCAGGCTCTGTGTCTTCCTACAAGCACTACTTTGTTGCAGGTAAGGGCAGGCACTTTTCAGCTCAAACGAACTACATCGATCACGAAGCTCACTCGTTTCTCCTCTTAAATGACAAGCATTGGAAGTTATAGGACCTGTGCTTGTATCAATTTCAGAAGCAGAGTTGGACTAGATATGGTCCATATGTGTAGGAAACACAGTTCTTTTGTTTTCAGCACACTCACTTTTCCTGCTGTCTTAGAGATTCTAGAAAGCAAGAGCGTGCTTCTTGCTCTAAAGCAGAGTATGATCAATGGATGAGAACTCTGCTGTGTATTCTACTTTAGAAATGGAGTTAAATCCCAGGCTCTGAGTCTTCCTACAAGCAAGACTTCATTTCAGGTAAGGGCAGTTACTTTACAGCTCAAACGAACTATATCATACATGAAGCTCACATGTTTCTAGGTCATAATTGAAAAGCATTGGGTGTTACAGTAGCTGTGCTTTGTGTCTGTTTCAGAAGAAGAGTCGAACTAGATATGGTCCGTATGTGTAGGAAACACAGTTCTTTTGTTCTGAGCACAATCATGTTTCCTGCTGTATTAGAGACTCTAGAAAGGAAGAATGTGATTCTTGCTCTATAGCAGAGTGTGATTCATGGATGACAACTGTGCTGTCTGTTTTCTTTCAGAAATCGAGTTAAATCCCAGGCTCTGTGTTTTCCTACAATCAAGACTTCATTTCAGGTAAGGGCAGTCACTTTTCAGCTCAAACGAACTACATCATTCACGAAGCTCACACGTTTCTCAGCTTGACTGACAAGCATTGGAGGTTAGAGGACCAGTGCCTTGTATCAGTTTCAGAATCAGAGTTGGACTAGATATGGTCCGTATGTGTAGGAAACAACGTACTTTGTTCTCAGCACATTCACGTTTCCTGCTGTCTTAGTGAGTATAGAAAGCAAGAGCATGCTTCTTGCTCTAAAGCAGAGTGTGATCAATGGATAAAAACTCTGCTGTGTGTTTCACTTCAAAAATGGCGTTAAATCCCAGGCTCTGAGTCTTCCTACAAGCAAGACTTCGTTTCATGTAAGGGCAGTTACTTTACAGCTCAAAAAACTACATCGTTCACGAAGCTCACACATTTCTCATCAAAACTGACAAGCATTGGATGTTAGAGGACCTCTGGTTTGTTTCAGTTTCAGAAGCAGAGTTGAACTAGATATGGTCGGTATGTGTAGTAAACACCGATCTTTTGTTCTGAGCACACTCAAGTTTCCTGCTGTATTAGAGACTCTAGAAAGCAAGAAGGTTCTTCTTGATCTAAAGCAGAGTGTGATCCATGGATGAGAACTGTGCTGTGTGTTTCCCCTCAGAAATATAATTAAATCCCAGGCTCTGTGTCTTCCTACAGCAAGACTTCGTTTCAGGTAAGCGCAGGAACTTTACAGCTCAAACGAACTACATAGGTCACGAAGCTCACACGTTTCTAAGATTAACTGACAAGCTTTGGATCTTAGAGGACCAGTGCTTTGTATCAGTTTCAGAATCAGAGTTGGACTAGATATGGTTCGTATGTGTAGGAAACGCTGTTCTTTTGTTCTGAGCACACTCAAGTTTACTGCTGTATTAGAGACTCTAGAAAGCAAGAGCTTTCACTTGCTCTAAAGCAGAGTGTGATCCATGGATGAGAACTATGCTGTGTGTTTCCCTTCAGAAATGGAGTTAAATCCCAGGGTCTGTGTCTTCCTACAAGCACTACTTCGTTGCAGGTAAGGGCAGTCACTTTTCAGCTCAAACGAACTACATCGATCACGAAGCTCACTCGTTTCTCCTCTTAAATGACAAGCTTTGGATGTTACAGGACCTGTGCTTGTATCAATTTCAGAAGCAGAGTTGGACTAGATATGGTCCATATGTGTAGGAAACACAGTTCTTTTGTTCTCAGCACACTCACTTTTCCTGCTGTCTTAGAGATTCTAGAAAGCAAGAGCGTGCTTCTTGCTCTAAAGCAGAGTATGATCAATCGATGAGAACTCTGCTATGTATTCTACTTTAGAAATGGAGTTAAATCCCAGGCTCTGAGTCTTCCTACAAGCAAGACTTCTTTTCAGGTAAGGGCGGTTGCTTTACAGCTCAAACGAACTATATCATACATGAAGCTCACACGTGTCTCGGTCATAATTGAAAAGCATTGGGTGTTACAGTACCTGTGCTTTGTGTCTGTTTCAGAAGAAGAGTCGAACTAGATATGGTCCGTATGTGTAGGAAACACAGTTCTTTTGTTCTGAGCAAAATCATATTTCCTGCTGTATTAGAGACTCTAGCAAGGAAGAACGTGCTTCTTGCTCTATAGCAGAGTGTGACTCATGGATGAGAACTGTGCTGTCTGTTTTCTTTCAGAAATCGTGTTAAATCCCAGGCTCTGTGTTTTCCTACAAGCAAGACTTCATTTCAGGTAAGGGCATGCAATTTTCAGCTCAAACGAACTACATCGTTCACGAAGCTCACATGTTTCTCATCAAAACTGACAAGCATTGGATGTTAGAGGACCTCTGGTTTGTTTCAGTTTCAGAAGCAGAGTTGAACTAGATATGGTCGGTATGTGTAGGAAACACCGTTCTTTTGTTCTGAGCACACTCAAGTTTCCTGCTGTATTAGAGATTCTAGAAAGCAAGAAGGTTCTTCTTGCTCTAAAGCAGACTGTGATCCATGGATGAGAACTGTGCTGTGTGTTTCCCCTCAGAAATGGAATTAAATCCCAGGCTCTGTGTCTTCCTACAGCAAGACTTCGTTTCAGGTAAGGGCAGGAACTTTACAGCTCAAACGAACTACATAGGTCACGAAGCTCACACGTTTCTAAGCTTAACTGACAAGCTTTGGATCTTAGAGGACCAGTGTTTTGTATCAGTTTCAGAATCAGAGTTGGACTAGATATGGATCTTATGTGTAGGAAACCCTGTTCTTTTGTTTTGAGCACACTCAAGTTTCTTGCTGTATTAGAGACTCTAGAAAGAAAGAGCGTTCACTTGCTCTAAAGCAGAGTGTGATCCATGGATGAAAACTATGCTGTGTGTTTCCCTTCAGAAATGGAGTTAAATCCCAGGCTCTGTGTCTTCCTACAAGCACTACTTCTTTGCAGGTAAGGGCAGTCACTTTTCAGCTCAATCGAACTACATTGATCACGAAGCTCACTCGTTTCTCCTCTTAAATGACAAGAATTGGATGGTAGAGGACCTGTGCTTGTATCAATTTCAGAAGCAGAGTTGGACTAGATATGGTCCATATGTGTAGGAAACACAGTTCTTTTGTTCTCAGCACACTCTCTTTTCCTGCTGTCTTAGAGATTCTAGAAAGCAAGAGCGTGCTTCTTGCTCTAAAGCAGAGTATGATCAATGGATGAGAACTCTGCTATGTATTCTACTTTCGAAATGGAGTTAAATCCCAGGCTCTGTGTCTTCCTACAAGCACTACTTCTTTGCAGGTAAGGGCAGTCACTTTTCAGCTCAAACGAACTACATCGATCACGAAGCTCACTCGTTTATCCTCTTAAATGACAATCGTTGGATGTTAGAGGACCTGTGCTTGTATCAATTTCAGAAGCTGAGTTGGACTAGATATGGTCCAATTGTGTAGGAAACACAGTTCTTTTGTTCTCAGCACACTCTCTTTTCCTGCTGTCTTAGAGATTCTAGAAAGCAAGAGCGTGCTTCTTGCTCTAAAGCAGAGTATGATCAATGGATGAGAACTCTGCTGTGTATTCTACTTTCGAAATGGAGTTAAATCCCAGGCTCTGAGTCTTCCTACAAGCAAGACTTCGTTTCAGGTAAGGGCGGTTACTTTACAGCTCAAATGAACTATATCATACATGAAGCTCACACGTTCTCGGTCATAATTGAAAAGCATTGGGTGTTACAGTACCTGTGCTTTGTGTCTGTTTCAGAAGAAGAGTTGAACTAGATATGGTCCGTATGTGTAGGAAACACAGTTCTTTTGTTCTGAGCACAATCATGTTTCCTGCTGTATTGGAGACTCTAGAAAGCAAGAATGTGCTTCTTGTTCTATAGCAGAGTGTGATTAATGGATGAGAACTGTGCTGTCTGTTTTCTTTCAGAAATCTAGTTAAATCCCAGCCTCTGTGTTTTCCTACAAGCAAGACTTCATTTCAGGTAAGGGCAGTCACTTTTCAGCTCAAACGAACTACATCGGTCACGAAGCTCACAGGTTTCTCAGCTTAACTGACAAGCATTGGATATTAGAGGACCAGTGCCTTGTATCAGTTTCAGAATCAGAGTTGGACTAGATATGGTCCATATATGGAGGAAACAGCGCACTATTGTTCTCAGGACACTCACGTTTCCTGCTGTCTTAGTGACTCTAGAAAGCAAGAGCGTGCTTCTTGCTCTAAAGCAGAGTGTGATCAATGGATGAGAACTCTGCTGTGTGTTTCACTTCAGAAATGGCGTTAAATCCCAGGCTCTGAGTCTTCCTACAAACAAGAATTCGTTTCATGTAAGGGCAGTTACTTTACAGCTCAAACGAACTACATCGTTCACGAAGCTCACACGTTTCTCATCAAAACTGTCAAGCATTGGATGTTAGAGGACCTCTGGTTTGTTTCAGTTTCAGAAGCAGAGTTCAACTAGATATGGTCGGTATGTGTAGGAAACACCGTTCTTTTGTTCTGAGCACACTCAAGTTTCCTGCTGTATTAGAGATTCTAGAAAGCAAGAAGGTTCTTCTTGCTCTAAAGCAGACTGTGATCCATGGATGAGAACTGTGCTGTGTGTTTCCCCTCAGAAGTGGAATTAAATCCCAGGCTATGTGTCTTCCTACAGCAAGACTTCGTTTCAGGTAAGGGCAGGAACTTTACAGCTCAAACGAACTACATAGGTCACGAAGCTCACACGTTTCTAAGCTTAACTGACAAGCTTTGGATCTTAGAGGACCAGTGTTTTGTATCAGTTTCAGAATCAGAGTTGGACTAGATATGGATCTTATGTGTAGGAAACCCTGTTCTTTTGTTTTGAGCACACTCAAGTTTCCTGCTGTATTAGAGACTCTAGAAAGCAAGAGCGTTCACTTGCTCTAAAGCAGAGTGTGATCCATGGATGAGAACTATGCTGTGTGTTTCCCTTCAGAAATGGAGTTAAATCCCAGGCTCTGTGTCTTCCTACAAGCACTACTTCTTTGCAGGTAAGGGCAGTCACTTTTCAGCTCAAACGAACTACATCGATCAAGAAGCTCACTCGTTTCTCCTCTTAAATGACAAGAATTGGATGGTAGAGGACCTGTGCTTGTATCAATTTCAGAAGCAGAGTTGGACTAGATATGGTCCATATGTGTAGGAAACACTGTTCTTTTGTTGTCAGCACACTCTCTTTTCCTGCTGTCTTAGAGATTCTAGAAAGCAAGAGCGTGCTTCTTGCTCTAAAGCAGAGTATGATCAATGGATGAGAAATCTGCTGTGTATTCTACTTTCGAAAAGGAGTTAAATCCCAGGCTCTGAGTCTTCCTACAAGCAAGACTTCGTTTCAGGTAAGGGCGGTTACTTTACAGCTCAAACGAACTATAACATACATGAAGCTCACACGGTTCTCGGTCATAATTGAAAAGCATTGGGTGTTACAGTACCTGTGCTTTGTGTCTGTTTCAGAAGAAGAGTCGAACTAGATATGGTCCGTATGTGTAGGAAACACAGTTCTTTTGTTCTGAGCAAAATCATGTTTCCTGCTGTATTAGAGACTCTAGAAAGGAAGAACGTGCTTCTTGCTCTATAGCAGAGTGTGATCAACGGATGAGAACTCTGCTCTGTGTTTCACTTCAGAAATGGCGTTAAATCCCAGGCTCTGAGTCTTCCTACAAGCAAGACTTCATTTCAGGTAAGGGCAGTTACTTTACAGCTCAAAAAACTACATCGTTCACGAAGCTCACACGTTTCTCATCAAAACTGACAAGCATTGGATGTTAGAGGACCTCTGGTTTGTTTCAGTTTCAGAAGCAGAGTTGAACTAGATATGATCGGTATGTGTAGGAAACACCGTTCTTTTGTTCTGAGCACACTCAAGTTTCCTGCTGTATTAGAGACTCTAGAAAGCAAGAAGGTTCTTCTTGCTCTAAAGCAGAGTGTGATCCATGGATGAGAACTGTGCTGTGTGTTTCCCCTCAGAAGTGGAATTAAATCCCAGGCTCTGTGTCTTCCTACAGCAAGACTTCGTTTCAGGTAAGGGCAGGAACTTTACAGCTCAAACGAACTACATAGGTCACGAAGCTCACACGTTTCTAAGCTTAACTGACAAGCTTTGGATCTTAGAGGACCAGTGCTTTGTATCAGTTTCAGAATCAGAGTTGGACTAGATATGGTTCGTATGTTTAGGAAACGCTTTTCTTTTGTTTTGAGCACACTCAAGTTTCTTGCTGTATTAGAGACTCTAGAAAGCAAGAGCGTTCACTTGCTCTAAAGCAGAGTGTGATCCATGGATGAGAACTATGCTGTGTGTTTCCCTTCAGAAATGGAGTTAAATCCCAGGCTCTGTGTCTTCCTACAAGCACTACTTCGTTGCAGTTAAGGGCACTCACTTTTCAGCTCAAACGTACTACATCGATCACGAAGCTCACTCGTTTATCCTCATAAATGACAAGCGTTGTATGTTAGAGGACCTGTGCTTGTATCAATTTCAGAAGCTGAGTTGGACTAGATATGGTCCATATGTGTAGGAAACACAGTTCTTTTGTTCTCAGCACACTCTCTTTTCCTGCTGTCTTAGAGATTCTAGAAAGCAAGAGCGTGCTTCTTGCTTTAAAGCGGAGTATGATCAATGGATGAGAACTCTGCTGTGTATTCTACTTTCGAAAAGGAGTTAAATCCCAGGCTCTGAGTCTTCCTACAAGCAAGACTTCGTTTCAGGTAAGGGTGGTTACTTTACAGCTCAAACGAACTATATCATACATGAAGCTCACACGTTTCTCGGTCATAATTGAAAAGCATTGGGTGTTACAGTACCTGTGCTTTGTGTCTGTTTCAGAAGAGGAGTCGAACTAGATATGGTCCGTATGGGTAGGAATCACAGTTCTTTTGTTCTGAGCAAAATCATGTTTCCTGCTGTATTAGAGACTCTAGAAAGGAAGAACGTGCTTCTTGCTCTATAGCAGAGTGTGACTCATGAATGAGAACTGTGCTGTCTGTTTTCTTTCAGAAATCGTGTTAAATCCCAGGCTCTGTGTTTTCCTACAAGCAAGACTTCATTTCAGATAAGGGCAGGCAATTTTCAGCTCAAACGAACTACATCGTTCACGAAGCTCACACGTTTCTCATCAAAACTGTCAAGCATTGGATGTTAGAGGACCTCTGGTTTGTTTCAGTTTCAGAAGCAGAGTTCAACTAGATATGGTCGGTATGTGTAGGAAACACCGTTCTTTTGTTCTGAGCACACTCAAGTTTCCTGCTGTATTAGAGATTCTAGAAAGCAAGAAGGTTCTTCTTGCTCTAAAGCAGACTGTGATCCATGGATGAGAACTGTGCTGTGTGTTTCCCCTCAGAAATGGAATTAATTCCCAGGCTCTGTGTCTTCCTAAAGCAAGACTTCGTTTCAGGTAAGGGCAGGAACTTTACAGCTCAAACGAACTACATAGGTCACGAAGCTCACACGTTTCTAAGCTTAACTGACAAGCTTTGGATCTTAGAGGACCAGTGCTTTGTATCAGTTTCAGAATCAGAGTTGGACTAGATATGGTTCGTATGTGTAGGAAACACTGTTCTTTTGTTCTGAGCACACTCAGGATTCCTGCTATATTAGAGACTCTAGAAAGCAAGAAGGTTCTTCGTGCTCTAAAGCAGAGTGTGATCCATGGATGAGAACTGTGCTGTGTGTTTCCCCTCAGAAATGGAATTAAATCCCGCGCTCTGTGTCTTCCTACAAGCAAGACTTTGTTTCAGGTAAGGGCAGTCACTTTTCAGCTCAAACGAACTACATCGTTCACGAAGCTCACACGTTTCTCATCAAAACTGACAAGCATTGGATGTTAGAGGACCTGTGCTTGTATCAATTTCAGAAGCTGAGTTGGACTAGATATGGTCCGTATGTGTAGGAAACACAGTTCTTTTGTTCACAGCACACTCTCTTTTCCTGCTGTCTTAGATATTCTAGAAAGCAAGAGCGTGCTTCTTGCTCTAAAGCAGAGTATGATCAATGGATGAGAACTCTGCTGTGTATTCTACTTTTGAAAAGGAGTTAAATCCCAGGCTCTGAGTCTTCCTACAAGAAAGACTTCGTTTCAGGTAAGGGCGGTTACTTTACAGCTCAAATGAACTATATTATACATGAAGCTCACACGTTCTCGGTCATAATTGAAAAGCATTGGGTGTCACAGTACCTGTGCTTTGTGTCTGTTTCAGAAGAAGAGTCGAACTAGATATGGTCCGTATGTGTAGGAAACACAGTTCTTTTGTTCTGAGCAAAATCATGTTTCCTGCTGTATTAGAGACTCTAGAAAGGAAGAACGTGCTTCTTGCTCTATAGCAGAGTGTGACTCATGAATGAGAACTGTGCTTTCTGTTTTCTTTCAGAAATCGAGTTAAATCCCAGGCTCTCTGTTTTCCCACAATCAAGAATTCATTTCCGGTAATAGCAGTCACTTTTCAGCTCAAACAAAATACATCGGTCACGAAGCTCACACTTTTCTCATCTAAAATGACAAGCATTGGATGTTAGAGGACCTCTGGTTTGTTTCAGTTTCAGAAGCAGAGTTGAACTAGATATGGTCTGTATGTGTAGGAAACACCGTTCTTTTGTTCTGAGCACACTCAGGATTCCTGCTATATTAGAGACTCTAGAAAGCAAGAAGGTTCTTCGTGCTCTAAAGCAGAGTGTGATCCATGGATGAGAACTGTGCTGTGTGTTTCCCCTCAGAAATGGAATTAAATCCCGGGCTCTGTGTCTTCCTACAAGCAAGACTTTGTTTCAGGTAAGGGCAGTCACTTTTCAGCTCAAACGAACTACATCGTTCACGAATCTCACACGTTTCTAAGCTTAACTGACAAGCTTTGGATGTTAGAGGACCAGTGCTTTGTATGAGTTTCAGAAGCAGAGTTGGACTAGATATGGTCCGTATGTGTAGGAAACACCGTTCTTTTGTTCTCAGCACACTCACGTTTCCTGCTTCTTGGAGACTCTAGAAACCTATAGCGTGCTTCTTGCTCTAAAGCAGAGTGTGATCAATGGATGAGAACTCTCCTGTGTGTTTCACTTCAGAAATGGAGTTCAATACCAGGCTCTGAATCTTCCTACAAGCAAGACTTCCTTTCAGGTAAGGGCAGGAACTTACAGCTCAAACGAACTACATAGGTCACGAAGCTCACTCGTTTCTCCTCTTAAATGACAAGCATTGGATGTTAGAGGACCTGTGCTTGTATCAATATCAGAAGCAGAGTTGGACTAGATATGGTCCATATGTGTAGGAAACACTGTTCTTTTGTTCTGAGCACACTCAAGTTTCCTGCTGTATTAGAGACTCTAGAAAGCAACAGCGTTCACTTGCTCTAAAGCAGAGTGTGATCCATGGATGAGAACTATGCTGTGTGTTTCCCTTCCGAAATAGAGTTAAATCCCAGGCTCTGTTCTTCCTACAAGCACTACTTCGTTGCAGGTAAGGGCAGTCACTTTTCAGCTCAAACGAACTACATCGATCACGAAGCTCACTCGTTTCTCCTCTTAAATGACAAGCATTGGATGTTAGAGGACCTGTGCTTGTATCAATTTCAGAAGCAGAGTTGGCCTAGATATGGTCCATATGTGTAGGAAACACAGGTCTTTTGTTTCAGCACACTCTCTTTTCCTGCTGTCTTAGAGATTCTAGAAAGCAAGAGCGTGCTTCTTGCTCTAAAGCAGAGTATGATCAATGGATGAGAACCCTGCAGTATATTCTACTTTCGAAATGGAGTTAAATCCCAGGCTCTGAGTCTTCCTACAAGCTAGCCTTCGTTTCAGGTAAAGCAGTTACTTTATAGCTTAAATGAACTATATCATACATGAGGCTCCACGTTTCTCGGTCATAATTGAAAGCATTGGGTGTTACAGTACCTGCGCTTTGTGTCTGTTTCAGGAGAAGAGTTGAACTAGATATGGTCCGTATGTGTAGGAAACACAGTTCTTTTGTTCTGAGCACAATCATGTTTCCTGCTGTATTAGAGACTTTAGAAAGGAAGAATGTGCTTCTTGCTCTATAGCACAGTGTGTCATGGATGAGAACTGTGCTGTCTGTTTTCTTTCAGAAATCGAGTTAAATCCCAGGCTCTGGTTTTCCTACAAGCAAGACTTCCTTTCAGGTAAGGGCAGTCACTTTTCAGCTCAAACGAACTACACTGTTCACAAAGCTCACACGTTTCTCAGCTTAACTGACAAGCTTTGGATGTTAGAGGACCAGTGCTTTGTATCAGTTTCAGAAGCAGAGTTGGACTAGATATGGTCCGTATGTGTAGGAAACACTGTTCTTTTGTTCTGAGCACACTCAAGTTTCCTGCTGTATTAGAGACTCTAGAAAGCAACAGCATTCACTTGCTCTAAAGCAGAGTGTGATCCATGGATGAGAACTATGCTGTGTGTTTCCCTTCAGAAATGGAGTTAAACCACAGGATCTGTGTCTAACTACAAGCAAGACTTCGTTTCTGGTAAGGGCAGTCACTTTTCAGCTCAAACGAACTACGTAGGTCACGAAGCTCACTCGTTTCTCCTCTTAAATGACAAGCATTGGATGTTAGAGGACCTGTGCTTGTATCAATTTCAGAAGCAGAGTTGGACTAGATATGGTCCATATGTGTAGGAAACACAGGTCTTTTGTTCTTAGCACACTCTCTTTTCCTGCTGTCTTAGAGATTCTAGAAAGCAAGAGCGTGCTTCTTGCGCTAAAGCAGAGTATGATCAAGGGATGAGAACTCTGCTGTGTATTATACTTTAGAAATGGAGTTAAATCCCAGGCTATGAGTCTTCCTACAAGCAAGACTTCATTTCAGGTAAAGGCAGTTACTTTACAGCTTAAACGAACTATATTATACAGGAAGCTCACACGTTTCTCGGTCAAAATTGAAAAGCATTGGGTGTTACAGTACCTGTGCTTTGTGTCTGTTTCATGAGAAGTGTTGAACTAGATATGGTCCGTATGTGTAGGAAAAACAGTTCTTTTGTTCTGAGGACAATCATGTTTCCTGCTGTATTAGAGACTTTAGAAAGGAAGAATGTGCTTCTTGATCTATAGCACAGTGTGATTCAGGATGAGAACTGTGCTGTCTGTTTTCTTTCAGAAATCGAGTTAAATCCCAGGCTCTGTGTTTTCCTACAAGCATGACTTCATTTCAGGTAAGGGTAGTCACTTTTCAGCTCAAACGAACTACACTGTTCACAAAGCTCACACGTTTCTCAGCTTAACTGACAAGCTTTGGATGTTAGAGGACCAGTGCTTTGTATGAATTTCAGAAGCAGAGTTGGACTAGATATGGTCCGTATGTGTAGGAAACACCGTTCTTTTGTTCTCAGCACACTCACGTTTCCTTCTGTCTTGGAGACTCTAGAAACCTATAGCATGCTTCTTGCTCTAAAGCAGAGTGTGATCAATGGATGAGAACGCTCCTGTGTGTTTCACTTCAGAAATGGTGTTCAATACCAGGCTCTGAATCTTCCTACAAGCAAGACTTCCTTTCAGGTAAGGGCAGGAACTTACAGCTCAAACGAACTACATAGGTCACGAAGCTCACTCGTTTCTCCTCTTAAATGACAAGCATTGGATGTTAGAGGACCTGTGCTTGTATCAATTTCAGAAGCAGAGTTGGACTAGATATGGTCCATATGTGTAGGAAACACAGGTCTTTTGTTTCAGCACACTCTCTTTTCCTGCTGTCTTAGAGATTCTAGAAAGCAAGAGCGTGCTTCTTGCTCTAAAGCAGAGTATGATCAATGGATGAGAACGCTGCAGTATATTCTACTTTCGAAATGGAGTTAAATCCCAGGCTCTGAGTCTTCCTACAAGCAAGCCTTCGTTTCAGGTAAAGGCAGTTACTTTACAGCTTAAACGAACTATATCATACATGAGGCTCCACGTTTCTCGGTCATAATTGAAAAGCATTGGGTGTTACAGTACCTGTGCTTTGTGTCTGTTTCAGGAGAAGAGTTGAACTAGATATGGTCCGTATGTGTAGGAAACACAGTTCTTTTGTTCTGAGCACAATCATGTTTCCTGCTGTATTAGAGACTTTAGAAAGGAAGAATGTGCTTCTTGCTCTATAGCACAGTGTGATTCATGGATCAGAACTGTGCTGTCTGTTTTCTTTCAGAAATCGAGTTAAATCCCAGGCTCTGTGTTTTCCTACAAGCAAGACTTCCTTTCAGGTAAGGGCAGTCACTTTTCAGCTCAAACGAACTACACTGTTCACAAAGCTCACACGTTTCTCAGCTTAACTGACAAGCTTTGGATGTTAGAGGACCAGTGCTTTGTATCAGTTTCAGAAGCAGAGTTGGACTAGATATGGTCCGTATGTGTAGGAAACACTGTTCTTTGTTCTGAGCACAATCAAGTTTCCTGCTGTATTAGAGACTCTAGAAAGCAACAGCGTTCACTTGCTCTAAAGCAGAGTGTGATCCATGGATGAGATCTATGCTGTGTGTTTCCCTTCAGAAATGGAGTTAAACCACAGGCTCTGTGTCTAACTACAAGCAAGACTTTGTTTCTGGTAAGGGCAGTCACTTTTCAGCTCAAACGAACTACATCGATCACGAAGCTCACTCGTTTCTCCTCTTAAATGACAATCATTGGATGTTAGAGGACCTGTGCGTGTATCAATTTCAGAAGCAGAGTTGGACTAGATATGGTCCATATGTGTAGGAAACACAGGTCTTTTGTTCTTCGCACACTCTCTTTTCCTGCTGTCTTAGAGATTCTAGAAAGCAAGAGCGTGCTTCTTGCGCTAAAGCAGAGTATGATCAATGGATGAGAACTCTGCTGTGTATTATACTTTAGAAATGGAGTTAAATCCCAGGCTATGAGTCTTCCTACAAGCAAGACTTCATTTCAGGTAAAGGCAGTTACTTTACAGCTTAAACGAACTATATCATACAGGAAGCTCACACGTTTCTCGGTCATAATTAAAAAGCATTGGGTGTTACAGTACCTGTGCTTTGTGTCTGTTTCAGGAGAAGAGTTGAACTAGATATGGTCCGTATGTGTAGGAAACACAGTTCTTTTGTTCTGAGCACAATCATGTTTCCTGCTGTATTAGAGACTTTAGAAAGGAAGAATGTGCTTCTTGCTCTATAGCACAGTGTGATTCAGGATGAGAACTGTGCTGTCTGTTTTCTTTCAGAAATCGAGTTAAATCCCAGGCTCTGTGTTTTCCTACAAGCAAGACTTCATTTCAGGTAAGGGTAGTCACTTTTCAGCTCAAACGAACTACACTGGTCACAAAGCTCACACGTTTCTCAGCTTAACTGACAAGCTTTGGATGTTAGAGGACCAGTGCTTTGTATCAGTTTCAGAAGCAGAGTTGGACTAGATATTGTCTGTATGTGTAGGAAACACCGTTCTTTTGTTCTCAGCACACTCACGTTTCCTGCTGTCTTAGAGACTCTAGAAAGCAAGACCGTGCTTCTTGCTCTAAAGCAGAGTGTGATGAATGGATGAGAACTCTGCTGTGTGTTTCACTTCAGATATGGAGTTTAATCCCAGGCTCTGAGTCTTCCTACAAGCAAGACTTCGTTTCAGTTAAGGGCAGTTACTTTACAGCTCAAACGAACTACATCGTTCACGAAGCTCACATGTTTCTCATCTAAAGTGACAAGCATTGGATGTTAGAGGACCTCTGGTTTGTTTAAGTTTCAGAATCAGAGTTAGTCTAGATATGGTCCCTATGTGTAGGAAACACTGTTCTTTTGTTCTGAGCACACTCAAGTTTCCTGCTGTATTAGAGACTCTAGAAAGCAACAGCGTTCACTTGCTCTAAAGCAGAGTGTGATCCATGGATGAGAACTATGCTGTGTGTTTCCCTTCAGAAATGGAGTTAAACCCCAGGATCTGTGTCTAACTACAAGCAAGACTTCGTTTCTTGTTAGGGCAGTCACTTTTCAGCTCAAACGTACTTCATCGATCACAAAGCTCACTCGTTTCTCCTCTTAAATGACAAGCATTGGATGTTAGAGGACCTGTGCTTGTATCAATTTCAGAAGCTGAGTTGGACTAGATATGGTCCATATGTGTAGGAAACACAGTTCTTTTGTTCTCAGAAAACTCTCTTTTCCTGCTGTCTTAGAGATTCTAGAAAGCAAGAGCGTGCTTCTTGCTCTAAAGCAGAGTATGATCAATGGATGAGAACTCTGCTGTATATTCTACTTTAGAAATGGAGTTAAATCCCAGGCTCTGAGTCTTCCTAAAGCAAGACTTCGTTTCATGTAAAGGCAGTTACTTTACAGCTTAAACGAACTATATCATACAGAAGCTCACACGTTTCTCGGTCATAATTGAAAAGCATTGGGTGTTACAGTTCCTGTGCTTTGTGTCTGTTTCAGAAGAAGAGTAGAACTCGATATGGTCCGTATGTGTAGGAAACACAGTTCTTTTGTTCTGAGCACAATCATGTTTCCTGCTCTATTAGAGACTTTAGAAAGGAAGAATGTGCTTCTTGCTCTGTAGCAGAGTGTGATTCATGGATGAGAACTGTGCTGTCTGTTTTCTTTCATAAATCGAGGTAAACCCCAGGCTCTGTGTCTTCCTACAAGCAAGACTTCATTTCAGGTATGGGCAGTCAATTTTAAGCTCAAACAAACTGCTTGGGTCAACAAGCTCACACGTTTCTCAGCTTAACTGACAAGCTTTGGATGTTAGAGGACCAGTGCTTTGTATCAGTTTCAGAATCAGAGTTGGACTAGATATGGTCCGTATGTGTAGGAAACACCGTTCTTTTGGTCTCAGCACACTCACGTTTCCTGCTGTCTTAGAGACTCTAGAAAGCAAGAGCGTGCTTCTTGCTCTAAAGCAGAGTGTGATGAAGGGATGAGAACTCTGCTGTGTGTTTCACTTCAGAAATGGAGTTAAATCCCAGGCTCTGAGTCTTCCTACAAGCAAGACTTCGTTTCAGGTAAGGTCAGTTACTTTACAGCTCAAATGAACTACATCGTTCACGAAGCTCACACGGATCTCGGTCTTAATTGAAAAACATTGGATGTTAGAGGACCTCTGGTTTGTTTCAGTTTCAGAAGCAGAGTTGAACTAGATATGGTCTGTATGTGTAGGAAACACCATTCTTTTGTTCTGAGCACACTCAAGATTCCTGCTTTATTAGAGACTCTAGAAAGCAAGAAGGTTCTTCGTTCTCTAAAGCAGAGTGTGATCCATGGATGAGAACTGTGCTGTGTGTTTCCCCTCAGAAATGGAATTAAATCCCGGGCTCTGTGTCTTCCTACAAGCAAGACTTTGTTTCAGGTAAGGGCAGTCACTTTTCATCTCAAACGAACTACATCGTTCACGAATCTCACACGTTTCTAAACTTAACTGACAAGCTTTGGATGTTAGAGGATCAGTGCTTTGTATGAGTTTCAGAAGAAGAGTTGAACTAGATATGGTCCAACGGTGTAGGAAACACCGTTCTTTTGTTCTGAGCACACTCACGTTTCCTGCTGTCTTAGAGACTCTAGAAACCAAGAGCGTGCTTCTTGCTCTAAAGCACAGTGTGGTCAATGGATGCGAACTCTCCTGTGTGTTTCACTTCAGAAATGGAGTTAAATCCCAGGCTCTTAATCTTCATACAAACAAGACTTCCTTTCAAGTAAGGGCAGGAACTCTACAGCTCAAAAGAACTATATAGGTCACAAAGCTCACACGATTCTAAGCTTAACTGACAAGCTTTGGATGTTAGAGGACCAGTGCTTTGTATCAGTATCAGAATCAGAGTTGGACTAGATACGGTCCCTATGTGTAGGAAACACTGTTCTTTTGTTCTGAGCACACTGAAGTTTCCAGCTATATTAGAGACTCTAGAAAGCAATAGCGTTCACTTCCTCTAAAGCAGAGTATGATCCATGCATGGGAACTATGCTGTGTGTTTCCCTTCAGAAATGGAGTTAAATCCCAGGCTCTGTGTCTTCCTACAAGCACTACTTCGTTGTAGGTAAGGGCAGTCACTTTTCAGCTCAAACGAACTACATCGATCACGAAGCTCACTCGTTTCTCCTCTTAAATGACAAGCATTGGATGTTAGAGGATCTGTGCTTGTATCAATTTCAGAAGCAGAGTTGGACTAGATATGGTCCATATGAGTAGGAAACACAGTTCTTTTGTTCTCAGCTCACTCACTTTTCCTGCTGTCTTAGAGATTTCAGGAAGCAAGAGCTTGCTTCTTGCTCTAAAGCAGAGTATGATCAATGGATGAGAACTCTGCTGTGTATTCTACTTTAGAAATGGACTTAAATCCAAGGCTCTGAGTCTTCCTACAAGCAAGACTTCGTTTCACGTAAAGGCAGTTACTTTACAACTTAAAAGAACAATATCATACATGAAGCTCACACGTTTCTCGGTCATAATTGAAAAGCATTTGGTGTTACAGTACCTGTGCTTTGTGTCTGTTTCAGAAGAAGAGTTGAACTAGATATGGTCTGTATGTATAGGAAACACCGTTCTTTTGTTCTGAGCAAACTCAAGTTTCCTGCTGTATTAGAGAATCTAGATAGGAAGAGGGTTCTCCTTGCTCTAAAGCAGAGTGTGATCCATGGATGAGAACTATTCTTTGTATCCCTTCAGAAATCGAGTTAAATCCCAAGGTCTGTGTCTTCCTACATGCAAGACTTCGTTTCAGGTAAGGGCAGTCACTTTTCAGCTCAAACGAACTACATCGTTCCCGAATCTCACACGTTTCTCAGCTTAACTGACAAGCATTGGATGTTAGAGGACCAGTGATTTGTATCAGTTTCAGAATCAGAGTTGGACTAGATATGGTTCGTATGTGTAGGAAACACTGTTCTTTTGTTCTGAGCACACACATGTTTCCTGCTGTATTAGAGACTCCAGAAAGCAAGAGAGTTCACTTGCTCTAAAGCAGAGTGTGATCCATGGATGAGAACTATGCTGTGTGTTTCCCTTCAGAAATGGAGTTAAATCCCAGGCTCTGTGTCTTCCTACAAGCACTACTTCGTTGCAGGTAAGGGCAGTCTCTTTTCAGCTCAAACGAACTACATCGATCACGAAGCTCACTCGTTTCTCCTCTTAAATGACAAGCATTGGATGTTAGAGGACCTGTGCTTGTATCAATTTCAGAAGCAGAGTTGGACTAGATATGGTCCATATGAGTAGGAAACACAGTTCTTTTGTTCTCAGCTCACTCACTTTTCCTGCTGTCTTAGAGATTCTAGCAAGCAAGAGCATGCTTCTTGGTCTAAAGCAGAGTATGATCAATGGATGAGAACTCTGCAGTATATTCTACTTTAGAAATGGAGTTAAATCCCAGGCTCTGAGTCTTCCTACAAGCAAGACTTCTTTTCACGTAAAGGCAGTTACTTTACAGCTTAAAAGAACTATATCATACATGAAGCTCACACGTTTCTCGGTCATAATTGAAAAGCATTTGGTGTTACAGTACCTGTGCTTTGTGTCTGTTTCAGAAGAAGTGTTGAACTATATATGGTCTGTATGTGTAGGAAACACCAATCTTTTGTTCTGAGCAAACTCAAGTTTCCTGCTGTATTAGAGACTCTAATAGGAAGAGGGTTCTCCTTGCTCTAAAGCAGAGTGTGATCCATGGATGAGAACTATTCTTTGTTTCCCTTCAGAATTCGAGTTAAATCCCAGGCTCTGTGTCTTCCTACATGCAAGACTTCGTTTCAGGTAAGGGCAGTCACTTTTCAGCTCAAAAGAACTACATCGTTCCCGAATCTCACACGTTTCTCAGCTTAACTGACAAGCATTGGATGTTAGAGGACCAGTGATTTGTATCAGTTTCAGAAGCAGAGTTGGACTAGATATGGTCCATATGTGTAGGAAACACCTTTCTTTTGTTTTCAGCACACTCACGTTTCCTGCTGTCTTAGAGACTCTAGAAACCTAGAGCGTGCTTCTTGCTCTAAAGCAAAGTGTGATCAATCGATGAGAACTCTGCTGTGTGTTTCACTTCAGAAATGGAGTTAAATCCCAGGCTCTGAGTCTTCCTACAACAAGAATTTGTTTCAGGTAAGAGCTGTTACTTTATAGCTCAAAAAAACTACATCGTTCACGAAGCTCACACGTTTCTCATCAAAACTGAGAAGCATTGGATGTTAGAGGACCTCTGGTTTTTTTAGTTTCAGAAGCAGAGTAGAACTAGATATGGTCGGTATGTGTAGGAAACACCGTTCTTTTGTTCTGAGCACACTCAAGTTTCCTGCTGTATTAGAGACTCTAGAAAGCAAGAAGGTTCTTCTTGCTCTAAAGCAGAGTGTGATCCATGGATGAGAACTGTGCTGTGTGTTTCCCCTCAGTAATGGAATTAAATCCCAGGCTCTGTGTCTTCCTACAGCAAGACTTCGTTTCAGGTAAGGGCAGGAACTTTACAGCTCAAACGAACTACATAGGTCACGAAGCTCACACGTTTCTAAGCTTAACTGACAAGCTTTGGATCTTAGAGGACCAGTGCTTTGTATCAGTTTCAGAATCAGAGTTGGACTAGATATGGTTCGTATTTGTAGGAAACACTGTTGTTTTGTTCTCAGCACACTCATGTTTCCTGCTGTATTAGAGACTCTAGAAAGCAAGAGCGTTCACTTGGTCTAAAGCAGAGTGTGATCCATGGATGAGAACTATGCTGTGTGTTTCCCTTCAGAAATGGAGTTAAATCCCAGGCTCTGAGTCTTCCTACAAGCAAGACTTGGTTTCAGGTAAGGTCGGTTACTTTAGAGCTCAAACGAACTATATCATACATGAAGCTCACACGTGTCTCAGTCATAATTGAAAAGCATTGGGTGTTACAGTACCTGTGCTCTGTGTCTGTTTCAGAAGAAGTGCCGAACTAGATATGGTCCATATGTGTAGGAAACACAGTTCTTTTGTTCTGAGCACAATCATGTTTCCTGCTGTATTAGAGACTCTAGAAAGGAAGAATGTGCTTCTTGCTCTATAGCAGAGTGTGATTAATGGATGAGAACTGTGCTGTCTGTTTTCTTTCAGAAATCTAGTTAAATCCCAGGCTCTGTGTTTTCCTACAAGCAAGACTTCATTTCAGGTAAGGGCAGTCACTTTTCAGCTCAAACGAACTACATCAGTCACGAAGCTCACAGGTTTCTCAGCTTAACTGACAAGCATTGGATGTTAGAGGACCAGAGCCTTGTATCAGTTTCAGAATCAGAGTTGGACTTGATATGGTCCGTATATGGAGGAAACCGCGCACTATTGTTCTCAGGACACTCACGTTTCCTGCTGTCTTAGTGACTCTAGAAAGCAAGAGCGTGCTTCTTGCTCTATAGCAGAGTGTGATCAACGGATGAGAACTCTGGTGTGTGTTTCACTTCAGAAATGGCGTTAAATCCCAGGCTCTGAGTCTTCCTACAAGCAAGACTTTATTCAGGTAAGGGCAGTTATTTTACAGCTCAAAAAAACTACATCGTTCACGAAGCTCACACGTTTCTCATCAAAACTGACAAGCATTGGATGTTAGAGGACCTCTGGTTTGTTTCAGTTTCAGAAGCAGAGTTGAACTAGATATGGTCTGTATGTGTAGGAAACACCGTTCATTTGTTCTGAGCACACTCAAGTTTCCTGCCGTATTAGAGACTCTAGAAAGCAAGAAGGTTCTTCTTGCTCTAAAGCAGAGTGTGATCCATGGATGAGAACTGTCCTGTGTGTTTCCCCTCAGAAATGGAATTAAATCCCAGGCTCTGTGTCTTCCTACAAGCACTACTTCGTTGCAGGTAAGGGCAGTCAATTTTCAGCTCAAACGAACTACATCGATCACGAAGCTCACTCGTTTATCCTCTTAAATGACAAGCGTTGGATGTTAGAGGACCTGTGCTTGTATCAATTTCAGAAGCAGAGTTGGACGAGATATGGTCCGTATGTGTAGGAAACACAGGTCTTTTGTTTCAGCACACTCTCTTTTCCTGCTGTCTTAGAGATTCTAGAAAGCAAGAGCGTGCTTCTTGCTCTAAAGCAGAGTATGATCAATGGATGAGAACTCTGCTGTGTATTCTACTTTCGAAAAGGAGTTAAATCCCAGGCTCTGAGTCTTCCTACAAGAAAGACTTCGTTTCAGGTAAGGGCGGTTACTTTACAGCTCAAATGAACTATATTATACATGAAGCTCACACGTTCTCGGTCATAATTGAAAAGCATTGGGTGTTACAGTACCTGTGCTTTGTGTCTGTTTCAGAAGAAGAGTCGAACTAGATATGGTCCGTATGTGTAGGAAACACAGTTCTTTTGTTCTGAGCACAATCATGTTTCCTGCTGTATTGGAGACTCTAGATAGCAAGAATGTGCTTCTTGCTCTATAGCAGAGTGTGATTAATGGATGTGAACTGTGCTGTCTGTTTTCTTTCAGAAATCGAGTTAAATCCCAGGCTCTGTGTTTTCCTACAAGCAAGACTTCATTTCAGGTAAGGGCAGTCACTTTTCAGCTCAAACGAACTACATCGGTCACGAAGCTCACAGGTTTCTCAGCTTAACTGACAAGCATTGGATGTTAGAGGACCAGTGCCTTGTATCAGTTTCAGAATCAGAGTTGGACTAGATATGGTCCGTATATGGAGGAAACAGCGCACTATTGTTCTCAGGACACTCACGTTTCCTGCTGTCTTAGTGACTCTAGAAAGCAAGAGCGTGCTTCTTGCTCTAAAGCAGAGTGTGATCAACGGATGAGAACTCTGCTGTGTGTTTCACTTCAGAAATGGCGTTAAATCCCAGGCTCTGAGTCTTCCTACAAGCAAGACTTCATTTCAGGTAAGGGCAGTTACTTTACAGCTCCAAAAAACTACATCGTTCACGAAGCTCACACGTTTCTCATCAAAACTGACAAGCATTGGATGTTAGAGGACCTCTGGTTTGTTTCAGTTTCAGAAGCAGAGTTGAACTAGATATGGTCGGTATGTGTAGGAAACTCCGTTCTTTTGTTCTGAGCACACTCAAGTTTCCTGCTGTATTAGAGACTCTAGAAAGCAAGAAGGTTCTTCTTGCTCTAAAGCAGAGTGTGATCCATGGATGAGAACTGTGCTGTGTGTTTCCCCTCAGAAGTGGAATTAAACACAGGCTCTGTGTCTTCCTACAGCAAGACTTCGTTTCAGGTAAGGGCAGGAACTTTACAGCTCAAACGAACTACATAGGTCACGAAGCTCACACGTTTCTAAGCTTAACTGACAAGCTTTGGATCTTAGAGGACCAGTGCTTTGTATCAGTTTCAGAAGCAGAGTTGGACTAGATATGGTTCATATGTGTAGGAAACACTGTTCTTTTGTTCTGAGCACACTCAGGATTCCTGCTATATTAGAGACTCTAGAAAGCAAGAAGGTTCTTCGTGCTCTAAAGCAGAGTGTGATCCATGGATGAGAACTGTGCTGTGTGTTTCCCCTCAGAAATGGAATTAAATCCCGGGCTCTGTGTCTTCCTACAAGCAAGACTTTGTTTCAGGTAAGGGCAGTCACTTTTCAGCTCAAACGAACTACATCGTTCACGAATCTAACAAGTTTCTAAGCTTAACTGACAAGCTTTGGATGTTAGAGGACCAGTGCCTTGTATCAGTTTCAGAATCAGAGTTGGACTAGATATGGTCCATATATGGAGGAAACAGCGCACTATTGTTCTCAGGACACTCACGTTTCCTGCTGTCTTAGTGACTCTAGAAAGCAAGAGCGTGCTTCTTGCTCTAAAGCAGAGTGTGATCAACGGATGAGAACTCTGCTGTGTGTTTCACTTCAGAAATGGCGTTAAATCCCAGGCTCTGAGTCTTCCTACAAGCAAGACTTCATTTCAGGTAAGGGCAGTTACTTTACAGCTCCAAAAAACTACATCGTTCACGAAGCTCACACGTTTCTCATCAAAACTGACAAGCATTGGATGTTAGAGGACCTCTGGTTTGTTTCAGTTTCAGAAGCAGAGTTGAACTAGATATGGTCGGTATGTGTAGGAAACACCGTTCTTTTGTTCTGAGCACACTCAAGTTTCCTGCTGTATTAGAGACTCTAGAAAGCAAGAAGGTTCTTCTTGCTCTAAAGCAGAGTGTGATCCATGGATGAGAACTGTGCTGTGTGTTTCCCCTCAGAAGTGGAATTAAACCCAGGCTCTGTGTCTTCCTACAGCAAGACTTCGTTTCAGGTAAGGGCAGGAACTTTACAGCTCAAACGAACTACATAGGTCACGAAGCTCACACGTTTCTAAGCTTAACTGACAAGCTTTGGATCTTAGAGGACCAGTGCTTTGTATCAGTTTCAGAAGCAGAGTTGGACTAGATATGGTTCATATGTGTAGGAAACACTGTTCTTTTGTTCTGAGCACACTCAGGATTCCTGCTATATTAGAGACTCTAGAAAGCAAGAAGGTTCTTCGTGCTCTAAAGCAGAGTGTGATCCATGGATGAGAACTGTGCTGTGTGTTTCCCCTCAGAAATGGAATTAAATCCCGGGCTCTGTGTCTTCCTACAAGCAAGACTTTGTTTCAGGTAAGGGCAGTCACTTTTCAGCTCAAACGAACTACATCGTTCACGAATCTCACACGTTTCTAAGCTTAACTGACAAGCTTTGGATGTTAGAGGACCAGTGCCTTGTATCAGTTTCAGAATCAGAGTTGGACTAGATATGGTCCGTATATGGAGGAAACAGCGCACTATTGTTCTCAGGACAATCACGTTTCCTGCTGTCTTAGTGACTCTAGAAAGCAAGAGCGTGCTTCTTGCTCTAAAGCAGAGTGTGATCAACGGATGAGAACTCTGCTGTGTGTTTCACTTCAGAAATGGCGTTAAATCCCAGGCTCTGAGTCTTCCTACAAGCAAGACTTCATTTCAGGTAAGGGCAGTTACTTTACAGCTCCAAAAAACTACATCGTTCACGAAGCTCACAAGTTTCTCATCAAAACTGACAAGCATTGGATGTTAGAGGACCTCTGGTTTGTTTCAGTTTCAGAAGCAGAGTTGAACTAGATATGGTCTGTATGTGTAGGAAACACCGTTCATTTGTTCTGAGCACACTCAAGTTTCCTGCCGTATTAGAGACTCTAGAAAGCAAGAAGGTTCTTCTTGCTCTAAAGCAGAGTGTGATCCATGGATGAGAACTGTCCTGTGTGTTTCCCCTCAGAAATGGAATTAAATCCCAGGCTCTGTGTCTTCCTACAAGCACTACTTCGTTGCAGGTAAGGGCAGTCAATTTTCAGCTCAAACGAACTACATCGATCACGAAGCTCACTCGTTTATCCTCTTAAATGACAAGCGTTGGATGTTAGAGGACCTGTGCTTGTATCAATTTCAGAAGCAGAGTTGGACGAGATATGGTCCGTATGTGTAGGAAACACAGGTCTTTTGTTTCAGCACACTCTCTTTTCCTGCTGTCTTAGAGATTCTAGAAAGCAAGAGCGTGCTTCTTGCTCTAAAGCAGAGTATGATCAATGGATGAGAACTCTGCTGTGTATTCTACTTTCGAAAAGGAGTTAAATCCCAGGCTCTGAGTCTTCCTACAAGAAAGACTTCGTTTCAGGTAAGGGCGGTTACTTTACAGCTCAAATGAACTATATTATACATGAAGCTCACACGTTCTCGGTCATAATTGAAAAGCATTGGGTGTTACAGTACCTGTGCTTTGTGTCTGTTTCAGAAGAAGAGTCGAACTAGATATGGTCCGTATGTGTAGGAAACACAGTTCTTTTGTTCTGAGCACAATCATGTTTCCTGCTGTATTGGAGACTCTAGATAGCAAGAATGTGCTTCTTGCTCTATAGCAGAGTGTGATTAATGGATGTGAACTGTGCTGTCTGTTTTCTTTCAGAAATCGAGTTAAATCCCAGGCTCTGTGTTTTCCTACAAGCAAGACTTCATTTCAGGTAAGGGCAGTCACTTTTCAGCTCAAACGAACTACATCGGTCACGAAGCTCACAGGTTTCTCAGCTTAACTGACAAGCATTGGATGTTAGAGGACCAGTGCCTTGTATCAGTTTCAGAATCAGAGTTGGACTAGATATGGTCCGTATATGGAGGAAACAGCGCACTATTGTTCTCAGGACACTCACGTTTCCTGCTGTCTTAGTGACTCTAGAAAGCAAGAGCGTGCTTCTTGCTCTAAAGCAGAGTGTGATCAACGGATGAGAACTCTGCTGTGTGTTTCACTTCAGAAATGGCGTTAAATCCCAGGCTCTGAGTCTTCCTACAAGCAAGACTTCATTTCAGGTAAGGGCAGTTACTTTACAGCTCCAAAAAACTACATCGTTCACGAAGCTCACACGTTTCTCATCAAAACTGACAAGCATTGGATGTTAGAGGACCTCTGGTTTGTTTCAGTTTCAGAAGCAGAGTTGAACTAGATATGGTCGGTATGTGTAGGAAACTCCGTTCTTTTGTTCTGAGCACACTCAAGTTTCCTGCTGTATTAGAGACTCTAGAAAGCAAGAAGGTTCTTCTTGCTCTAAAGCAGAGTGTGATCCATGGATGAGAACTGTGCTGTGTGTTTCCCCTCAGAAGTGGAATTAAACCCAGGCTCTGTGTCTTCCTACAGCAAGACTTCGTTTCAGGTAAGGGCAGGAACTTTACAGCTCAAACGAACTACATAGGTCACGAAGCTCACACGTTTCTAAGCTTAACTGACAAGCTTTGGATCTTAGAGGACCAGTGCTTTGTATCAGTTTCAGAAGCAGAGTTGGACTAGATATGGTTCATATGTGTAGGAAACACTGTTCTTTTGTTCTGAGCACACTCAGGATTCCTGCTATATTAGAGACTCTAGAAAGCAAGAAGGTTCTTCGTGCTCTAAAGCAGAGTGTGATCCATGGATGAGAACTGTGCTGTGTGTTTCCCCTCAGAAATGGAATTAAATCCCGGGCTCTGTGTCTTCCTACAAGCAAGACTTTGTTTCAGGTAAGGGCAGTCACTTTTCAGCTCAAACGAACTACATCGTTCACGAATCTAACAAGTTTCTAAGCTTAACTGACAAGCTTTGGATGTTAGAGGACCAGTGCCTTGTATCAGTTTCAGAATCAGAGTTGGACTAGATATGGTCCATATATGGAGGAAACAGCGCACTATTGTTCTCAGGACACTCACGTTTCCTGCTGTCTTAGTGACTCTAGAAAGCAAGAGCGTGCTTCTTGCTCTAAAGCAGAGTGTGATCAACGGATGAGAACTCTGCTGTGTGTTTCACTTCAGAAATGGCGTTAAATCCCAGGCTCTGAGTCTTCCTACAAGCAAGACTTCATTTCAGGTAAGGGCAGTTACTTTACAGCTCCAAAAAACTACATCGTTCACGAAGCTCACACGTTTCTCATCAAAACTGACAAGCATTGGATGTTAGAGGACCTCTGGTTTGTTTCAGTTTCAGAAGCAGAGTTGAACTAGATATGGTCGGTATGTGTAGGAAACACCGTTCTTTTGTTCTGAGCACACTCAAGTTTCCTGCTGTATTAGAGACTCTAGAAAGCAAGAAGGTTCTTCTTGCTCTAAAGCAGAGTGTGATCCATGGATGAGAACTGTGCTGTGTGTTTCCCCTCAGAAGTGGAATTAAACCCAGGCTCTGTGTCTTCCTACAGCAAGACTTCGTTTCAGGTAAGGGCAGGAACTTTACAGCTCAAACGAACTACATAGGTCACGAAGCTCACACGTTTCTAAGCTTAACTGACAAGCTTTGGATCTTAGAGGACCAGTGCTTTGTATCAGTTTCAGAAGCAGAGTTGGACTAGATATGGTTCATATGTGTAGGAAACACTGTTCTTTTGTTCTGAGCACACTCAGGATTCCTGCTATATTAGAGACTCTAGAAAGCAAGAAGGTTCTTCGTGCTCTAAAGCAGAGTGTGATCCATGGATGAGAACTGTGCTGTGTGTTTCCCCTCAGAAATGGAATTAAATCCCGGGCTCTGTGTCTTCCTACAAGCAAGACTTTGTTTCAGGTAAGGGCAGTCACTTTTCAGCTCAAACGAACTACATCGTTCACGAATCTCACACGTTTCTAAGCTTAACTGACAAGCTTTGGATGTTAGAGGACCAGTGCCTTGTATCAGTTTCAGAATCAGAGTTGGACTAGATATGGTCCGTATATGGAGGAAACAGCGCACTATTGTTCTCAGGACACTCACGTTTCCTGCTGTCTTAGTGACTCTAGAAAGCAAGAGCGTGCTTCTTGCTCTAAAGCAGAGTGTGATCAACGGATGAGAACTCTGCTGTGTGTTTCACTTCAGAAATGGCGTTAAATCCCAGGCTCTGAGTCTTCCTACAAGCAAGACTTCATTTCAGGTAAGGGCAGTTACTTTACAGCTCCAAAAAACTACATCGTTCACGAAGCTCACAAGTTTCTCATCAAAACTGACAAGCATTGGATGTTAGAGGACCTGTGCTTGTATCAATTTCAGAAGCTGAGTTGGACTAGATATGGTCCGTATGTGTAGGAAACACAGTTCTTTTGTTCTCAGCACACTCTCTTTTCCTGCTGTCTTAGATATTCTAGAAAGCAAGAGCGTGCTTCTTGCTCTAAAGCAGAGTATGATCAATGGATGAGAACTCTGCTGTGTATTCTACTTTTGAAAAGGAGTTAAAATCCAGGCTCTGAGTCTTCCTAAAAGAAAGAATTCGTTTCAGGTAAGGGCGGTTACTTTACAGCTCAAATGAACTATATTATACATGAAGCTCACACGTTCTCGGTCATAATTGAAAAGCATTGGGTGTTACAGTACCTGTGCTTTGTGTCTGTTTCAGAAGAAGAGTCGAACTAGATATGGTCCGTATGTGTAGGAAACACAGTTCTTTTGTTATGAGCACAATCATGTTTCCTGCTGTATTGGAGACTCTAGATAGCAAGAATGTGCTTCTTGCTCTATAGCAGAGTGTGATTAATGGATGAGAACTGTGCTGTCTGTTTTCTTTCAGAAATCTAGTTAAATCCCAGGCTCTGTGTTTTCCTACAAGCAAGACTTCATTTCAGGTAAGGGCAGTCACTTTTCAGCTCAAACGAACTACATCGGTCACGAAGCTCACACGTTTCTAAGCTTAACTGACAAGCATTGGATGTTAGAGGACCAGTGCCTTGTATCAGTTTCAGAATCAGAGTTGGACTAGATATGGTCCGTATATGGAGGAAACAGCGCACTATTGTTCTCAGGACACTCACGTTTCCTGCTGTCTTAGTGACTCTAGAAAGCAAGAGCGTGCTTCTTGCTCTAAAGCAGAGTGTGATCAACGGATGAGAACTCTGCTGTGTGTTTCACTTCAGAAATGGCGTTAAATCCCAGGCTCTGAGTCTTCCTACACGCAAGACTTCATTTCAGGTAAGGGCAGTTACTTTACAGCTCCAAAAAACTACATCGTTCACGAAGCTCACACGTTTCTCATCAAAACTGACAAGCATTGGATGTTAGAGGACCTCTGGTTTGTTTCAGTTTCAGAAGCAGAGTTGAACTAGATATGGTCGGTATGTGTAGGAAACACCGTTCTTTTGTTCTGAGCACACTCAAGTTTCCTGCTGTATTAGAGACTCTAGAAAGCAAGAAGGTTCTTCTTGCTCTAAAGCAGAGTGTGATCCATGGATGAGAACTGTGCTGTGTGTTTCCCCTCAGAAGTGGAATTAAACCCAGGCTCTGTGTCTTCCTACAGCAAGACTTCGTTTCAGGTAAGGGCAGGAACTATACAGCTCAAACGAACTACATAGGTCACGAAGCTCACACGTTTCTAAGCTTAACTGACAAGCTTTGGATCTTAGAGGACCAGTTCTTTGTATCAGTTTCAGAAGCAGAGTTGGACTAGATATGGTTCATATGTGTAGGAAACACTGTTCTTTTGTTCTGAGCACACTCAGGATTCCTGCTATATTAGAGACTCTAGAAAGCAAGAAGGTTCTTCGTGCTCTAAAGCAGAGTGTGATCCATGGATGAGAACTGTGCTGTGTGTTTCCCCTCAGAAATGGAATTAAATCCCAGGCTCTGTGTCTTCCTACAAGCACTACTTCGTTGCAGGTAAGGGCAGTCACTTTTCAGCTCAAACGAACTACATCAATCACGAAGCTCACTCGTTTCTCCTCTTAAATGACAAGCGTTGGATGTTAGAGGACCTGTGCATGTATCAATTTCAGAAGCTGAGTTGGACTAGATATGGTCCATATGTGTAGGAAACACAGTTCTTTTGTTCTCAGCACACTCTTTTCCTGCTGACTTAGAGATTCTAGAAAGCAAGAGCGTGCTTCTTGCTCTAAAGCAGAGTATGATCAATGGATGAGAACTCTGCTGTGTATTCTACTTTCGAAATGGAGTTAAATCCCAGCCTCTGTGGCTTCCTACAAGAAAGACTTCGTTTCAGGTAAGAGCGGTTACTTTACAGCTCAAACGAACTATATCATACATGAAGCTCCACGTTTCTCGGTCATAATTGAAAAGCATTGGGTGTTACAGTACCTGTGCTTTGTGTCTGTTTCAGAAGAAGAGTCGAACTAGATATGGTCGGTATGTGCAGGAAACACAGTTCTTTTGTTCTGAGCACAATCACGTTTCCTGCTCTATTAGAGACTCTAGAAAGGAAGGGCGTGGGTCTTGCTCTAAAGCAGAGTGTTATCCATGGATGAGAACTATGCTGTGTGTTTCCCTTCAGAAATGGAGTTAAATCCCAGGCTCTGTGTCTTCCTACAAGCACTACTTCGTTGCAGGTAAGGGCAGGCACTTTTCAGCTCAAACGAACTACATCGATCACGAAGCTCACTCGTTTCTCCTCTTAAATGACAAGCATTGGAAGTTAGAGGACCTGTGCTTGTATCAATTTCAGAAGCAGAGTTGGACTAGATGTGGTCCATATGTGTAGGAAACACAGTTCTTTTGTTCTCAGCACACTCACTTTTCCTGCTGTCTTAGAGATTCTAGAAAGCAAGTGCGTGCTTCTTGCTCTAAAGCAGAGTATGATCAATGGATGAGAACTCTGCTGTGTATTCTACTTTCGAAATGGAGTTAAATCCCAGGCTCTGAGTCTTCCTACAAGCAAGACTTCTTTTCAGGTAAGGGCGGTTACTTTACAGCTCAAACGAACTATATCATACATGAAGCTCACACGTGTCTCGGTCTTAATTGAAAAGCATTGGGTGTTACAGTACCTGTGCTTTGTGTCTGTTTCAGAAGAAGAGTCGAACTAGATATGGTCCGTATGTGTAGGAAACACAGTTCTTTTTTTCTGAGCAAAATCATGTTTCCTGCTGTATTAGAGACTCTAGCAAGGAAGAACGTGCTTCTTGCTCTATAGCAGAGTGTGACTCATGGATGAGAACTGTGCTGTCTGTTTTCTTTCAGAAATCGTGTTAAATCCCAGGCTCTGTGTTTTCCTACAAGCAAGACTTCATTTCAGGTAAGGGCATGCAATTTTCAGCTCAAACGAACTACATCGTTCACGAAGCTCACACGTTTCTCATCAAAACTGACAAGCATTGGATGTTACAGGACCAGTGCCTTGTATCAGTTACAGAATCAGAGTTGGACTAGATATGGTCCATATGTGTAGGAAACAGCGTACCTTTGTTCTCAGCACACTCACATTTCCTGCTGTCTTAGTGAGTCTAGAAAGCAAGAGGGTGCTTCTTGCTCTAAAGCAGAGTGTGATCAATGGATGAAAACTCTGCTGTGTATTCTACTTTAGAAATGGAGTTAAATCCCAGGCTCTGAGTCTTCCTACAAGCAAGACTTCGTTTCAGGTAAGGGCGGTTACTTTACAGCTCAAACGAACTATATCATACATGAAGCTCCACGTTTCTCGGTCATAATTGAAAAGCATTGGGTGTTACAGTACCTGTGCTTTGTGTCTGTTTCAGAAGAAGAGTCGAACTAGATATGGTCGGTATGTGTAGGAAACACAGTTCTTTTGTTCTGAGCACAATCACGTTTCCTGCTCTATTAGAGACTCTAGAAAGGAAGGGCGTGGTTCTTGCTCTAAAGCAGAGTGTTATCCATGGATGAGAACTATGCTGTGTGTTTCCCTTCAGAAATGGAGTTAAATCCCAGGCTCTGTGTCTTCCTACAAGCACTACTTCGTTGCAGGTAAGGGCAGGCACTTTTCAGCTCAAACGAACTACATCGATCACGAAGCTCACTCGTTTCTCCTCTTAAATGACAAGCATTGGAAGTTAGAGGACCTGTGCTTGTATCAATTTCAGAAGCAGAGTTGGACTAGATATGGTCCATATGTGTAGGAAACACAGTTCTTTTGTTCTCAGCATACTCACTTTTCCTGCTGTCTTAGAGATTCTAGAAAGCAAGAGCGTGCTTCTTGCTCTAAAGCAGAGTATGATCAATGGATGAGAACTCTGCTGTGTATTCTACTTTAGAAATGGAGTTAAATCCCAGGCTCTGAGTCTTCCTACAAGCAAGACTTCATTTCAGGTAAGGGCAGTTACTTTACAGCTCAAACGAACTATATCATACATGAAGCTCACATGTTTCTAGGTCATAATTGAAAAGCATTGGGTGTTACAGTAGCTGTGCTTTGTGTCTGTTTCAGAAGAAGAGTCGAACTAGATATGGTCCGTATGTGTAGGAAACACAGTTCTTTTGTTCTGAGCACAATCATGTTTCCTGCTGTATTAGAGACTCTAGAAAGGAAGAATGTGATTCTTGCTCTATAGCAGAGTGTGATTCATGGATGACAACTGTGCTGTCTGTTTTCTTTCAGAAATCGAGTTAAATCCCAGGCTCTGTGTTTTCCTACAATCAAGACTTCATTTCAGGTAAGGGCAGTCACTTTTCAGCTCAAACGAACTACATCATTCACGAAGCTCACACGTTTCTCAGCTTAACTGACAAGCATTGGAGGTTAGAGGACCAGTGCCTTGTATCAGTTTCAGAATCAGAGTTGGACTAGATATGGTCCGTATGTGTAGGAAACAACGTACTTTGTTCTCAGCACATTCACATTTCCTGCTGTCTTAGTGAGTATAGAAAGCAAGAGCGTGCTTCTTGCTCTAAAGCAGAGTGTGATCAATGGATAAAAACTCTGCTCTGTGTTTCACTTCAAAAATGGCGTTAAATCCCAGGCTCTGAGTCTTCCTACAAGCAAGACTTCGTTTCAGGTAAGGGCGGTTACTTTACAGCTCAAACGAACTATATCATACATGAAGCTCCACGTTTCTCGGTCATAATTGAAAAGCATTGGGTGTTACAGTACCTGTGCTTTGTGTCTGTTTCAGAAGAAGAGTCGAACTAGATATGGTCGGTATGTGTAGGAAACACAGTTCTTTTGTTCTGAGCACAATCACGTTTCCTGCTCTATTAGAGACTCTAGAAAGGAAGGGCGTGGTTCTTGTTCTAAAGCAGAGTGTTATCCATGGATGAGAACTATGCTGTGTGTTTCCCTTCAGAAATGGAGTTAAATCCCAGGCTCTGTGTCTTCCTACAAGCACTACTTCGTTGCAGGTAAGGGCAGTCACTTTTCAGCTCAAACGAACTACATCAATCACGAAGCTCACTCGTTTCTCCTCTTAAATGACAAGCTTTGGATGTTACAGGACCTGTGCTTGTATCAATTTCAGAAGCAGAGTTGGACTAGATATGGTCCATATGTGTAGGAAACACAGTTCTTTTGTTCTCAGCACACTCACTTTTCCTGCTGTCTTAGAGATTCTAGAAAGCAAGAGCGTGCTTCTTGCTCTAAAGCAGAGTATGATCAATCGATGAGAACTCTGCTATGTATTCTACTTTAGAAATGGAGTTAAATCCCAGGCTCTGAGTCTTCCTACAAGCAAGACTTCTTTTCAGGTAAGGGCGGTTACTTTACAGCTCAAACGAACTATATCATACATGAAGCTCACACGTGTCTCGGTCATAATTGAAAAGCATTGGGTGTTACAGTACCTGTGCTTTGTGTCTGTTTCAGAAGAAGAGTCGAACTAGATATGGTCCGTATGTGTAGGAAACACAGTTCTTTTGTTCTGAGCAAAATCATGTTTCCTGCTGTATTAGAGACTCTAGCAAGGAAGAACGTGCTTCTTGCTCTATAGCAGAGTGTGACTCATGGATGAGAACTCTGCTGTCTGTTTTCTTTCAGAAATCGTGTTAAATCCCAGGCTCTGTGTTTTCCTACAAGCAAGACTTCATTTCAGGTAAGGGCATGCAATTTTCAGCTCAAACGAACTACATCGTTCACGAAGCTCACACGTTTCTCATCAAAACTGACAAGCATTGGATGTTACAGGACCAGTGCCTTGTATCAGTTACAGAATCAGAGTTGGACTAGATATGGTCCATATGTGTAGGAAACAGCGTACTTTTGTTCTCAGCACACTCACATTTCCTGCTGTCTTAGTGAGTCTAGAAAGCAAGAGGGTGCTTCTTGCTCTAAAGCAGAGTGTGATCAATGGATGAAAACTCTGCTGTGTATTCTACTTTAGAAATGGAGTTAAATCCCAGGCTCTGAGTCTTCCTACAAGCAAGACTTCCTTTCAGGTAAGGGCGGTTACTTTACAGCTCAAACGAACTATATCATACATGAAGCTCCACGTTTCTCGGTCATAATTGAAAAGCATTGGGTGTTACAGTACCTGTGCTTTGTGTCTGTTTCAGAAGAAGAGTCGAACTAGATATGGTCGGTATGTGTAGGAAACACAGTTCTTTTGTTCTGAGCACAATCACGTTTCCTGCTCTATTAGAGACTCTAGAAAGGAAGGGCGTGGTTCTTGCTCTAAAGCAGAGTGTTATCCATGGATGAGAACTATGCTGTGTGTTTCCCTTCAGAAATGGAGTTAAATCCCAGGCTCTGTGTCTTCCTACAAGCACTACTTCGTTGCAGGTAAGGGCAGGCACTTTTCAGCTCAAACGAACTACATCGATCACGAAGCTCACTCGTTTCTCCTCTTAAATGACAAGCATTGGAAGTTAGAGGACCTGTGCTTGTATCAATTTCAGAAGCAGAGTTGGACTAGATATGGTCCATATGTGTAGGAAACACAGTTCTTTTGTTCTCAGCACACTCACTTTTCCTGCTGTCTTAGAGATTCTAGAAAGCAAGAGCGTGCTTCTTGCTCTAAAGCAGAGTATGATCAATGGATGAGAACTCCGCTGTGTATTCTACTTTCGAAATGGAGTTAAATCCCAGGCTCTGAGTCTTCCTACAAGCAAGACTTCATTTCAGGTAAGGGCAGTTACTTTACAGCTCAAACGAACTATATCATACATGAAGCTCACATGTTTCTAGGTCATAATTGAAAAGCATTGGGTGTTACAGTAGCTGTGCTTTGTGTCTGTTTCAGAAGAAGAGTCGAACTAGATATGGTCCGTATGTGTAGGAAACACAGTTCTTTTGTTCTGAGCACAATCATGTTTCCTGCTGTATTAGAGACTCTAGAAAGGAAGAATGTGATTGTTGCTCTATAGCAGAGTGTGATTCATGGATGACAACTGTGCTGTCTGTTTTCTTTCAGAAATCGAGTTAAATCCCAGGCTCTGTGTTTTCCTACAATCAAGACTTCATTTCAGGTAAGGGCAGTCACTTTTCAGCTCAAACGAACTACATCATTCACGAAGCTCACACGTTTCTCAGCTTAACTGACAAGCATTGGAGGTTAGAGGACCAGTGCCTTGTATCAGTTTCAGAATCAGAGTTGGACTAGATAAGGTCCGTATGTGTAGGAAACAACGTACTTTGTTCTCAGCACATTCACGTTTCCTGCTGTCTTAGTGAGTATAGAAAGCAAGAGCGTGCTTCTTGCTCTAAAGCAGAGTGTGATCAATGGATAAAAACTCTGCTGTGTGTTTCACTTCAAAAATGGCGTTAAATCCCAGGCTCTGAGTCTTCCTACAAGCAAGACTTCGTTTCATGTAAGGGCAGTTACTTTACAGCTCAAAAAACTACATCGTTCACGAAGCTCACACATTTCTCATCAAAACTGACAAGCATTGGATGTTAGAGGACCTCTGGTTTGTTTCAGTTTCAGAAGCAGAGTTGAACTAGATATGGTCGGTATGTGTAGTAAACACCGATCTTTTGTTCTGAGCACACTCAAGTTTCCTGCTGTATTAGAGACTCTAGAAAGCAAGAAGGTTCTTCTTGATCTAAAGCAGAGTGTGATCCATGGATGAGAACTGTGCTGTGTGTTTCCCCTCAGAAATATAATTAAATCCCAGGCTCTGTGTCTTCCTACAGCAAGACTTCGTTTCAGGTAAGCGCAGGAACTTTACAGCTCAAACGAACTACATAGGTCACGAAGCTCACACGTTTCTAAGATTAACTGACAAGCTTTGGATCTTAGAGGACCAGTGCTTTGTATCAGTTTCAGAATCAGAGTTGGACTAGATATGGTTCGTATGTGTAGGAAACGCTGTTATTTTGTTCTGAGCACACTCAAGTTTACTGCTGTATTAGAGACTCTAGAAAGCAAGAGCTTTCACTTGCTCTAAAGCAGAGTGTGATCCATGGATGAGAACTATGCTGTGTGTTTCCCTTCAGAAATGGAGTTAAATCCCAGGCTCTGTGTCTTCCTACAAGCACTACTTCGTTGCAGGTAAGGGCAGTCACTTTTCAGCTCAAACGAACTACATCGATCACGAAGCTCACTCGTTTCTCCTCTTAAATGACAAGCTTTGGATGTTACAGGACCTGTGCTTGTATCAATTTCAGAAGCTGAGTTGGACTAGATATGGTCCATATGTGTAGGAAACACAGTTCTTTTGTTCTCAGCACACTCACTTTTCCTGCTGTCTTAGAGATTCTAGAAAGCAAGAGCGTGCTTCTTGCTCTAAAGCAGAGTATGATCAATCGATGAGAACTCTGCTATGTATTCTACTTTAGAAATGGAGTTAAATCCCAGGCTCTGAGTCTTCCTACAAGCAAGACTTCTTTTCAGGTAAGGGCGGTTACTTTACAGCTCAAACGAACTATATCATACATGAAGCTCACACGTGTCTCGGTCATAATTGAAAAGCATTGGGTGTTACAGTACCTGTGCTTTGTGTCTGTTTCAGAAGAAGAGTCGAACTAGATATGGTCCGTATGTGTAGGAAACACAGTTCTTTTGTTCTGAGCAAAATCATATTTCCTGCTGTATTAGAGACTCTAGCAAGGAAGAACGTGCTTCTTGCTCTATAGCAGAGTGTGACTCATGGATGAGAACTGTGCTGTCTGTTTTCTTTCAGAAATCGTGTTAAATCCCAGGCTCTGTGTTTTCCTACAAGCAAGACTTCATTTCAGGTAAGGGCATGCAATTTTCAGCTCAAACGAACTACATCGTTCACGAAGCTCACATGTTTCTCATCAAAACTGACAAGCATTGGATGTTAGAGGACCTCTGGTTTGTTTCAGTTTCAGAAGCAGAGTTGAACTAGATATGGTCGGTATGTGTAGGAAACACCGTTCTTTTGTTCTGAGCACACTCAAGTTTCCTGCTGTATTAGAGATTCTAGAAAGCAAGAAGGTTCTTCTTGCTCTAAAGCAGACTGTGATCCATGGATGAGAACTGTGCTGTGTGTTTCCCCTCAGAAATGGAATTAAATCCCAGGCTCTGTGTCTTCCTACAGCAAGACTTCGTTTCAGGTAAGGGCAGGAACTTTACAGCTCAAACGAACTACATAGGTCACGAAGCTCACACGTTTCTAAGCTTAACTGACAAGCTTTGGATCTTAGAGGACCAGTGTTTTGTATCAGTTTCAGAATCAGAGTTGGACTAGATATGGTTCGTATGTGTAGGAAACGCTGTTCTTTTGTTCTGAGCACACTCAAGTTTACTGCTGTATTAGAGACTCTAGAAAGCAAGAGCTTTCACTTGCTCTAAAGCAGAGTGTGATCCATGGATGAGAACTATGCTGTGTGTTTCCCTTCAGAAATGGAGTTAAATCCCAGGCTCTGTGTCTTCCTACAAGCACTACTTCGTTGCAGGTAAGGGCAGTCACTTTTCAGCTCAAACGAACTACATCGATCACGAAGCTCACTCGTTTCTCCTCTTAAATGACAAGCTTTGGATGTTACAGGACCTGTGCTTGTATCAATTTCAGAAGCAGAGTTGGACTAGATATGGTCCATATGTGTAGGAAACACAGTTCTTTTGTTCTCAGCACACTCACTTTTCCTGCTGTCTTAGAGATTCTAGAAAGCAAGAGCGTGCTTCTTGCTCTAAAGCAGAGTATGATCAATCGATGAGAACTCTGCTATGTATTCTACTTTAGAAATGGAGTTAAATCCCAGGCTCTGAGTCTTCCTACAAGCAAGACTTCTTTTCAGGTAAGGGCGGTTACTTTACAGCTCAAACGAACTATATCATACATGAAGCTCACACGTGTCTCGGTCATAATTGAAAAGCATTGGGTGTTACAGTACCTGTGCTTTGTGTCTGTTTTAGAAGAAGAGTCGAACTAGATATGGTCCGTATGTGTATGAAACACAGTTCTTTTGTTCTGAGCAAAATCATGTTTCCTGCTGTATTAGAGACTCTAGCAAGGAAGAACGTGCTTCTTGCTCTATAGCAGAGTGTGACTCATGGATGAGAACTGTGCTGTCTGTTTTCTTTCAGAAATCGTGTTAAATCCCAGGCTCTGTGTTTTCCTACAAGCAAGACTTCATTTCAGGTAAGGGCATGCAATTTTCAGCTCAAACGAACTACATCGTTCACGAAGCTCACACGTTTCTCATCAAAACTGACAAGCATTGGATGTTACAGGACCAGTGCCTTGTATCAGTTACAGAATCAGAGTTGGACTAGATATGGTCCATATGTGTAGGAAACAGCGTACTTTTGTTCTCAGCACACTCACATTTCCTGCTGTCTTAGTGAGTCTAGAAAGCAAGAGGGTGCTTCTTGCTCTAAAGCAGAATGTGATCAATGGATGAAAACTCTGCTGTGTATTCTACTTTAGAAATGGAGTTAAATCCCAGGCTCTGAGTCTTCCTACAAGCAAGACTTCTTTTCAGGTAAGGGCGGTTACTTTACAGCTCAAACGAACTATATCATACATGAAGCTCACACGTGTCTCGGTCATAATTGAAAAGCATTGGGTGTTACAGTACCTGTGCTTTGTGTCTGTTTTAGAAGAAGAGTCGAACTAGATATGGTCCGTATGTGTATGAAACACAGTTCTTTTGTTCTGAGCAAAATCATGTTTCCTGCTGTATTAGAGACTCTAGCAAGGAAGAACGTGCTTCTTGCTCTATAGCAGAGTGTGACTCATGGATGAGAACTGTGCTGTCTGTTTTCTTTCAGAAATCGTGTTAAATCCCAGGCTCTGTGTTTTCCTACAAGCAAGACTTCATTTCAGGTAAGGGCATGCAATTTTCAGCTCAAACGAACTACATCGTTCACGAAGCTCACACGTTTCTCATCAAAACTGACAAGCATTGGATGTTACAGGACCAGTGCCTTGTATCAGTTACAGAATCAGAGTTGGACTAGATATGGTCCATATGTGTAGGAAACAGCGTACTTTTGTTCTCAGCACACTCACATTTCCTGCTGTCTTAGTGAGTCTAGAAAGCAAGAGGGTGCTTCTTGCTCTAAAGCAGAATGTGATCAATGGATGAAAACTCTGCTGTGTATTCTACTTTAGAAATGGAGTTAAATCCCAGGCTCTGAGTCTTCCTACAAGCAAGACTTCGTTTCAGGTAAGGGCGGTTACTTTACAGCTCAAACGAACTATATCATACATGAAGCTCCACGTTTCTCGGTCATAATTGAAAAGCATTGGGTGTTACAGTACCTGTGCTTTGTGTCTGTTTCAGAAGAAGAGTCGAACTAGATATGGTCGGTATGTGTAGGAAACACAGTTCTTTTGTTCTGAGCACAATCACGTTTCCTGCTCTATTAGAGACTCTAGAAAGGAAGGGCGTGGTTCTTGCTCTAAAGCAGAGTGTTATCCATGGATGAGAACTATGCTGTGTGTTTCCCTTCAGAAATGGAGTTAAATCCCAGGCTCTGTGTCTTCCTACAAGCACTACTTTGTTGCAGGTAAGGGCAGGCACTTTTCAGCTCAAACGAACTACATCGATCACGAAGCTCACTCGTTTCTCCTCTTAAATGACAAGCATTGGAAGTTATAGGACCTGTGCTTGTATCAATTTCAGAAGCAGAGTTGGACTAGATATGGTCCATATGTGTAGGAAACACAGTTCTTTTGTTCTCAGCACACTCACTTTTCCTGCTGTCTTAGAGATTCTAGAAAGCAAGAGCGTGCTTCTTGCTCTAAAGCAGAGTATGATCAATGGATGAGAACTCTGCTGTGTATTCTACTTTCGAAATGGAGTTAAATCCCAGGCTCTGAGTCTTCCTACAAGCAAGACTTCATTTCAGGTAAGGGCAGTTACTTTACAGCTCAAACGAACTATATCATACATGAAGCTCACATGTTTCTAGGTCATAATTGAAAAGCATTGGGTGTTACAGTAGCTGTGCTTTGTGTCTGTTTCAGAAGAAGAGTCGAACTAGATATGGTCCGTATGTGTAGGAAACACAGTTCTTTTGTTCTGAGCACAATCATGTTTCCTGCTGTATTAGAGACTCTAGAAAGGAAGAATGTGATTCTTGCTCTATAGCAGAGTGTGATTCATGGATGACAACTGTGCTGTCTGTTTTCTTTCAGAAATCGAGTTAAATCCCAGGCTCTGTGTTTTCCTACAATCAAGACTTCATTTCAGGTAAGGGCAGTCACTTTTCAGCTCAAACGAACTACATCATTCACGAAGCTCACACGTTTCTCAGCTTAACTGACAAGCATTGGAGGTTAGAGGACCAGTGCCTTGTATCAGTTTCAGAATCAGAGTTGGACTAGATATGGTCCGTATGTGTAGGAAACAACGTACTTTGTTCTCAGCACATTCACGTTTCCTGCTGTCTTAGTGAGTATAGAAAGCAAGAGCATGCTTCTTGCTCTAAAGCAGAGTGTGATCAATGGATAAAAACTCTGCTGTGTGTTTCACTTCAAAAATGGCGTTAAATCCCAGGCTCTGAGTCTTCCTACAAGCAAGACTTCGTTTCATGTAAGGGCAGTTACTTTACAGCTCAAAAAACTACATCGTTCACGAAGCTCACACATTTCTCATCAAAACTGACAAGCATTGGATGTTAGAGGACCTCTGGTTTGTTTCAGTTTCAGAAGCAGAGTTGAACTAGATATGGTCGGTATGTGTAGTAAACACCGATCTTTTGTTCTGAGCACACTCAAGTTTCCTGCTGTATTAGAGACTCTAGAAAGCAAGAAGGTTCTTCTTGATCTAAAGCAGAGTGTGATCCATGGATGAGAACTGTGCTGTGTGTTTCCCCTCAGAAATATAATTAAATCCCAGGCTCTGTGTCTTCCTACAGCAAGACTTCGTTTCAGGTAAGCGCAGGAACTTTACAGCTCAAACGAACTACATAGGTCACGAAGCTCACACGTTTCTAAGATTAACTGACAAGCTTTGGATCTTAGAGGACCAGTGCTTTGTATCAGTTTCAGAATCAGAGTTGGACTAGATATGGTTCGTATGTGTAGGAAACGCTGTTCTTTTGTTCTGAGCACACTCAAGTTTACTGCTGTATTAGAGACTCTAGAAAGCAAGAGCTTTCACTTGCTCTAAAGCAGAGTGTGATCCATGGATGAGAACTATGCTGTGTGTTTCCCTTCAGAAATGGAGTTAAATCCCAGGCTCTGTGTCTTCCTACAAGCACTACTTCGTTGCAGGTAAGGGCAGTCACTTTTCAGCTCAAACGAACTACATCGATCACGAAGCTCACTCGTTTCTCCTCTTAAATGACAAGCTTTGGATGTTACAGGACCTGTGCTTGTATCAATTTCAGAAGCAGAGTTGGACTAGATATGGTCCATATGTGTAGGAAACACAGTTCTTTTGTTCTCAGCACACTCACTTTTCCTGCTGTCTTAGAGATTCTAGAAAGCAAGAGCGTGCTTCTTGCTCTAAAGCAGAGTATGATCAATCGATGAGAACTCTGCTATGTATTCTACTTTAGAAATGGAGTTAAATCCCAGGCTCTGAGTCTTCCTACAAGCAAGACTTCTTTTCAGGTAAGGGCGGTTACTTTACAGCTCAAACGAACTATATCATACATGAAGCTCACACGTGTCTCGGTCATAATTGAAAAGCATTGGGTGTTACAGTACCTGTGCTTTGTGTCTGTTTCAGAAGAAGAGTCGAACTAGATATGGTCCGTATGTGTAGGAAACACAGTTCTTTTGTTCTGAGCAAAATCATATTTCCTGCTGTATTAGAGACTCTAGCAAGGAAGAACGTGCTTCTTGCTCTATAGCAGAGTGTGACTCATGGATGAGAACTGTGCTGTCTGTTTTCTTTCAGAAATCGTGTTAAATCCCAGGCTCTGTGTTTTCCTACAAGCAAGACTTCATTTCAGGTAAGGGTATGCAATTTTCAGCTCAAACGAACTACATCGTTCACGAAGCTCACATGTTTCTCATCAAAACTGACAAGCATTGGATGTTAGAGGACCTCTGGTTTGTTTCAGTTTCAGAAGCAGAGTTGAACTAGATATGGTCGGTATGTGTAGGAAACACCGTTCTTTTGTTCTGAGCACACTCAAGTTTCCTGCTGTATTAGAGATTCTAGAAAGCAAGAAGGTTCTTCTTGCTCTAAAGCAGACTGTGATCCATGGATGAGAACTGTGCTGTGTGTTTCCCCTCAGAAATGGAATTAAATCCCAGGCTCTGTGTCTTCCTACAGCAAGACTTCGTTTCAGGTAAGGGCAGGAACTTTACAGCTCAAACGAACTACATAGGTCACGAAGCTCACACGTTTCTAAGCTTAACTGACAAGCTTTGGATCTTAGAGGACCAGTGTTTTGTATCAGTTTCAGAATCAGAGTTGGACTAGATATGGATCTTATGTGTAGGAAACCCTGTTCTTTTGTTTTGAGCACACTCAAGTTTCTTGCTGTATTAGAGACTCTAGAAAGAAAGAGCGTTCACTTGCTCTAAAGCAGAGTGTGATCCATGGATGAGAACTATGCTGTGTGTTTCCCTTCAGAAATGGAGTTAAATCCCAGGCTCTGTGTCTTCCTACAAGCACTACTTCTTTGCAGGTAAGGGCAGTCACTTTTCAGCTCAATCGAACTACATTGATCACGAAGCTCACTCGTTTCTCCTCTTAAATGACAAGAATTGGATGGTAGAGGACCTGTGCTTGTATCAATTTCAGAAGCAGAGTTGGACTAGATATGGTCCATATGTGTAGGAAACACAGTTCTTTTGTTCTCAGCACACTCTCTTTTCCTGCTGTCTTAGAGATTCTAGAAAGCAAGAGCGTGCTTCTTGCTCTAAAGCAGAGTATGATCAATGGATGAGAACTCTGCTATGTATTCTACTTTCGAAATGGAGTTAAATCCCAGGCTCTGTGTCTTCCTACAAGCACTACTTCTTTGCAGGTAAGGGCAGTCACTTTTCAGCTCAAACGAACTACATCGATCACGAAGCTCACTCGTTTATCCTCTTAAATGACAATCGTTGGATGTTAGAGGACCTGTGCTTGTATCAATTTCAGAAGCTGAGTTGGACTAGATATGGTCCAATTGTGTAGGAAACACAGTTCTTTTGTTCTCAGCACACTCTCTTTTCCTGCTGTCTTAGAGATTCTAGAAAGCAAGAGCGTGCTTCTTGCTCTAAAGCAGAGTATGATCAATGGATGAGAACTCTGCTGTGTATTCTACTTTCGAAATGGAGTTAAATCCCAGGCTCTGAGTCTTCCTACAAGCAAGACTTCGTTTCAGGTAAGGGCGGTTACTTTACAGCTCAAATGAACTATATCATACATGAAGCTCACACGTTCTCGGTCATAATTGAAAAGCATTGGGTGTTACAGTACCTGTGCTTTGTGTCTGTTTCAGAAGAAGAGTTGAACTAGATATGGTCCGTATGTGTAGGAAACACAGTTCTTTTGTTCTGAGCACAATCATGTTTCCTGCTGTATTGGAGACTCTAGAAAGCAAGAATGTGCTTCTTGTTCTATAGCAGAGTGTGATTAATGGATGAGAACTGTGCTGTCTGTTTTCTTTCAGAAATCTAGTTAAATCCAAGCCTCTGTGTTTTCCTACAAGCAAGACTTCATTTCAGGTAAGGGCAGTCACTTTTCAGCTCAAACGAACTACATCGGTCACGAAGCTCACAGGTTTCTCAGCTTAACAGACAAGCATTGGATATTAGAGGACCAGTGCCTTGTATCAGTTTCAGAATCAGAGTTGGACTAGATATGGTCCATATATGGAGGAAACAGCGCACTATTGTTCTCAGGACACTCACGTTTCCTGCTGTCTTAGTGACTCTAGAAAGCAAGAGCGTGCTTCTTGCTCTAAAGCAGAGTGTGATCAATGGATGAGAACTCTGCTGTGTGTTTCACTTCAGAAATGGCGTTAAATCCCAGGCTCTGAGTCTTCCTACAAACAAGAATTCGTTTCATGTAAGGGCAGTTACTTTACAGCTCAAAAAACTACATCGTTCACGAAGCTCACACGTTTCTCATCAAAACTGACAAGCATTGGATGTTAGAGGACCTCTGGTTTGTTTCAGTTTCAGAAGCAGAGTTGAACTAGATATGGTCTGTATGTGTAGGAAACACCGTTCTTTTGTTCTGAGCACACTCAAGTTTCCTGCTGTATTAGAGACTCTAGAAAGCAAGAAGGTTCTTCTTGCTCTAAAGCAGAGTGTGATCCATGGATGAGAACTGTGCTGTGTGTTTCCCCTCAGAAGTGGAATTAAATCCCAGGCTCTGTGTCTTCCTACAGCAAGACTTCGTTTCAGGTAAGGGCAGGAACTTTACAGCTCAAACGAACTACATAGGTCACGAAGCTCACACGTTTCTAAGCTTAACTGACAAGCTTTGGATTTTAGAGGACCAGTGCTTTGTATCAGTTTCAGAATCAGAGTTGGACTAGATATGGTTCGTATGTGTAGGAAACACTGTTCTTTTGTTCTGAGCACACTCAAGTTTCCTGCTGTATTAGAGACTCTAGAAAGCAAGAGCGTTCACTTGCTCTAAAGCAGAGTGTGTTCCATGGATGAGAACTATGCTGTGTGTTTCCCTTCAGAAATGGAGTTAAATCCCAGGCTCTGTGTCTTCCTACAAGCACTACTTCGTTGCAGGTAAGGGCAGTCACTTTTCAGCTCAAACGAACTACATCGATCACAAAGCTCACTCGTTTCTCCTCTTAAATGACAAGCGTTGGATGTTAGAGGACCTGTGCTTGTATCAATTTCAGAAGCTGAGTTGGACTAGATATGGTCCATATGTGTAGGAAACACTGTTCTTTTGTTGTCACCACACTCTCTTTTCCTGCTGTCTTAGAGATTCTAGAAAGCAAGAGCGTGCTTCTTGCTCTAAAGCAGAGTATGATCAATGGATGAGAAATCTGCTGTGTATTCTACTTTCGAAAAGGAGTTAAATCCCAGGCTCTGAGTCTTCCTACAAGCAAGACTTCGTTTCAGGTAAGGGCGGTTACTTTACAGCTCAAACGAACTATAACATACATGAAGCTCACACGGTTCTCGGTCATAATTGAAAAGCATTGGGTGTTACAGTACCTGTGCTTTGTGTCTGTTTCAGAAGAAGAGTCGAACTAGATATGGTCCGTATGTGTAGGAAACACAGTTCTTTTGTTCTGAGCAAAATCATGTTTCCTGCTGTATTAGAGACTCTAGAAAGGAAGAACGTGCTTCTTGCTCTATAGCAGAGTGTGATCAACGGATGAGAACTCTGCTGTGTGTTTCACTTCAGAAATGGCGTTAAATCCCAGGCTCTGAGTCTTCCTACAAGCAAGACTTCATTTCAGGTAAGGGCAGTTACTTTACAGCTCAAAAAACTACATCGTTCACGAAGCTCACACGTTTCTCATCAAAACTGACAAGCATTGGATGTTAGAGGACCTCTGGTTTGTTTCAGTTTCAGAAGCAGAGTTGAACTAGATATGGTCGGTATGTGTAGGAAACACCGTTCTTTTGTTCTGAGCACACTCAAGTTTCCTGCTGTATTAGAGACTCTAGAAAGCAAGAAGGTTCTTCTTGCTCTAAAGCAGAGTGTGATCCATGGATGAGAACTGTGCTGTGTGTTTCCCCTCAGAAGTGGAATTAAATCCCAGGCTCTGTGTCTTCCTACAGCAAGACTTCGTTTCAGGTAAGGGCAGGAACTTTACAGCTCAAACGAACTACATAGGTCACGAAGCTCACACGTTTCTAAGCTTAACTGACAAGCTTTGGATCTTAGAGGACCAGTGCTTTGTATCAGTTTCAGAATCAGAGTTGGACTAGATATGGTTCGTATGTTTAGGAAACACTGTTCTTTTGTTTTGAGCACACTCAAGTTTCTTGCTGTATTAGAGACTCTAGAAAGCAAGAGCGTTCACTTGCTCTAAAGCAGAGTGTGATCCATGGATGAGAACTATGCTGTGTGTTTCCCTTCAGAAATGGAGTTAAATCCCAGGCTCTGTGTCTTCCTACAAGCACTACTTCGTTGCAGGTAAGGGCACTCACTTTTCAGCTCAAACGAACTACATCGATCACGAAGCTCACTCGTTTATCCTCATAAATGACAAGCGTTGGATGTTAGAGGACCTGTGCTTGTATCAATTTCAGAAGCTGAGTTGGACTAGATATGGTCCATATGTGTAGGAAACACTGTTCTTTTGTTCTCAGCACACTCTCTTTTCCTGCTGTCTTAGAGATTCTAGAAAGCAAGAGCGTGCTTCTTGCTTTAAAGCAGAGTATGATCAATGGATGAGAACTCTGCTGTGTATTCTACTTTCGAAAAGGAGTTAAATCCCAGGCTCTGAGTCTTCCTACAAGCAAGACTTTGTTTCAGGTAAGGGTGGTTACTTTACAGCTCAAACGAACTATATCATACATGAAGCTCACACGTTTCTCGGTCATAATTGAAAAGCATTGGGTGTTACAGTACCTGTGCTTTGTGTCTGTTTCAGAAGAGGAGTCGAACTAGATATGGTCCGTATGGGTAGGAATCACAGTTCTTTTGTTCTGAGCAAAATCATGTTTCCTGCTGTATTAGAGACTCTAGAAAGGAAGAACGTGCTTCTTGCTCTATAGCAGAGTGTGACTCATGAATGAGAACTGTGCTGTCTGTTTTCTTTCAGAAATCGTGTTAAATCCCAGGCTCTGTGTTTTCCTACAAGCAAGACTTCATTTCAGATAAGGGCAGGCAATTTTCAGCTCAAACGAACTACATCGTTCACGAAGCTCACACGTTTCTCATCAAAACTGTCAAGCATTGGATGTTAGAGGACCTCTGGTTTGTTTCAGTTTCAGAAGCAGAGTTCAACTAGATATGGTCGGTATGTGTAGGAAACACCGTTCTTTTGTTCTGAGCACACTCAAGTTTCCTGCTGTATTAGAGATTCTAGAAAGCAAGAAGGTTCTTCTTGCTCTAAAGCAGACTGTGATCCATGGATGAGAACTGTGCTGTGTGTTTCCCCTCAGAAGTGGAATTAAATCCCAGGCTATGTGTCTTCCTACAGCAAGACTTCGTTTCAGGTAAGGGCAGGAACTTTACAGCTCAAACGAACTACATAGGTCACGAAGCTCACACGTTTCTAAGCTTAACTGACAAGCTTTGGATCTTAGAGGACCAGTGTTTTGTATCAGTTTCAGAATCAGAGTTGGACTAGATATGGATCTTATGTGTAGGAAACCCTGTTCTTTTGTTTTGAGCACACTCAAGTTTCCTGCTGTATTAGAGACTCTAGAAAGCAAGAGCGTTCACTTGCTCTAAAGCAGAGTGTGATCCATGGATGAGAACTATGCTGTGTGTTTCCCTTCAGAAATGGAGTTAAATCCCAGGCTCTGTGTCTTCCTACAAGCACTACTTCGTTGCAGGTAAGGGCAGTCACTTTTCAGCTCAAACGAACTACATCGATCACAAAGCTCACTCGTTTCTCCTCTTAAATGACAAGCGTTGGATGTTAGAGGACCTGTGCTTGTATCAATTTCAGAAGCTGAGTTGGACTAGATATGGTCCATATGTGTAGGAAACACTGTTCTTTTGTTGTCACCACACTCTCTTTTCCTGCTGTCTTAGAGATTCTAGAAAGCAAGAGCGTGCTTCTTGCTCTAAAGCAGAGTATGATCAATGGATGAGAAATCTGCTGTGTATTCTACTTTCGAAAAGGAGTTAAATCCCAGGCTCTGAGTCTTCCTACAAGCAAGACTTCGTTTCAGGTAAGGGCGGTTACTTTACAGCTCAAACGAACTATAACATACATGAAGCTCACACGGTTCTCGGTCATAATTGAAAAGCATTGGGTGTTACAGTACCTGTGCTTTGTGTCTGTTTCAGAAGAAGAGTCGAACTAGATATGGTCCGTATGTGTAGGAAACACAGTTCTTTTGTTCTGAGCAAAATCATGTTTCCTGCTGTATTAGAGACTCTAGAAAGGAAGAACGTGCTTCTTGCTCTATAGCAGAGTGTGATCAACGGATGAGAACTCTGCTGTGTGTTTCACTTCAGAAATGGCGTTAAATCCCAGGCTCTGAGTCTTCCTACAAGCAAGACTTCATTTCAGGTAAGGGCAGTTACTTTACAGCTCAAAAAACTACATCGTTCACGAAGCTCACACGTTTCTCATCAAAACTGACAAGCATTGGATGTTAGAGGACCTCTGGTTTGTTTCAGTTTCAGAAGCAGAGTTGAACTAGATATGGTCGGTATGTGTAGGAAACACCGTTCTTTTGTTCTGAGCACACTCAAGTTTCCTGCTGTATTAGAGACTCTAGAAAGCAAGAAGGTTCTTCTTGCTCTAAAGCAGAGTGTGATCCATGGATGAGAACTGTGCTGTGTGTTTCCCCTCAGAAGTGGAATTAAATCCCAGGCTCTGTGTCTTCCTACAGCAAGACTTCGTTTCAGGTAAGGGCAGGAACTTTACAGCTCAAACGAACTACATAGGTCACGAAGCTCACACGTTTCTAAGCTTAACTGACAAGCTTTGGATCTTAGAGGACCAGTGCTTTGTATCAGTTTCAGAATCAGAGTTGGACTAGATATGGTTCGTATGTTTAGGAAACACTGTTCTTTTGTTTTGAGCACACTCAAGTTTCTTGCTGTATTAGAGACTCTAGAAAGCAAGAGCGTTCACTTGCTCTAAAGCAGAGTGTGATCCATGGATGAGAACTATGCTGTGTGTTTCCCTTCAGAAATGGAGTTAAATCCCAGGCTCTGTGTCTTCCTACAAGCACTACTTCGTTGCAGGTAAGGGCACTCACTTTTCAGCTCAAACGAACTACATCGATCACGAAGCTCACTCGTTTATCCTCATAAATGACAAGCGTTGGATGTTAGAGGACCTGTGCTTGTATCAATTTCAGAAGCTGAGTTGGACTAGATATGGTCCATATGTGTAGGAAACACTGTTCTTTTGTTCTCAGCACACTCTCTTTTCCTGCTGTCTTAGAGATTCTAGAAAGCAAGAGCGTGCTTCTTGCTTTAAAGCAGAGTATGATCAATGGATGAGAACTCTGCTGTGTATTCTACTTTCGAAAAGGAGTTAAATCCCAGGCTCTGAGTCTTCCTACAAGCAAGACTTTGTTTCAGGTAAGGGTGGTTACTTTACAGCTCAAACGAACTATATCATACATGAAGCTCACACGTTTCTCGGTCATAATTGAAAAGCATTGGGTGTTACAGTACCTGTGCTTTGTGTCTGTTTCAGAAGAGGAGTCGAACTAGATATGGTCCGTATGGGTAGGAATCACAGTTCTTTTGTTCTGAGCAAAATCATGTTTCCTGCTGTATTAGAGACTCTAGAAAGGAAGAACGTGCTTCTTGCTCTATAGCAGAGTGTGACTCATGAATGAGAACTGTGCTGTCTGTTTTCTTTCAGAAATCGTGTTAAATCCCAGGCTCTGTGTTTTCCTACAAGCAAGACTTCATTTCAGATAAGGGCAGGCAATTTTCAGCTCAAACGAACTACATCGTTCACGAAGCTCACACGTTTCTCATCAAAACTGTCAAGCATTGGATGTTAGAGGACCTCTGGTTTGTTTCAGTTTCAGAAGCAGAGTTCAACTAGATATGGTCGGTATGTGTAGGAAACACCGTTCTTTTGTTCTGAGCACACTCAAGTTTCCTGCTGTATTAGAGATTCTAGAAAGCAAGAAGGTTCTTCTTGCTCTAAAGCAGACTGTGATCCATGGATGAGAACTGTGCTGTGTGTTTCCCCTCAGAAGTGGAATTAAATCCCAGGCTATGTGTCTTCCTACAGCAAGACTTCGTTTCAGGTAAGGGCAGGAACTTTACAGCTCAAACGAACTACATAGGTCACGAAGCTCACACGTTTCTAAGCTTAACTGACAAGCTTTGGATCTTAGAGGACCAGTGTTTTGTATCAGTTTCAGAATCAGAGTTGGACTAGATATGGATCTTATGTGTAGGAAACCCTGTTCTTTTGTTTTGAGCACACTCAAGTTTCCTGCTGTATTAGAGACTCTAGAAAGCAAGAGCGTTCACTTGCTCTAAAGCAGAGTGTGATCCATGGATGAGAACTATGCTGTGTGTTTCCCTTCAGAAATGGAGTTAAATCCCAGGCTCTGTGTCTTCCTACAAGCACTACTTCTTTGCAGGTAAGGGCAGTCACTTTTCAGCTCAAACGAACTACATCGATCAAGAAGCTCACTCGTTTCTCCTCTTAAATGACAAGAATTGGATGGTAGAGGACCTGTGCTTGTATCAATTTCAGAAGCAGAGTTGGACTAGATATGGTCCATATGTGTAGGAAACACTGTTCTTTTGTTGTCAGCACACTCTCTTTTCCTGCTGTCTTAGAGATTCTAGAAAGCAAGAGCGTGCTTCTTGCTCTAAAGCAGAGTATGATCAATGGATGAGAAATCTGCTGTGTATTCTACTTTCGAAAAGGAGTTAAATCCCAGGCTCTGAGTCTTCCTACAAGCAAGACTTCGTTTCAGGTAAGGGCGGTTACTTTACAGCTCAAACGAACTATAACATACATGAAGCTCACACGGTTCTCGGTCATAATTGAAAAGCATTGGGTGTTACAGTACCTGTGCTTTGTGTCTGTTTCAGAAGAAGAGTCGAACTAGATATGGTCCGTATGTGTAGGAAACACAGTTCTTTTGTTCTGAGCAAAATCATGTTTCCTGCTGTATTAGAGACTCTAGAAAGGAAGAACGTGCTTCTTGCTCTATAGCAGAGTGTGATCAACGGATGAGAACTCTGCTCTGTGTTTCACTTCAGAAATGGCGTTAAATCCCAGGCTCTGAGTCTTCCTACAAGCAAGACTTCATTTCAGGTAAGGGCAGTTACTTTACAGCTCAAAAAACTACATCGTTCACGAAGCTCACACGTTTCTCATCAAAACTGACAAGCATTGGATGTTAGAGGACCTCTGGTTTGTTTCAGTTTCAGAAGCAGAGTTGAACTAGATATGATCGGTATGTGTAGGAAACACCGTTCTTTTGTTCTGAGCACACTCAAGTTTCCTGCTGTATTAGAGACTCTAGAAAGCAAGAAGGTTCTTCTTGCTCTAAAGCAGAGTGTGATCCATGGATGAGAACTGTGCTGTGTGTTTCCCCTCAGAAGTGGAATTAAATCCCAGGCTCTGTGTCTTCCTACAGCAAGACTTCGTTTCAGGTAAGGGCAGGAACTTTACAGCTCAAACGAACTACATAGGTCACGAAGCTCACACGTTTCTAAGCTTAACTGACAAGCTTTGGATCTTAGAGGACCAGTGCTTTGTATCAGTTTCAGAATCAGAGTTGGACTAGATATGGTTCGTATGTTTAGGAAACGCTTTTCTTTTGTTTTGAGCACACTCAAGTTTCTTGCTGTATTAGAGACTCTAGAAAGCAAGAGCGTTCACTTGCTCTAAAGCAGAGTGTGATCCATGGATGAGAACTATGCTGTGTGTTTCCCTTCAGAAATGGAGTTAAATCCCAGGCTCTGTGTCTTCCTACAAGCACTACTTCGTTGCAGTTAAGGGCACTCACTTTTCAGCTCAAACGAACTACATCGATCACGAAGCTCACTCGTTTATCCTCATAAATGACAAGCGTTGTATGTTAGAGGACCTGTGCTTGTATCAATTTCAGAAGCTGAGTTGGACTAGATATGGTCCATATGTGTAGGAAACACAGTTCTTTTGTTCTCAGCACACTCTCTTTTCCTGCTGTCTTAGAGATTCTAGAAAGCAAGAGCGTGCTTCTTGCTTTAAAGCGGAGTATGATCAATGGATGAGAACTCTGCTGTGTATTCTACTTTCGAAAAGGAGTTAAATCCCAGGCTCTGAGTCTTCCTACAAGCAAGACTTCGTTTCAGGTAAGGGTGGTTACTTTACAGCTCAAACGAACTATATCATACATGAAGCTCACACGTTTCTCGGTCATAATTGAAAAGCATTGGGTGTTACAGTACCTGTGCTTTGTGTCTGTTTCAGAAGAGGAGTCGAACTAGATATGGTCCGTATGGGTAGGAATCACAGTTCTTTTGTTCTGAGCAAAATCATGTTTCCTGCTGTATTAGAGACTCTAGAAAGGAAGAACGTGCTTCTTGCTCTATAGCAGAGTGTGACTCATGAATGAGAACTGTGCTGTCTGTTTTCTTTCAGAAATCGTGTTAAATCCCAGGCTCTGTGTTTTCCTACAAGCAAGACTTCATTTCAGATAAGGGCAGGCAATTTTCAGCTCAAACGAACTACATCGTTCACGAAGCTCACACGTTTCTCATCAAAACTGTCAAGCATTGGATGTTAGAGGACCTCTGGTTTGTTTCAGTTTCAGAAGCAGAGTTCAACTAGATATGGTCGGTATGTGTAGGAAACACCGTTCTTTTGTTCTGAGCACACTCAAGTTTCCTGCTGTATTAGAGATTCTAGAAAGCAAGAAGGTTCTTCTTGCTCTAAAGCAGACTGTGATCCATGGATGAGAACTGTGCTGTGTGTTTCCCCTCAGAAATGGAATTAAATCCCAGGCTCTGTGTCTTCCTAAAGCAAGACTTCGTTTCAGGTAAGGGCAGGAACTTTACAGCTCAAACGAACTACATAGGTCACGAAGCTCAGACGTTTCTAAGCTTAACTGACAAGCTTTGGATCTTAGAGGACCAGTGTTTTGTATCAGTTTCAGAATCAGAGTTGGACTAGATATGGATCTTATGTGTAGGAAACCCTGTTCTTTTGTTTTGAGCACACTCAAGTTTCTTACTGTATTAGAGAATCTAGAAAGCAAGAGCGTTCACTTGCTCTAAAGCAGAGTGTGATCCATGGATGAGAACTATGCTGTGTGTTTCCCTTCAGAAATGGAGTTAAATCCCAGGCTCTGTGTCTTACTACAAGCAAGACTTTATTCAGGTAAGGGCAGTTACTTTACAGCTCAAAAAAACTACATCGTTCACGAAGCTCACACGTTTCTCATCAAAACTGACAAGCATTGGATGTTAGAGGACCTCTGGTTTGTTTCAGTTTCAGAAGCAGAGTTGAACTAGATATGGTCTGTATGTGTAGGAAACACCGTTCATTTGTTCTGAGCACACTCAAGTTTCCTGCTGTATTAGAGACTCTAGAAAGCAAGAAGGTTCTTCTTGCTCTAAAGCAGAGTGTGATCCATGGATGAGAACTGTGCTGTGTGTTTCCCCTCAGAAGTGGAATTAAACCCAGGCTCTGTTTCTTCCTACAGCAAGACTTCGTTTCAGGTAAGGGCAGGAACTTTACAGCTCAAACGAACTACATAGGTCACGAAGCTCACACGTTTCTAAGCTTAACTGACAAGCTTTGGATCTTAGAGGACCAGTGCTTTGTATCAGTTTCAGAATCAGAGTTGGACTAGATATGGTTCGTATGTGTAGGAAACACTGTTCTTTTGTTCTTAGCACACTCAGGATTCCTGCTATATTAGAGACTCTAGAAACCAAGAAGGTTCTTCGTGCTCTAAAGCAGAGTGTGATCCATGGATGAGAACTGTGCTGTGTGTTTCCCCTCAGAAATGGAATTAAATCCCGGGCTCTGTGTCTTCCTACAAGCAAGACTTTGTTTCAGGTAAGGGCAGTCACTTTTCAGCTCAAACGAACTACATCGTTCACGAATCTCACACGTTTCTAAGCTTAACTGACAAGCTTTGGATGTTAGAGGACCAGTGCCTTGTATCAGTTTCAGAATCAGAGTTGGACTAGATATGGTCCATATATGGAGGAAACAGCGCACTATTGTTCTCAGGACACTCACGTTTCCTGCTGTCTTAGTGACTCTAGAAAGCAAGAGCGTGCTTCTTGCTCTAAAGCAGAGTGTGATCAACGGATGAGAACTCTGCTGTGTGTTTCACTTCAGAAATGGCGTTAAATCCCAGGCTCTGAGTCTTCCTACAAGCAAGACTTCATTTCAGGTAAGGGCAGTTACTTTACAGCTCCAAAAAACTACATCGTTCACGAAGCTCACACGTTTCTCATCAAAACTGACAAGCATTGGATGTTAGAGGACCTCTGGTTTGTTTCAGTTTCAGAAGCAGAGTTGAACTAGATATGGTCGGTATGTGTAGGAAACACCGTTCTTTTGTTCTGAGCACACTCAAGTTTCCTGCTGTATTAGAGACTCTAGAAAGCAAGAAGGTTCTTCTTGCTCTAAAGCAGAGTGTGATCCATGGATGAGAACTGTGCTGTGTGTTTCCCCTCAGAAGTGGAATTAAACCCAGGCTCTGTGTCTTCCTACAGCAAGACTTCGTTTCAGGTAAGGGCAGGAACTTTACAGCTAAAACGAACTACATAGGTCACGAAGCTCACACGTTTCTAAGCTTAACTGACAAGCTTTGGATCTTAGAGGACCAGTGCTTTGTATCAGTTTCAGAATCAGAGTTGGACTAGATATGGTTCGTATGTGTAGGAAACACTGTTCTTTTGTTCTGAGCACACTCAGGATTCCTGCTATATTAGAGACTCTAGAAAGCAAGAAGGTTCTTCGTGCTCTAAAGCAGAGTGTGATCCATGGATGAGAACTGTGCTGTGTGTTTCCCCTCAGAAATGGAATTAAATCCCGCGCTCTGTGTCTTCCTACAAGCAAGACTTTGTTTCAGGTAAGGGCAGTCACTTTTCAGCTCAAACGAACTACATCGTTCACGAAGCTCACACGTTTCTCATCAAAACTGACAAGCATTGGATGTTAGAGGACCTGTGCTTGTATCAATTTCAGAAGCTGAGTTGGACTAGATATGGTCCGTATGTGTAGGAAACACAGTTCTTTTGTTCACAGCACACTCTCTTTTCCTGCTGTCTTAGATATTCTAGAAAGCAAGAGCGTGCTTCTTGCTCTAAAGCAGAGTATGATCAATGGATGAGAACTCTGCTGTGTATTCTACTTTTGAAAAGGAGTTAAATCCCAGGCTCTGAGTCTTCCTACAAGAAAGACTTCGTTTCAGGTAAGGGCGGTTACTTTACAGCTCAAATGAACTATATTATACATGAAGCTCACACGTTCTCGGTCATAATTGAAAAGCATTGGGTGTCACAGTACCTGTGCTTTGTGTCTGTTTCAGAAGAAGAGTCGAACTAGATATGGTCCGTATGTGTAGGAAACACAGTTCTTTTGTTCTGAGCACAATCATGTTTCCTGCTGTATTGGAGACTCTAGATAGCAAGAATGTGCTTCTAGCTCTATAGCAGAGTGTGATTAATGGATGAGAACTGTGCTGTCTGTTTTCTTTCAGAAATCTAGTTAAATCCCAGGCTCTGTGTTTTCCTAAAAGCAAGACTTCATTTCAGGTAAGGGCAGTCACTTTTCAGCTCAAACGAACTACATCGGTCACGAAGCTCACAGGTTTCTCAGCTTAACTGACAAGCATTGGATGTTAGAGGACCAGTGCCTTGTATCAGTTTCAGAATCAGAGTTGGACTAGATATGGTCCGTATATGGAGGAAACAGCGCACTATTGTTCTCAGGACACTCACGTTTCCTGCTGTCTTAGTGACTCTAGAAAGCAAGAGCGTGCTTCTTGCTCTAAAGCAGAGTGTGATCAACGGATGAGAACTCTGCTGTGTGTTTCACTTCAGAAATGGCGTTAAATCCCAGGCTCTGAGTCTTCCTACAAGCAAGACTTCATTTCAGGTAAGGGCAGTTACTTTACAGCTCCAAAAAACTACATCGTTCACGAAGTTCACACGTTTCTCATCAAAACTGACAAGCATTGGATGTTAGAGGACCTCTGGTTTGTTTCAGTTTCAGAAGCAGAGTTGAACTAGATATGGTCGGTATGTGTAGGAAACACCGTTCTTTTGTTCTGAGCACACTCAAGTTTCCTGCTGTATTAGAGACACTAGAAAGCAAGAAGGTTCTTCTTGCTCTAAAGCAGAGTGTGATCCATGGATGAGAACTGTGCTGTGTGTTTCCCCTCAGAAGTGGAATTAAACCCAGGCTCTGTGTCTTCCTACAGCAAGACTTCGTTTCAGGTAAGGGCAGGAACTTTACAGCTCAAACGAACTACATAGGTCACGAAGCTCACACGTTTCTAAGCTTAACTGACAAGCTTTGGATCTTAGAGGACCAGTGCTTTGTATCAGTTTCAGAAGCAGAGTTGGACTAGATATGGTTCATATGTGTAGGAAACACTGTTCTTTTGTTCTGAGCACACTCAGGATTCCTGCTATAATAGAGACTCTAGAAAGCAAGAAGGTTCTTCGTGCTCTAAAGCAGAGTGTGATCCATGGATGAGAACTGTGCTGTGTGTTTCCCCTCAGAAATGGAATTAAATCCCAGGCTCTGTGTCTTCCTACAAGCACTACTTCGTTGCAGGTAAGGGCAGTCACTTTTCAGCTCAAACGAACTACATCAATCACGAAGCTCACTCGTTTCTCCTCTTAAATGACAAGCGTTGGATGTTAGAGGACCTGTGCATGTATCAATTTCAGAAGCTGAGTTGGACTAGATATGGTCCATATGTGTAGGAAACACAGTTCTTTTGTTCTCAGCACACTCTCTTTTCCTGCTGACTTAGAGATTCTAGAAAGCAAGAGCGTGCTTCTTGCTCTAAAGCAGAGTATGATCAATGGATGAGAACTCTGCTGTGTATTCTACTTTCGAAATGGAGTTAAATCCCAGCCTCTGTGGCTTCCTACAAGAAAGACTTCGTTTCAGGTAAGAGCGGTTACTTTACAGCTCAAACGATCTATATCATACATGAAGCGCACACGTTTCTCGGTCATAATTGAAAAGCATTGGGTGTTACAGTACCTGTGCTTTGTGTCTGTTTCAGAAGAAGAGTCGAACTAGACATGGTCCATATGTGTAGGAAACACAGTTCTTTTGTTCTGAGCAAAATCATGTTTCCTGCTGTATTAGAGACTCTAGAAAGGAAGAACGTGCTTCTTGCTCTATAGCAGAGTGTGACTCATGAATGAGAACTGTGCTTTCTGTTTTCTTTCAGAAATCGAGTTAAATCCCAGGCTCTCTGTTTTCCTACAATCAAGAATTCATTTCCGGTAATAGCAGTCACTTTTCAGCTCAAACAAAATACATCGGTCACGAAGCTCACACTTTTCTCATCTAAAATGACAAGCATTGGATGTTAGAGGACCTCTGGTTTGTTTCAGTTTCAGAAGCAGAGTTGAACTAGATATGGTCTGTATGTGTAGGAAACACCGTTCTTTTGTTCTGAGCACACTCAGGATTCCTGCTATATTAGAGACTCTAGAAAGCAAGAAGGTTCTTCGTGCTCTAAAGCAGAGTGTGATCCATGGATGAGAACTGTGCTGTGTGTTTCCCCTCAGAAATGGAATTAAATCCCGGGCTCTGTGTCTTCCTACAAGCAAGACTTTGTTTCAGGTAAGGGCAGTCACTTTTCAGCTCAAACGAACTACATCGTTCACGAATCTCACACGTTTCTAAGCTTAACTGACAAGCTTTGGATGTTAGAGGACCAGTGCTTTGTATGAGTTTCAGAAGCAGAGTTGGACTAGATATGGTCCGTATGTGTAGGAAACACCGTTCTTTTGTTCTCAGCACACTCACGTTTCCTGCTTCTTGGAGACTCTAGAAACCTATAGCGTGCTTCTTGCTCTAAAGCAGAGTGTGATCAATGGATGAGAACTCTCCTGTGTGTTTCACTTCAGAAATGGAGTTCAATACCAGGCTCTGAATCTTCCTACAAGCAAGACTTCCTTTCAGGTAAGGGCAGGAACTTACAGCTCAAACGAACTACATAGGTCACGAAGCTCACTCGTTTCTCCTCTTAAATGACAAGCATTGGATGTTAGAGGACCTGTGCTTGTATCAATATCAGAAGCAGAGTTGGACTAGATATGGTCCATATGTGTAGGAAACACTGTTCTTTTGTTCTGAGCACACTCAAGTTTCCTGCTGTATTAGAGACTCTAGAAAGCACCAGCGTTCACTTGCTCTAAAGCAGAGTGTGATCCATGGATGAGAACTATGCTGTGTGTTTCCCTTCCGAAATAGAGTTAAATCCCAGGCTCTGTTCTTCCTACAAGCACTACTTCGTTGCAGGTAAGGGCAGTCACTTTTCAGCTCAAACGAACTACATCGATCACGAAGCTCACTCGTTTCTCCTCTTAAATGACAAGCATTGGATGTTAGAGGACCTGTGCTTGTATCAATTTCAGAAGCAGAGTTGGCCTAGATATGGTCCATATGTGTAGGAAACACAGGTCTTTTGTTTCAGCACACTCTCTTTTCCTGCTGTCTTAGAGATTCTAGAAAGCAAGAGCGTGCTTCTTGCTCTAAAGCAGAGTATGATCAATGGATGAGAACCCTGCAGTATATTCTACTTTCGAAATGGAGTTAAATCCCAGGCTCTGAGTCTTCCTACAAGCTAGCCTTCGTTTCAGGTAAAGCAGTTACTTTATAGCTTAAATGAACTATATCATACATGAGGCTCCACGTTTCTCGGTCATAATTGAAAGCATTGGGTGTTACAGTACCTGTGCTTTGTGTCTGTTTCAGGAGAAGAGTTGAACTAGATATGGTCCGTATGTGTAGGAAACACAGTTCTTTTGTTCTGAGCACAATCATGTTTCCTGCTGTATTAGAGACTTTAGAAAGGAAGAATGTGCTTCTTGCTCTATAGCACAGTGTGATTCATGGATGAGAACTGTGCTGTCTGTTTTCTTTCAGAAATCGAGTTAAATCCCAGGCTCTGGTTTTCCTACAAGCAAGACTTCCTTTCAGGTAAGGGCAGTCACTTTTCAGCTCAAACGAACTACACTGTTCACAAAGCTCACACGTTTCTCAGCTTAACTGACAAGCTTTGGATGTTAGAGGACCAGTGCTTTGTATCAGTTTCAGAAGCAGAGTTGGACTAGATATGGTCCGTATGTGTAGGAAACACTGTTCTTTTGTTCTGAGCACACTCAAGTTTCCTGCTGTATTAGAGACTCTAGAAAGCAACAGCATTCACTTGCTCTAAAGCAGAGTGTGATCCATGGATGAGAACTATGCTGTGTGTTTCCCTTCAGAAATGGAGTTAAACCACAGGATCTGTGTCTAACTACAAGCAAGACTTCGTTTCTGGTAAGGGCAGTCACTTTTCAGCTCAAACGAACTACATAGGTCACGAAGCTCACTCGTTTCTCCTCTTAAATGACAAGCATTGGATGTTAGAGGACCTGTGCTTGTATCAATTTCAGAAGCAGAGTTGGACTAGATATGGTCCATATGTGTAGGAAACACAGGTCTTTTGTTCTTAGCACACTCTCTTTTCCTGCTGTCTTAGAGATTCTAGAAAGCAAGAGCGTGCTTCTTGCGCTAAAGCAGAGTATGATCAATGGATGAGAACTCTGCTGTGTATTATACTTTAGAAATGGAGTTAAATCCCAGGCTATGAGTCTTCCTACAAGCAAGACTTCATTTCAGGTAAAGGCAGTTACTTTACAGCTTAAACGAACTATATTATACAGGAAGCTCACACGTTTCTCGGTCAAAATTGAAAAGCATTGGGTGTTACAGTACCTGTGCTTTGTGTCTGTTTCATGAGAAGTGTTGAACTAGATATGGTCCGTATGTGTAGGAAAAACAGTTCTTTTGTTCTGAGGACAATCATGTTTCCTGCTGTATTAGAGACTTTAGAAAGGAAGAATGTGCTTCTTGATCTATAGCACAGTGTGATTCAGGATGAGAACTGTGCTGTCTGTTTTCTTTCAGAAATCGAGTTAAATCCCAGGCTCTGTGTTTTCCTACAAGCATGACTTCATTTCAGGTAAGGGTAGTCACTTTTCAGCTCAAACGAACTACACTGTTCACAAAGCTCACACGTTTCTCAGCTTAACTGACAAGCTTTGGATGTTAGAGGACCAGTGCTTTGTATGAATTTCAGAAGCAGAGTTGGACTAGATATGGTCCGTATGTGTAGGAAACACCGTTCTTTTGTTCTCAGCACACTCACGTTTCCTTCTGTCTTGGAGACTCTAGAAACCTATAGCATGCTTCTTGCTCTAAAGCAGAGTGTGATCAATGGATGAGAACGCTCCTGTGTGTTTCACTTCAGAAATGGTGTTCAATACCAGGCTCTGAATCTTCCTACAAGCAAGACTTCCTTTCAGGTAAGGGCAGGAACTTACAGCTCAAACGAACTACATAGGTCACGAAGCTCACTCGTTTCTCCTCTTAAATGACAAGCATTGGATGTTAGAGGACCTGTGCTTGTATCAATTTCAGAAGCAGAGTTGGACTAGATATGGTCCATATGTGTAGGAAACACAGGTCTTTTGTTTCAGCACACTCTCTTTTCCTGCTGTCTTAGAGATTCTAGAAAGCAAGAGCGTGCTTCTTGCTCTAAAGCAGAGTATGATCAATGGATGAGAACGCTGCAGTATATTCTACTTTCGAAATGGAGTTAAATCCCAGGCTCTGTGTTTTCCTACAAGCAAGACTTCCTTTCAGGTAAGGGCAGTCACTTTTCAGCTCAAACGAACTACACTGTTCACAAAGCTCACACGTTTCTCAGCTTAACTGACAAGCTTTGGATGTTAGAGGACCAGTGCTTTGTATCAGTTTCAGAAGCAGAGTTGGACTAGATATGGTCCGTATGTGTAGGAAACACTGTTCTTTGTTCTGAGCACAATCAAGTTTCCTGCTGTATTAGAGACTCTAGAAAGCAACAGCGTTCACTTGCTCTAAAGCAGAGTGTGATCCATGGATGAGATCTATGCTGTGTGTTTCCCTTCAGAAATGGAGTTAAACCACAGGCTCTGTGTCTAACTACAAGCAAGACTTTGTTTCTGGTAAGGGCAGTCACTTTTCAGCTCAAACGAACTACATCGATCACGAAGCTCACTCGTTTCTCCTCTTAAATGACAATCATTGGATGTTAGAGGACCTGTGCGTGTATCAATTTCAGAAGCAGAGTTGGACTAGATATGGTCCATATGTGTAGGAAACACAGGTCTTTTGTTCTTAGCACACTCTCTTTTCCTGCTGTCTTAGAGATTCTAGAAAGCAAGAGCGTGCTTCTTGCGCTAAAGCAGAGTATGATCAATGGATGAGAACTCTGCTGTGTATTATACTTTAGAAATGGAGTTAAATCCCAGGCTATGAGTCTTCCTACAAGCAAGACTTCATTTCAGGTAAAGGCAGTTACTTTACAGCTTAAACGAACTATATCATACAGGAAGCTCACACGTTTCTCGGTCATAATTAAAAAGCATTGGGTGTTACAGTACCTGTGCTTTGTGTCTGTTTCAGGAGAAGAGTTGAACTAGATATGGTCCGTATGTGTAGGAAACACAGTTCTTTTGTTCTGAGCACAATCATGTTTCCTGCTGTATTAGAGACTTTAGAAAGGAAGAATGTGCTTCTTGCTCTATAGCACAGTGTGATTCAGGATGAGAACTGTGCTGTCTGTTTTCTTTCAGAAATCGAGTTAAATCCCAGGCTCTGTGTTTTCCTACAAGCAAGACTTCATTTCAGGTAAGGGTAGTCACTTTTCAGCTCAAACGAACTACACTGGTCACAAAGCTCACACGTTTCTCAGCTTAACTGACAAGCTTTGGATGTTAGAGGACCAGTGCTTTGTATCAGTTTCAGAAGCAGAGTTGGACTAGATATTGTCTGTATGTGTAGGAAACACCGTTCTTTTGTTCTCAGCACACTCACGTTTCCTGCTGTCTTAGAGACTCTAGAAAGCAAGACCGTGCTTCTTGCTCTAAAGCAGAGTGTATTGAATGGATGAGAACTCTGCTGTCTGTTTCACTTCAGATATGGAGTTTAATCCCAGGCTCTGAGTCTTCCTACAAGCAAGACTTCGTTTCAGTTAAGGGCAGTTACTTTACAGCTCAAACGAACTACATCGTTCACGAAGCTCACATGTTTCTCATCTAAAGTGACAAGCATTGGATGTTAGAGGACCTCTGGTTTGTTTAAGTTTCAGAATCAGAGTTGGTCTAGATATGGTCCCTATGTGTAGTAAACACTGTTCTTTTGTTCTGAGCACACTCAAGTTTCCTGCTGTATTAGAGACTCTAGAAAGCAACAGCGTTCACTTGCTCTAAAGCAGAGTGTGATCCATGGATGAGAACTATGCTGTGTGTTTCCCTTCAGAAATGGAGTTAAACCCCAGGATCTGTGTCTAACTACAAGCAAGACTTCGTTTCTTGTTAGGGCAGTCACTTTTCAGCTCAAACGTACTTCATCGATCACAAAGCTCACTCGTTTCTCCTCTTAAATGACAAGCATTGGATGTTAGAGGACCTGTGCTTGTATCAATTTCAGAAGCTGAGTTGGACTAGATATGGTCCATATGTGTAGGAAACACAGTTCTTTTGTTCTCAGAAAACTCTCTTTTCCTGCTGTCTTAGAGATTCTAGAAAGCAAGAGCGTGCTTCTTCTCTAAAGCAGAGTATGATCAATGGATGAGAACTCTGCTGTATATTCTACTTTAGAAATGGAGTTAAATCCCAGGCTCTGAGTCTTCCTACAAGCAAGACTTCGTTTCAGGTAAGGTCAGTTACTTTACAGCTCAAATGAACTACATCGTTCACGAAGCTCACACGGATCTCGGTCTTAATTGAAAAACATTGGATGTTAGAGGACCTCTGGTTTGTTTCAGTTTCAGAAGCAGAGTTGAACTAGATATGGTCTGTATGTGTAGGAAACACCATTCTTTTGTTCTGAGCACACTCAAGATTCCTGCTTTATTAGAGACTCTAGAAAGCAAGAAGGTTCTTCGTTCTCTAAAGCAGAGTGTGATCCATGGATGAGAACTGTGCTGTGTGTTTCCCCTCAGAAATGGAATTAAATCCCGGGCTCTGTGTCTTCCTACAAGCAAGACTTTGTTTCAGGTAAGGGCAGTCACTTTTCATCTCAAACGAACTACATCGTTCACGAATCTCACACGTTTCTAAACTTAACTGACAAGCTTTGGATGTTAGAGGATCAGTGCTTTGTATGAGTTTCAGAAGAAGAGTTGAACTAGATATGGTCCAACGGTGTAGGAAACACCGTTCTTTTGTTCTGAGCACACTCACGTTTCCTGCTGTCTTAGAGACTCTAGAAACCAAGAGCGTGCTTCTTGCTCTAAAGCACAGTGTGGTCAATGGATGCGAACTCTCCTGTGTGTTTCACTTCAGAAATGGAGTTAAATCCCAGGCTCTTAATCTTCATACAAACAAGACTTCCTTTCAAGTAAGGGCAGGAACTCTACAGCTCAAAAGAACTACATAGGTCACAAAGCTCACACGATTCTAAGCTTAACTGACAAGCTTTGGATGTTAGAGGACCAGTGCTTTGTATCAGTATCAGAATCAGAGTTGGACTAGATACGGTCCCTATGTGTAGGAAACACTGTTCTTTTGTTCTGAGCACACTGAAGTTTCCAGCTATATTAGAGACTCTAGAAAGCAATAGCGTTCACTTCCTCTAAAGCAGAGTATGATCCATGCATGGGAACTATGCTGTGTGTTTCCCTTCAGAAATGGAGTTAAATCCCAGGCTCTGTGTCTTCCTACAAGCACTACTTCGTTGTAGGTAAGGGCAGTCACTTTTCAGCTCAAACGAACTACATCGATCACGAAGCTCACTTGTTTCTCCTCTTAAATGACAAGCATTGGATGTTAGAGGATCTGTGCTTGTATCAATTTCAGAAGCAGAGTTGGACTAGATATGGTCCATATGAGTAGGAAACACAGTTCTTTTGTTCTCAGCTCACTCACTTTTCCTGCTGTCTTAGAGATTTCAGGAAGCAAGAGCTTGCTTCTTGCTCTAAAGCAGAGTATGATCAATGGATGAGAACTCTGCTGTGTATTCTACTTTAGAAATGGACTTAAATCCAAGGCTCTGAGTCTTCCTACAAGCAAGACTTCGTTTCACGTAAAGGCAGTTACTTTACAACTTAAAAGAACAATATCATACATGAAGCTCACACGTTTCTCGGTCATAATTGAAAAGCATTTGGTGTTACAGTACCTGTGCTTTGTGTCTGTTTCAGAAGAAGAGTTGAACTAGATATGGTCTGTATGTATAGGAAACACCGTTCTTTTGTTCTGAGCAAACTCAAGTTTCCTGCTGTATTAGAGAATCTAGATAGGAAGAGGGTTCTCCTTGCTCTAAAGCAGAGTGTGATCCATGGATGAGAACTATTCTTTGTATCCCTTCAGAAATCGAGTTAAATCCCAAGGTCTGTGTCTTCCTACATGCAAGACTTCGTTTCAGGTAAGGGCAGTCACTTTTCAGCTCAAACGAACTACATCGTTCCCGAATCTCACACGTTTCTCAGCTTAACTGACAAGCATTGGATGTTAGAGGACCAGTGATTTGTATCAGTTTCAGAATCAGAGTTGGACTAGATATGGTTCGTATGTGTAGGAAACACTGTTCTTTTGTTCTGAGCACACACATGTTTCCTGCTGTATTAGAGACTCCAGAAAGCAAGAGCGTTCACTTGCTCTAAAGCAGAGTGTGATCCATGGATGAGAACTATGCTGTGTGTTTCCCTTCAGAAATGGAGTTAAATCCCAGGCTCTGTGTCTTCCTACAAGCACTACTTCGTTGCAGGTAAGGGCAGTCTCTTTTCAGCTCAAACGAACTACATCGATCACGAAGCTCACTCGTTTCTCCTCTTAAATGACAAGCATTGGATGTTAGAGGACCTGTGCTTGTATCAATTTCAGAAGCAGAGTTGGACTAGATATGTTCCTTATGAGTAGGAAACACAGTTCTTTGTTCTCAGCTCACTCACTTTTCCTGCTGTCTTAGAGATTCTAGCAAGCAAGAGCATGCTTCTTGGTCTAAAGCAGAGTATGATCAATGGATGAGAACTCTGCAGTATATTCTACTTTAGAAATGGAGTTAAATCCCAGGCTCTGAGTCTTCCTACAAGCAAGACTTCTTTTCACGTAAAGGCAGTTACTTTACAGCTTAAAAGAACTATATCATACATGAAGCTCACACGTTTCTCGGTCATAATTGAAAAGCATTTGGTGTTACAGTACCTGTGCTTTGTGTCTGTTTCAGAAGAAGTGTTGAACTATATATGGTCTGTATGTGTAGGAAACACCAATCTTTTGTTCTGAGCAAACTCAAGTTTCCTGCTGTATTAGAGACTCTAATAGGAAGAGGGTTCTCCTTGCTCTAAAGCAGAGTGTGATCCATGGATGAGAACTATTCTTTGTTTCCCTTCAGAATTCGAGTTAAATCCCAGGCTCTGTGTCTTCCTACATGCAAGACTTCGTTTCAGGTAAGGGCAGTCACTTTTCAGCTCAAAAGAACTACATCGTTCCCGAATCTCACACGTTTCTCAGCTTAACTGACAAGCATTGGATGTTAGAGGACCAGTGATTTGTATCAGTTTCAGAAGCAGAGTTGGACTAGATATGGTCCATATGTGTAGGAAACACCTTTCTTTTGTTTTCAGCACACTCACGTTTCCTGCTGTCTTAGAGACTCTAGAAACCTAGAGCGTGCTTCTTGCTCTAAAGCAAAGTGTGATCAATCGATGAGAACTCTGCTGTGTGTTTCACTTCAGAAATGGAGTTAAATCCCAGGCTCTGAGTCTTCCTACAACAAGAATTTGTTTCAGGTAAGAGCTGTTACTTTATAGCTCAAAAAAACTACATCGTTCACGAAGCTCACACGTTTCTCATCAAAACTGAGAAGCATTGGATGTTAGAGGACCTCTGGTTTTTTTAGTTTCAGAAGCAGAGTAGAACTAGATATGGTCGGTATGTGTAGGAAACACCGTTCTTTTGTTCTGAGCACACTCAAGTTTCCTGCTGTATTAGAGACTCTAGAAAGCAAGAAGGTTCTTCTTGCTCTAAAGCAGAGTGTGATCCATGGATGAGAACTGTGCTGTGTGTTTCCCCTCAGTAATGGAATTAAATCCCAGGCTCTGTGTCTTCCTACAGCAAGACTTCGTTTCAGGTAAGGGCAGGAACTTTACAGCTCAAACGAACTACATAGGTCACGAAGCTCACACGTTTCTAAGCTTAACTGACAAGCTTTGGATCTTAGAGGACCAGTGCTTTGTATCAGTTTCAGAATCAGAGTTGGACTAGATATGGTTCGTATTTGTAGGAAACACTGTTGTTTTGTTCTCAGCACACTCATGTTTCCTGCTGTATTAGAGACTCTAGAAAGCAAGAGCGTTCACTTGGTCTAAAGCAGAGTGTGATCCATGGATGAGAACTATGCTGTGTGTTTCCCTTCAGAAATGGAGTTAAATCCCAGGCTCTGAGTCTTCCTACAAGCAAGACTTGGTTTCAGGTAAGGTCGGTTACTTTAGAGCTCAAACGAACTATATCATACATGAAGCTCACACGTGTCTCAGTCATAATTGAAAAGCATTGGGTGTTACAGTACCTGTGCTCTGTGTCTGTTTCAGAAGAAGAGCCGAACTAGATATGGTCCATATGTGTAGGAAACACAGTTCTTTTGTTCTGAGCACAATCATGTTTCCTGCTGTATTAGAGACTCTAGAAAGGAAGAATGTGCTTCTTGCTCTATAGCAGAGTGTGATTCATGGATGAGAAATGTGCTGTCTGTTTTCTTTCAGAAATCGAGTTAAATCCCAGGCTCTGTGTTTTCCTACAAGCAAGACTTCATTTCAGGTAAGGGCAGTCACTTTTCAGCTCAAACGAACTACATCGTTTATGAATCTCACACGTTTCTAAGCTTAACTGACAAGCTTTGGATGTTAGAGGACCAGTGCTTTGTATGAGTTTCAGAAGCAGAGTTGGACTAGGTATGGTCCGTATATGTAGGAAACACCGTTAGTTTGTTCTCAGCACACTCAAGTGTCCTGCTGTATAGAGGGTCTAGAAAGCAAGATTGTGCTTCTTGCTCTAAAGCAGAGAGTGATCAATGGATGAGAACTCTGCTGTGTGTTTCACTTCAGAAATGGAGTTAAATCCCAGGCTCTGAGTCTTCCTACAAGCAAGAATTCCTTTCAGGTAAGGGCAGTCACTTTTCAGCTCAAACGAACTACATCGATCATGAAGCTCACTCATTTCTCCTCTTAAATGACAAGCATTGGATGTTAGAGGACCTGTGATTGTATCAATTTCAGAAGCAGAGTTGGACTAGATATGGTCCATATGTGTAGGAAACACAGTTCTTTTGTTCTCAGCACACTCAAGTTTCCTGCTGTATTAGAGACTCTAGAAATCAAGAAGGTTCTCCTTGCTCTAAAGCAGAGTGTGATCCATGGATGAGAACTAAGCTGTGTGTTTCCCTTCAGAAATGGAGTTAAGCCCCAGGCTCTGTTTCTTCCTACAAGCAAGACTTCGTTTCTGGTAAGGGCAGTCACTTTTCAGCTCAAACGAACTCCATCTTTCACAAAGCTTACACGTTTCTCAGCTTAACTGACAAGCTTTGGATGTTAGAGGACTAGTGCTTTGTATCAGTTTCAGAAGCAGAGTTGGACTAGATATGGTCCGTATGTGTAGGAAACACCATTCTTTTGTTCTCAGCACACTCACGTTTCCTGCTGTCTTAGACACTCTAGAAAGCAAGAACGTGCTTCTTACTCTAAAGCAGAGTGTGATCCATGGATGAGAACTATGCTTTGTTTCCCTTCAGAAATCGAGTTAAATCCCAGCTTCTGAGTCTTCCTACATGCAAGACTTCGTTTCAGGTAAGGGAAGTCACTTTTCAGCTCAAACGAACTACATCGTTCACGAAGCTCACACGTTACTAAGCTTAACTGACAAGCATTGGATGTTAGAGGACCAGTGCTTTGTTTCAGTTTCAGAATCAGAGTTGGTCTAGATATGGTCCGTATGTGTAGGATACACTGTTTTTTGTTCTGAGCACACTCAAGTTTCCTGCTGTATTAGAGATTCTAGAAAGCAACAGTGTTCGCTTGCTCTAAAGCAGAGTGTGATCCATGGATGAGAACTATGCTGTGTGTTTCCCTTCAGAAATGGAGTTAAATCCCAGGCTCTGAGTTTTCCTACAAGCAACACTTCGTTTCATGTAAGGGCAGTTACTTTACAGGTCCAAAGAACTACATCATACACGAATCTCACACGTTTCTCGGTCTTAATTGAAAAGCATTGGATGTTACATTACCTGTGCTTTGTGTCAGTTTCAGAAGCAGAGTTGAATTAGATATGGTCCGTATGTGTAGGAAACACAGTTCTTTTGTTCTGAGCACACTCACGTTTCCTGCTGTCTTAGAGACTCTGGAAAGGAAGAGCATGCTTCTTGCTCTAAAGCAGAGTGTGATTCATGGATGAGAACTGTGCTGTGTGTTTCCCCTCAGAAATGGAATTAAATCCCAGGCTCTGTATCTTCCTACAAGCAAGACTTCGTTTCAGGAAGGGCAGTCACTTTTCAGCTCAAACGAACTACAGCGTTCACCAAGCTAACACGTTACTAAGCTTAACTGACAAGCATTGGATGTTAGAGGACCAGTGCTTTGTTTCAGTTTCAGAATCAGAGTTGGACTAGATAAGGTCCGTATGTGTAGGAAACACCGTTCTTTTGTTCTCAGCACACTCACGTTTCCTGCTGTCTTAGAGACTCTAGAAACCTAGAGCGTGCTTCTTGCTCTAAAGCAGAGTGTGATCAATGGATGAGAACTCTGCTATGTGTTTCACTTCAGAAATGGAGTAAAATCCCATGCTCTGTGTCTTGCTACAAGCAAGACTTCGTTTCAGGTAAGGTCTGTTACAGTATAGCACAAACGACCAACATCGTTCACGAAGCTCACACGGATCTTGGTCTTAATTGAAAAACATTGGATGTTATAGGACCTGTGCTTTGTGTCATTTTCAGAAGAAGAGTTGATCTAGATATGGTCCGTATGTGTAGGAAACACAGTTCTTTTGTACTGAGCACAATCATGTTTCCTGCTGTATTAGAGACTCTAGAAAGGAAGAGCGTCCTTCTTGCTCTATAGCAGAGTGTGGTTCATGGATGAGAACTGTGCTGTATGTTTCCATTCAAGAATCGAGTTAAATCCCAGGCTCTGAGTCTTCCTACAATGAAGACTTCCTTTCAGGTATGGGCAGTTACTTTATAGCTCAAATGAACTACATCGTTCACGAAGCTCACACGTTTCTCATCTAAACTGACAAGCATTGGATGTTAGAGGTCCTCTGGTTTGTTTCAGTTTCAGAAGCAGAGTTGAGATAGATATGTTAAGTATGTGTAGGAAACACAGTTCTCTTGTTCTGAGCACAATCACGTTTCCTGCTGTATTAGAGACTTCAGAAAGGAAGAGCATGCTTCTTGCTCTATAGCAGAGTGTGGTTCATGGATGAAAACTGTATTGTGTGTTTCCCCTCAGAAATAGAATTAAATCCCAGGCTCTGTATCTTCCTATAAGCAAGACTTCTTTTCAGGTAAGGGCAGTCATTTTTCAGCTCAAACGAACAACATCGTTCACGAAGCTCACACGTTTCTAAGCTTAACTGACAAGCTTTGGATGTTAGAGGACCAGTGCTTTGTATCAGTTTCACAATCAGAGTTGGACTAGATATGGTCCGTATGTGTAGGAAACACCGTTCTTTTGTTCTCAGCCCACTCACGTTTCCTGCTGTCTTAGAGACTCTAGAAACCTAGAGCGTGCTTCTTGCTCTAAAGCAGAGTGTGATCAATGGATGAGAACTCTGCTGTGTGTTTCACTTCAGAAATGGAGTTAAATCCCAGGCTCTGAGTCTTCCTACAAGGAAGACTTCGTTTAAGGTAAGGGCAGGAACTTTACAGCTCAAACGAACTACATAGGTCACGAAGCTCACACGTTTCTAAGCTTAACTGACAAGCTTTGGATGTTAGAGCACCAGTGATTTGTATCAGTTTCAGAAGCAGAGTTGGACTACATATAGTCCGTATGTGTAGGAAACACCTTTCTTTTGTTCTCAGCACACTCACGTTTCCTGCTGTCTTAGAGACTCTAGAAACCTAGAGCGTGCTTCTTGCTCTAAAGCAGAGTGTGATCAATGGATGAGAACTCTGCTGTGTGTTTCACTTCAGAAATGGAGTTAAATTCCAGGCTCTGAATCTTCCTACAAGCAAGACTTCCTTTCAGGTAAGGGCAGGAACTTTACAGCTCAAACGAACTACATAGGTCACAAAGCTCACACGATTCTAAGCTTAACTGACAAGCTTTGGATGTTAGAGGACCTCTGGTTTGTTTCAGTTTCAGAATCAGAGTTGGTCTAGATATGGTCCGTATGTGTAGGAATCACTACTCTTTTGTTCTGAGCACACTCAAGTTTCCTGCTGTATTAGAGACTCTAGAAAGCAACAGCGTTCGCTTGCTCTAAATCAGAGTGTGATCATTGGATGAGAACTATGCTGTGTGTTTCCCTTCAGAGTTGGAGTTAAACCCCAGGCTCTGTGTCTAACTACAAGCAAGACTTCGTTTCTTGTAAGAGCAGTCACTTTTCAGCTCAAACGTACTACATCGATCACGAAGCTCACTCGTTTCTCCTCTTAAATGACAAGCATTGGATGTTAGAGGACCTGTGCTTTGTGTCAGTTTCAGATGAAGAGTTGAACTAGATATGGTCCTTATGTGTAGGAAACACCGTTATTTTGTTCTCAGCACACTCACGTTTCCTGCTGTCTTAGAGATTCTAGAAAGCAAGAGCATGCTTCTTGCTCTAAAGCAGAGAGTATTCAATGGATGAGAACTCTTCTGTGTGTTTCACTTCAGAAATGGAGTTAATTCCCAGGCTCTGAGTCTTCCTACAAGCAAGAATTCGTTTCAGGTAAGGGCAGTTACTTTACAGGTCAAACGACTACATCATACACGAAGCTCACACGTTTCTAGGTCATAATTGAAAAGCATTGGATGTTACAGGACCTGTGCTTTGTGACAGTTTCAGAAGAAGAGTTGAAATAGATATGGTCCGTATGTGTAGGAAACACAGTTCTTTTGTTCTGAGCACAAACACGTTTCCTGCTGTATGAGAGACTCTAGAAAGGAAGAGCGTGCTTGTTGCACTAAAACAGAGTATTATCTATGGATGAGAACTGTGCTGTGTGTTTCCCATCAGAAATGGAATTAAATCCCAGGCTCTGTGTCTTCCTACAAGCAAGACTTCGTTTCAGGTAAGGGCAGTCACTTTTCAGCTCAAAGTAACTAAATCGTTAACGAAGCTCACACGTTTCTAAGCTTAACTGACAAGCTTTTGATGTTAGAGGACCAGTACTTTGTATCAGTTTCAGAAGCAGAGTTGGACTAGGTATGGTCCGTATATGTAGGAAACACCGTTAGTTTGTTCTCAGCACACTCAAGTGTCCTGCTGTATAGAGGGTCTAGAAAGCAAGATTGTGCTTCTTGCTCTAAAGCAGAGAGTGATCAATGGATGAGAACTCTGCTGTGTGTTTCACTTCAGAAATGGAGTTAAATCCCAGGCTCTGAGTCTTCCTACAAGCAAGACTTCCTTTCAGGTAAGGGCAGTTATTTTACAGCTCAAACGAACTACATCGTTCACGAAGCTCACAGGTTTCTCATCTAAACTGATTAGCATTGGATGTTAGAGGACCTCTGGTTTGTTTCAGTTTCAGAAGCAGAGTTGACCTAGATATGGTCCGTATGTGTAGGAAACACAGTTCTTTTGTTTTGAGAACACTAAAGTTTCCTGCTGTATTAGAGACTCTAGAAAGGAAGAGCGTGCTTCTTGCTCTACAGCAGAGTGTGATTAATGGATGATTATGTGCTGCATGTTTCACTCAGAAATCGCGTTAAATCCCAGGCTCTGTGTTTTCCTACAAGCAAGACTTCATTTCAGGTAAGGGCAGTCACTTTTCAGCTCAAACGAACTACATCGATCACGAAGCTCACTCGTTTCTCCTCTTAAATGACAAGCATTGGATGTTAGAGGACCTGAGATTGTATCAATTTCAGAACCAGAGTTGGACTAGATATGGTCCATATGTGTAGGAAACACAGTTCTTTTGTTCTCAGCACACTCACATTTCCTGCTGTCTCAGAGATTCTAGAAAGCAAGAGCGTGCTTCTTGCTCGAAAGCAGAGTATGATCAATGGATGAGAACTCTGCTGTGTATTCTACTTTAGAAATGGAGTTAAATCCCAGGCTCTGAGTCTTCCTAAAAGCAAGACTTCGTTTCAGGTAAAGGCAGTTACTTACAGCTTAAATGAATTATATCATACATGAAGCTCACACGTTTCTCGGTCATAATTGAAAAGCATTGGGTGTTACGGTACCTGTGCTCTGTGTCTGTTTCAGAAGAAGTGTTGAACTACATATGGTCCGTATGTGTAGGAAACACAGTTCTTTTGTTCTGAGCACAATCATGTTTCCTGCTGTATTAGAGACTCTAGAAAGGAAGATCGTGCTTCTTGCTCTATAGCAGAGTGTGATTCATGGATGAGAACTGTGCTGTCTGTTTTCTTTCAGAAATCGAGTTAAATCCCAGGCTCTGTGTTTTCCTACAAGCAAGATTTCGTTATAGGTAAGGGCAGTCACTTTTCAGCTCAAACGAACTGCATCGGTCACGAAGCTAACACGTTTCTCATCTTAACTGACAAGCATTGGATGTTAGAGGACCAGTGGTTTGTGTCTGTTTCAGAAGAAGAGCTGAACGAGATATGGTCCATATGTGTAGGAAACACACTTCTTTTGTGCTGAGCACACTCAACTTTCCTGCTGTATTAGAGACTCTAGAAATCAAGTAGGTTCTTCTTGCTCTAAAGCAGAGTGTGATCCATGGATGAGAACTAAGCTGTGTGTTTCCCTTCAGAAATGGAGTTAAGCCCCAGGCTCTGTGTCTTCCTACAAGCAAGACTTCGTTTCTGGTAAGTGCAGTCACTTTTCACCTCAAACGAACTCCATCTTTCACAAAGCTTACACGTTTCTCAGCTTAACTGACAAGCTTTGGATGTTAGAGGACCAGTGCTTTGTATCAGTTTCAGAAGCAGAGTTGGACTAGATATGGTCCGTATGTGTAGGAAACACCATTCTTTTGTTCTCAGCACACTCACGTTTCCTGCTGTCTTAGACACTCTAGAAAGCAAGAACGTGCTTCTTGCTCTAAAGCAGAGTGTGATGAATGGAGGAGAACTCTGCTGTGTGTTTCACTTCAGAAATGGAGTTAAATCCCAGGCTCTGAGTCTTCCTACAAGCAAGACTTCGTTTCAGGTAAGGGCAGTTACTTTACAGCTCAAACTAACGACACCGTTCACGAAGCTCACACGTTTCTCATCTAAAGTGACAAGCATTGGATGTTAGAGGACTTCTGGTTTGTTTCAGTTTCAGAAGCAGAATTGAACTAGATATGGTCTGTATGTGTAGGAAACACCGTTCTTTTGTTCTGAGCACACTCAAATTTCCTGCTGTATTAGAGACTCTAGAAAGGAAGAGGGTTCTTCTTGCTCTAAAGCAGAGTGTGATCCATGGATGAGAACTATGCTTTGTTTCCCTTCAGAATTCGAGTTAAATCCCAGCTTCTGAGTCTTCCTACATGCAAGACTTCGTTTCAGGTAAGGGAAGTCACTTTTCAGCTCAAACGAACTACATCGCTCACAAAGCTAACACGTTTCTCATCTTAACTGACAAGCATTGGATGTTAGAGGACCAGTGCTTTGTATCAGTTTCAGAAGTAGAGTTGGACTAGATATGGTCCGTAAATGTAGGAAACACCATTATTTTGTTCTCAGCACACTCACGTTTCCTTCTTTCTTAGAGACTCTAGAAAGGTAGAGCGTGCTTCTTGCTCTAAAGCAGAGTGTGTTCTATGGATGAGAACTCTGCTGTGTGTGTCAATTCAGAAATGGAGTTAAATTCCAGGCTCTGAGTCTTTTAAAAGCAAGACTTCGTTTCAGGTAAAGGCAGTTACTTTACAGCTTAAACGAACTATATCATACATGAAGCTCACACGTTTCTCGGTCATAATTGAAAAGCATTGGGTGTTACAGTACCTGTGCTTTGTGTCAGTTTCAGAAGAAGAGTTGAACTAGATATGGTCCGTATGTGTAGGAAACACAGTTCTTTTGTTCTGAGCACAATCATGTTTCCTGCTGTATTAGAGACTCTAGAAAGGAAGAGCGTGCTTCTTGCTCTATAGCAGAGTGTGATTCATGGTTGAGAACTGTGCTGTATGTTTCCATTCAGAAATGGAGTTAAATCCCAGGCTCTGTGTTTTCCTACAAGCAAGACTTCACTTCAGGTAAGGGCAGTCACTTTTCAACTCAAACGAACTACATCGTTCACCAAGCTCACATGTTTCTAAGCTTAACTGACAAGCTTTGGATGTTAGAGGACCAGTGCTTTGTATTAGTTTCAGAATCAGATTTGGACTAGATAAGGTCCGTATGTGTAGGAAACACCATTCTTTTGTTCTGAGCACACTCAAGTTTCCTGCTGTATTAGAGACTCTAGAAAGAAAGAGGGTTCCTCTTGCTCTAAAGCAGAGTGTGATGCATGGAAGAGAACTATGCTGTGTGTTTCCCTTCAGAAATGGAGTTAATCCCCAGGCCCTGTGTCTTCCTACATGCAAGACTTTGTTTCAGGTAAGGGCAGTCACTTTTCAGCTCAAACGAACTACATCATTCACGAATCTCACACGTTTCTCAGCTTAACTGACAAGCTTTGGATGTTAGAGGACCAGTGCTTTGTATCAGTTTCAGAAGCGGAGTTGGACTAGATATGGTCCCTATGTGTAGGAAATACCGTTCTTTTGTTCTCAGCACACTCACGTTTCCTGCTGTCTTAGAGACTCTAGAAACTTAGAGCGTGCTTCTTGCTCTAAAGCAGAGTGTGATCAATGGATGAGAACTCTGCTGTGTGTTTCACTTCAGAAATGGAGTAAAATCCCAGGCTCTGTGTCTTCCTAAAAGCAAGACTTCGTTTCAGGTAAGGGCAGGTACTTTACAGCTCAAACGAACTATATCATACACGAAGCTCACACGTATATCGGTCTTAATTGAAAAGCATTGGATGTTACAGGACCTGTGCTTTTTGTCAGTTACAGAAGAAAAGTTGAACTAGATATGGTCCATATGTGTAGGAAACACAGTTCTTTTGTTCTGAGCACAATCACGTTTCCTGCTGTATTAGAGACTCTAGAAAGCAAGAGCATGCTTCTTGCTCTAAAGCAGAGTGTGATCAATGGATGAGAACTCTGCAGTGTGTTTCACTTCAGAAATGGAGTTAAATCCCAGGCTCTGAGTCTTCCTACAAGCAAGAGTTCGTTTCAGGTAAGGTCTGTTACGGTATAGCTCAAACGACCAACATCGTTCACGCAGCTCACAGGGATCTCGGTCATAATTTAAAAGCATTGCATGTTACAGGACCTGTGCTTTGTGTCAGTTTCAGAAGAAGAGTTGAACTAGATATGGTCCGTATGTGTAGGAAACACAGTTCTTTGTTCTGAGCACAATCATGTTTCCTGCTGTCTTAGAGACTCTAGAAAGGTAGAGCGTGCTTCTTGCTCTAATGCAGAGTGTGATTCATGGATGAGAACTGTGCTGTGTGTTTCCCCCTCAGAAATGGAATTAAATCCCAGGCTCTGTGTATTCCTACAAGCAAGACTCCATTTCAGGTAAGGGCAGTCACTTTTCCGCTCAAACGAACTACATCGTTCATGAAGCTAACACGTTTCTCAACTTAAGTGACAAGCATTGTATGTTAGAGGACCAGTGCTTTATATCAGTTTCAGAAGCAGAGTTGGACTAAATATGGTCCGTATGTGTAGGAAACACCGTATTTTTGTTCTCAGCACACTCACGTTTCCTGCTGTCTTAGAGAGTCTAGAAAGCAAGAGCGTGCTTCTTGCTCTAAAGCAGAGTGTGATCAGTGGATGAGAACTCTGCTGTGTGTTTCACTTCAGAAATGGAGTTAAATCCCAGGATCTGAGTCTTCCTACAAGGAAGACTTCGTTTCAGTAAGGGCAGTTAATTTACAGCTCAAATGAACTACATCGTTCACGGAGCTCACACGTTTCTCATCTAAACTGACAAGCATTGGATGTTAGGGGACCTCTGGTTTGTTTCAGTTTCATAAGCAGAGTTGAAATAGATATGGTACGCATGTGTAGGAAACACAGTTCTTTTGTTCTGAGCACACTCAAGTTTCCTGCTGTATTAGAGACTCTAGAAAGCAAGAGCGTTCACTTGCTCTAAAGCAGAGTGTGATCAATGGATGAGAACTCTGCAGTGTGTTTCACTTCAGAAATGGAGTAAAATCCCATGCTCTGTGTCTTCCTACAAGCAAGACTTCGTTTCAGGTAAGGTCTGTTACGGTATAGCACAAACGACCAACATCGTTCACGAAGCTCACACGGATCTTGGTCTTAATTGAAAAACATTGGATGTTATAGGACCTGTGCTTTGTGTCATTTTCAGAAGAAGAGTTGATCTAGATATGGTCCGTATGTGTAGGAAACACAGTTCTTTTGTACTGAGCACAATCATGTTTCCTGCTGTATTAGAGACTCTAGAAAGGAAGAGCGTCCTTCTTGCTCTATAGCAGAGTGTGGTTCATGGATGAGAACTGTGCTGTATGTTTCCATTCAAGAATCGAGTTAAATCCCAGGCTCTGAGTCTTCCTACAATGAAGACTTCCTTTCAGGTATGGGCAGTTACTTTATAGCTCAAATGAACTACATCGTTCACGAAGCTCACACGTTTCTCATCTAAACTGACAAGCATTGGATGTTAGAGGTCCTCTGGTTTGTTTCAGTTTCAGAAGCAGAGTTGAGATAGATATGTTAAGTATGTGTAGGAAACACAGTTCTCTTGTTCTGAGCACAATCACGTTTCCTGCTGTATTAGAGACTTCAGAAAGGAAGAGCATGCTTCTTGCTCTATAGCAGAGTGTGGTTCATGGATGAAAACTGTGTTGTGTGTTTCCCCTCAGAAATAGAATTAAATCCCAGGCTCTGTATCTTCCTATAAGCAATACTTCTTTTCAGGTAAGGGCAGTCATTTTTCAGCTCAAACGAACAACATCGTTCACGAAGCTCACACGTTTCTAAGCTTAACTGACAAGCTTTGGATGTTAGAGGACCAGTGCTTTGTATCAGTTTCACAATCAGAGTTGGACTAGATATGGTCCGTATGTGTAGGAAACACCGTTCTTTTGTTCTCAGCCCACTCACGTTTCCTGCTGTCTTAGAGACTCTAGAAACCTAGAGCGTGCTTCTTGCTCTAAAGCAGAGTGTGATCAATGGATGAGAACTCTGCTGTGTGTTTCACTTCAGAAATGGAGTTAAATCCCAGGCTCTGAGTCTTCCTACAAGGAAGACTTCGTTTAAGGTAAGGGCAGGAACTTTACAGCTCAAACGAACTACATAGGTCACGAAGCTCACACGTTTCTAAGCTTAACTGACAAGCTTTGGATGTTAGAGCACCAGTGATTTGTATCAGTTTCAGAAGCAGAGTTGGACTACATATAGTCCGTATGTGTAGGAAACACCTTTCTTTTGTTCTCAGCACACTCACGTTTCCTGCTGTCTTAGAGACTCTAGAAACCTAGAGCGTGCTTCTTGCTCTAAAGCAGAGTGTGATCAATGGATGAGAACTCTGCTGTGTGTTTCACTTCAGAAATGGAGTTAAATTCCAGGCTCTGAATCTTCCTACAAGCAAGACTTCCTTTCAGGTAAGGGCAGGAACTTTACAGCTCAAACGAACTACATAGGTCACAAAGCTCACACGATTCTAAGCTTAACTGACAAGCTTTGGATGTTAGAGGACCTCTGGTTTGTTTCAGTTTCAGAATCAGAGTTGGTCTAGATATGGTCCGTATGTGTAGGAATCACTACTCTTTTGTTCTGAGCACACTCAAGTTTCCTGCTGTATTAGAGACTCTAGAAAGCAACAGCGTTCGCTTGCTCTAAATCAGAGTGTGATCATTGGATGAGAACTATGCTGTGTGTTTCCCTTCAGAGTTGGAGTTAAACCCCAGGCTCTGTGTCTAACTACAAGCAAGACTTCGTTTCTTGTAAGAGCAGTCACTTTTCAGCTCAAACGTACTACATCGATCACGAAGCTCACTCGTTTCTCCTCTTAAATGACAAGCATTGGATGTTAGAGGACCTGTGCTTTGTGTCAGTTTCAGATGAAGAGTTGAACTAGATATGGTCCTTATGTGTAGGAAACACCGTTATTTTGTTCTCAGCACACTCACGTTTCCTGCTGTCTTAGAGATTCTAGAAAGCAAGAGCATGCTTCTTGCTCTAAAGCAGAGAGTATTCAATGGATGAGAACTCTTCTGTGTGTTTCACTTCAGAAATGGAGTTAATTCCCAGGCTCTGAGTCTTCCTACAAGCAAGAATTCGTTTCAGGTAAGGGCAGTTACTTTACAGGTCAAACGACTACATCATACACGAAGCTCACACGTTTCTAGGTCATAATTGAAAAGCATTGGATGTTACAGGACCTGTGCTTTGTGACAGTTTCAGAAGAAGAGTTGAAATAGATATGGTCCGTATGTGTAGGAAACACAGTTCTTTTGTTCTGAGCACAAACACGTTTCCTGCTGTATGAGAGACTCTAGAAAGGAAGAGCGTGCTTGTTGCACTAAAACAGAGTATTATCTATGGATGAGAACTGTGCTGTGTGTTTCCCATCAGAAATGGAATTAAATCCCAGGCTCTGTGTCTTCCTACAAGCAAGACTTCGTTTCAGGTAAGGGCAGTCACTTTTCAGCTCAAAGTAACTAAATCGTTAACGAAGCTCACACGTTTCTAAGCTTAACTGACAAGCTTTTGATGTTAGAGGACCAGTACTTTGTATCAGTTTCAGAAGCAGAGTTGGACTAGGTATGGTCCGTATATGTAGGAAACACCGTTAGTTTGTTCTCAGCACACTCAAGTGTCCTGCTGTATAGAGGGTCTAGAAAGCAAGATTGTGCTTCTTGCTCTAAAGCAGAGAGTGATCAATGGATGAGAACTCTGCTGTGTGTTTCACTTCAGAAATGGAGTTAAATCCCAGGCTCTGAGTCTTCCTACAAGCAAGACTTCCTTTCAGGTAAGGGCAGTTATTTTACAGCTCAAACGAACTACATCGTTCACGAAGCTCACAGGTTTCTCATCTAAACTGATTAGCATTGGATGTTAGAGGACCTCTGGTTTGTTTCAGTTTCAGAAGCAGAGTTGACCTAGATATGGTCCGTATGTGTAGGAAACACAGTTCTTTTGTTTTGAGAACACTAAAGTTTCCTGCTGTATTAGAGACTCTAGAAAGGAAGAGCGTGCTTCTTGCTCTACAGCAGAGTGTGATTAATGGATGATTATGTGCTGCATGTTTCACTCAGAAATCGCGTTAAATCCCAGGCTCTGTGTTTTCCTACAAGCAAGACTTCATTTCAGGTAAGGGCAGTCACTTTTCAGCTCAAACGAACTACATCGATCACGAAGCTCACTCGTTTCTCCTCTTAAATGACAAGCATTGGATGTTAGAGGACCTGAGATTGTATCAATTTCAGAACCAGAGTTGGACTAGATATGGTCCATATGTGTAGGAAACACAGTTCTTTTGTTCTCAGCACACTCACATTTCCTGCTGTCTCAGAGATTCTAGAAAGCAAGAGCGTGCTTCTTGCTCGAAAGCAGAGTATGATCAATGGATGAGAACTCTGCTGTGTATTCTACTTTAGAAATGGAGTTAAATCCCAGGCTCTGAGTCTTCCTAAAAGCAAGACTTCGTTTCAGGTAAAGGCAGTTACTTACAGCTTAAATGAATTATATCATACATGAAGCTCACACGTTTCTCGGTCATAATTGAAAAGCATTGGGTGTTACGGTACCTGTGCTCTGTGTCTGTTTCAGAAGAAGTGTTGAACTACATATGGTCCGTATGTGTAGGAAACACAGTTCTTTTGTTCTGAGCACAATCATGTTTCCTGCTGTATTAGAGACTCTAGAAAGGAAGATCGTGCTTCTTGCTCTATAGCAGAGTGTGATTCATGGATGAGAACTGTGCTGTCTGTTTTCTTTCAGAAATCGAGTTAAATCCCAGGCTCTGTGTTTTCCTACAAGCAAGATTTCGTTTTAGGTAAGGGCAGTCACTTTTCAGCTCAAACGAACTGCATCGGTCACGAAGCTAACACGTTTCTCATCTTAACTGACAAGCATTGGATGTTAGAGGACCAGTGGTTTGTGTCTGTTTCAGAAGAAGAGCTGAACGAGATATGGTCCATATGTGTAGGAAACACACTTCTTTTGTGCTGAGCACACTCAACTTTCCTGCTGTATTAGAGACTCTAGAAATCAAGTAGGTTCTTCTTGCTCTAAAGCAGAGTGTGATCCATGGATGAGAACTAAGCTGTGTGTTTCCCTTCAGAAATGGAGTTAAGCCCCAGGCTCTGTGTCTTCCTACAAGCAAGACTTCGTTTCTGGTAAGTGCAGTCACTTTTCACCTCAAACGAACTCCATCTTTCACAAAGCTTACACGTTTCTCAGCTTAACTGACAAGCTTTGGATGTTAGAGGACCAGTGCTTTGTATCAGTTTCAGAAGCAGAGTTGGACTAGATATGGTCCGTATGTGTAGGAAACACCATTCTTTTGTTCTCAGCACACTCACGTTTCCTGCTGTCTTAGACACTCTAGAAAGCAAGAACGTGCTTCTTGCTCTAAAGCAGAGTGTGATGAATGGAGGAGAACTCTGCTGTGTGTTTCACTTCAGAAATGGAGTTAAATCCCAGGCTCTGAGTCTTCCTACAAGCAAGACTTCGTTTCAGGTAAGGGCAGTTACTTTACAACTCAAACTAGCGACACCGTTCACGAAGCTCACACGTTTCTCATCTAAAGTGACAAGCATTGGATGTTAGAGGACTTCTGGTTTGTTTCAGTTTCAGAAGCAGAGTTGAACTAGATATGGTCTGTATGTGTAGGAAACACCGTTCTTTTGTTCTGAGCACACTCAAATTTCCTGCTGTATTAGAGACTCTAGAAAGGAAGAGGGTTCTTCTTGCTCTAAAGCAGAGTGTGATCCATGGATGAGAACTATGCTTTGTTTCCCTTCAGAATTCGAGTTAAATCCCAGCTTCTGAGTCTTCCTACATGCAAGACTTCGTTTCAGGTAAGGGAAGTCACTTTTCAGCTCAAACGAACTACATCGCTCACAAAGCTAACACGTTTCTCATCTTAACTGACAAGCATTGGATGTTAGAGGACCAGTGCTTTGTATCAGTTTCAGAAGTAGAGTTGGACTAGATATGGTCCGTAAATGTAGGAAACACCATTATTTTGTTCTCAGCACACTCACGTTTCCTTCTTTCTTAGAGACTCTAGAAAGGTAGAGCGTGCTTCTTGCTCTAAAGCAGAGTGTGTTCTATGGATGAGAACTCTGCTGTGTGTGTCAATTCAGAAATGGAGTTAAATTCCAGGCTCTGAGTCTTTTAAAAGCAAGACTTCGTTTCAGGTAAAGGCAGTTACTTTACAGCTTAAACGAACTATATCATACATGAAGCTCACACGTTTCTCGGTCATAATTGAAAAGCATTGGGTGTTACAGTACCTGTGCTTTGTGTCAGTTTCAGAAGAAGAGTTGAACTAGATATGGTCCGTATGTGTAGGAAACACAGTTCTTTTGTTCTGAGCACAATCATGTTTCCTGCTGTATTAGAGACTCTAGAAAGGAAGAGCGTGCTTCTTGCTCTATAGCAGAGTGTGATTCATGGTTGAGAACTGTGCTGTATGTTTCCATTCAGAAATGGAGTTAAATCCCAGGCTCTGTGTTTTCCTACAAGCAAGACTTCACTTCAGGTAAGGGCAGTCACTTTTCAACTCAAACGAACTACATCGTTCACCAAGCTCACATGTTTCTAAGCTTAACTGACAAGCTTTGGATGGTAGAGGACCAGTGCTTTGTATTAGTTTCAGAATCAGATTTGGACTAGATAAGGTCCGTATGTGTAGGAAACACCATTCTTTTGTTCTGAGCACACTCAAGTTTCCTGCTGTATTAGAGACTCTAGAAAGAAAGAGGGTTCCTCTTGCTCTAAAGCAGAGTGTGATGCATGGAAGAGAACTATGCTGTGTGTTTCCCTTCAGAAATGGAGTTAATCCCCAGGCCCTGTGTCTTCCTACATGCAAGACTTTGTT